>CP120499.1:1200000-1937346 GCA_029489945.1 Nigrospora osmanthi
TGAAGATTCGCCAGTCCGAGGGCTACTCCGTCACCGCCTTCCGCTACAAGTCGCACGACGTGCTCAAGGGGAAGCCTGCGCTTGCCGGGTTGCCTTCGACTTTCGGCAGCGATGATGACGTCTCAACGCTGGTTGTGCACATGTACGACAATTACAGCTCCATTGCCGCCGACCTGTCGTACTCCATCTTTCCCAAGCTCGACGCCATTGTCCGCAGCGTGAACATCACAAACGAGGGCAAAAACAACATCACGGTAGAGAGACTGTCCAGTTTCAGTGTGGATTTCCCGTACGGCGACTTTGATATGATTGAACTCCGTGGTGATTGGGCCCGCGAGGCCATGAAAGTTCGCCGCAAAGTCGACTACGGGACTCAGGGGTAAGTTATTGACAACCCCCTTTGCTGGCCCCGCAAGCTAACACGTTCCAGCTTCGGAAGCAGCACTGGGTACTCGTCCCACCTCCACAACCCCTTCCTGTCTCTTGTTAGTCCCACGACCACCGAGTCCCAAGGCGAGGCTTGGGGCTTTTCGTTGGTCTACACTGGGTCTTTTGCCGTGGATGTGGAGAAAGGATCGCAAGGTCTTACCCGTGCCTTGCTGGGCTTCAACCCTCTCGATTTCTCGTGGTCTCTAGGTCCTGGTCAGACGTTGACCACACCCGAATCCGTGTCCACCTTTTCTGAGGACGGCATCGGTGGCGTTTCGCGGAAGTTTCACCGCCTCTACCGTAACCACTTGATGAAGAGCAAGTTCGCTACGGAAACTCGGCCGGTTCTCCTGAACAGCTGGGAGGGCGTCTACTTCGACTACAACGAGTCCACCATCTACCAACTCGCGCAAGAGACTGCCCAACTCGGTGTCAAGCTATTCGTCCTCGACGACGGCTGGTTCGGAAACGAGTACCCGCGCGTTATTGACAACGCAGGCCTCGGCGACTGGCAAGTCAACAAGGAGCGGTTCCCCAGCGGCTTTGCTCCCCTGGTCGACAAGATTACCGGCCTCCAGGCCGCCAACTCGACGACCGACATGCGATTCGGGCTGTGGTTCGAGCCTGAAATGGTGAACCCCAACTCGACGCTGTACCACGAGCACCCCGACTGGGTGCTTCATGCGGGCGACTACCCACGGACGTTGCGACGCGATCAGCTTGTCCTCAACGTCGGGCTCCCCGAAGTGCAAGACTACATCATCGACGCCTTGTCCGCCATCCTGGGTAACGCGTCCATCTCGTACGTCAAGTGGGACAACAACCGGGGCATGCACGAGACGCCGGGCCCCAGCACCGACCACAAGTACATGCTGGGGCTGTACCGCGTCTTCGAGACCCTGACCACACGCTTTCCGGACGTCCTGTGGGAGGGCTGCGCCTCGGGCGGCGGGCGCTTCGACCCAGGCGTCCTGCAGTACTTCCCGCAGGTGTGGACGTCGGACGACACGGACGCGCTGATGCGCCTCTCGATCCAGTTCGGCACCTCGCTCGTGTACCCGGCGTCGGCCATGGGCGCGCACGTGTCGGTGGTGCCGAACCACCAGACGGGCCGCACCATCCCCATGCTCTTCCGCGCCCACGTCGCCATGATGGGCGGCTCCTTCGGCTTCGAGCTGAACCCGGCGGAGCTCTCCGACGCCGACCGCGCCCTCGTCCCCGGCATCATCGCCCTGGCCGAGCGCGTCAACCCCGTCGTCGTCGGCGGCGACATGTGGCGCCTCAGCCTGCCCGAGGAGTCCAACTGGCCGGCCGCCCTCTTCGTCGCCGAGGACGGCGCCCGCGCCGTCTTCTTCCTCTTCCAGGTCCGCGGCACCGTCAACCAGCCCCTCCCCTACGTGCGCCTCCGGGGCCTCGACCCCCAGGCCCGCTACACCGTCAACGGCACCACCACGTACACGGGCTCGACCCTGATGAAGACGGGGCTGCAGTACAAGCTCAGCGGCGACTACGACAGCAAGGTCGTGTTCCTCGAGAAAGTGTGAGAACATACGTTGTTAACGTATAGTGATTGTTCTGAAAACTAGAATTGAAAACCCCACATAATTTCCCCGTGGTCTAGGTATCAATTGAAACTATCCTGCCGTCTCCCCGAACGCCCCTTCTGCCCCAACCCCCGGCCGCCGTGCATACGCGCCCGCCCCGTCTCGGGACGCCGCTCGGCAGAGCGCATCGCGTAGGGCCAAAAAAAAAAAAACGAAAACCCGTAATCAGACCGCCGGTCCGGCCCCCAACGTCTCCGGCCGGCCGCCCAGCTGGCGGGCGAGTTCCTTGATGGAGTCGCAGCGGCTTTCGCGCATGCGGCAGCCCACGACGACCAGCTCCTCCCACAGGTCGGCCTCGACGTCGTGGCCCCAGTCGTTGGTGACGTCGGCCACGGAGCCCCACAGCCGCTGGTAGTGGCCCGTCTCGTTGGTTTCGTAGACGGGGGTGCCCGGGTCGAACAGCCAGTCGACGTTGAGCTTGATGATGTTGTTGTGGATGAACAAGGGCGGCGCCGGCTTGAGCGGGGGCGCGAGGGGGGCGGCCGTGAGGTTCGCCCCGTCGGGGCCGTTGGAGCCCGGGTCGGCGTGGGCGGCGGCGGCGGCGGCGGCGGCTCCGATGCGGCGCCACCAGGCCTTGGCGGGGGAGGGCGGCGGCGGGAGCCGCAGGGCCGGGTTCAGGTCCCACTCGCGGGCCGGGTCGGCCTGCTTCATGCCGGTCGAGTGCCAGGTGTGGTTGATCCAGCGGCCCATGACGCCGACGGGGGTCTTGACGTCGTAGAAGGGGGCGCGGGCGACGCGGGCGGCGAGCAGGAAGGTGTCCTTGTCGCCCTCGCCGGCGGAGCCCTGGTTGAGGAGCGGGTAGTAGAAGTCGGGGCCGAGCAGGTTGTAGAAGAGGGCCAGCACGAGGTCGGCGGCGTGGCGGGCGCGGTCGTAGAGCAGGACGCCGGCCTCGGAGCTGCGGCGCGCGCGCAGCGGCGGCGGCGGGCCCGAGCGCGTGACGGCGTACACGAGCGGGCTCGCGGTGCTGACCCAGAAGTCGGGCCAGGTCACGAGCCCGGTGGCGGCGAAGGGCGCCGCGTCGAACAGGCCGTCGGGGCGGTGCGCCGGGAAGGCGTCGGCGTCGAGGAAGAGCACCTCCTGGTAGGGCGCGAACGCGAGCGCGAACGCCTTGTACTGGTACGACCGCAGCGGCACCGGCGCCGGCGCCTCGGCCAGCAGCTCCGCCAGCACCACGCACTCGGCGCCGAGGGCCGGGAACAGGCCGTCGCACACCTCGGCGTCGTAGTCGGCCTGCGTGTCGAGGAAGACGGTCACGGGCAGCGCCGAGCCCGTCCGCCGCAGCATCCGCAGCATCACCAGCGCGATGCTGAAGTAGTGCCCGCCCGCCGTGGTGACGATGCCCCGCGTGTGCTTGTGGTAGGGCAGGGCTTCCGCCAGGCGCGGCAAGGCCCGCATCATGCCGGCGTGTTGGGCCTGCAGCGCCGCGAGGGTTTCGCTCGGCAGCTGAAGGATGTCGAGGCGCGGATGGTCCGGGTCCGCCGCCAGGTCCGGGTTCTGGTCTTCCATGGTCGCTTTCTGCGCCATCCAGATGGGCACGATGTTGTCGGTGTAGGACATGAGGTCCGAGATATCTGCCTTCACAGCGCCCCAGAACTGGCGAACCTCGGGCGAAACGAGGTGTTCTTTTCCGGAGATGTTTTGCTGGTGGTGGCCAAAGTGCAGCAGCGGTCCGTTCGTTTCTATAGAGAGCACATGGCGATGCCTGACGCCTCCAAGGAAAAAGATGAACGCCACAACGAGGAAGGCAATGCTGAACACGCGCCGTCCCCGTGGTGTTGCTGGTGGTCCCCTGATCCAGCCCATGGTTGACCGTCCCTCGGCTCGATGGAGAGGTTGATCGTAGGTCGATAGTGGCTCGTCCCTCTGGAGACGGTTCCGGCGGTCTGGGATAAAGCTGCACGCCTTTCTCTCAGCGCGGGGTTGCAGGTTGCCAACTGCGTTCCCAGGGACCCGAAAAGTAGGTCAGCCGATTCTCTCTCGGGGAAGTGGTCAGGAAACGGCGCAGACGCGGCGATGGGAGCAACGGCGGCGAGCCGAGGCAGCGCCTGGCAAGAAGAGGAGGGGGGTTGGTGGGCGAAGGCAATGGCAGGGCATCTTGGGAACACGGCGACTAAGACATTCCGAGATTTAAAGGGATCCCCGTTTGGGGTGCCGAGCAGACTGGCGGTTCCGAATATCCCGCTATGAGCGAGATAGCTGGCTGGCAGGCGGGGACAGCCTGGCCATGAAGACGGAGCAGCTATCAGCCGTCTCCCTGCTCGGTGGGTTGCTGAACTCTGCCGGAGCATAAGACGATCCAATCGGCACCCTCGTGGCGCAGCGCGCGACTGAGGAGAGGGATGGATGCCCAGCCCATCGTGTGCTTACTGGGTGCCCAGGAACTGACTGATACGAGAGGGGACGGGGGCGTGGGGGAGAGGATGGATGGCCCCGTCCCACACGGTACCGTCTGCGTACCGCCTTGGACGACCCATGCGATTGGGCTGAAGGGACACGAGAAGTGCACTTATCTGGAGGCATGGCGCAAATGTGAGTCCTGGGAGGAATGTGTAGGAATACGAATGGGGTTGCAGCTGAGAAAGGACGACGCTGACCGGCCGGCCGACTTGGGGGGTACCGTGGAGGTACCCGCCTTGCTGGCAAAAGCTTGGTTCAGCTGAAGCCAGCCCGCATCGCTCAAGAAGTACTTACTCGTACTCAGTACGCTCAAGCTGTCTCGGCCGCAGCCGAAGAACGGCAGGGAACCAGTGGCCGTCGTTGGTGTCCATTCGTGTCTGTGTGAATGCGTTTTGTCTCACGTGTACTTATGCCAGTCGATCCGTTAATAAGGGACGCAGTGGGTGTGCGAACTGCCGGTCTCATAGGTCGACCCCAACAGGGCTGAGGCCGTCTTACGCCCGCCTGGCATGCTCTCCCGCGTTGCCGTTGACTGGCTAAGTACCTAAGGTCCGGGCGAAGCTGGAAGGAAGTGGAAGAAAGTTTGCAGTCCCAACGGCCCACGGGCGAACCCGTTTCCTGGCCAAGGGTTTCCAGCTGTCAAACATGGACGGGAGGGAGGCTTAGAGATGGAAGGATAGGATGAAAGTCAACTGATCTCTCTCAGTAAGCGTTTCCTTCCGTCGGGTCTCATTTAGAGTAGTGCACGGGCCCCAGCTCTACGACTGCACCGCACACTACCTGCCTGACAACAGCTCTCTCTTGGGCATCTTGGACATCCATCTTGGGCATTTGGGGCATGGGAAGGGCCCTCGGATGAAGCGGGTTGCACCTTATTTTCGCCATGAGATGGATGGCGTGTCTCCTGCCACGCGCGGCGGCCATGCTGGCGACTGTGTTGCTGCGGCTGCTGCCACGCCAATCCAAGTCGCAATCGGGTCCTACACACATGGAACAGTAACAAGGACCTGGGTACTTACCTTGGTGACAATTAATTCGGAAGGCGAACAGAACAACACTGACTGACTGCCTGGAGTGTCCCACCGGCTGGAGACAGGTTCGGATTGCTCGTGGCGGCGATGGGGTGTACCTACTTGTTCGTGACGCTCTGACTGCCCAGGCACCACATGGAAGCGGTGGTGACACCTATGACATGAGACAAGGACGGCCCTGTGTTGCTGTAACGGGAGATCAGACGACGGCCAGCCCGGACAAACGCTGAGCTTGATTGAGGCGCCGCGATATGCATGCCACCCGCGAGTGGCCTTACGAGGAACGTTTGTCAGTGATTTTTAGGGCCGTGAGGCACACGAACTCATGCGTTGATGTGGGCAGTAACCACCACGACTCGCATGACAGGAAAGAATGGCGAAGAAGCATAGAAAGGCAAAGATGTGGTATCAATTATGTACGCGCCGAAGCTGATTAATTATTTGTTAGGTATTTTGTCGAGGTCCAACCACTTCTTCCCCCCTACCCCGGGTCACTTGCGTACCGGAAACGACGCGTAGCCGCGGAACACGGCCCAGCCAAGCGCCCGGAGGCTGGCATATCCAGTCCCCCTTTACGCGCCGAGATCATCAACCAAGACCGCGAAGCGCTTAGAGGAAGGCAGCGAGAGCAGCCAGGACACCGGCGCCGGCAACGCCAAAGTGAGCGGCACCAGCAGTAGCGATGGGGCTGCTCTCCGTCATGGAGCTGGTGGCGTGGGGGCCCGAGTGGCTGGCGGGGTAGGTGGCCGAGGGGGCCATGGTGGTCTCCGGGGCGGCCGTGGTCATGGAGCCGGTGACCGAGGTGGTCAGGCTCATGGAGGTGACGACGGAGACGGAAGAGGACATCTCGGGCGTGGGCTTGGCCTCGTAGCTCGACTCGGCCATGGAGGTGGGCTCGGCCTTGGAGGGCTCGGCCATGGAGGTGGGCTCGGCCTTGGAGGGCTCGGCAGAGCTGCCGGCGGGAGCTGTGGGGGGGTCCTTGTCAACGCGCCGTCCTTGTCAAGCGGTAGCAAACACCATCGATCGGCTTACCAGCAGCAACCTTCTCGCAGAAGGCCTTGACGGCGGGCAGGACCTCGTTGAGGGCCTTCTCGGCGCCGCAGTCCTTGAGGACGCAGGTGGTTGCGGCGGCGGTCAGGGCCTCCTGGTTCTTGCAGATGCAAGCGTAGTCCTCCTTGGAGCACGAGGTAGCCGAGGTGCGGGCATCGTCGATGCAGGGCACGGCGCAGGTGGGGACGTCGGAGAGCGACTGGGCAGAGGCGACGGCGACGAGCGCGGCGGCAGCGAAAGTGTACTTCATCTTGACGGTGTTGTGTGTGAGTTGAGGAGAAGACCCGATGTGGTTGGTAGGCAAAATACAAGGCAAGGACAACGAAGGTACTGTTTGGGAAGAAGCGAGTGGGCTGGATGGAGAGAGGCCTCGGGCTGGGAGGGCGAGAGCCGTGACTTATATGGACGCCAGTTGCTCTCCGGCCCGACTGGGCTCCCATCACTCGCACACCTGCTCATTTACTGTGTACATCTGGAGATGCAAGATCGAGCAGCCAATACAAGGCTGCCTACCAGGGACGAAAGGGGGGGGGGGGGGGGGAGACTACGCGCGACGGGGGAGGGAGCCGTCTAAGCACCGTCCCTCCAACCAGTCAGAAAGGAAAGGTTCCTCGAGGACACTACGCATGACGCAGCGGGTGAAGCAGGGGGGCGGAGGGGAGACGGCCAGTCTTGTTTGGCCATTATAGTAAATATCCACGCCGCTAGGACGCGGAGCCCTGCCAACCTCTCGCGGTGGGTTACATCGCCGACGTGCGGCCGGGGCTGCTTACCGGATGCGGCTCGCGATAATCTGGGGTAGACATGGCGGCCCTGTGGGTCCAGGTGTTGGGTCCTGGGCGACGCAACCTTATGAGCGAAGTGGTATTATCCAATTGCCCAGGACCGAAGCGACTGACTGGGTTTGACTAGTCCTCTCCGGTGAGGTGGTGTAGTAGGACAACGAGCCGGTTGACGCTTCTCGCCCGGGAAAGACGACTGGAAATCCCAAAGGGGTCCGTCTCACGACCTCGGAGGCGGACCATTGCCGATTGTCAAGACTAGGAAGTCTCCATTAAAGTACTTAAGGCACGCCCCTGTTTCGTCAGGTGTGCCCAGCATCTAGCTAGTCAGAACCAGCTAGCTGCGAGATATTAGTAGTCGTGCGGAAGAGTTGCGCTTCATCAGGCTTCATCATTTCTCACTAGGGATTAAGCTCCCGCGCAAGGCCCGCAGACCGCCTGTCACATTTTCGCACGCCCTCTGTTGGGCCACGTCCGCGAGCTGCGCTACGGGAGGCCGTGTGCCGATGGCGGCTTGGTCATCATCGTATGGCCAACCGCACTGGGTGGGAAATCGAAGCGATGCCTGGGGGGGCAGGGGAGGTGTGGGCTCGGGCAGTTGGGTAGGATATCCACCACCACCAACAACTGCCACCCACGGAGCCACACATCCCATCCCATCCCTCGTGAAAACGAGGTGGCGAGGCCTCGATCGCAGGTCGTACAAAACGTAGCCGCCCGGCACAGCCTCGACGTGCTCGACCTTCTCGAAGCGGCAACGCCTCCCCGGGTCTGGCCACTCGATTGGCGCGCTCACCGGATCGCAAGGACGGGGATCTGACGGGGGGCCGGGCTTCCAGTCTAGGACGGCCATTCGTCCACGGCGGCGGCGGCGGCGTCAAGCCAGGGAAATGTACTACCAACCTACCTTCCAGGTACCTACATACTCCCTCTCGCCCTGACACCGCAACACGAGACCGAAGGCGCGAGGACGGAGGCCAAGATGCCAGGCACCTAGAGAGCCAGGAAGCTTGGAGGACCCCAATGTCTGCCTGCACCTTTGTTTTTTTTTTCCGGGCAGGGGCTGCGGGGCCAAGAATGGGATGAAATCCGGGGGGGTGGGTTGCAGTGGGCCCTTGCTAGCGCAAGCAAGTATCGTCAGGCCGGGTGCAGATCTTTCCATCAACTGGGTATTCGTACATACGACTGGCCGTAGAGCTCGCTCTCGGTTGAGGTATTTCGGTGTGGGTGGAGTTCCGGTAGCAGCGAATATTGGCAAAATTGCCCGGTTCGGTAACCTCTATCCCATAAGTAGGTAGGTAGGTACATACGTTAGGTACCTACATAAGGTAAGTAAAGTATGTACGGGCCTGTAAATGCAGTGGGAGCACCTGGGGATGGATGGATGGATGGGATGGAATGAGGTGAGAGGGGGGCCGGGCCAGGCACCACCAGGTAATCGCTCCTTCCGTGCCCCCCCCTTCAAGCACTTCACATGCATCCACCCGTCCGTCCACTCCTCGCGGGCGACGGGGGTTGGGACGACGAAGCCCTGGACGCCACCACCGCATTCCCCCCTCCCCCTCAGCCCGTCAGCCTGATTGTCTTGCCTGCTTCCATAGCCGAGGACAGCCTTTTTCTTCGGTGCCGCCAAGTAGCAGCTGATCGAGAGGCGCGGGGCGCCTCCGGCAAGTCAGAAGCACGCCGACGATGGCGGGCAGCCATGCGCAACCGCACGCCTGCCCAGCAAGATCTGCATCTCCTCCGTCGAGTCTCACCTGCGTACCACATACATACCACCCAGCCGGGGTCTGCTGTGTCCTCTCTCCCCCTCTGGTCAGGCTTCCGCCGCAATATCGTCATGTCGTACCATTACATACGGTGCGCGTCTTTTCTCTCTATCCCATGCGGCCCCGCCTGCCCACCAGCCCGCTTAACTGGCCAGAGGGTTTGGGGGGCCACCCGCCGGCATGATGAGATTGCGTACGGCCTAGACGACCTGACCGATTCGTGGTCATGCTGGCCGACGGACGGCCAGACAAGCAATTCCTGCCAGGGGGGCGGCCCACTGCCCGGGAATCACGGAACCGTCGGCCGTCCACTGTTTCCTCCCCGTCTGCCTGATACATACCTACCGATCGCGCTCTAGACTGCGAAACTGGAGACCGCCAGATCTCACGCCGGGGCCCTCATCTCCCCCGGATTATCAGGCTACCCTGCTCGCTGTTTTACCAGGACCCGTGTCCGCCTGGTCCGTTGCTTGGTAGTCTTGGTATTACGGACACGATTGTGCACCTGCGAATCCATGTGTATCTCTGCTCCACGGCTTGACAGCGCTGGCATAACAACTTGTGACTACATACCTACCTACATACAACAAAGCACCGGCAGCCCGGGCTTGTACGGCAACATGGGGGCCGGTGGTCAATCTGCCTAGCTGCAGAGCAATGCAGAGCAAACCCACACTCGCCCGGCCGTTCATTGCGATGCCGTAATGGCAATGCACGTCGATGATTTTGCCGGGCTGACATTGCTGCGCTGCTGCGTCTCACTCGCCAGCGCCGCTGGGTCCGGCCGACGACGCAGGAACGAGCAGCACGGAAACAGATGCAGCTGAGCATAAGCGAGCGACTCACAACACCCGGAAGGACTTCCCACGCCCCCCTTGCATCTGGCCTATCGCTTGAAAGTCCTGCTCGTATTCATGCGCACCCATCGCGAGTTTGGAGCAGTAGCGGCAGTCCGCCTCGTCTGCCAGTCAAGCCAGTCGAACGGTCGAACGGTCGAGATGTTGACTGCACGCTTGAAAAGCAAGCATCTATTCTGGGCCGTGCTATACCAGAGCCCGCAGTGTGGAAAGGGGGTTCGGGGCCGTGCCGTTCTCCTGGCAAACCGCCGGCGCCCTTCCCAAAGGTGCTATGCGAGTCATGACGGCGGCCCACCCACACGATTCCATGCTCATACGCCAATCTACAAGGCACAGCACCTCAGGTGTGGTCGCGGAGTACTATACCACTAGCTGCAAGACGATGGCCTCCTTTCTTCTCTCGTGCTGAGTCTCGCCCAGCCTATCGCCCTGGCTCCAGCCCCGCCAGAGACACCAACGTCGTCGATCAGCATGAACCTAGTTGGTTAGCTGGCTGAGACCGAGAGAACCTGAGAATGTGCCCAACGGGGGCCCGATCTTTTCGGCCGCTGGGTGAACCACTGGACATAGCTCAGATTCCTTTCCCATCAGGACTGCCATTTCGTTGCCGCGCCAGGCTTTCGCGTGTCTGTTGCCCACTGCGACAATTGTGGTGCTGGTCCGCACTCTATCTGAACTGGACAAAAAATGCCAGCTCCTCGGCAGCGTCATATCCGCCTCCGCGCCCCGTCTCAGAGAGCATCCATTTCCTGTTCAGCATAGCGATCCCCTGCCTCATCCTACCGCCGTTCAATTCATGGTTCGCATATGGCCGACGCCGAATGGGGAAGGAGCCGCGGACGAACCAGGTTACATACGGACGTAATTGCTGAGGCCTTGCCAAAGATCTACACGGAGTTGCAGCAATCACGGGCTTGGGGAAGTTGCCCTTGCCGAGGTGGCCTCACACGTGAGAATCGGGGGCCGTCTCGTTAGGATGCGTGACTTCGAGTTACTGGGTCATGACGGTGGTCTACAAACCAGTTTTCGACTTTCGCGTGGGATATGCCCATGATCTCGAGAGAAAGCTAATTGTTGCACTCCTAGGCAACCGTCCTCTACTGTCCTTGGTTTCGCCTTTTGGCAAAGCATTATCCTGCCCCCCAGTACGCCTGATATGCTGGAACGCCTTCATTTCTCATGATTTACCTCCTCTTGTCCCCATCAACTTCTCCAGTTCGAGTAGCTCGACAGCGTACTCCGGCTCCCCCTCGAGTGTCTCGCGGATGAAATCGGCCGCCGCCACGGTTGTCGCCGATGAGGCCTCGTCCGCCGTCGATTCGGTCGAGATCTTCACCTCCACGCGCGGGTCGGCACCACGCAAGAGCAAGGCCTTGATAGCCGCCACCCACCGCTCGCGGTTCAACATAAGCCGCTGCGACGCGCCCGTCTCCAGAAGATGTGTCATCGTCATGTGGCTGCGCTGGAAGAAGCGCCGGCCCGTCTTGAGCGTCTTGAGCCAAATCTTCTCGGTGCTTTGCGGGTCGGCGCCGGCGGCAAAAAGAACATCGAGAAGCCGTGAGTCGGGCATGTCGTGGTGAAAGTCGACGAAGTCACCGCTCAACGAAATGCACGCGCTGCGTCCCTCGGGCTGCGGACTCACCACGCAGCTAAGGAGCCCCTGCGCCCTGCTTTTTCGCTCATCGGGCTCCAGCCGCTGCAGTTTCACCCCAACATAGCGCAGCAGGTTGGCCTGCACCGCCAGCGCCAGGAAGTCCTTGCGCTTCGGCGGCTTGCCGACCTCCATCGGCTCACAGCTCGACCAATGTTTTTTGTGTAGAGCCGGCAAGCGTTTCGCATACCACTCCGGGTCCTCGTAGAGCGGCTTGTGTTTGTCGAGAGCCGATATCCAAGAGCGCTGCCCAATGGCGTCGAGTTCGTCAAGCAAGTCGAAATAGAGCGACGACTCCTCATCAGATACGGAACCGTCCAGTCTTTCGGCCACGCGCAATGCTTTGGCAATGAGAAACCATGCGTCCGGCCGGAATCTCGGGACGGGCCACGCCAACACCATGGGCTTCTGGGCGCCGCCGAACGTCTTGATGTGCCGAACGAGCCCGCTCAATAAGCAAAAGTCCAGATGAACCTCGCTAACCATGGGCACGCCCAGTCGCTCCCAAATATCCCTCCGCGCCACCCACTCTTTGGCCGTCAGGTGCCGAAAGACTACGCGCTGACCCGTCTCGCTCCAGTTGCTGTTTGAAGGAGCCTCAGCCTCGAGCAGTCGTGCGCATGTGCCGTAAAGGCGCTGCGTCATGTCCTCCGTTAGCTTCTGGATGGACTGGGAGGTATGTGGCGTGGCATCATCGCCGCGGACCCTGAGCTCGTGGCCTGTTGAATCCAGGTATCCCTCTTGCGCCAGGGCAAGGGTGATGATAGTCGGCGCCTGCTGTACCCGAAGGGCCAGCCAGAAGATGTGGTGCGCCGCCTTTCGCTCTTCCGCACTCAGTCTCTTCAGCATGTACATGTAGAGGCCGTCTGTGCCACCCAGCTGCTGGGGCAACGCATCAATGGCTGCCCCCAAGGTGCGTAGAGGGCTTTCGACAAGGACGTCGATGGCTATCTTCGCCCAGAGGACGTCCCCGTTGCTCTTCTGGGACAGATGTTGGCAGAGCGATTGCATTTGCGGAAGACCAGGCGCCTCTACCTTGAGTCTTCCTTGGATGTAATTTGCCACTGCCTCTTCCGTGTACTCCCGCATCCGAATGCGCGGGAGGTCTGCAAAGGCCTGCTCAAATACGGGCAACTCGCGTCCAGTGAAGATATATTTGACCTGGCCCTTGTTGGTCATAGTGAGGAGGAGATTGGCGATTTCGGCATTTGAGTCGGCGATCCATTTGTTGCTGCCCCACGACTCGTCGCCGACGTCGACGGTATAGGTGAGGTCGCGGTCTTTGGGGTCATAGTGGTCCCTGCGGTCGACGATGCGGTACTCCTCGATGCCGTCAATGAGGACGAGGAGGCGCATATTCTGGGACATGTGGGAGAAGAGTGAAAACCAACCCTGCTGGAGGTTGGTGATGCTTGTGAAGAGCGTCGTCGGCGGCCACGGCCCGTCGAAAAAGGTCGGGAATGCCACGCGGGTGAGGTCCCGCCGCTCCGACAGAATCTGGAACATGGTGCTCCGGAGGAAGCCCTCCATGCTCTTTTGGATGCTCCGTCCGCTCTCGAAGAAGTAGGCACGGATGACGACCAGTTCGCCGTCCCGGGCCCAGCCTTGTTGGAGCTCCTTGCGCAGTGCTTCCGAATTCCAGACATATTTCATCAAGGTCGACTTCCCCGATCCTGCCTTGCCACTGATCCACTGCTGCCATGTCAGCGAGTGCTGTTGAGTCTCCCACGATGCAGCACAGGGGCACCCTACGTCCAACTGCGGGCATGAAGAGTGGATGGAAGGGCGCAGGGAGGGAAAGCGGCACTGACCAGTAGCGAGTCGTCGGAGTTCAGAAAACCCTTGATGGATGGCAGGAACCAGTCGCAGGTCTGGCTATGGGCTGGTTCGATGCCAGCCTCACGTTCTGACATGGAATCGTAGTATATGGCGTCGAGAATCTCTGAGCTGCGGCATCAGCGATTCGCTCGGCGGCTTGACACGGGACTCTTGACAGGATTTACTGACCTTGACAGCGGGGCGACTGCGCGTCCATCTCTGCTTGGGTAGGCCCCGTTGCCAACTTCTTGAGCGCTTGCACCCCATCCCGATAAAAGGGGTCGTCGCGGCCACTGAATCTCACCATGTCGGCGTGGTTGGCGTTGGCGATGTGGGCACGGACGTTGGCGCCCGAGTACCCGGCGACGTCTTTGGGTATCATAATTTGGTTGGGGCCCTTTTTGATGCCGGGGACCTCGCATTCCGCCGCGACATCCGAGGGAACGTACACGACGGTGGGGAGGTCCTCCCTGACGCACGTTATCTGGATGTCCCGCGACACCATCAGCCACGTGCTGTGCAGCTGCTCGAACGCCTCGTCGCTGTTCCGCAGAGACTGGATGAGGGGAATCTGGGGCGCCGCAGGCGCGAGCAGGGCGGCGAGGGCGAGACACTCGCCCAGGGGCCGGTGGCGGCTTCGCACATGCGGTGTGCCCCAAAAGGCGGCGCCCATGGTTTGGGGGTACACGTTGCCGAAGTCGGCCTTGGACCCGTAGATGCGCGACACGGCGGCCAGTATGAGGGCCTCCTTGATGATGAGGCCGCCCAGGCCGTGGCCTTGGAAGAGGATGGGCCGGTCGGTGCCGGTGCGTGCCTGGTTCAGGTCGATGAGGAGGTTTTCGGCCTGCGTCGAGAAGGTCCCGGACGCGGCGTTGAGCCCGCCGCGCCAGCTCCAGACCATGATGCGCGCGTGGGGGAAATCCCGGCTGAGCAGATCGCGCGGCCAGCAGACGTCGCCGCGGGTCCATGCCGTGGCGTTGGGTTCGTTGAGGCCCGGGACGAGCACGATATCGATGGAGAGGCGGTCGCTCCCCGAATTCGGCGACGGCGGCAGCAGGGACGCCGTCGACGCCGCCGCTCCGCCGAGCCCTCGCGTGCCATCGTATAGGACGACCAAGTCGCCGTCACGCCGCCGGCCGCGAGGGTCCGACGGCGGCACGCCGCTCTGTGTGCGCCGCACCCGCGGCTTCTCGTCCTGCGCGCCTTTGGAGGAGGAGGAGGAGGAGGAGGAGCCGCCGAGGCGGGCCAGCCTCTCCTTGAACCTCTGCATGGAAGGGGGAAGGGTGGGTAGGTGTGGGTGTATCACGTGGGCTGTTCCGGTGTCAGTGGTGGCGACAGCGCGCGCGGTTGTTGAGTCCAGCAAGCAAGATAGACGCCAGGCGCGGGCGTCCAGGCCGGCGGGCGTGTCGCGGGTAATTATTCACCAGAGGGATTCGGGACAACCACTCTCCCCCCGGATCGACTGTTTGAGATGGGGCGGGCCCGCGGTTGGGCGGAACGAAACCCTGGGTCGCATGAGATGCGCGCCCAAACCTGTTGTTGGTGTTGATCGTCCGGACCCGGCGCTCTGGATTGCATGCAAGGCCACGACCGTTCTTCTTCGGCGGTCTTCGTCGAAGGGAGATTCTGCGACGGCCTCCCCCTTGGGTTGGAGGGGGGAGGGGGGGGAAGCAACTCGCCTCGAACGACCGCAGTGGGAAGACATTCGAGGGATATGTCATACTTGGCACATCCGCAATCCAGTGTGTGGCACTTGGCGCGCAGGGTCTGCAGTCTCTCTGTCGATCGCCCGCGGTTTGTGGTTATTTTTTTTTCTTCCCTCTGCGTGCCCATCCTCCTCCCCTCGTCGGTGTAGGGGGCGTACGCAGCAACGATCTCGCTTTCCACTCTCACGCGCCCCTCTCCTCGAACTGCGGCGTCCGCCAAATGGGACATTTTCGAATAGTCCAGGCTTACCTGGCGGGTTTCCCAACCGCCGACGGCCGTGGGAGGGTACGGACGCGTTCGCGGATCCCTGGGGAGGGGGGGGGAGAGACTCGCCCTCTTCCGACCCATCATCATCCCCACTGGGAAAGGCTTGGCCGGGCTGGCCCTTTTTTGCGTTCGGGGCTCGCCGGAATCGCAACCGGCGACGGAGACTCGCGTCCTGCTTTCTCCACCGCTGGAACGAAAAAGCCGGGCGCAAGGGGGGGGGGGGGGGGGGGGGGGGGGGGGGGGGCGCTGATTGGGCGTGTGGCACAGCGGCCGCGGGAACGGCAGGGCTCCCTGAAAAATGACCGAGGCGGACGCGAGGGTTTCCGCGTTTGGCATGGGCGCCCGTCACATTGACACGGGGGCGACACGGGTACAGCCCTGGAAATGGGGATGGGGAGGGGTGGAGGGGAGGGGATGGGCGGCAGGGCGGCTTGCCCATACTTACACGGTACAGGGGGGGTTTCTGGTTACGTGAGGGGCGTGTTGACCCGTTGGCTCGGGCCCCTCTCCCTCCCCCCCCCCCCCGTTCCATCAGCCGAGGACCGGGACGTTGGCGATCTCTAAATCGATTCATCCGTCCGCTAATCACCGTGGACGATACTTGATGTGTCGCTCGAGGGGCCTTGGCAGTCGACGTGACCTTGCAGCACGTAGGGAGAGTGCATTGTATAGAAGAGAGGAAAAGGCCTGGGGGAAGGGGGAGAGAAAGACGGAGCCCGGGAGAGAGCTATGCAAAGGCCGTATCTGGTTGGAGGGGAGATTGAGATTTGGATGGCAGCGATACCATGGGTCGAGAAGTGCACGCCCCCAATCGCCAAAAGACTGCTTATTCAGGTTCGAAAAAAAAAAGGCCCGGCGATGATGGGATCGGGGCTGAAGGGGGCGGTAGCAATACCCGCTGACCCCTCCTCCTCCCCTTGGACGGGCGGGCACGTAAGAAGAAAAACAAAAAAAACAAAAAGGAATCTCGCAGAAACACGGGATCATTCCGTCCGATGACAAAAACATGCCTCGGTCCGCAAAGAGCGACGACTTACGTGGCCGACGTCTCGCGCCGCTCCGAGCTTGTTGATGCTATTCCCGGGGCGGAGTCAACGGAGACCCTTCCATGGTTGTTATGAAACCGGGGTGGGGCCCCTTTCGTAATGTCCGTAAAAACCACACAAGTCACGATTTGGACTATTATGTCCAGACCAAACGATGCGCGTGCCTGGGTATTGTCATAAACTGTTGGATTTGCCCTCTCTCTCTCTCTCTCTCTCCTGTGTGTGTATGTATGTGTGTGTGTGTCTCTCCCTCACTCTTTCTCCGTAAGAGTGGCTTCAAATGGCATGGCGGGGACTCATCTGTCGAGAGCCTCCCCCCCCAGCGAAAGAGCCTATTGAAAACGAGCAACGCGGAATAACGGACACCGCGATTATATCAAAGATATGTGATGTGTCCTGTGCTCACCAACCGGCGTTTCCTTGGGCCCACAGCCACACACACACACACACATACATACATACATACAACTCCAGTCCCTCCAGCCAATATCTCTCTCCCCCTTAACCTCCTATCCAAGGACCGTCGATTCTTGCGCTTTGGAGTGGCCGAGCGCCCCCCCCCCCCCCCCCCCCCCCCCGAGTGCGCGGCCTGGAGATTCGATCGCGCCTGGCGGGCAGCCAGCGGCAGGGCGACGAACGCCGGTTCTTACCTTGATAGCTCGGGAGCGAGAACTGGTATGTATTTTGCACGGGTGGCCTGGACGAACCCTCCCACGACGGGATACCAGTTTCCTCGGCGCGCGGCGGTGCGCTTTTCCCCTGTGTGTATATACCCAGGCTTTATGTACAAGTGCCACGACCAGGACGAATCGTTTACTGTCAGGTTGGATCGACAACCCTCCCCGAAGGGCAGATGGAATGTTCGAAGGGAAAGTGGACGGTGCCGGATGGAGGCTTCGTGGGAGGGAACGGGGATTGCAACAGGGGGCACATCCCGGAGAAACCGCCCAGAACGTGGCAAAGGGGGATCGTATGTCTATTGTTTACAGCCAGGAGACCGAGGCATTGCTGGGCTCAGAGAAGGAGGCATGCAGTCACGTATACACCGACAAGTGACGGGTGTATTGCCCCGCGACTATCATGTCATCCCAAGGGCGGAAGTCCTGGCCACAAGCCCGGTGCCGCACTTGTCATTTCCCCGGCGGGCCACTATCTTCACGGTTGGGGATATAGTTCATTGATCCAGCCCGACACCTTCTCGGCCACCGTCTCGCTGTGATCTGTTGCTGCACATTAGCCACGGACCGGCTGGGACACCACCATCTGCGGGTAGGTACTTACGTATGCAAAAAGCGTGCGGCAGGCTCCCTTCGTCAACCTGGACCCGGGTGGCCTCGGGCCGCTGTTGGCGGCGGGCGATGAAGGCGTCGCGCACGTGGTCGGCGACCCAGTGGTCCTCGCGGCCGAAGAGGAAGAAGAAGCGCGGCGCGGGTTTGTCGTGGGCCTCGGCCTCGCCGGCGATGGCCCACAGCCGCTCGTCCCACACGTCCTCGTTGATGACCTGCATCTCGTCCATGCCCAGGTGCAGCGCCTGCCAGACGCCGTCGCGGCTCTTGAGGAAGCGCGTGGTCACGGCCGCCGCGTGCGCCGGGAAGCCCATGAGGGTGTTGACGATCCAGTAGACGGCCGGCCGGGGCACCAGGCTCAGGAAACCCGTGGCGAGGAGGTGGGCGTGGGCCCCCAGGACCGGCGTCCGCCGCAGCAGGTCCAGCTTGATGCCGCTGTGGGACTGGCGGATGTGCTCGATGGTGGGAAACAGCAGGATGCCCGTTTTGAGATTCACGTGGGGCGCCAGGTCCGGGTCGCGGAGGAGGCGGTGGAACATGGAGAGGGTGAGATACGAGCCGACCGAGTGCGCCATGACGACGATCTCGTCGTACGGCTTGCCTTTCTGGGGCCCGTCGGCGATCTTGATGTGGTAGAGCGTCTTGAGCAAGTGGTTGATCTGGTCCTCGACGTTCCGAGGCGGGTTCTGGGCGTCGAACGGCACATGGTCGTTGTCGTCGAAACCCTGAAGGTCCTGGCCGTGGATATGGAAGCGAGCGGACCGGGCGGCCGGGGACGAGGCCAGGCAATCCCGAAGGGTGGCCAGGAACGGCTCGTAGTAGTCAATGAGGCCCGGGTTGCCGGAAATCATGAAGAGCAGGACATCGCGGCGGTTCGCCGGGCCAGGGCCCTGAGCGGTGGGCACGGAGAGGGAGCGGATGGTCATGCTGGGGAGGGGAGGGGATGGAAGAGCGATAAGCGACGAAGGGCAGGACCTGCTCGTTCGTCACTGGGGCCGTCCAATATCTATCACACAGCCCGCCGAGGGACAGACGGAGGAACCCCCTGCTTCATATAGCGTACCCGCGCGGGCGACGAGGGAATATTCGTGCGCGCAGCCCGAAAACGGAGATGCGACTTCTACGAGCCGGATTGCGCGACCGTTGGGGGTTGCTGGGTGGTGGCTTGAACTCAATGGGCCTGAATCTCAGCGGCCGGAATGCTTGTCGTTGCGTGCGAGGCCGCTCACAACGCCCATGTCAGTGCAAGTCATGGAAGCTGAGTTTGTGGCAGTTGGGGGGGGGGGGTGGGGCTGGAAGGGGCAGGGGTAGGTACCTATGGGATCCCATGTCAGATGTACATAAAGTAGGTACTAACATAGTAGTGGTTACTCGGCGGGAGGCAGGGGCTTAGCGGGAAAGCAAAATTGGGAATTGCAGTTAGTGCCTGCTATTCACGGGGCACAGATACTTTACGTACCTCCTGGGTACTTCTCTAAACCACTAAGAGGTACGCTTTCGGCAGCTACGACGTAAACTGTGCCGCCACGTATAGAAACAGATTTGTTCTACATGTTTGGGCAAGAACGATCGAGGATATATATATTAGTATGTACATATACACCTATATATATATACATATATATATATAAGTATTTACATGTTTGGGCCCTCAGAGACATACCGCCTTACGTCTCACCTGCGTCTTCCTCATACGGCCCTCTCGCATTTCTCATCCACTTGGCCACGCCCGAGTCGTTGCCCAAGCAGAAGCAAGAATATATCTCGATTCACGAGGGTTGTGGCGCTGGCGGCCAGCGTGTCGGGCCTATGCACGACAAAACAGCCCCGGACAGCGACGGCTGCTGCTGCAGCAGCTACTAATACGGAGGGCTGCCCAGACCGTCGTTCCAGGCCAGCCCGAATCCATCCATCCACCATCCAGGATCCATTTGTAGGTACATACTATGTAGGGCCGTCGGACGGAACTCCCTAAGCTTGTCGTGGCCCCCCTGTCAAGCCACCCTGAACCTTTGGCCCCGACGCTCCCGGATACGCGACATGGATGGACGGGCTGGCAATCCCGCCGACACGCAGTCCAGCTGATCCAGGACCACCACACCCCTCCATACATGGCATCTGACACGTGCACCGCGTCGCCGAGCTGCGTCTGCGAGCCGGCCTGTCAGACGACCAGCTTCCCCATGGAGCAAGCAGCTAACTAACTGTGCATGTTCTCGGGCTGGTCTTCCCTATCGTCACCACATCACCGCCATCGAGTAGGAAACACCCACGCCGGAGCAAAGCCAATCCCTCCCCCAAACGAAGCACCGTCGTCTGTCCCAAGTATCAGTACTTATCTAGGTACTTACCTACATAGGTACACATCGCGTTGCGGAAGGTACTTATAGTTCCCACTTATCATGAAGGTCCAGCCAGTCTCTTCGTCTCCTAACTCGTCGGTATCTCCAGTGGATGGAAGATGGGAGAGGTACATACCTAAAGTACCTAGCACATCATACATGCGGCATCTGTGGCTTATCTTATCGTCATGCATCCGGGGCGCCCTCAATCCCTCTCCCCCGCCTCCTGGCGTCGTCGCGGGCGCGCAACCAGGCAGCAACCGCAGCTGGCGACTTATTATTATGTATCGACCAGACCAGGCCAAACCTACCTGACCTACTACCTCTTACCAAGTACATACCTACAGTATGTAAAGTAGGCGAGGTAGGTAGGCGATTACCACGAGGCGAGCGAGCATGCGCATCCATCCCTCAGTTGGGACGACCAGCTAAACCTCTCTCCAGTGAGCTTTGCCACTAACCACCGTGGTCGCTGTTGTCTTCCCAGCTTCCCTTCGCTTCGACATCTGTCGGTTTCCATCTTTACCTACATACATACATTACATACTCCCGCTACCCTCATACCCACCACCTCTTAGTTACCTTACCTTCAATAGTTAGTACCAACCTACTCTCGGCCGAGGACCAGTCAGGCCATGCTCGCTCTCGCTTGAACCGTCTCTCCTCGCCGCCGTCTTACCATCCATCCCTCGTCCCCTTGGCCGGAATACAGACAGACTGCTGCTTGCCCGTTGACCATCCTTTGTTCCTCGAACCTACCGGGCCCTGCCTTTTGCCGCGAGCACGTGTGTTGCGCATGTCGTGACGGCGCCGAGCCTCTCCGTCATCCGCACCGGCAGCTAATCACCGGCCGCTTCATCTCAGACTTCCGCACGTCGACCTGCCGTCCTGAGACCTCTCCCCCCGCCTGACCCGACCGAGGCCGACCCCCCCGACCGACCCCCCCGAACCGCCGCGTCCCGTTTATGAATACATAGCGTACCAGCATCATGGCTGCCTCGGAGCTCCGTCGCCGCCCCAACGGTAATGCCGCCAACGATCCTAATCCCGTTCCCGCCCCGTCCCTGGGCGGCGCCGATAAGGCAGAGCGCCTCAAGATCGAACACCCTTCAGGCAAGGCCAAGCACTACCAGATTGTCGCCTTCTTCCGCGCTCTGTCCTTCACCATGTACTTCATGTGTGGCTGTCTAGCGTAAGGCCCGCGATTCTCCCTGCTGCCGCACCCTGGCCTTCTCTGTCTGACATGGACTCCCTCCAGCATCCATATGACGCAGTTTCTCGGTCTCCCCCTCTACATCCTCAACCGCGAGCTCTACTATGCCTACATGGCTCTTACGAAGCAGTCCTTTGGCCTCTTGGTCACGACCATGACACACTGGTGGGCACCGACCACCATAAGGATTAGTGGCGATGCATCAGTGGCCGACCAGCTGAGCCTGACGCCGGACGGCCGAGTGGAATGCGCCTTCCCGGAGCGCATGGTCATGATTGCGAACCACCAGGTATGCGCCCTCCCCCCGAGGAGCCGGCGCGGCCCTGCCGTCAAATCCCATTAACCTGGTCCAGATTTATACCGACTGGCTGTATCTCTGGTGGGTAGGCTATACGGGCAACCCCCAGATGCATGGCCACCTCTACATCATCCTGAAAGAGTCGATCAAGTACATCCCCGTCATCGGACCCGGGTGCATGTTCTTCAGTTTCATCTTCATGTCGCGCAAGATGGCCACCGATCAACCGCGGCTCTCATATCGCCTTAATAAACTCAAGAACAGGCGTGTCGGGCCCGACCACGAGGAATACTATGACCCTATGTGGCTTTTGCTCTTCCCCGAGGGCACCAACTTGTCGGACAACGGCCGGGTCAAGTCAGCTAACTGGGCAGAGAAGATGGGCATCCGGGATTGCAGGCATCTGATGCTGCCCCGGAGCACCGGAACCTTCTTCTGCCTCAACGAGCTGAAAGGCACGGTCGACTACGTCTATGACTGCACTGTGGCCTACGAAGGCGTCCCGTAAGTCGACGGCCCCTGTTTTCCCAGCTTTCACCAAGCCACTGACTTGTATGCAGCCGAGGGGGCTACGGCGAGGAATACTTCACGCTCTCGAGCACCTTTTTCCACGGCCGCCCGCCCAAGTCGGTCAACTTCTACTGGCGGCGCTTCGCTCTGGCCGACATGCCCCTGGATAGCCAGGAGGAGTTCGACCACTGGATGCGTGAGCGCTGGTACGAGAAAGATGACCTGATGGAGCAATACATCGCGACGGGACGCTTCCCGGCGAATGGGGCTGGGACTAAGGGCCACCTCGAGACCGAGGTGCGCACCAAGTACTGGTGGGAGTTCGTCAAGATTTTCGTCATGCTAGGCGCCTTTGGGTTGATCTTTAACACGATGCTACGATTGCTGCACTCGCTCCAAGGCGCCTAGGCAGCCCTCGTCGGTGGCCCTTGAAGCAAAAGCGCCGGGCCGCCCTGGACGGCCCCGCGCAACGATGCACTCGACACGACTTACTCGACATGATTCGTCACGGCTTCCGATGAGGTGGGGGGTGGGGATGCTCTGCGCCTGGATTTGCGAGAGTATACAGTGATGGAGGGGCGTAGCTAACGAGACGGGAATGATTGATACCACAGACGTAGATTGGCGTTTTGCGAGTCGGCCCTCTTTGGGTAACGAGACGACGAGTCGGGCGCGGATGGATGTTGGCTCCTGCGTTTCTCGCCGTCCACCAAATTCCCAACGACTACATCCCTACTCCAATACTACTCCAATAATGATAGCGAAAGTACTTTTGACTTACACATGCGGCCGTTGAAATCCCTGCTTCCCGACTACCAAGCAGACAGGTAGCAGGCTTGGCTTCGGAAAGGGGGGAATAAGGATCCGTTCTATCGCTTTTTATCTGTGAGCAGGAGGATGTACCCAGGTCCTGGATCAACAAGTACCCGCCTGCGGTGCATGTACCGAAGGACCACTCTTGTATGCGCAAGGGAGTCTTGTCCGTTGAAACTCTGTTTTGAAGTATTCGTTACCGTTTCGACAGTCAGCTGCGGCGGCCACGGGTGTCGGTTAGACTGGGTCGCCAAAATAGACGGAACGCTCAGTGAGCGCACGTGTAGACTTTGCATTCAGTATACCTCTTTTTGGGAGGGGAGGGGAGGGGAGGGGGGCTGAGAGCGGCCCGCTCATCTGCTCTAGAAAACAAGGCGGGTGTAAGAAGGGTTTATAGTGGCATCTTAACATAATATTTACAATCGAACGAGACGTATACCAGGGCTTTCACAGCGCGAAGGCCCGTCAACTTTTACAGCCGAATCTCCTTGCCGGCCTTCCCGCTCTCGCGGGCGGCCTCGATGATGCGGAGCACGTCGCGGGCCTGCGTGGCCGGCACGGGGACGTCCTCGGCCCGGCCGCTGGCCAGGGCGTCGGCGAAGAGCTCGTAGATTCGGCGGTACGTCGGGGGCTCGACGTTGGGGCAGGCCGTCTCGTCGATCTGGCCGCCGGGGCCCAGGAGGGCCAGCCTGCCGGCCCACTCGGGGCCCTCGCGGCCGAACTGGGCGTCGTGGATGGACATGCCGCCCTTGATCTGGGGCTCCTGGGTGTCGAGGCCCGTCTTGCGGTAGCTGCCCTTGGCGCCGCGGATCCAGAACCGGGGCTGCTGGGCCTCGACGCTCAGGACGCCGATGCGCACCAGGGCCGTCATGCCGTCGGCGTAGAAGAGCTGCGCCGTCAGGCTGTCGATGTCGGCGCCGTCCTGGTCGCCCTGCGCGAACCGGCCCTGGCGCTGGCACGCGAACTTGGCAAAAACGCTCTGCGGCATGCCGAAGAGCGTGTAGACTTGGTCGATCAGGTGCGTGCCCAGGTCGTACACGGGGCCGCCGCCCTCGCTCACGGGCACGCTGCCCTTCCAGTTGGTCGGCGCCTCCATCTTGTAGCGGTCAAAGTGCGTCTCGAACTCGACAATGCGGCCCAGCTTGTCCTCCTTCAACAACTT
This sequence comes from Nigrospora osmanthi, assembly GCA_029489945.1. Lineage (NCBI taxonomy): Eukaryota > Fungi > Ascomycota > Sordariomycetes > Amphisphaeriales > Apiosporaceae > Nigrospora > Nigrospora osmanthi. The sequence goes on from CP120499.1 coordinate 1,224,033, forward strand.
TTGAACCGTGACAAAGTCGGCATCCCACCGGCGGTTCTGGTACACGCAGAGCAGGAGCCCCTTCTCCTTGGCCAGGTTGGCGAGCTGATCGGCCTCGGCCGAGGTGGGCACAAAGGGCTTCTCAACGAAGACATGCTTGCCGGCCTCGAGCGCCTGCTTCGTAAATGCGAAGTGCGTGGGCGGTGTAGTGCAGAGCACGACGACTTGGACTTCCGGGTCGGCCACGAGATGGTCGAGGGAGGTGTAGTGCTTGAGGTCGGGGTAGTCGGCCGGGGCAGAGTCGTCGGGCTTGGGGCTGCGCTGGACGATGGAGTGCAGCTTCAGTGAAGGAGTGTCGTTGATAAAGGGGATGTGGAAGACCTTGGCGGACATGCTGGAGCAGGTTGGCATCAGCATCAGAGTGACAAGGGCGGGAGCTTCTGTCTTACCCGTAGCCCACGACACCTACGTTAAACTGCTTGGAGGCCATGGTGGTGGACAGTTACTAGCGATGGGTCAAGTCGGAAGTGGCGGTTCGGTGAGGGTGCCTGGGGCCAAGTGCAGATGGATGTGAATAGCGAATAGCGAGCATGACGGAGGCTGGCCGGGCTTCATTTTATAGCGGTGCCAGCGGTGCCAGCAGCGCCCGCGACGTTATGTGGCCGTACAAGGTGGTGCTCCGTCGCCAAAGAGCTCTCTCGTAATGGCTACTCCGCAGCGGGGATGCGGGCGAGCCTCGATGGGATCAATTGGCGTCGGTCTGGAGAGCCAGGACAGACCCAGATGCCCAAACCGGCGGGGCCCCTGAGGCTCTACCACTAGAACCCCCGCCAATGGTCGCCGTTCCTGGGGTCGTCTCGTTTCCCCTTTCGGCAGGAATAGCAGTTGAACGATGCCACTGGCACGTCTTGGAAAGGTTCGGACCGACTTGGATGAGGCAGTCGACGAGCCGAAGCTAGTCTCTTGGCCGGGAGGTCATTGTTTGAATCGGTCTTTGCGAAGGATTTCTAATCCATCCGGCAGAGTTTTCGACTCAGCGCGGCCGGCGAGACGAAAAGAGAAAGGCGAAGAGTTGGCCTAGGATCTCGATTGACAGGGCCAGAAGAGAGGTTCCGTCGGGCGGCCGGGATTCACGAAACAACCTCCACAAGACGCAGCCAGGCACGGGTAAAGAGGAGGGAGAATATGAGAAGCGGCATCGTGGATAAGAATGGAAGACTTCCATCGGCCCAGAGCTGGTCTCTGAAATGTATGTACATACGAATAATCCATGCAACATGGGATCCCATGCGGTGCAGGTGCGTTGGATGATTTAATATTGCCGTTGTGTGATTGGCTCTCGCTGTTCCTGCCACTGTACACAGTAGGATGAGAGGTCATGCGGGGAAGCTGCGATTTGGGGGGGGGGGGGGCACCCATCATTATCCACCCACCCCAGTGAATAATATTCATATGGGATTGGATCCCATATACACCCACCGCACCACCGCACGCGCTGAGAAAGCTTTGCCACGACCTTCAGCGCTCGTGGGGACCCATCCTGACGCCGACTTACCACCTGTGCTCTCTTTGTCTATTACCTGTACCCGAGAGCTTTCGTAGCCGCAGACTACGGTCGAGAACTTCTCCCGACTCGTGTTCGCCCACGGCCATGAAGACCTGAAGCCCCTCCCCCCGCCCATAGACGGGAATGGCACCGGCTGGATACTCGACGACCATGACCAGCCCGCCCCCGGGAACGAAAGAGAACACACAGCAGCTGGAATCGACCGCCGTCCGATAAGCCCCCCCGCGCACGCCGCCCACAGAAGCATGTTTCGGCTTCGCGCCTCCGCCCCCTCCAGGGCTTGCCCGAGCCTCGTGCGAAGCTTCGTGCGAAGCTTTTCGGCCACGACACGCCGCCCCGAGATCCGCGGTACCGCCGCTCTTCCCGGACGCCTCGTGCCCCGCTACCGCGACAGCCCGACCTCGTCGCTGCTGTCGCTCGAGTGGCCCGAGCCGCCACGCAACGTCTTGATCATCCCCAAGCTCCACGCGCCGCACGTCATCGCCTCGACCATCGAGTTTGCCAAGCACCTCCACGGCGAGTACCCGAACCTCCACCTGCTCTTCGAGCACCGGATCGCCTCGGCCATACACGAGTCGCTGCCCTTCCCCATCTACAGCTCCGAGCCTACGCATTTCTTGGACAAGACGGATCTGGTGGCCACCCTGGGCGGCGATGGAACCATTCTGCGCGCAGCCAGCCTATTCAGCCTGCGCGCCTCGGTCCCGCCCATCCTGTCTTTCAGCATGGGCACCTTGGGCTTCCTGGGCGAGTGGAAGTTCGAGGAGTACAAGCGTGCGTGGCGGGACGTCTACATGAGTGGGAGTGTTGTCACGCATAGCGATCTGCAGGGCCCGCATACCCAGACCGCCACCCACGCCCGGCGCAGCCACGAACCCGACGAGCTCCAACGCCGATACGACGGCTGGGCCAGCATGCGCGGCAAGAGCATGGGCGCCAACCGTGCCTCCAAGATCCTGCTCCGCCATCGCCTCAAAGTGGGCGTTTACGATGCGAACGGCGTGAACGTTAACGAGCAATTCATGTCCACTTCGAGTGCCGCCTGCCCCGTGCCCCCAGCGACGAACGAACCGGCGCGTACGGGGGAGCCTGCAGTGCCCGACCTCCACGCCATCAATGAGCTGGTTATCCACCGCGGGCCCAATCCTCATCTGGTCATTGTCGACGTCTACGTCGGTAGTCGCTTCTTGACCGAAGCCGTGGCCGACGGTATTTTGATCAGCACGCCCACGGGCTCGACGGCCTACTCGCTCAGCGCCGGGGGCACCATCATTCACCCCCTGACCAAGGCCATGTTGCTGACTCCCATCTGTGCTCGCACCCTGAGCTTCCGCCACCTCTGCTTGCCGCTTAACAAGAAGGTGGTGCTCAAGGTCAGCAAGAAGAACCGGGGCCGTGAGCTCGAGGTGAGCCTGGACGGTAAGCGGCGGGCCGGCGTCACCATTGGCATGGAGATTCGGGTCACGGGCGAGTTGGTGGGGAAGAGCGCCGAGGCCGGCGGTACCTGGACGGGAGGCGTGCCCTGCGTCATCCGGAGCAACGGCCAGGGAGACGAGGGTGAGGACGACGACGGCTGGGTGGGTGGCCTCAACGAGAGGCTGAAGTTCAACTACCCCGTAGGCTGAGTATTCCGCCTGGAAGACACACGTGTCGACGGTCGGCAATAGCACCCAGGGGCAGCGCATGTGCCAGCCTATGGAAGCACCCGGTGAGGCTTGTGGTTGGCTATACGAGTGGGCATACGAGATGGAACGAATACGCACCAAGGCGGAATTCTATATCCTGGCCTTGATCGGTCCATTTTGGGGCCCAGCCAGCAGGCCACATCTTGGCGGCTCCACCGGCTTCAAGAGCTTGGTGAACATTTCTGTGAAATAAATTCCTGCTGACTTGGTCTCGAAAGGCTCAACCGCGTAGCCTCTCTATGCCGAGCGACTTTAATACCCAGTCCCATATCACCTCCACGAACTTCGGTGGGATCGACGTCCCAAGCTAGATTGCGTGCCAATAGTCAGGATAACCTACGGCGAAGGATAGCAACGGTGAAACAGTAAATATGTATATAGTATCAGCCTTCCATTGTGGCTTGGTCAACCCGCCCCAGTCGAGACGGCAGCCCGCATTCCCACCGCCGTGTGCCGGGGACCATCCGTCGTAGCCCCGGGGGGGGGGAGAGGGGGTGTTCACCATTTCCGTCGCGGATCCGGGGATCGGGGGGACCATATCCCGTCGTCGCGATCCCGTGCGTGCCTCCGGGTCGCGTCGACGAAAACCGGGAGTAAGCCCCAAGATCGGGCCAAGGAGATGAACCCATTCCTATCGCTTCTTCTTGTCCCTCGCCGGGCGTACCGGGAGTTTCTGGTCGCAGCAGAGCGCCGGCGAGAAACCAAAGGGCGAAAACCAGAACCCTGAATTCCCCCCGTCTTTTGGTGTCCACCCTTCCCCCCCTCTCAACGGCCCGCGAAAAGCTTCTTCGAGTTTCCGAAGAACCGACTAGAAGCGGCGCGCGTCGTCCTCTCCCTTTTTTTTTTCTTTTTGGGGCTTCAGGGCGAGCGAAAGGGAGGTGACGTCGTCGGCTGCCGGCCGGGGCGCTAGCGAGCCCTACCGGGCGGGCCCCATCAATTCGCGGGCCGCCCATTTCTTTCGATTTCCAAGCCGGGGGGGCTCGGCCGCCCAGGGAAAATGTTTGGCCTCGGTGGGGAAGCGTCTTTGGTAAGCGGGAAAACCCTCCGCCCGCCGCCCCCCCCCCCCCTTTGTTAGGGAGAGGCGCCGCCCCGTCCGTCCGTGACAACGGCGTGTCTTTCGGGGGCCCGTTATTGCTCCATCCGGGTCGTACGACAGGCGAAAAGACGGCCCGCCTGGCTGATAAATCAGGGGAGGACAGGCGGGCGGGCGTGCGTGCGGCAACGCGCCGCTTGGTCGATTATCGTGCCCCCCTTCGGCGTAGAGGTATATAAGTCGGCGAGGGAGCGCAACCTCCAAAGTGGTAGAGTAGAAAACAAAAGCAGCCTCTCTCACTAGTAGGAAACCGCGCCTACACCCACCATCGTCTTTCGTTTCTCCCTCCTCTTGCTTTATCCCCTCGCGCGCGCGCCAACAATCTCACCCCCCCTACCACCATGGGCAGCATCGCGAACCCGGCCGGCGCCGAGGTCATTGACAACGTGGCCGCCGAGGGCATCTCGTACTTCACGCCGGCGCAGGAGCCGGTGGCCGGCACCGGACTCGGGGCCCGGGCCGAGGGCCAGGAGATGCCCAAGCTGTTCCGGCCGCTGACGCTGCGCGGCACCACCTTCCCGAACCGCCTGTGGCTGGCGCCGCTGTGCCAGTACAGCGCCCAGGACGGCCACGCCACCGACTGGCACCTCACGCACCTGGGCGGCATTATCCAGCGCGGCCCCGGCCTTGCCATCGTCGAGGCCACGGGTGTGCAGCCGCGCGGCCGCATCACGCCGCAGGACGTCGGCCTGTGGAAGGACAGCCAGATCGCCCCGCTCGCGCGCGTCGTCGAGTTCGCCCACGGCCAGGGCCAGAAGATCGCCATCCAGCTCGCCCACGCCGGCCGCAAGGCCAGCACCGTCGCCCCCTGGCTGAGCATGAACGCTACCGCCGTCGCCGCCGCCGCCGGCTGGCCCGACGACGTCGTGGGCCCCTCGGCCCTCCCCTTCAGCGCCGTCAACCCGACGCCGCGCGCCATGAGCCTCGACGAGATCGCCGAGCTCACGCGCGACTTCGTCTCGGCCGCCCAGCGCGCCGTTCGCGCCGGCTTCGACGTGATCGAGATCCACTCGGCCCACGGCTACCTGCTGCACGAGTTCCTGAGCCCCATCTCGAACAAGCGCACCGACCAGTACGGCGGCGCCTTCGAGAACCGCGTGCGCCTGCTGCTCGAGGTGGTCGAGGCGGTCCGCGCCGCCATCCCCGAGACCATGCCGCTGCTGGTGCGCGTCAGTGCCACGGATTGGTTCGAGTTTGACGAGAACGCGCCCGCCGACGTGACCGAGTCGTGGACCGTCGAGCAGACGACACGGCTGGCGTCCCTCCTGGCCGACCGCGGCGTCGACCTCCTCGACGTCAGCAGTGGCGGAGTCGACCCGCGCGGCGTGCAAGCGATAAAGCCCGGGGCGGGCTACCAGGCGCATTTCGCCAAGACCATCAAGTCCGCCGTGGGTGACCGCCTGGCCGTCAGCGCAGTCGGCGGCATCCACAGCGGTGTCCTCGCCGAGGAACTACTGCAGGCCGGCGGTCTCGACGTCATCATGTCCGGCCGCTGGTTCCAGAAGAACCCTGGCCTTGTCTTCTCCATGGCCGACGACCTCAATGCCGACGTCCGCATGCCCAACCAGATCGGCTGGGGCTTCGGCGGCCGCGGCAAGTCCCGGCAGAAGAAGTTGTAAATACAGCCTTGCTTGTTGGCGCGGGTTTGGATCAAGACAGAATAGCATAGAATCGGAGTTTGGAGCGGGAATCCTCTTGGGAGTACACACCCAATATATCAATCATTGTTTTCAGATGCGAGTCCCCTATTCATCGGGGCAGTGCTCCGCCCTCGATCGATGTACAGTGGTAACATCAGCTGTTAGTGTGAACCATTCGGTAAGGACAGGAGTAAGGCTCTCAAGTCACTCCATCCCCAGTACCTACCACAGTCGAAAGAGCTGTTTCCTGTGCCATGGATTAAATCAGCATCCAACTTCCCTATCATGTTTCTCTTTAGTCACGCGCCGTTTACCGCCTTTGCCAAACTTCTGCGAACGGAAAGGGCAGAAGCGAGGAAGACAATACAGCGGCCGCCCATCCTAAAGTCCAATTTTCTCCCCATCAATGCCCGTTCCCTTCAGGCGTGTCCGCAACCACTCCCTCTCCACGCCCAGACGCAGCATGCGAAGAAGTAGCCGCCCAACGTCGAAGCCGCGGACCTCTAGCGCCTCCCTGAGGTTGGAGGGCGTGCGTTTGGCGCGGGCGGCCAGCAAGTCAGCCAGGACGACCTCGGTGTGAGAGCGCAGGGCGCCATGGCCGAAGGCGTCGTCCTCGTAGACCGTCATGTTTCCCGTGACGTCGGCGACGAGGCGACCCAGGTAAAAGGGAACGTACATGTCGTCGGTGAAGGTACGGATGGTGACGGGGACTGTATTGGCCGCCAGCTGCCTCAGGTTATACATGTCGGTCGGCATCGCCTGGCGATGCACCCAGTCGGCTACCGCTCCGTACGGCTGCAGTGGTGCCCAGTCCTGGAAGAAGAACGGGTAGATCATCTCGCCCGAGAGGTACAAGGGCATACGCGCTCCCCCCTGATACCGCTTCTGGAGCTCCCGCGCCAGCTCCGTCTCGTCGTTTGGCCCGTGTGGGTTGGGTGCCATCTTGGTCCGGCGGAGTACACGGCCCGGGTCGTGGAGATGCGCCTCGTGGCCCTTGGTCACCCACCAGAATTCGTCGGCAAAGGTGGTGGCTGCCAGCCGGTACGCGGACCAGTTCGAGGCCGACCCCTTGCCGGCGTACTCGGTTTCGTAGAGGATGGCCATGGTGGGCCGCGTGTGGAGGATCCATCGCTCCTCGGCAACGAACATTCTGAGAGACTCGGGCTGCAGTGCGCCCCTTTCCCGCAGCTCGGCGTACATCTGTTGGAAGATACGGTGCGTGGGCTCCCAGTAGCCCCGGATGCCGAAGTTACGGCCGATGGTCAGGAACCGGCGCGCCGTGAGGAAGTCCTTGTAGGCCCGGTAGATCTTGTGCAAGCCGCCCTGGTGCCGGGGCAGCTCGTACGGCGGCGCCCGCGTTGCGAGGTGGATGGCGATAGCCCATAGGACGTCGATGTCCTCGGGGTAGCGGGCGTAGTACGCCTTGTTGGACTCGATGACCTGCTGGTACAGTTCCAGGAAAACCTCGTCGGGCGTGGCGCTCACGGGCGCCTGGCCGGCGAGGTACATGACCCGCTCAAGCCCCCCGGGGTGGAAGGACAGGAGACTGCTGGCCACGTAGCCTCCGTACGACTGTCCGAGGTAAGTGAACTTGAGCTCATGGCGGTATCCGACGTAACGCAGCCGTTGCTGCATTGACAAGCGGACGGATTCGATGTCGTGGGCGATGTCATCGGTCCGCAACTTGAGGTAGTCTTCCTGGGGGGTGTCCGGGCGAATCTTGGGCTCGCTCTCGCCGCATCCGCGGTAGTCGAGGTACAAGACGATGTAGCCCCGGGGAAGGAAATAGTCGTTGATGCCCGTCACCCTGTAGGCACTGGTCAGCCGGTCCAGGGGCGGCGCCGTAGCAAGCAAGGAGAATACGCATCACATTTCCACCAGGACCGCCTTGCGCCGATGATAAAGACGGTGGCAGACGGCAGATGGAGCAGACGGGGGCGGCGCACTGGCTGACCTTCGGTATGTGTTTTTAGCACCGGGGCCACCGACAAGGTAACACAGGACCTTTTTGCCCTTGGCGGCGATTGCGTCGAGGATTTCGGGCGTCGTGTCGACCCCCACGCTGGCGGTCTTGAGGGCGTTCAGCTCGGCCTGCGTGATGTCGGGCCGCATCTTCGCCGTCACCATCTTGGCCTTCAGTTGGATCCATCGCTCGCATTCCGCGTCACCCTTGCTGGCATGGCTCCAGGGCGCCTCGAAGGTGAGGTCATGGACCTTGAATCGTTCCACCACAGCCAGCGCGAGGATCTCCTCGTAGTACTGGCTGCAGAGCCACCTTGCTGCCCCGACGCTGGCCATCTGTTTTGTCCGGGTGTTTATGACCAACCTTCTGGTGTTCCAAATGGGATGAATGCTTGGGGTCTCGGAAGAGTCATCCGTCACACCAGCGGCGCTATCCTTGAGTCTTTGTGGGAAAGAAGATGGGGATTTGCCCGGGAGGGAAGGAGCCGACGAGGTGCGCAGCACTCAGGAGGCGAGGAAGCTGCAACATGGCTGCCTGCCTCTTTATGCGCGGCGGGAAGTTGCGATGCACTCCTCGTCCCAATCTGCCCAATACCACCATGGACTCCGGGGGTATCGACATGGACACGCGACGCCCATGCCGCTGAATGTATGCGCCTTTCGCCTGGCCAGAATGCATGTGTGTGCTTTCACCACGTCGCGTCGTGTCTCACCTGTGTTCTCCTCACCCAAGAATCCCCGCTTACCTGGCCAGCAAACAAACGGTCGCCTCACGGGACCGAGCTGGCGCCCGAGACGAGTCTGCTCCCCGGATAGCAGCTACAAACTGTCGTCGTCCGCGGGCAATGAGAGCACGATGCGCTCGGTCTTGGGCACTCGAGTCCCGTCCCACCAACCGCAGCAGCAGCTGCCGGATGCGGTGCTCACCCCCTGAGCGTACCAACGCCCAAGCCACATCCATGCCTCGCTAAACGCCCGCGGCGCCGGATTGGCTGCTCGGATGCTGACTTAGCGAGGGTTGGAGGCGAACCGCTGCCGGAAAAGACGATGCCCGGCAAGCAAGAAGCGACGCCGCGTGAGATGGCGTCACCCCGCGTCCCCGTCTGAGATTCCTTTTGAACCGGCTGCATCCGCCTTGGCGTTCGCTCCAGATAGCCTGCCATGCTATCGGCCCAAAGCGTCGACCTGCTGGGCCCAGCCGCCAGATTATTTCCAAGCGGGTGATGGAGCACCGATCACACCAACAGGCCCACGGCGGAACCCCCACGAGCGGGTTGCTTACCTCTTTTCCGCAGGGGGCAGGGGAGGGGAGGGGAGGGAGTGAACGGCGAGTGTGAGCGAGGACCTCGCGTGGGTCGTCTGGCCGTCTTGGCCGCACTTTGGGGCAGTCGAATCCCGGAGTATCCGAGGCAGTCGGCACAGGGACAGGACAGCACTCAGCCGTATGTCCATCCCTTCGGCAAGCCCTCTGGCTCCCGTGGCATGTTCTACGACGATTCGGCTGCCGACTGCCTCCCTGATTGGTCTCTCCGGGACTCAACCTCCAATGGCCACGGAAGCGGGGAAGCCAATAATGCCCGCCCGGCGGACAAGAACCAACCAAAACATAAGGAGGCTTGGGCGCGACCACCCATATCAACCTATCTACTGGAAGCGGCGCTTGACATGCCGAACGCCGTTTGGGAATGCAACGCTACCATGGGGAAACGGCCGGAGGCCGGCTGCCACCCCTACCCGCCGCCCCCTTCCGCGCTCCGTTCCGTCCCGGGTCCGCCGGGCAAAGAACTACCCACGGCCCCTCGGCCATAAACCCCGGTAAAGGGGTTAGGTTTTCTGTTGGGGGCGGGAGACCGCATCTTTTTCACTTCATGCCCGTCCAGTGCGTGTCCCAGGGCCTCAGTCAGGCACCCCGCGCACCCCGCCGCCCACAATGTCGCATATACAGGGCCACCCTGCAATACCGTTGGCAAACGACCCGGATCAGCGACGACGGGGGGGGAAAGAGCCTCAACATGCCCGAACTGGCGGCGGCGACATTCCTTGCAAGTTTTCGGCATGCATAACCTGGTCCGGCACATAGCTGCCGGCGCTTGGTAGAAACTGCACGTGGTGGTCCCTGCAGGGGAGTAGAATGATGCCTATCTACCGCCGGCACTGGTCCCCCCACCAGCCCCCCCTCCGGAGTGGCCTCCGGCGGCACCTGCACCATCGATGGGAATCCCCGTTCTCGTCGCCCGTGGCGTGCGAAGGGTTGTTTCGGGCGTCACCTTAGTGATGTTGGTTGCAGCATGCTGCCAGCTTGGTAGCAGTCCCTTTTGGACCCTTGGGCTGCCCGGTAGCTGTTGCTGCGCTGCAGTCTGGCCTGCTCCGCGAAGTATTGAACGGGGATAGAAAAAAGGGTTGACACAACGTTACTGAACTCAGACCTTGCCTGCGGAGAAACCTCTCCGTGCTGCCCATGTACGATTGGGGCAGGTCCAACAACAAGCCGCCACGTGCTGGCAGACTGTTTACAGCGTACAAAAGTCCACGTGTTTCCCGTTTCGATACTTTGAAAGTAACAAAGTATCCATCAAGGATCTGACTTGTTACTGAAGCAACGCTGTGCAATAGCTTACTTTTCATATGATTTTAGTGCTGGAGCAAGCTAATCCATCAGCTTTCCGGCTCAGAGATTGAAGCTTGCAGTCCCTGCATAAGGGCCATGATGCAACTGGAATTACTTGAGATTGGTTTCAACCGGTCGGACCTCAAAGCCCGTGTGCGTTGGATCCGGTCACAGGAAGCAGAGGCCGTATCGAACTTCAACATCCAAATTACCAGAAACATATATGTGATGTCGCTGCGAGCCAGTGCGTGACTGACCATGGCCCGGGGAGTCATGGGAGAAATGTACCTACCGAAGACACTTGCGGGTGGTTTGTAACGGAACACATACCTTTTCTTGTTCTGCTCCCTTTCCCGTTCCTTATCGCTCGTGTCAGCCCGAACTTTCCACGAGACACCGCCCTGTTTGATGCGCGACCGCTAGCAGGAACCAAGAGCGTGGAGTCCGGAGTTCGGCAGGGTGGCGGCGGAAGAAGCACCACTGTGAAGGTGCCACGGGCCGAAAATGCCAGCGGTCTGATGCAGATCACAGAGCACCTTATGGAGCTCTTGGCAAGACAGACTGTGAGGAGAGCTGGAGGGGTTGTTTACGTGCATTCTGCCGTCTCGGAGATTGTCTCCTCTGACCCAATCCCCGTGGTTCAATCCCTCCAAGGCGTGATGTGCGCCCAGTCTTGTTGCAGACACACGCTGTCCGTGTTGGAAGGCGGGGTGCGCCCCCTATCTGTCAGCCGTAGAATTTGACAGGCAGACAAGCCGGCCAACGATGTTTGGCTATTCAAGGCGGGGCGTGTATGAGTCGCGGCCCTCACAATTTCGAGGCTCTGCGCAATCCGCCATCGTTTTACCAAGGGACTGCCTGCCTCCTCAGGGCGGTAAGATGCCATCGGCCGTATCCAGCGTGCTATCGGCCGAGACATCTGCGGTAGCTCGGCAGGACCCGAATAAGGTTTCGATGCTCCTGAGGCATCGAAAATATTGAAATCTGCGTGCGCTAACACCTTGTCTCGTGCGGCCTGTTGTCCATTGTGTCACGTTGGCTCACCAGACAGGCATGCAGGCAGGTTCGCGATGGGTTCAGTGGATGGAGGTGCTCCATGGGCAGCACTGCGCTCGGCGGATTCGGCGGTCCACGGTGGTATCTTCGCAGTGTATAGTTCACTCGGCTTGTCGGGTCCCTGCCACCGACAACTTGACCTGGGCCTCCCATGATGCCTCTGGGTCGAGACCCGCAAGTCGATGGGCTGAGACGGGCCACAACACGGTATAGCGCGGCGACGGAACGTGGGCTCTTTGGCGGGGATGATTCCCAAAACAGCAAGCTTGCTCACCTGACGAGCATTGCTTTTACCACTGCATCCAAGACAATGCTGTTTTGTCGGGGCGGAAAGCGGAGCGGAGCAGCACCTTGATTGGTCAGCGGACATGGCGCCGCCAGCGGGCAATAAAGCCGTGGAGCCCCATGAGATCCAATCGCCGATCTCTCAACCGAGGCCTACTCGACACTGTTCAGGGTCCTCCCCTGCTTCGGCCACTCAGCTGTCCCCTTGCGCGATGCCGCCCAAACCAGGCAAAGACCCCGAGATCTGTCGTGGGGCTCCTCGACTGTACCTTGGCACGCCCATCCTTGCCTTTCGTCGTCGAGGCGTATAGGGCGCCAGGCCGCCGGGTTTTTGTCAGAGCCCTAGCCCGCGCAGCCGCCTCAGACCTGCAATACCTGCCTGTGTCACATTGGGTGACAGTCCGGCTTCTTAGCGCCGCGGGTACGTAGCCGAGGGTGGTGGGCCGACAATGGACTGACGGACAGCCATTCTGCAGTCGAGAGCGGGCCCGCGCTCGGTCGAGCCTTGGTCGGTCGGCTTGGTTGGGGGGGCGCGTCGTCCGGCCGTGAGACCGGCAAGAGTGCCGCTATGCCGAGTGCCCGCCCAGTGGAGTTCCAGCGAGGACGATACGAACTGGACTGGACCGGGCTGGCTCGCTGGTTGGGGCTGACGATACATCATCTCGGATATAGAGCAAAATCCGATGATGAGGTGATCGACCGTGTCGAATGGGAGGCCAGAGACGTTGGGACAGTTTTGGCCTCCCACTCCTCTGGTCCTCAAGAGATTTGCCACTTAGTGGTGACCCCTGGACATGAAGTTTGCAGCGGCTAGCTGAAATCCACAAAAGCAGAACCTGACACGCATCCGTGGTCTCGAAATCGACAGAACACTCGCAAGATAGGTGCTTCCTTGCCACGGCCCAGTTTGCTGAGAATCACGGCAACATGATCCCCCAGAACTCCATGCTTATGCGTCCTACCGCTCAGCCCGCTTCCCACGTCTTCTCGGGCTGCCACTCGTCCTTGAACATTTGGGAAACAAAGTGCAAATCGCGCTCCCAAACAAAGGGTCGACCGGGCTCGGGTCTAAAGCGGTCGTACTCGGGCATTGGGGGCAAGCCCTTTTTCATCGCCTCGGCTCGAGTCAGCTCGTAATCCGTTGCCACTGTGCCGCATCTGTTAGCAGGTGGCTCTGACCCTCCTTAAGAAAAAAAAAGTGAGGGACTCACAATCTTTGCCGGCAGCTTCGCACAGCCTCTCCATAAGTCCCCTTTGCTCCTCACTGATCTCCTTGTACTGGCACTTCTTCTGTGGGTCGCTCCTGGTAGCCAGGATTGCACTCCAGTCTGCTGTGGCGGGATTGAAGCACCGCCGGAAGTAGGTCCAGACCATGAGAATGACATTCGCGCCAAATTGTAATTCTTCCATGATTTTTGGCATGTCATAGCGCATCTGTGTTGAGCGTCAGGAACTGTCGGCTAGCAATACCAAGACTTGACACCTACCTCGTGCTTGTTGTCTCTTGCATAACGATACCTGTCTTTCGACGTTGCGGAGATCTCGTGTAACAGTATGAAGACTGTCACAAATACAGTGAAGAAGCAGTTAGCGTCTTTACTCTTTTGCATCAGTGTCCATAGACTCTTCAGCACGCGCTCCCTGGGCCTTTTCAAAATGGCTTCCTGGATGAAAGAGTCGAATTGCTGCGCAGCCATGCGGGGGACCGAAATATGACCAGGGGGGAAGGGGTAGTCGGGATGAGTCTCCGGCTCCATGTCCAGCTTGTCCTGTCCGACTATTGCCAGTGACTTGGTCGTATGTCCTGGAGAGCACTTAGCGGCAGGCGAAGGCGGCGTGGTCGGTGTTGAACTTACGCATCCCAAACCAGAGCAGCACAACGTCCGTCATGAACGCCTGCAAGTTGATCCCAGAAGACGTGCCCTACCGTGAAATGAGCCTGAAGTACTGGGATTCATGTCCGGGACAAAACCAACCTTGACGTGGAGCATGTGGTCCCACCTAACAAGAGTCAGCCGAAGAAGACCTTCATGGATGAGCCCTGATGGCGGGAAGGGGGCAAAGACTCACGCTGCCTTGTAAGTGTCACGGACCAACGGGTGGACATTTTCCTGCTGCGAAAAGAGCACAAAGGCCTCTCTAGCGTTTTTCCTGGCGTATGCATCAAACTCCTTGGAGGTTCTGTCGATGTTGACCAGCGCATAGGGGGGTATCGGGGTATGCCTTGAGCGCCCCTGTCTGTCGACCCACAAACGGTCCGTCAAGTCGCCTTCCCTGGGCTTGAACCTCCGAACGTCCATACGAAAGGGCTGGGAGCACAAGCCCTCGCTCACCTCAATGGTGCGGATCGTGGCGTCGGCCCAGTCCGCATCGGGCATGTCGTACATGGTGCTGCCCTGCCATCTCGCCGTCAGACTGAGGCCGGCTTTGCGGTGAAGGATGGCCGATGTGAGCTTCCAACGGACGCATTCGATCTTGTGGATGACCTTTTTCGAGTCCATAGCGACATCGAGGCACGTCTTGCAGGGGCCCGTGGCGACCTGGTCCAGATTGGGCAGACACTAATCCCAATTAGCCACATCCGAGCTGGATGCTGAGCAGGTTGACAGGCTGCCAATCACCTACCCGTTTCCGCTGCATTTGACAGCGCAAGCATGCACTGATCTGCCGCGTCTTGCCCGTCTGTTCGCGCTCCGCAGGGGCGAGAGCACCTCGCTTCCGTGGGTTTCTCAGTTCCAGGGGACCCTGGACGCCCGAGTTCAGGGTCTTGGAAGGGGGTGTGGGTTCTGCAGCTGTCATATCTGCATAGACCTCGGCAGCCGGGTCGCGGAAGCTCGGGACGGGTAGAAAGGTCCCCTCCAGTGGCGATGAGCTCGTCGAGCCGTCGGATCCTACAGAGGAGCTTAAGTGGCCGAATTTTACGTCGGCATAATCGACCAGGTTCCACCCGTGGGGAAACTCTTCGCCGCCGGACATGTGGCATTGTATCGGCATGTTGTAATTCTGGTCGTGCTGGGGGGCCACCACGGCCTGACCGGTGAAGGGGAAGGGCACATTGTTGTCTGCGGCATGATGCCCAACCGGCTGAGGGTGATAAGCCAGGAAGGTGTCATCTGGGGGACTCGTATCACCGGAGCGGCCTGGCTGGTTGGGGGTCGGTATCTGCATAGAGTGGTACTGGGTATAGAACGGTGATACCTGAAACGAGGAGAGGAAGGCGGTCGGGCTCGTGGGCCACGACTGCCACGGGTCTAGAGGGGCGGAGATACTGGGAGCACCCTGAGGGATGCCGAAGAAACTGTGGATGTCCACAGTCGCACCCGGTGAAACCAAAGCTGACGGCTCATTCTGGAGGGTTGGCGGATGGCGGGCCATGGTTGGCCCCCACGGCATCTGTTGTCGGAAATCAGGACCGAAGCCATGCTGAGGCGCAGGTGGTGTTGCCGCAAGGCCAGAATAATCAGGCGTGTCAGCGACGTGCGAGGTGGGAAACCCGTCTCCCAAGATTTCCAAACAACCCGTCGCCGGCTGCGACATTGGTAACTGGCGGGCAGCGTGGCCGGGGTGGCCTCTCGTGCGATGTCGCGAGCTGCGACCGCTCAAGGGCCGCTCATTTGGCCCGGGGGCGGCGTGGTTAGGAGGAGAGATGCAGGGTCTCTTCTTCGGCTAGCGAGTCACGACCGAAAGCGTTCGTCAGCATTGATCCTTCCGCGGCGGATGCAGGTGATCAACAGAGGAAACTGATGAGGAAGAGAGATTTACATGCGTCGTCGACGGTTGTGTTGCGGCAATGGAAACGGAACAGTCCATGGTCGGACAAGGGGGCGGCTGTACGCAGCCTGCCGGCAGCGGGTGCCGCCTCGACTCTCTGGCCACCAACCGCAGCCGGTCGGCTAGGAAAGCGAGGGCGAGGGCGTCGCCGTCTGCTGCGCGCATTCGTCAGCGAGGCTTCGGCAAGGGAGGCCAAGGGTGGAGCACGACGAGACCGGTGTGTGTGTGAGTGCGGGAGGTGCGTACGGGGGGTGTGTGTGGTCACGACGGAGAGCTACACGAGGGACGGCGCGGTGTGTTGCACGATTATCCGTCGGGACTGGGCGCTACCCACCTTGTGATGAAAAGAAATGGCTTGCAGGCCGGCTACGTAGGCAGGCATGCCCAGCTGGACCTGGGCCGGGACGCTGTCACACTGTCAAGGGCAAGCGAGGCGACGTCGGGGGTCAGACTCTCGGGTTCCGCTGGCGGATTGGATCGGCCAGGTGGGAATGTATAGTCGAGGACAATGGGAAGGATGGAGGGGACGACGGCGGCTGACCGGTGGGAGAAAAGCTGACACGGTCGCTAACGAGTCAATCAGGGCGAACAGAGGTATGGAAAGTCTGGAGGAGAAGCCAACGGATGGGGTAGAAGGGCCGGATGGGATGGGAAGATGGGACAGGGAAGACATGGGGGGGAGGGTGGAAGGCGCTCTCCTCATGCAGACTTGCTTTTGTCATCAAAACCCCTCCTCATGGCCTCTGGGTCCAACCCAACCCGGATTGGCGTACAATCTCTTTTTCATCCTCCCAATCCAGCGGCCAGCGTATCCTGCTGTCAGGCCTGTCATTTGACGATTTGGAAAAGGTCTTGCACCTTATGTCTGCGGCGGAAGTGTGTGTTTAATGAGCTGCCTGCATGGCTGTCACCGGGACCAGGGACAACGGCAGCGGAGGGGCCCTTGGGGCCAGCGAGGCGGCCGAAGAGCGCCGCTGCGTAAGGTACACGGGGTAACATTACCACGGCGCACGGCATTCCTGTTTAGAGCTAGGTACCTATCTATGTGCTTCCAATGGATATACTTTGAGTAAAGTGAGAAGTTTCCATCCATACCAAGACCTCAAGGACGTTTGCCAGGCACGGCTTAGGTCCGGAGAGAAGGTAGTACCTATATCTACGGGCTTCATGGATGGATGGATGCCTACCTACATACATTACGTACATATCTACCTAGATAGGATGTAGCTACGTCGGCAATAAGCTGCCGCCGCGGCTCTACAGCTTACAGGCAACTTCCCAGCTACCTAGGTCCGTCATCTATCTATCCCCATGTACGCTGCCGGGGCCGCCAGGGCTGCCAGGGTCCACAGCTGGAGCTCTGGGGCTCCGTCTCTTCAGCCGTCCACTACATTGGATACCTGCACAGCTCGGGAAGGGACGGGACGGAATCCGGCGCCCGTGGCGGGAGGTACATACGAGAGCACGTGTAGCAGACTGAGAGGTTTAATGTGGGAACTTATCAACCTCCGAACAGACGGGGGGGGTTACCCGTGTGCTTCCATCCTCTATCGTCAATCGTCCCAGCAGCGCGTGTCCCGCCCGTCCTGAACGCCACTCCAGCGGATGGATACCAAGGTTGGTTTCCTCCGTAGACTGGACTCCATGGCAAACACAATGGAATGTACAATGCAGCCCGCACGGACAGTCCGCTCAGCTGGAGATAGAGACATGGGAAGCCGACACACAGACAGGCATGGGATCCATTCATTCATGCACTGACTGACTTGCGTGCTTCAGTAAGTATGTACTGTATGTACCTCCCTCCTCCAGCTCTTGAGTGGCTCGTGGGCGGAGAACTGGGAAGGGATAGATAGCTTGACCGCCCCGCATTCTCGACCAGGGCCCCGTCTGCCTAGTCGCTAGTGTCCGCTTTCCTGTGGGTATAGGATTGCGCTTTAGCAGCACTTAGTTCCAACTACTCAACTCTTATTACTTAAGCCGCGCGCATGAGTCGTCAAGGCAGGGCCAACGGCATCCGGTAACAGGGGGAAAATCAGCCAGCTTGAAAGTGGATGAAGGAAGGGAAGGGCGCAGGGGCACGGACGAGGGTGCTCTTCCCCGTCCGACGCTCATTCATCTCCCTCTCTCCCTCCCTCCCTCTCTCTCTCCCCCTCTCTCTTTCCTTTCCTCTCTTTCTCCCTCGTCTCTGCGGTGCGCAGGTCGACAGGCTACCCGACGGATGGCGGAAACCAGGCTCATGGGTCGTCGGCTGGTCGCAGTGCCCGGGAAGGTATCTTTCTCTCTTACCGGGGAAATGGCAAGAAAACACCTTAAAAGAGGACCCTTTTCCACGTCACCGCTGCGTCACATCCCGCTCGCTGCCCTGCCGTCGAGGCTCCCGTCAATCATATGCCGAGCACTGTGCTGGGCCAAGTGAGACAAACAATACGGTGAAAGCTGCCGTGTGGGGTGGCTCGTGACGGCTCACAAATCCCATGGGCAGAAGATGGGAGAAAGGCGGCCGGGGTCGAGACAAGGGCAGAATCGCATGCCTCCCCTTCACCCGTCAGCCCGTCTAGGAAGGACCACTGCCTGCTGATCAGACACCTCTCTTTTTGCTCACACGTACAGCCTGGACTTACAGTCTGTGTACAGAGGCACCCATCTAATCAACCAGCTACATTGCGTGGTGTTTCCGCTGAAACCCTATTTCCCGCTCTGTGGTTCGCAGCCGTTGCGGGGGTACGTCTGAGACTTCACAGGTGCCCTATCAGGCCCGTAGACCAATGATTCAGACCCCTATGTGTTCCAGACACCATGACCACCTGCTATCTGGTTTTCTCATTTTGAAAAGAAGCTGCTGCTGCACGCCTGCGTCCTTGCTTGCATGCTGGCGCTCCCCATTCGACGGCACAGGCTACTCGTAAGGACCGAGCAAACGGGGCTTCACGAACGGACCTCCTTGACCACACTGTCTCCCCCTCCCCCTGCGGAACTAGACCTCCGTTGGCCCTCTGCCGACACGTGGTCGGCCCCCATGCCCTTCCTCTTCTTGATGTGTCATATCTTGGTTCTTCTGCGATCGCCCGTTGAAAGCCGCCGCCGGCTGGCCATTATTGGGGGGGAAGCCAGGCGTCCAGGGGTGTACGATGGCGCTACCCGCTGCCGTGGCCAACGGTCGAGGAGCAGGCCTCGAATCGGGCAGCCCAAGGGTTGGATCGAGGAAATCCAAGTGGCCCCCAAGGCGGGCCGCTAACCCTCCCTCTGTACTTACAGCCCGCACCCTTGCTGTCGTCTCTGGGGCCGGGCCGAGGACCAAGCGGGCTAGTACCCTTCAGGTAGAGAGATGGCGTGTATACACTGGCGCTCTCGGGGGGGTGCCAATCCGTTACATAGCCTGCTGTTTTTCTTATGATGGATCCCATACTGTAGCAGATTGCAAGGGACCTGCGTCAACGGATCCCTCCGACCCACCGGCGGTAGGGCAAAGAGCTTACCCAGGGCGGGTCTACAACTCCTCTGCGCCGTTGTCTTACTTACTAACGTACGGAGTAAGTAGACGTAGGCCGTCCTCCTCCCGGAAGCAGGGGGTCCCTGTAAGTGAGCCCCGGCAACCTGCTGGGTATAGCTGCTTGGCCATCGTAACACCCGACATCCAGAGTGATGGTTATCGTGACCCCGTCTGTCCAATCGACTATGTAAGGCAGTCTCTACCATCCCTACCACAGGGCAGATGCATATAATGCTGTCCACCTATAGGGTGTTCCTATCGGCGCCTGACCGGTCTCCCGTCTGCATCATTCCTACTTTCATGCAAGGTGCGTCCGTTGTGTCTGCTTCTCTTCCTCCTCCTCCTACTCCCTATGCTCATCCGCCGGCTTGCCCTATCCGGCCCTTCCTGGATCGTGCCATGCTCTCCTCTACTGACGTTTCTGGACATCGAGGATCGTTTCCGGTTTGCGAATGACCTTGTTGACCGAGTTTTCTGGGCCTCACCGGTACCTGTATATGCCCCAACCGCAAACATAAAAGAAAGGAACTCGCCCCGGAATCATCCTCCTATTCATTTCATCTCTCTCCTCAGGGGCCTCTGTATCCTTATAGCAGCGCATACCTACCGACACTTCAACACGTTGAGATCTTACTCCACCTGTTCTTACCAGGATTCTAGTTAGAACCCTCTCTCTAAGTCAAGCCCCCTTGGAAGTATGGCTCTACCACTGGGGCTCCCCTTGTATCTCGACGGGGCTTCTGCCTGGTCCGGATCTGATTCTGAGCAATTCGACTTTTACCATCTTTTGCTTGACGAAGATGACGTGCACGAGGTCGAGAATGCCGTAGAGGCATTCAAAGGTACGCATCCTGGCCGCTCACCGTACCCCCCACGGCAAGATAACTGACAATGCAAAGAATTGGAGATGAATGGAGACGATGTCTCTCGGGAATTGTTCCCCCTTCCCAAGCTCGAGAGCCGGCTCGACAAGTGCGCTTTGGAAGTCCACCACGGTGTTGGGTGGTGCGTGATCCGTGGCATCGACCCCCGCAGATACTCGGTCGAAGACAACGCCATCATCTACTTGGGCATTTCCAGCTACATCGGCGGCAGACGGGGGCTTCAAGACGCGAAAGGGTCTATGCTCTGTATGTTTCAGCCCTGCTATGCCGGACATGCTCCAGTACTGATATGTTCAGCTCACGTCACCGACTCCAAGCTGTGGACGACGCCTCACGAGAAGCGCCATGGGATCCACACGAACAAAAGCTTGGTGGGTTTGCCCCTATTCTTACTGCTTGTCATGCTAACAAAATTCTCCAGCCATTCCACTGCGACATGGGATCGGACATCCTATCCATAAACTTCAGGCAGACCGCCCAAGTCGGAGGTCGGCTGTGCATATCCTCCTCGGCTGCCATCTACAACGATCTGGCTGTGTCAGACCCATCTGTGATACAGACTCTGGCGACGGCAGATTGGCCGATACAAGCGTGGGTTCCTACGTCACCGAGTTTCGTCAAATAGGCCGTCGACTAACGCTGTGAATTTCGGGTTTCAGGAGCCTGAAGCAGAGACCCCCCTATACCCTCTCGCCGCTCATTGAGTATCACGAGGGCAACTTGATGCTCTCCATGGATCCAGCCCGTATTGGACCGCGTGCCCCAGCGCCAGGGAGACGGCCGATACCGATACCGTCCCTTACCAGAGAACAGCTCCATGCTCTCCAAAGTGTGCAGGAATCGGCGCAACGGCACCAGTTGTGCCTGGAGAACCAGCCGGGAGACATGGTGTACCTCAACAGCTGGACCACCCTTCACGCCCGCGAGGCCTACCAAGACGGCGAAACGTGGTCGCGTCACCTGGTCCGACTCTGGCTGCACAACGAAACCCTGGGCTGGGCGGTGCCGCCCAGCATGCAGATGCCGTGGGACTCGGCATTCGGGGTCAAGGCCAAGGAAGTCCTCAACCGGAACTACCCGCTTGCTCCCATGCCGGTGTACATGGAGTCAAGGTACACGAACAACACGGCAGCATTCGTCCCGGACGATGATGACCTCGATGACGACCATGAGCAGCCGGAGGACAAAGAGGCGTCGTACACTACGGACAGCAAGGATGTGGAAACGGAATAGCAAGAGAGGGGTAGCCTCAAGATACCCAGACAAGGAGCGGGCTACAGGGAGCATACACGTCAATAGTAGCACTTTGGAGGAATTCCATCTTATCAATTTCATTTGGCACCATATGGTCTCAGCGGCATATTTCAACACGCTGGTCTGAAACAGCCATCGACGATACTCGATGAGCCATGGTTGGGTTGGCGATCGATGAGTTCATCCTATGCCCGTAGATTGTCAATGTAGTAATTCCACCGTAGTGCCTAAGCTCAGTGCGGCGTTTCATTCGATAAAGTAATTCTCGTAACCGTCGGCGGCGCCGTGGACGCGCTGCGTCAACTGGATCAAGGGGGCCGCCCGGCTGACCGAGACGCGACCGGACGCCCACCCCGGCGCCTGCGGCCTCTCGGCGAGCGGCCTCCCATCACGAAGTCACCGTCACCACCGCGCGACGGGTCCCGGGCTGGAAGCTCGGTAAGCATGGGGGGGAAGCTCCGAGGGCTGGGCGGTCGTCTTGCGGGGGCCGGATCCCTATCATAGCAGACCGGAATACCTAACCGCGAGGCCTCGAGCGCCGTGCAGGAAGCCTCCTTTTTATACCATGGCAGGCTGGCTCGTTACCCGACTCATCACCCAGGTCACGCAAGGCGGGCGCCTTGCAAGGTTGGACTGCGAAGCACCGGTCGTCAATGAACGCCCCCGCAGGGTCCAGAAATGCAGCCGAGCTGGTTGCCGCGTATAGACAGAGGCAAGGCGATCCAACGCATGAAAAGCTCTCATAGGTTACGCATGGCTCTCCAATTTTGGTTGGCGTTCGACACGGAACGCTGAATCGCTCGAAGATCCGAGCTCACTTATTGCTCGTTTTGTCGCCCGCCGTTTCCCCTTGACATCGCTGGTCCTCCTTCGCTCTGCGTACGTCTTCAACACTCACAAAACTTTGTTGCGCAGTCTAGGGTACTGATATTTGCGAGAGTTAGGGTTCCAGACGACGCCGCGAAACGTGATGGGTCCCCCCAGTCGTAGAAGCCGAGCTCCCAAAACCGAAGCGTTGTCTGGAAACGTTCCAGTGCTCGTATACAGTCGGAAGGACCTAGGAAGGTCAGCTCGGGCATTGGAAGTTCGGCTGGCGGGCCATAGCGCACGAGGGCCGTCTCGTACACGAACTCCCGTAAAGCAGCGCAGGCGTTAAGTATGTACCGCGCCCTCTCAGCCTCGACGCAAATTTCTGTGACATAGAAAACTTGTAATTGTGAAAGAGAGAGCCCTAGCGCAACTACGTCGACGCACAAATGCAGCTTCAAGATCTGCAGGTTAGTCAAAAGCTCGATGATCCTCGCGGCTGTTCTTAACAGTCTTAATAGCCACTTATACGTGGAACTCTCTTCTCCCACTCCTAACAGCTGGGTTTCCCTGAGTGGGAGTTCACACGGTTATTGTAGAGAGGCGGGGACATAGTCCAAGGAGGAAAAGTCCCTCCATTCGTTAAGACTTAATTTCGAAACAGCGGGGAAGAGCCTGATGAAGTTTGCGATGGAAAAATCCATAGAGCGAGTTGGTTCGTGGATAAGGGTGTGGGCCAAGTTATCTCCAACCACTGCGTCGTCTGTCCTTGTTTTCAGCAGAACACATTGATATTTAACGAGGCGTGCGGCGTTTCCGAATCATACATCTGAAAGCTTTCTACGAGATAGTTAGCAGCCGTCGTTTTGTGCGTCAGCTCTAATCTTAGCAAAGATTCATTGGCTAGGAAACATTAGAATTCACTGATCTCTGGCCGATTCAAGCCTTGCTAGACCCCCCTTATTCTCAAGTAGCCGGGACTCCAGTAAGTCTTTAGTGCTATCTAAGTGTCGGACGAATTATATACTAGCTTTATATCCGGCTGTGTGAAGCTGAGTTTAAATTGCTGTATACTAGCTTATAGCAGCTCAAAGCAATTACTATTAGCCCCTATACATACGTACGCAAGACCTAGTTGTAAAGTAGCGTTAAGATTAATGCACGGGCGAAACGAGGCTGCTGAAAATAAGCCTTGCCCAGACAGTCAGTTGGACTGGAACTCTTGGCTCTTCTAATGACCCACCAACCCCTGATCTTCCTCGGATACGTGCATTCCTGAATCTGTGCCCTGTTAGAAGTTACAAGGCCTTGACGTGAACAGGAGGACCGCTGACCCTTCACCTTTGTGGGGTCGTGGTGTGCTCGCAATTATAGTCTAAGTAAGCACCCAAGTAGTAATCAACGGAGAAGAAACGATTTCACTATCCTCTCGCATGTAGGGAGGCAAATACAACGATGTAAACACATCAAACTTGGGTTACTTCCCAATGACCATTTTAGATAGTTAGCACAATCAATTTTTTAGGGTCTGTACCAGAGGGAATTCCTGTAGTACAGGCAAGAAAGGGACGTAGATACTGTTAACGCGCTAGTAAGGCGGAGTAAGGGCGGATATTACATCGTCTTCATATATACCATACTCTCTATTTTAAGTAAGGTCTCTGCCCCTTTACGGTCGGCTTCTAGCCTGTCGTTATCACGCTGTTAGAGCGTTAAGGCCCTTGCCCTCAGCCTGCCCTTTTATGCTTTTCCCGGGGTCCAAGCCATCTTTTCCTCTTAGAAATTGTAAGAATCCATGTCGCTACTTCAACGGCACCATGTAGCAATATACTTCACTACTTACATAGGGAGCGGTTAATTGAAGAGTACATAGTGCCATCTTGGAAATTGCCGACTAATCAAGTCCCAGAATGCATGGTGCTGTACATTGCGCTCGTCCTTGGGAATTCGAGGGTGATGTATCCCCGATTCGCCTATTGGCTTCCGATTTTCTTGTATCAGATTGAATCCACAATAGTGTATAGAGATACAGCCGAGTTGTCATTTCAAAGGGTCCTGGAGGTACTGGACTTATTCTAGGGGACGCTTATCAATTTGTAGCGGTAGTATGTACTTCGATTGTCCCTGGACACATTGAACGTGAAGAACTTGGATCCTCACGAGGGCCCGCAGACCAAGGACGCTTCACAATGGAACACCAATGAAGGTAGCGATCTTGAAACAGAACGGGGTTGTTTTGTGACCGGGCCTATATGACCTGAATGCCCGGCGTTCTACGATAGACTCTACTTCAGCCAGGGACTTCACGACTGAGCGCCCAAGCTCTACGAGCGTGGTCATACAACGGCAACGCGAGGAAATCACATGATGTCCCCCTTGGTATCCATAACCGCATGTGCCCGTCCAGTACTCGCCAGGTCGTCGGTGCCGAAGGCTCTTGACCGGTTCCGGCGGTTACATACTTCCTCAAATGCGGAGGTATGTACTTACTTGCCTTGCTAGCGTATCGCGGAGGAATGACAGCAGGGGCAAGAAAAGGAAAGAGCAGCCGGCGCTGCAAGAAGGAAAAAAGGAAGTCACGGTGGAGAAGACCGGTGGGCTGCACGTTTGTGACGTGTGACCTCGGAGAATATGAATGGAAAAGGCAATGTTCACGAAATGGAATTTGGCGGACGGAAGATCCACAGTCTCCCATCCATATGATCTGGTAGGGAGGTGGTACTGCTCCTGCATGTTTGCTTCTGCTTTGATGATCGGAATGTGGTCGCGATGGGGGGGGGGTGTGTGTGAGAGGCGGAAACAAAAGCAACAATACGGGCAATGAAAGACGTGTGTGGTCCTGGAGTCAGGTGGTGTTGAAAGTGGGCGATCCAGAGGGGGTGGCCCCAGGGAACGTGACCTCCAACTCAGTGACGGGACGGGACGGACGGGCGAGGCGGCTCAGTAATCGAGAGGTACCAAGGTACGGATATGCAAAAAGGCGCCGCGATAAGACAGACACATGTCCCTCCCGCTTATCGGTGCAGTACCGCAGCACACGCGGGTGAGGGCGCTAAAAGCTGGGAAACTGGCTGCGGTGTCCTTTACCATGCATGACTTTTTGGAGAGAGTGACGGCGAAGCGCAACGAACGCACGCCCACAAACCAACAACAACGTCTCTGTGATACCCCCCCCTCCCAACGTTCCGAGCGGTGCTTTTCCACCTTTTGATTCTGCGAGTAGACTGCTTGCTGCATTTGGTCGCGAAAAGAACAATCAACCCCGACCGATCGATCCGACACGGGGCCCCCGGTTCCACGCTACATCGGCTACACCCCCTCCCTCGCGGTCATCGCCCGTTTTGCGGCAGCGCTCCCCGACGTGACCCTTTCTGCTCCCCTCCCCCCGCGGTCGCTTTCTTTTCTTCGACCCGCCCCCCCTCGCGCCCCGACCATGGCCGACGTGGAGTACTTCGACCTCCTGCCGCTCGGCATCGACCCGCAGACCAAGGCGATCACGGCGAACCCGGCGAGCAAGGCGCTGGCGGCGGAGCTCGAGCAGCTCAACGCGCTGCACCGCAGCCTGCTGGCGCTGGAGACGCCGCTGCAGATCCCGCCGCCGCCCATCCCCGTGAACCCGAAGCGGTCGGCGCAGGTGACGAAGCTGCGCGACTCGGGCAACGACCTCTACCGCAAGGGCCGCTTCGACGAGGCCGTCAAGATGTACGGCGTCGGCCTCGGCATGGCCCTCAACCGCCCGCTCTGGGAGCCCCAGGGCCTCGTGCGCGAGGAGATCGCCGCCCTCTACGCCAACCGCGCCCAGGCCCACATGGCCATGCAGAACTGGGCCGACGGCGCCGTCGACGCCGAGACGAGCGTCGAGGCCAAGCGCGGCGGCAACGCCAAGGCCTGGTGGCGCCGCGGCAAGTGCCTGCTCGAGATGGGCCGCTTCGAGGAGGCCCGCGACTGGGTCGGCCGCGGCCTCGAGGTCGAGGGCGAGGAGGCCGACCTGCGGGCCCTCCTGGCCGAGATCCTCCCCAAGGTCGAGAAGAGCCAGGATGCCGTCAACGAGAAGGCGTAGGCCGCCGCCGCCGCCGCCGGACTGTGCGGATAGATGGCTGGAGACGCATCGGTTCGCGTCAAGGGTCCAATGGGCACGGTTCCAAGAGGCCCCCTCCCCCCCGGGCAGATATCACCGCTCCGCTGCTCAGCAGGAACCGTCACCATATTCGAGTTTGCGCTTGGGATGTTCAGCTGCCAAAAGATGCAGCTGACGGCGTTTGGGTTACCAGGGTTGCTTACGGCATAATTCACAAACTAGGCGTTATAAGAAACCATGAGTCTTTGATCAGCTTCATTTTGGAGTGACACCCGAGGCCAGGAGGGCTCGCCCTGGCGGGCAGATCATCATCGTAACCCCGTTAGACAGCTATCAAGTGCGCTCTAGAATCACAATGCCTTCGCGGCAATTCGGGCCGTGGTTTCGTGGATGCTCGCGATGTATTCTTTTGGTTACAAGTAATATAAACTGTGAACGCCTACAAAGTCGTCTCGTCCCTGCGGGGGCGCGACAGCCACCCACAGGGCCGGCATTCCACCGCGTGCCCGTCCAGCAACGCGGGCCCAACATGCAACGGCGCATCATGTACAATCCTCTCAACGCCGGCCGGGAATAAGAGGTGAGGAAAATACGTACATGCGGTAAGCAAGCCACCAAGAGGCGCCCGCCCGTCACGCCCAGATGCAAAAAGCCTGGCGCTTTGGGTATTCGAAAAGAGCCTCCGTGGCGCATGCCGGGCCGGCCGGCAGGGGCCCTCCAGGCTCTCCGTCTCTCCAACATGGCCCCTGCCGTCCTTTCTCGCGTGCCCGAGGCGGCTCGCCGCTAACCAAGCCGGACGGTACGGCCGCCGTCCGCCCGCCCCGGGCCGAGGAACCGGGCGCGCCCTCCCCTTCTCAAGCATCTCCTGGGTATATAGCTCGTGAGTCTCCCTGCCCCTCCCCGGTTCGTCCTCGCGTTCTCTTTGGTTTCGTCAATATCTGGCATCGCTGCCGGCGCGAAAGCACCACGCCCATCGCCAGACCAGCCACGACGAGGGTGCGACGGCGGTCTTGTCAGCCACGCGGCGGGCGCCCTAGGCCTGGGTCCGGATCTCGGTGCTGGGCTTCTCGCTGATGGACTTCTGGGCCGTGTTCTTCCGGGGCCGCATGACGGCGTCCTGGCTGGACATGCGGCGGTCCAGGGCGCGCTCGAGCTTGGCGCCGAGGGCGAGCTTCGACATGTTGGCCGTCTTCTCCTCGGACAGGACGACGCGCTGTTGCGAGAGGGCCTTGTTCTCCATGCGGACGAGGCCCGTCTCGATGTTCTGGATCTCGGCGTGGCGGCTGTCGTCGGACTGCACCGTCGCCATCGAGGGAGCCTGCATGCTGTACTGGCTGAACCGAACCGAGGCTCGGGGTGTGGATGCGGCCTTTGCCGAGGAAAACAGGGGGTCAGCGGCTTTGGCCATAATGGTGGTGGCGTGGAGGGCAAGGGCGACAGGTCGCGGGAGAGTTTGTCTAAGAAGGGGATGCGTTGGGGAGGAAACAAGAAGGGGAAAGACGCTGATGAAGAATGACGTGTGGTGATGGTCGGAGCAGAGGAGCCCAAGGGGGAAGGAGAGAAGGATCGAGTCAGGTTGTACATACCGAAGCGGCCATGATGGGGCGGGAGGATTCGAGCGAGGTAGGCATCTTCGTTGAAGGGGGCTGGCGCGGTGTGGGTGGTGGTACGGCTGCAAAGGTAATTCTCGCAAACCTCGCGCTGCCGGGGCGTCGTCGCTCAATATTCCCAAACGGGCGGAAGGGCGGTGCGAAGGTTTTCACTTGTCTCAAGGAGCCGACGGGATACGCGACGTTGTCTGCGGTGACAAGAGACTTTCGCCGTTGTAGTCGGGAAGGCCAGGCGGGCTGTGGGAACAAGGGCTCGTAGATAGGCGTTTGCCGACGAGGCGTAGGATTCCCCAATGGCTTGAGTCTGTGTTCGTTGCCTGCGCGAGGGAGGCGCTGGAACAGATCCGAATTGGTGCTGGCGGCGGGGGGGACCCTAAGTAGGACTAAGGTTGCCCTACGCGGTACTGGGGAGCGAGTAAAATTGGTATCCTCCGCGTCAGATGGCGGAAGGGGTTGGAAGTGGAGGAGGCGCGAAGCGTGTCGCAAAGGATACGGACGGATTCAGGGTAGGTGAGGATGGAGCTTAAGCCTGCCTTGTGGGAGCGACGAGCGGAAGAGTTGTAACTGGGTCGAGAGCAAAAGGGGAGAAAAGGGCCCCAGACCAGAGGACATGCAGGCCAGCAGGGAGGAGGGGGGGAGGAGGGAACGGAGAAACACAATTCGATTGGGATTGGCAAGCCGTTTGCGTCAGTTGGGTTGAAGAGCGCAGGTGAGGATGGATGGGAGGGCTTTGGGATCCAGGGTGGGATTGGGTTGAGCCCGGAAGCCGGTACTTGTGTCTTGAAAGTGTGCTCGGATCTTGGGTGGTAGGTAGTTCGTCTTCTCCAAGTGATAGCGGCGTGCCTAAGCGACCACAGGCGCTGGCGGGCTTGCGCATGGCCTCTACCCGGTACAAACTAGCCCTCAACAGGCTCGACAGGCTTTCCTGTTAGGCACATGACATGATGTCCTTCTCTTCTCTCTCTCTCTCTCTCTCTCCCCCCCCCCCCCTCCCATGCCTCCGCTGTGTCCCGCTTCGCCCCAGCCAGCCAGCGATCGTGGGCACGCTGGGCCAGGCGGCTGCATCTGGCCGCGATGGAGCGGCCGCACGGCTTGGACGAGGTGACGAGGGTATGGATCATTCGTGACAGCGGAGTAGCATCACATTCGATGTGGGAAGAAGGGATCAACTGGCATTTCGTCGACGCCGGGCTCCCCCCCTCCATCCAGTCAGTGGACCGACCCTAGGTATCCATTCAGCCAGCATTCATCATCCAGCCCGCCAGCCAGTCAGCCGCCCGGCCATTGATCATCCATCCTGTCAGTCTCTAGGTACGGATCTACCCACACATCCATCTATACTGCACGCCTGTCTACCTACCTAGGTACCTACCTAAGTACGTATCCAGTATAGATTGATGGACACTATTCGTACGCGCAGTACACAGCAACCTTGAACCCCGTTGAACAGACACCAGACATGAACCGAGAAATGCGTTCCTTGCCCGCCCGTCCTACATACTATAGGTACATCGTAGGTGGGCCGCATCAAAAGGCAAACGAGCCGCCCGGGCTCAAAGGTAAAAAAAGGGCGACTGGCCAAGCGCTGCGATTGGGCGGCGGTTCTGCAGGGCCTCCCCGCCGTGGATCCCCTTTACTCAGTTGGGACTTAGAGCGAATCCTCTCCTGAATTACACAGTAAGAGCCCCCCTCCTCCCCTTTGGCCTGGAACGGCGCGGTCGCTTGGCTTCGTCGGTACGCTTCGCTGTCTCAGGCAAGGGCTGGCGGGCGTGCGGGAGGCGAGAAGGACAAAGACAAGAGGCAGAGACAGAGGAGAGAAAGAGTCATGGATCGCCCCGCCCCCCTCGCCCCCAAAAGGTCGCCTTCTCGCTTGGCCGGCGCGGGCTGTCTATCCGTCAATCTCGGACCGGGGCAACGGCGAGTACTCAGTAGCCACGGTTCCCGGTGAACCCCCCAGCGTGCGACGACGGAGCAAGACTGCGCGCCCAGAGGTGCCAGACTGCCAGAGACGGTCCACGTGGGGGACGCGGGCTGTTGGCCAAGTTTGTCGCGATAGCCGATTAGGCGTTTTCCTTCTTTGTGCTTTCTTTGTTTCTGCTGTCAAGACGTCGCCTGGATTCTCTCTCGCCGCCCACGCCCAGGCTGCCGCGTTTCTCCGGGCAGCCGTACAGAGTTGTATTGCCGCGACGGGGTATGGATGGTGTGCCCCCTGTATCGTTGCAACGGCAGTGGGGTCTCACTGCTGCGCATTCGTGGGTCCCCCGGGCGGGCTCGCAAGCAAAACAACCTCGCTAGCGCGTTATTGCCATGTGGCGCGGATGGGATTGACTGGGAGGGCAGGCTTGGCTTGCGACTGGGCGTGGATGGGATTGTCAAGCGCCCGATCAAACGGTTTGGGTTCCAGGTCGCAGGTGCTTTTCGCGTGGCGGGACGGGGGACGGACGGCCCTGCGTGGTGGTGACATGGATGCCGTGCGTGCGTGTGTGTGTGTGTGTGTGTGTGTGTGTGTGTGTGCCTCGTTTGCACGCACGCACGCTGACACGCTGACACGCAGACACGCACGCTTCGCGCTGTCGTCGTACGGCTCCGCGAGCGACCTGCTGGCTTAGGTGTTATAGCCGGCGCCAGTGCCCTGCTGATCGACAGCCGCCGCCCGCCTTTTTACTTTGCTAGAAGGTTGACTCGCGTGCTCGCCGATTCCAGTCTGAGGTCATCGTCCAACACACCCCCCCGCGATGCCGCGCGACAAACCCCGAGTGATAATGCATGGGTGGTTGCAGTAACGAGCAGCGCGCCAGTCCCTCCCCCCAACCCGACGATGCCGGCGGACGGGCGACTCGTCATCCGACCGCGGCTATTGTCGTGAACAGTGGTCCCCTCTCCCCAACGATGAGATCATGGGCCAATCACCCCCAGACGTGCGGCTTTCGTGTTTCCCGCCGCCCCATCGTTGCCCATCCATCCATCCATCCATCCGTGCCTCGTTCGGCCCTGGTTCCCGTACGGAGTGCCCGAAGAACGCCATCAAACGCCCGACGGGGTGACTGAGCGCCCAGGGCGCCCGCCGGGGGTTGAGAAACGGTGAACCACCCGTTACGCTAGAACAGAGCTGCTCCGGAGAGAGTGGTGGAGTAGAGTCAGCCAGGCGAGGCCCCTGGGCAGGCCAGCCACGCCACTGTCTGGTCGGTGGGTGTGGTGGTCCGGTTTCCCCCCTCCTCATCAGTGCCCCCTCGCCTCGTGGCAATGTCTCAACGGTCCTGTCGTCTGAGCGCAGGGTGTCAAGTGCCGACGCGCAATGGGCTGGATGGCTTGGGGGGGCCGGCAATGATTTGAATGGATAATGTCGCGAAGTGATCCCTCCTGGCCCCCCGTGCCTCCTCTCGACCCGACAAGGGCCTCCGAAGGGTCCAGCCAGACATCTACTATGTAAACGGCTTCCCTGTTTATCTTTCCTCTGGCGAAGTGGCCCGGGCCATGTCTTGGGGGGGCGATCGAAATTGAATGCGCGACGAGCATGCCGAAAAGGTTGAGGATCGGTGGGAAATCCATGATACCCCGTCTATGCAGACAGCCCTGGAATGGGAAGGTCACAGGGTAGAGCACGTGTCGGCAGCTGCCGCCCGCAAAACACACTGTCCCCCCCCCCCCCCCCCCCCCCCCCATCGTCACCACAAAACATAAAACATGCAAAAGGCCTTCGGGAACAACCAAGATCGATTGGCGGCCCCCGTTGTATACCTACGGATCTGGCAAGAGGCGAGACAGGGTGGTACGGCTTCGATGGAAAACCCGCCCTTCTGAGCGTCCCCGACGTCAGGCTTCTAACACTGACTCGCCGCGAAACGCCCACCCCCGTACAACCAAGACGGGGAATCGGGCACAGAGGTACGACTGGAAGTCATGACCGAACCTGTTTTGATCCCATACCACCACGAATGCTCGATGCCCTGGCGAGCCTGGGTGCCTGGGCTCCAGTCAGTGACAGCTCCGTCGCCGCATAACGTCCATCAATGCCTCCGAAATGGGATCCACACGACCAGCACGGCATTCATTGCCTCCCCCCTCCCATCTATGTATGTAGCACGGCGGAGGTAAGAGAGTCACATCGATGGATTCGATGCCTCAGACCTACTAGATTGTCGGCGCGCCTGCGTGCGACCTGCCACGTGAGGATAACCGTGCAGTGGGCGTCGGTTTCGAAGGAGCTTGACTCTTGCCGATCTAGATGCCCAAGACTGGCGAGCCAAAGGTGAGATGTTACGTGCTGGAGGTTAGCTGAAGCAGGCAAATAAGAAGGACCCACCAGGAACTCTGATATATCATCGGACTTCCACATTCGGTATATTCCCAGGTGTCTTTGTGCATACCTTGCTACAATTCCATCATGGAGACATACTTGTTGCATGCAGTAAAGGGTGTCCTTTCTTATGTAGGTAGGTAGGTACGCTGAAGATAAAATACTTGTCTTCGGGCGGTGTGAATGAGTACATGCCTTCCATTTCCCACCTTACGTATACATCTTAGCTTCCAAGCTTCCATGATGACGGCAGCTGATGGGCTTGACGGCGACTGCAGATTAACCCGAAAACCCGGCCGTCACAACCCCTACAGACCTACTCAGCCTCGCCAGCCACCACGGGCGGGAAGATAGGTCCTACCCACCCGGATGCCACAGCACATTCGTGGGCATCATCGACTCTTTCCCCTCGTCGCATTCACGCGTCGCCGCTGCTCTGTGCTCTGCTGGGCTTGCAGATGCGCGGTTGTTCAGAAGCCAGTCGGAGGATTCCCGCGATCCCGCGATCCCGCGACACGGAACCCGTCCCGGCCGTCGTCTCGCATTGGGGGGAGGCTGAAGCGGCAGGCAAAAGCAGGCGGCAGGCA
Source organism: Nigrospora osmanthi (assembly GCA_029489945.1). Lineage (NCBI taxonomy): Eukaryota > Fungi > Ascomycota > Sordariomycetes > Amphisphaeriales > Apiosporaceae > Nigrospora > Nigrospora osmanthi. Next base: position 1,256,689 of record CP120499.1, read on the forward strand.
AAAAAAAGTTAGGTAGGCTGCCGTCCGATGGGGGGGAGCCCACACACGATACCGCCTCCGAACTTCAACACTACTTACCCACCACCACCACCACCGCCCGCAGAAATGTGGCTGCGGCCCCCCGACGCGGGATGAATAGTAATCAACTCCCCCCCGCCCTGTTCCAGGTTGGCTACCCGACGTGGCGCTCGCTGTTGCGCGCTAGAACGCCACGATCGCCTATGTCTGGGAAGTCGCCTCCTATCCAAGACACCTAGCAACCCTCCGTCGCCAGCGAACGACGGGCCATTCGGCTTTCTCGCGGTCGTGCAAGGCGCGCCACGGTCGTGTGATGGGATGAAAGAAAGATATCGTGGCCGGAACACTTTTGCGGGCTGACGGCACTGCCCTGATGAACCGGGTTGATCCGGAGCCCCCCGATCTCCCCTCCCCCCCCTTCAGCTCGATGTAGGGATGGTTGGTTCCTGTGGCCCCCCATTCTGTCACGGACGGAGACGACCGATCTTGCTGCATATTGCAGCATATTACAAGAGGCAAGGTCGGCATAAGGACGGACTGTGCGGTGCCGGTGCAGATCCTGCGGAAATCCTTGCATGGGATACCTACTTCCCTGTCTTACACGCGAGGCTACGGGGAAAGAGTCCTCTCGTCTTCATCGTCACTCCGCGGCCATCTCCATGGGTCACCGGCATCGGCCGCATCACTGTTGCAAACGCACTGATTAAATTTCCCGTAGCCGGCAAGGCGGCTGGAGCCTGCCGGCCCCTGGTCGGAGTGTGAAAAAGTCTAGGCCCAAATCGTGACCGCCACTCGTACACCTGGCCCTCTCGCCAGCGCCCGCGACCCGTCCGCGCGGGCGCTGCTTATTGGTAGCCACGCCGCGGGCCTTTCTTCTTGCTTGACGACGACGACGACGACTTCGACTTCTTGGCCGAGTGGTGGTCGGAGCCGCTTGGCGCCCTCGAGCTCACGAGCGAACCGGCCGAGGAAGCCGCGTATTCCATCTCCTCGGGCGATATTGCGTACTCGCCGCTGTAGTCCATCCCCGGGCCTCGTTTGTGAGAGCTCCGGGCTGTGCTGTAGCCGGACTTCCGGCTGCCCTTCCCCTTTCGGATCTCAAACTGCACTTCGGGCGACGCCGCCCTGGAGGACACTGGGTAACGGTCAGGGAAAGATGCTCCGCTTTCGATCTTGGGGCCTCGCAAAAACGTACCGTTCCGGCTGCAGTTGTTGCAGCAGCCATGGCCGCACGTATGCCATTCCTGCGGCTCCATGCCCAGCGGCTCGGTCCAGACCCCGCCGTCGTTGCCGATGGCGTTGCTCCTCCCAGTACACCAGCCTTTGGTGTTGGTGTTGTTGCCGCATTGGCAGCACGTCCAGTTGTTCCCCCTCAGCGTCTTGAAGTGGCAGTGCTGCAGAGGGCAGTCGCTGCTGGACGGCTGGGGTGATGAGTAGATCGGGTTGGCGCAGGGCGTCTCGTATCCCGTCTCAAGGTCGAAGACCGCTTCGGGACAGTAAAGCCACTTGAGCGAGGTGTGCGAGCAGGAATGGTAATGAGGGTGTCCGTGGCACATGTTTTCTGATATCGTCCTGCGTCTGGGGATTCCGAAGGGACAGCGGGGGTGGGATGTGGCTAGCCGGGAGGGAATCGTCGTCCTGCCAGGCCCGACCTCCAGCTCCGGCATCCTCCATTTTTATATGCTGGGCAAACGACTCAACGAGCTCAGCTCGAGAGCCACGACCCGGGCCCCTACCAAACAGCCTCGTGCTCTCTTGCCGGCCGGAACACCGAGGCCCTGTCCAGCCATCCTTCCTCCGGGTGATTCGCGACGCGCGGTGCATGAACGAGCACGCGCTACCACTTGGGTGTTGGCACCCAGGCCAGAAATGCCAGCCTAATAGCGGCCTGCCCTCGTTGGACAGGGAGGGCCACCGGAGCACACGAGTGAACTTGCTTCTGCGGTCGACGAAGGGTCAACAAGGCTACCCCTACTCATCGACACGGAGGTCGGCCGGCAGGCTTCGCATCAGACCCTGTCTCAGCGCTGGCGGCCCTTGGGGGAGGGGTGCACATCCTGGAGGAGGCGCACCTCTCAGAGTCCCCCGGCTGGGTGCCAAGCCCGGCTCAGAGATCTGTTCAGATTCGCTCCCCGACAAGAGCGGCGGGCAAGGCGGGCTGGAGGCGTCAGAAGTGGTCATGCGAGATGGAGGGTGGCGATGAGCCAACCAGAGCAGGGCAAAGATATTGCGCCCGAGATCTGTGGTACGTGGGCACCGACCCAGAAACCCGGGTGCGTGTCGTCGCCGTCGCCCGTATTGGGTGAGATTGCATCTGTAGATGCAGCAGGGATCCGGGGCATTTATGTGGGCTGAGCTGTTGCTTCTTTGTTTCGCTTCCAGCCCGGCCCTGGACCCCAGTCACCCTGGATACCGCCCGGCCACATACACGCTTGTATCCAGTTGCTGTACGGCTTGATGACACGGAGTAACATGGCGTCAGGAGAGCAGGGAGCACGGCACGCTCCGCGCCGCGCCTCCGCCCAGTCCTATCCGCCATCCGGCCGGCTCTGACGACGGAAGAGATGGGTAAACGGATGGAGGGATGGCTTCTTCCTCCGCCAGCGTCACCGGGCGGGCTTCTATCTCCATCTCTGTCTCTCTCTCTCCCTCCTCCTCCTCACTCTCCTCGTCTCTCTGTCCCTCTTCCTCTCCCGCTTTCGCTCTCTATCTATCTGTATCCCGCTCTCTCTCCCCTATCCACACCGCCCGACGCCATGTCTTCAGCTTGGTCGCTTCCACGCGGCCACTGCCCTCTCGGACGGCATTTGTCACGCATTGCCACACCCCGGTCGGCCGTACGCCGCTATGCGCTTTGTTTGGACCAGAACGAACAGCATTACTATCATCCTTCCGCCTCCTGACAGGCCAAGCGCTCTAGAAGTGTCTTTCGGTTGTCCCGAACCCTTTCGTCTTACGCCACTCCTGGTCTCGTTCCCGCCTACCCTTCCCAAAGAGACAGGCTGCATGTCGGATCGTCCACCCGCTGCTGGTTGGATCTGAGCCTGCCCCTGCGGCGCTGTGCGTCTGGGTATCCCATTCGCCAAATATGCCGGGGGAATGTCGTCAACGACCCCCCCCCCCCCCCCCTCCGCAACTGCACAGCACCGGATCGGTTCCCGCCATCTGCACAGTATCATAACTCGACCGCAGCCTCGCAGGTGTCGCAGCAAATGTGCTCACACCGATATTCCTGCCTATCAATAATCATGATGCAACGGCAGCGGCCTTGGTCGTTCCATTCCTTGCCGCACCAGCAGCAGTTCCAGTACCCCCCACGCTGCTCGAACGGGCAAGTCGCCAGGGGGCATTTGCTCGGCTGCCCAAACTCGGGCGGCGGCGGGTAGGGCACCGTCACTCGGGTGAGTCGCTTGCAGGGTTTTCTTGGCTTCCGCGACGACGACGACTTGGACGACGGCGAGGCCTCGGAGCAGTACGCCATCCGAGAGGTGAGGTGTTCACACCGAAGCGTATACGTGGTTTCCGTGCACATGATGGGATGGTGCCGCTTTGGGGGGGTGGCGTTACTCTCGGGCGGCTCGGGCGACGATGGGGATAGAAAACCAGGGCAGGTAGGTACTCTGCGTATGCTGTGCATTCGGAGTGTTGCAACTTGATTCGAGCTTCGAGATTGAGTTATCCCACATCTTCTGGCCCGCCGATAGGGGGCCTGAGCTGGTCCTTAAGTCCTTCACGGATCGCGTACCCAGAGGCCAGTGCATCGTCGGGCACCCGCGTGTCGTCTTCCCAGCCGGCAAACCTTTGCCATCTCGGGCTCGAGACACAGCAACTCTACAACCTCGCCGATCCCAAGCGTCGCCATGGCAGAATTATTGGAATGGGCTGCCACGTTTTGCGAGGAATATCGGGAAGCGTTGTTCTCGCTTGCCATGAAACTTCCAGGCCGCCCAAGATGGCCCCTGATGCAGAGCGTCCCCGATCCGGACGTCTGTCGCTTACGGCCCCTTCTGCCCGCGGACCAGCTGCCGTGGGACATTACCTGCCACGTTCCGCAGGATCTGCGATCCCCTCGTGAGCCATGGCCCCGAAGGCAAGGGGCCGCGATCGCATGGCCCAGATATGCAACCGGCCGACGCTCTGCTCGGATCGCAAAGCCCCCCCGGCGACGGTACTCCTGTCTGGCTTGCCGTCACGCTTAAGATAGAGCAAAAGGAAAGAAAATAAAGGATACTCTGACGATAACCGAAGGACTATTGGGCAGTCCAAACTCCACACCTGGCTTTCATTGTCCTACATAGGGGTAGGCACACATACTATCCTTTTCGGGGACCTCGAAAAGCCAAATTTGGATTCGAATTGTCGTATAGACGCCTGGCGGTTCCGCGTGACTTGGATTATCGCATCGCCAAAGGCAGGAACTTGGATTACTGATGGACCATGACCAATAGTGTCGGTGTCACGAAGAGGAAAAAAAAAAAAAAAAAAAACCAGGCCAAGTTAAGTACATTATACGAATTGCGCCTTCGGCAAGCCCGCGTGTACTTCCTGTCCCCTTGTCTCTGCCCGCGGTTGTCCCTCTGCCCAAACCCCGAAGCTAACATCGTATCTGCTCCAATGCGTGTCACTTTCCTGCCCCCTCCTATACCCTCCCCCCGTCACCCACGCTGACTCCTTCGCATGGGCTCGCGTGCTTCTTCCAAGAGATGCCCAGCTCGCCCATCCCCCCGCGGATACGATGACGACCGTGGTGTCGCAAAACCGCGCCCGCCGTGTTCACCCCCCAAGGTGGCGTCCTGGACGTCGCTAGAATAGCACAACGCAGCCAATACTCACAGCCCCTCGCATGCCCCCCGTCACAACTGAACCCCGGCCCCGATCTGGACCCCATGTCGTTTCCCTTCCGTCGGCTTCTCCAGCCGTTCCAGCCAGCGCGATCGATGCAGCGTGACGGGGACACGACCACCGATCTCAGCACGCCCCCCTCCCCCCAATCGCCGACGCAGCCGTAGGCCCGTCGGCTGTCCGATCGCTGCCCCCTGTTCGTGCCTCGTCGCGAGATCGTCGCCTTCTCCCCCCCCACCCCCGGTCCATCGTCTTGGTTGTCGTGGTCGTCGTGGTCGTCGTCGTCATGGACTCACTGGCCGCCCGGGTCGGCCCAGCAGCCCTGGCAGACGACGTGATAGCACAGGGTGTCGGGTACCTTGCGCATGGGGTGGGCGCACCAGCGGAAAACGTTGCCGCCGCGGCTGCAGCGACAGCACGTCCAGCGCCCGCCGAGGTCCTCGAGCCGGCACTGCCCGCTGCTGCACGGCTGGCTGACCAGGCACCCTCCCGCCGCGCACGGGTTGTTGTAGTCGAGCCCCGACTCGGCGGCGGCGTACTCGGGCGCGTACAGGAGCTCTCCGCAGGGGTTCTGGAGCACTGGCGGGAGACGGTGAGTGAGCATACAGCGCACCAGCGGAGGCGCTCCTGAGGAGAAGGGCCGGGTGAAAAGAGAGGAGAGAGGGAGAGGGGCAGGGAGGAGGGAGGGTGCAGGCGGTCATGCCCGGGGCCGCGAAGGGAGATCAGCGGCTCCGCGGCGCGCGGACCACGAAGTCGAGAGGCAGGAAGAATGGAGTCATAGTATGAGCCGACGCTACAACGCTTCGTCCTCCTCCGTGCCGCCGATATGCAACAGGATGGCGGGCCCTGGACGTGATACTTCTAAACAGGGTCTACGACAGAACTGTGACGGTTTGGGGAAGTGATACAGCGCCGCTTCCACGAATTCCACGGGTTAGGAGGCTGGCGAAGAAGCACAGCAGAGATATGGACCCTTGGGGTCCCGTCCCGGCCAGGGGGAACTTGGTGGACAATTGGGCACACGAACGGATTCATGGAAGCGACGTACCTTGGAACTGATTCCCTGGCCCAGTTCCATCCGATCCCGCCTCGCTAGGGTCCACCGGCACCGTGGTGGTCGTCGAGTTGACGCAGAAATTGTAGTGAACGGCGTAATCTATATGACGCATACACGGCGGTATGTGATGGTAGTGGAGGTAGTAGTAAGTACACATGACGCGCTGCCCACGGGGGAAATGCTGCAAGTCAAGCCGGGCCACTTCCGGGGGGTGTGGGGGGGGGGGGGGGGGGTTGACTCGGGAGTCCCAGCCGAGCGACGGGAACTCGACAGCGAAGGGGGAAATAGGGGGGGGGGGGGGGTGAAGGACGCGGTTGGGTACGCCTGCCGTAGTCCTGCCGCGGTACGAGAGAGGGGGGGCGCGGCCTCGCGAAGTCGCCGCTCGTGCAATCTGAACCTTCTCAGCCGAGCCTGATGGCCTGATCTCGTCGTGGTTGCTCTGGATCTCCGCGGGCGGCGGCGTAAGGCAACCGAGATCGCATGCCACCAAGCGTGGACGAAGCACGAGGGAACCTCTGCCGACAGCAGCGTCAGCGTGTCGGTGTGCTTAGGGATGCGGTTGGGCGGCAAGAATAGGCCAGTGTACGGATAGGTGCGTGTCAGGGCCTGAGAGATACGAGTGGAGGTGGAGCAATTTCTTTCAAGGACTCTCCCTCAGTAATCTCGAGCTTTCGTCTCTTGGTCAAGAATATGTGAAAGGTAAGTAAATAGACCTGCAGTGGTGAGGGGTGTTGTCAAGTCCGGAGGCCCCCTTTCTCCCTGCTTGCTTCCTTCGTTTCTCACTTATATAGGGTCGATATATGATGCCGCACCCCATTCGTTCCTCCCCCTTCTCAGTCCCCAGGCTGGGCAGTCCCATGGAAGAAGCCTCACATTCCACCCCTACCCTCCACCATGTCCACCATTCATCCTATGATCGACGGCCACGGCGATACTCCGTCGCTAAGCTCCCTCCGCGCCATGTCCCCTCCGAGGACCCGAGAAAACAAAGACAAAAGGTGGGCAACACCAAAAGGGACTCACCTCAGTCCCCAACCACGCGCGTGCTCCCCCCTCCCCCCGGATGACACGAAGATACGATGGCCTCTCCCCCCCGGCTGACCGGGGGTGAAGACGAGTGGACGAGAAGGAAGGGGCTGGGAAGAGGGGTGGTGGCTAGCTCGTGCCATCTTGGTACTGCCTCTCCTTTCGCTCGCGCCTCTCGATGCGGCGATGACAGGTTCACGATCCACACCCCTTTCCTCCCCCCTCCCAGGCAACGCGCGAGCTGACACCTATTGAAAGGGGCCCGCCTTCGCTGTCCAACCCAAAGGTTTCGGCATGGCTTGCTCGTACCGAACAAGCCCGCTGCGTGTCCCGCACGTGGTGACCGCATGGCCGGGCTGGCTTCCCACGAGGGACAACCCATGAGGCCAGGCGAGCCGCCTCGCTTGGCGCCGGGTCGCAGGGGGGGGGGGGGGAAGCAACGACAAGAAACCGCACACACGCACGTATCCCACAAAACACGCACTGCATCCGGCGCGCCGATAACCAGCAACACACACGCGCGCGCCCGCGCTCGAGAGCAACCCCAGTGGGCCCCCTTCCTCCCCTCCCGTCCGACCTCGACCGTGAGACACGCTTTGAGACATCGAACGAGGAACACCGTGTGGCTTAGGACCATGGGTCCGAGTTGGCGCCGGCGAGGGGGGGAAGGGGGGCGGGGGGCTTTCTGGCCGGCACAATTATTGGCATCCGGGGCTTTCCATGGGTTCGGCGGTTTCGCGGGCGACGATGCCGCGCACGGGCGGCCAGCGTCGCGATCGCTCACGCTGCGGGGGGGAGGGAAAGAAGAGGTAGAGAGAGGGAGAAAGAAAGAGAAAAAGAGCCCGTGGCGGCGTCGACTCGCGTGGCCACCGGCGCACATGGTCACCGTGTGATGATGTCCCGACCGCCCGCCCGCCCGCCCAAAAAGAAGAAGCCACAGTGTGTCGAGGCCGAAGGATCACACCGTTCGACGAACCAGAATCACGAGGTGGGACGACGGCCGTGATGCATCCAGCCGAGGGGTGCCAGTCCTTTGGGTCTCGGAGGCGCTGGAGAATAGCGCAGTGTTTCTCTCTCCCCCCCGTCGTGCTACATACCGTCTGGACGGCGGGGTGGCGTTGCGTTGCGCCGGCCTCTCAATGTGATGCCAGACGGTTTGTAGCAGGTCGGATCAGCATTCTCATCTGCATATACGAGGCGTGAACGTCGCCACGGTTTGAGACGCTCTTCAGCTGCAGCGCGGTGTCCCGCGGACCAGGGGCCTGGGTTCGCCTCGGGGGGAAGGGGGGGGGGGGGGAGGGAGCCTGCGACGCCGACGCCGCCGCCGCCGTGAAAATAGTAACCCTTTTCCGGGTTCTGGTCGTGGCCGTTGGTCGCCGTCCATTCGGCGGCGCCCCGGCTGCGCGATGTTCACCCGTTGCCGCGGGCGGAAGGGCAAAATACATCCATGACAGGCCCTACTCGAGAGCCGAGCCGATGAGCTGGATCCGATCTGTCGATTGGGGGGAGACCTCCTGCGCCCGCCCCTTACTAGATCGTCGAGTTTCGGCCGATGGCAAGCCGGGGCTTACGGTGCATCTAGCCGAAGGGAGAACATCTGTAGAACAGCAGGTTGCTGGGTTACGTAGACCCCTGAACGCGGAAGCGTGATACAAGTCGAAAGGCGGCTTCCGGCCAACGATTTACCGGATATTTTCAGAACCGCCATTCAGCATCTGGTCAATCAACCCATGTACTCATTTTCCATGCTCACCCTCGTCTGCCACCGTGATGTGTAAGCTCTACGTGGCCGAGCCTCTAACTCCTTGGAGCCGCGCGTGAGGGGCTCTGAAGAGATTCAGCTCCAACCGGAGAGTGCCATTGCCGCGCCCGCCTTCTATATACCGGGGCCCGAACTGTTTGTTGTCTCTGTGGCGTCAACGGAGGTCTCGTTCTGGTTGGCTAGGAGATAAGTAATCGATTTTATTGTTCGTCCTACGGCCGCGGTGCTTTCTCCGCACGGTTCTAAGGAAAGAGGCACATGTGCGACGCGATCCCAGGCCTCAGCTACCCGTCTGAGCCAGTCTGCCAGCGCCGCCACAGGCATGCCTCCTACGACCCGGAGTTTTGGTCTCCGCACCATATTCATGACACAGGAAAGGGTCGGACACGGCACACCACGTCGCTCGGGGCCGGCGTCTTGACGGGACGCGGGAGACGGGCCCTCGAGCGCTGGTGCAACAGGCAAGCGACAATGTCTGCCGGCCGGCAATTCCGGCAGACTTTCTGCTACATGCCTGCCAATGGGGCTTGTGAAGGCCATGCACTGTCACTCTGGGTGGTGCAACGTCAGAGCCGGCCACCAGTCCCGGCCTATGGGAAGCCATCCCGCTCTCGTAGCCTCGCCTATAACATCACATCTATAAGACGCATGGGTAAATCAATCAGCAGACGAACATGATCCGACGTAACGTTCCGAAGGTGGCCGATTCGATCAAGTACTTCATATTGTGGCTACTTCCGACGCTTCGAAAAGGCTATATTTGAAGGAGGCGCTCCCTGTCTGGATGAGTCGGGTAGCAGCAGGCCAGGCGGTTGGTCGCCAATCGTGACCGCATAGAGGAACTCCCGGGTCCTGGCAGGCGATTTTGCCGAATCTACTACCTGATCACTTTCTCCGAAGATTAGTACCCGTTATTCGGGTGTGTTTGCTGTCCTCCTCGATTCGGCGTTGCATGCGGCTTGGCGACTTAAGATCCAAAGTTGGGACAAGAAATCTGGCACTCATGTGTGATGGCCATAACGAGCTGAAATACATGATCACTGGGAACCCCCCAAAAAATACGGCGTGTTTTTCACCATTGTGATCAAGATATCATGGATGACTATGATTGACCCAAGAGAGTACATGATAGCTTTCCTACCGTAAGCTTATACCCACGGTGATACGGTACCCATGGGGGGTACGACGGAACATGTAGAAATAGGGCCCGTGCGCCAGGGCCCTGGCATAACTTGGGCCCCGCACTGCAATAGCTACCTAATGGAAACCATCCATGCTTGCTTCACCATCTTCCCGTTCCATACACTGGTTCTAGCACACGGCGGGGATGGAGGCATCAGGCTGTTTGCCTGGGAGCGATGGGCTTCCCGGGCCCCGTGTTGACACCTCCTGCCGCTCTTTCGACTTCACCCTCCTTTTCGAAGACGTGTATTTGGGTTGCGTACCCGCCGCCGTGCTGTTGTTTTTGCTACCCTCGCACGTGCTCTGGCTATGGCGGCAACGCCCGGTCGGGGGGCAAGCCTGTTGGTTCCGTTTGCTCGCAGGCAAAGCTGTGAGGCTTTTTTTTTTTTTTTTTTTTTTTTTTTCAACTTATTACTGACCGTCCCTGAACTCACATCGTTCACACCGTGGGACTGACATTCGCAGGCGGCACTCCTCGCCGTTGCTTCCAGCCAAACCGCATTTGCCATACTACGGGCTCAAAATCCCACCTTCAAGACCACGGCGTCCACGGCCGCCGATGTGCTGTCTCTGGTCGCAACTTTGGGAGCTTTAGGCCTCTCATACCTGGACCACCAGCGCTCTCTTCGTCCCTCTACCTTACTTTGCCTTTACCTCACCGTGGTGATCATTCTGGGGGTAGCCAGAGTTCGCACCCTGTGGCTCATCGACAGTGGCGCTGCGGAGCCAGCCGTCGCAACGGCCTCCTTGTCACTGACCGTGATTGTGCTACTGTTGGAGTCGGTCGAGAAAAAGTCCAGCCTGAGGCCGGGTGAAAAAACCGGCGCGCCAGAAGAATACAGTGGTTTCTGGAACAGGTCGGTCTTCGTTTGGTTGGCGGCAACCCTTCGAGTTGGGTATTCGAAAGTGATTTCCGTCCAGGACTTGCCTCTTCTCGATACCAAGCTCGAGAGTCGTCTGCTGAGGGCGCGGTTGGTCGCAACTTGGAGGAAATGTAAGTTTCTGCTGGGCAAGGAAAGGGGAGGTAATGATCTCCGCTGACCACTGGTAGATGACCACCACGGCAAGCACAGCCTGCTTAGAGCGAGCTTTCGGGCTTTTTCTCGATCTTTCCTCGCCGGGGTGATCCCCAGGGTCTGCCTTACGGCCTTCAAATTCTCTCAGCCGTTCCTGATCAGCACCACGGTAGAGTTGGTGGGGAAGCCCAACGCGAATTCCCACTACGGACGAGGCCTAATCGGCGCCTGGGCGTTCGTATTCCTCGGCATTGCGGTAGGCCCCCTTTTTACATTGAAAAGATGAAGGGGACCGGCCCGTCATGGTCCGCTGACTGTCTTGGCAGGCCTCGACCAGTGTCACAAAGTACCAAACCACACGTTTCGTCGCCAGAATACGAGGAAGCCTCATCGGCCTCATCTACGAGAAAGATGTGGCGCTGAGGGCCGTGGACTCGCGCGACATTACCGCTGTCGCTTTGATGGGCACCGACGTGGAACGCATTTCCGCGAGTTTCATCGTGGTGCACGAAACATGGGCAACGTTCCTCGAGGTCTCCATCGCGATATGGCTTCTCGAGAGGCAGCTGGCGATAGCGTGCGTGGCACCGGTGGCACTGAGCCTCGGTAGGTTCTTCGATGGTACCGCTTTTATCGCCACACTGTTGACATTCTCCAGTATGCATGGCCACCATGTTCAGCCTACTCAACGCTGTGAAGCAGTCCCAAGTGGCCTGGATAGAAAGAGTCCAAGAACGATTGAGAGCAACTTCGAGCATGTTGGGCGATATGAAAGCCATCAAGATGCTAGGACTGGCGCCTGTGATGTCCGTTGTGATTCGGAATCTACGGCAAACAGAGATCACATCTTCTGAGCGGTACAGGAAGCTTCTTGTGGTCCAGCTTGTACTCTGTAAGTCCATCGGGGCGCGCGCGTGGAATCTGCCTGTTTTTACCCTCTGACTTTGGGAACAGCGAACGGATTGGTCAGCCTGGCGCCTGTCGTCACATTTGCAGTCTATGCCATTACCAGCATATACTGGAAGGAAGGATCGCTCCTTACGGCTCAGGCTTTCACCTCCATCACCGTGATTGAACAGCTGACATTGTCGGTACTGTTGTGCATACAAACCTTCCCTACCATGGTACAGTGCGTTGGTTCTTTCAGTCGCATTCAAGAGTTCTGCAACTACACTGCCTCGGATGCCGATCAGAACGATCGACGCCCAAACCGACACGAAGTGACGTCCGATATCAGCCTGCAGCCCCTGGGAAGAGAAGAGGAGGCCTATCGAGCGTCTCAACTGGGGTCACAGCCTAAGGATGCTATCGTCTTGCTGGAGGGGCAGGATTTCGCGTGGGAAAGGGGGAAGCCGCCGGTTTTGAAACAAATGGCGACAAGAATCGAGAAAGGGCGCATTACAGTGCTGGTCGGTCCCGTGGGCAGCGGAAAGACCACCTTGTTGGAAAGCATCATGGGAGAGACCCTGGCGACATGCCCAGTAATTCGAGACGGGTTCGGTTCAACTGCTTACTGTGCCCAGCAGCCATGGCTTGAGAGCGCCACCATCCGCGCCAACATCATCGGTGTCACGCCCTATGAGAAGACCTGGTACAACCAGGTCACGGCCTCCTGCGGACTGTCGCATGACTTGGAGAACTTGGACGCGGGCGACCGGACCAAGATTGGCAGCAAGGGTCTGAACCTGAGCGGCGGACAGAAGCAGCGGATCGTGAGTCGACCGAACTCCAATGGAACCCCCCTTCTCCCCGTAAGCTGACGATAAGGGCCAACCCGTACAGGCCCTGGCGAGAGCAGTGTACTCGCGGCCGAACATGGTCCTGCTTGACGACGTCTTCAGCGGCATGGATGTTCCCACGACAGAAACCGTCTCGCAACGGCTGCTCGGTGCCCAGGGGTATTTCCGCAGAACGCACACCACCGTGGTCCTGGCCACCCATAACCGTGAAGACTCCCCGGCTCCGTGGCGTAGCGATGATCCAACTGCTGACTCTTGGCCAGACATGCTGATGGCCTTGGCCGATTCCATCATTGCCCTCGAGGGGGGCCGGGTGGTGGAAGCGGGAAGCCCGCAAAGCCTGATGCGACAGGACGGCTACGTCTCGCGCCTAGGTTTGCAGCTCGGCGCACCGCCGCCGGAACCGCCCTCGCAAGGAGAGCCTGCCGGTTTGCAGCTGGTCGATTCACAGGCGTCGGCCCGAGCCGCCGGGCACGCCCAGGAACCACTACAAGACGACCCGCGGCGCAAAAACGGCGACTTCTCGGTATACAAGTACTACTTCCGCAGTGCGGGCTACGGACCGGTCGCCGGCTTCGTGGCCTCGATCCTGGCCTGGGTATTCTTATCCGAGTTCCCAAGTCTGTCGCCCCCTCCCCCTTTGCTTCCTACCTCTCCAGCCGCCATGGCCGGGTCACAATTCCCGCGCTGACAATCTCGCAGCCATCTGGCTCAAGTGGTGGTCCGAGGCCAATGCCGCCGAGCCGAATCGGGACGTGGGAATGTACACGGGCGTTCTTGTTGCGTTAGGAGTCGCCGGCACTCTCGCCATTTGCCTTACATGTTGGTATGGTACTCCGATTCATCCCCTTCTCTTGGGCTCTACTGACGACAACGATAGGACCTCGTTCATGGTGATAATCTCACGATCGGCCCATAATATTCACTCCGATCTCTTATCCAGCGCACTTCTGTGAGTTTTCAGGCCTCGTATCGAGCGAAGGTTGCTGACAGACGCCAGCGCGCCTCTCCGGCTTTACACCTCAACAGACACTGGCAGCTTGACGAATCGGTGAGCCGACCCGAGATCACAAACGCACTCACTGCCTCGGTTGTCGCGTTAGGATCAACTAACTCTAGGTAGTTTCAGCCAGGATATGGAGCTAATTGACATGGCATTGCCCATGATTATGGTCAACTATTCAGCATGTAAGCTCGACCAGGCCCGTCACGGGTGACCGCCAAGCTAGAAGTACTGACACGCCAGTTTTGCAGCCATCAGCACGTTGGTAGCAAAGGGGATTATCCTCGTCGTCTTTTCTCGGTACCTGGCGGCAGCAGTTCCCGTTATCGGGGCGGCTGTTTATTCTCTGCAGCGTTTTTACCTCCAGACGTCGCGGCAAGTCCGTCTGCTCGAGATCGAGGCCAAGGCGCCTCTCTACAATCACTTCATCGAGACCAGGGCGGGCGCTGCCACCATACGTGCCTTTGGCTGGCAGAGACATTACCAAGACCGCAGCCACCGGCTCATCGACACGTCCCAGCGGCCTGTGTATCTCCAGCAATGCATCCAGCATTGGCTTGGGGTCGTGATGAACAGCCTCGTGGCCGCGATCGCCGTGGTCCTCGTCGGCATCGTCGTGGGCTGGACGGACAAGTTTGACGCCGGGAGTGTGGGTGTGAGCTTGGTCATGGTTGTCACGTTCAGCGGCGAACTAACGCGTGTCATCCTTACCTGGACGCAGATGGAATCGAGCATCGGGGCCGTGGCGAGAGTCCGGCAGTTTGTGGCCGAAACCGAGCACGAGGAGAGCGGTGGAAGAGGGATGGCTGTCCCAACCTGTTGGCCTCCCGACGGGCGGCTGGAGTTCCGAGGCCTGGAAGCCTCGCACGGGTATGCGCGCCTCCGTACGAGACAGGATGTTGAGTACTGACCGAAACTGACAGACCCGGTTCGCCCCCGGTGCTGAAGGGCTTGGCCATTTCGATCCAGCCGCGGGAACACGTCGCCATCTGCGGGCGGTCGGGCAGCGGCAAGACGTCCCTCATCCTGTGCCTCTTGGGGATGATGGAGAAGTCGGGCGGGGGCATCGTCGTCGACGGCCTCGACATCGCCAGCCTGTCCTGCAGCGACGTGCGGTCGCGGCTCAACGTCGTCCCGCAAGACCCCTTCCTGATGCCGGGCACCGTGCGTTTCAACATGGACCCCTTCCAGGCCGCCACGGACGAGGACATCGCGAGGGCCCTCCGGCGCGTGCGTCTCTGGGACGTCGTCAGCGACCAAGGCGGCCTGGATCGGGACATGAACACCGAGGCCTGGTCCGCCGGTCAGCGGCAGCTGCTTTGTCTCGCACGCGCCATGGTCCGGAAGAGCTCGATTCTGATCCTGGACGAGGCCACCAGCAGGTAAGAAGGGCGCGGAGACCTGGGGCGTCTGGGAACGGCGGCAGCTAACAAGATGCGGCCAGCGTGGATGAAGCGACCGAGGCTATCATGCAGGACATCATCGACACCGAGTTCAGGAACTGCACGGTGCTCGCGGTCATGCACCGTCTGAAGCACGTCGCCAAGTACGACAAGGTGGCTCTCCTGGACGGCGGCCTCGTGGCGGAATTCGACGCGCCGGCTGTGCTGTTGGCGGGCGATACGGGTTTCGCCCAGTTCTGCAAGTCGAGCGCGCATTGAGAGAGGGCGATGTAGAGGGTAGCGAGAGACACTTCCGGGGAGGGGGGGGGATCCATCGCTCATTTTGGGTAAATGGTTTCTGGCCCGGAGCAACCAAATAATTCTTGTACTCAGGGCTCCCCGTCTGGCTGTCCGTCTTCTTGCGCGCAGTGGGGGCCCCATACGGCCGGGTAATGCCAATAGTGGAAGCCAATTTCCCCCCCTTTTCTCTCCGCATCACTCGACTTGAGGCTATCGTGACAGTCTTTTGCGGCGCAAGCGTTCTCGCCCCGGGGCCGGGGGGTCCCCTAAGCGGTCTGGACTCTGGACCCTGTGATCCCCCCCCAGCGGTGTTTGAAAGAGTTTCCTCGGCGTCGCCTCGGATCATTGGCGCGGCTAAAAGACGAGGGCCGGGTAAAATCGTGGTCGACCGGGTCTGCTATTTCACAGTTGGACCTACTGTGTACTTAAGAGCTCTGGCGGGTGGGGACCCGTGGTGGGCAGGTGGGGAGGGGAGGATTCGAAAGCTCCTGCCCCGCGTTGAGCTGGAAGCCCCTCCGCCCCGTGCAAGTGCTCCATCAAACGATGAATTCATCGTATGTCGTCAGTCGCCCCGACGCTGGCTCTGTCCCGCGGTTTGGATCCTGTTCGGCGCTGGGTCAGGTCGTAGCGAGAGATACGATACGTCTGCCCATGGGCATCTCGGCCGTGGGCACACGAATACAGCCCGTCCAATGGCGTGGCACCGATTGGGCCGAATGAGGCCTGTCTAATTCCCACCCATGGGCTCGGTTGCCCTGGCGTTGGGCCTGTCATGATGAAAGCCTCTTAAGAGGAGGAGGACACTGGAGTCGGTGCTGGGGTGGTGGTGGTGCAGCCCATCACCCTCAGGCACTTTCATCGTAGCCTTTCCTCGAAGCTTTTCCCCTCGTTCTTCTTCTTCTCCTTCTTCTCCTCCTTCTTTCCTTCCTTCTCCCTCCTCAGACCACACAACCTCCGCCAAACCCCCACGTCCCAGACCCCCACGTCCCAGACCCAACAACACCTTATCCCCACGGGAGAAGGCGAGGCCAACAAACAAGCCATCACCGCCCGCGAGACCACCACCCCCTCGCCGTCGTCAACATGGACCCCAGTTCCGCCAGCGTAAGCCCGCCCGCCCGCCGCGTCTCGCGCTTCTTCTTCTTCTTCCTCCACCCGACGGCAGCAGCGCTCCTGACCCCCCTCGTGACCTCGCGCAGAACCTCTCCTTCATCCTCAACAAGCCCCATGACGTAACGTACGCCGACCGGCCCGTGCCCGAGGCGCCCGGCCCGCACGACGTGCTCGTGGCCGTCAACTACACGGGCATCTGCGGCTCCGACGTGCACTACTGGGAGCACGGCGCCATCGGGCACTTCGTGGTCAAGGACCCCATGGTGCTGGGCCACGAGTCGGCCGGCACCGTCGTCGCGGCCGGGGCCGCCGTCACGGACCTCAAGAAGGGCGACCGCGTCGCCCTCGAGCCCGGCTACCCGTGCCGCCGCTGCGCGCCGTGCCTGGGCGGCCACTACAACCTGTGCCCCGAGATGAAGTTCGCCGCCACGCCGCCGTACGACGGCACGCTGACGGGCTTCTGGCGCGCGCCCGCCGACTTCTGCTACCGCCTGCCCGACCACGTCTCCCTGCAGGAGGGCGCCCTCGTCGAGCCGCTCGCCGTCGCCGTCCACATCGTGCGCCAGGCCGCCGTGGGCCCCGGCCAGTCCGTCGTCGTCATGGGCGCCGGCCCCGTGGGCCTGCTGTGCGCCGCCGTGGCCAAGGCCTTCGGCGCCACCACCGTGTGCAGCGTCGACATCGTCGAGTCCAAGCTGGACTTCGCCAAGCAGATGGCTAGCACCCACGCCTACGTGAGCCGGCGCGTGCCGGCCGAGGAGAACGCCGCCGCCATCAAGGAGCTCATCGGCTGCCCCGGCGGCGCCGACGTCGTCATCGACGCCTCGGGCGCCGAGCCCTCCATCCAGACCAGCCTGCACGTCGTCCGCATGGGCGGCGCCTACGTGCAGGGCGGCATGGGCAAGCCCGACATCACCTTCCCCATCATGGCCCTCTGCCTCAAGGAGGTCACCGCCAAGGGCAGCTTCCGCTACGGCAGCGGCGACTACAAGCTCGCCGTCGAGCTCGTCGCCAGCGCCAAGGTCGACGTCAAGAAGATGATCAGCGGCGTCGTGCCCTTCGACCAGGCCGAGGAGGCCTTTAAGAAGGTCAAGGAGGGCCAGGTCATCAAGATGCTCATTGCCGGGCCCAATGAGAAGCTGCAGTAAGCGAGTGCGATCCCTCGCCGCCGCCAATCAGCCGGTTGCCTTTGTGTTGTCAGCTTCGCTTGTGGACGCAGGGGGGGGGGGGGGCCCAAATTGCGAACCTTGACGGTCCGGCCGCTCTTTACGCGGTCAGGGATTCCAATAAAAGGTCGTAGGGCTTGCCCCCTGGGTCCTCACCGTTTCGCCGGATGACAGGATACCTGAAAGCGAATTACTGCCGTATTGGTCAAAATTGCCCTTGCACCAAGGTACAGACCACCCGGCTCAAGTAGGCAGCTATATGTTTTCTTGCCCACGCCTTGGCTACAGAACATGAGATGATGAATTGAATGACTACCAAACGCATGACTAGAATATCCAATACGTGCAAAGTTGAACTCAAGAGAGAAAGAGTTGTTTTGCGTCCGGATACAGGTATGCTAGATGCGAAATACCCAAGTTTTCTTTTCCTTTCTTTCTTTCTTTTTCCCACATACGAAAGCCCTCGACCTGACAGCTCAAGGTCAACAACGGGCGGTAAGAGAAAAACAAAAACCCCCCTCCTAAACCATACCCAAGTATCGCGTCGTGAAGACGGTGGAGCTCTTCGCTCCCCGCACCCCGATGGTCACGGTCTCGCCCGGCACGATGTCGACGAGGTTGTCCTCGAACCAGACGTCGTCGTCGTCGCACTCGAGCGCGAGGCCCTTGACGGGCACCTCGGCGCTCACGGCGACGCGGCGGCCGTCGTCGCTCAGCTGCGCGACGAGGTTTCGGGGCCGCGGCAGGTGCAGGTACTTGAGCGGCTCGGGCCAGTTGACGTAGCGGGCCAGCCGGCGGCCGTCCCGCACCAGGTAGGCGGCGACGACGGTGCGGGCGGCGGCGGCGGCCCCGCCGGGCACGTCCAGGGCCGTGATCTCGGTGCTGCGGTTCGCGGGCAGGACGACGGCGGGGGCGGCGGCGACGGCGGGGGCGGCGGCGACGGCGGCGGCGGCGGCTGCGCCCTGGATCGGCTCGCCCGTCTCGACGTCCCAGGCGTGCACGACGCAGTCGGCCGTCAGGTCGTCGAGGGTCAGGTTGGAGCCCCAGATCTCGATCTCGGTGCGCACCTCGGCGTCGAGGCGCGAGTGCTTGCCGCGCGGGCGGCGGTGCTCGCGGCGCGTCATGGCGACGCTGACGGGCGCCATCTCCCGCTTGACCGTGTAGTAGGCATGCTTGGGCCGCAGGTGGTAGTCGCAGATGGCCCAGCTCGTGACGGGCCAGCAGTCGTTGATCTGCCACACGAGGGCGCCGGCGCAGTACTCGCGCCCCGGCCCCTTCCACTGCCGCTTCCACAGCCGGTAGGCCGAGGCGAGGCACTCGCCCTGCATCAGCTGCGTGCTGTAGACGAACTGCTCGAGCGGGTCGGGCCCGTACCGCATGTTCTCGACCAGGTAGAGCGCGAGGCGCCGCTCGTGGCCCTCGGCCTTGTTGTGGAAGTCCATCGTCGACGACTGCGCGTACCGCTCCGGGTCGTCCTTGCCCTGCGGCAGGAAGCCGTCGATGGTCTTGATCGAGGGGAAAGCCTCCATGCCGAATTCGGACACGAACCGGCCCACCAGCTTGTCGAAATTCTGGTACTTCTCCTGCGAGCCGTGCCATACGTTCCACTGGTGGATGTCCCCGATGGTCGCGTCCGAGGTGTTCACGCCTCCCCAGGGGCTGCCGGGGTGGTAGTGTGTGCCCGGGATCAGCGCCTTGCACGCCTCGGGCAGAATCTTTTCGTAGATGTAGCGCGCTGGGAAGTCGGTCTTGAGCCAGCTTTCGGCGTCGTGGTTGTCCTTGTCCCATGTGAGGTTGACGCTCTCGGCATAGGCGTAGTCCTCGTTGTTGCCGGCAAAGATGACGATGCTGGGATGGTGCCGGAGCCGCTTGACGTTCTCCTCGGCCTCCCGCTTGATGGACGCGAGGAGCTCCGGCCAGGCCGGGTAGTTGCCGCAGCCGAACATGAAATCTTGCCAGACGAGAATGCCGAGCTCATCGCAAGCATCGTAGAAAGCCTGCTCCTCGTAGATGCCTCCACCCCATACCCTGATCATGGATTGGTTTCCATCGGCCACTATCTTGACCCAGTCGCGGTACCTCTCTTTGCTGATTCGTGGGATGAAATTGTCAGCCGGGATCCAGTTGCTCCCGCCGCAAAACACCGGGATGCCATTGACCTCGAAAAAGAACGAGGTACCGGGCTGGCCCTCGAGTGGCCTCTGCACTAGCTCGGCCCGTCTGAGCCCGATCGTCTTGGTGATCGAGTCGACTACCTTGCCGCCGTCGAGCAAAGTTGCCTTGACCGTGTAAAGCGGCTGCTTGCCGTAGCGAGCAGGGTACCAAAGCTCCGGTTCCTGGATTAGGAAGGTGGCGTTGGTACCATCGACCTCCTGGCCTGCCACGGATTGGCCGTCCAGCGACACGTCGAAGCGGACTTTGCCCGCGCTTCCCTCGACCGACGTGTTGGCCTTGACGGTGGCAGATTTCAGGGACTTGTCCACTTCAATGTCGCACCAAAGATCCGAGAGCCTCGATTCGTAGATCTCCAAATGAATCGGACGCCAAGGGCCACAGGTCAGCAGAGTTGGGCCCCAGTCCCAGCCCTGATACTGTTAGCCGAGCCCCGAAGCGCCCCCAGGACTAGTTGCTGCTTACCCAGTGATACTGAGACTTCCTGACGGCCAGCCTGGAGTTGTCACCGTTCCAGCAACCCCATTTATGGTCAGGGTACTTTTCCACCAGTTTCCAGCCCCGTAGGTAGGCACTGTCGAAGGTGATCTCCAGTTCGTTCTCGGCGTCCTTGTTGAGACTGTCGGTAACGTCAACGCGCTCGGGTGTGAACATATTGTCCGTCTCTAGCACCCGCTTTCCGTTCAACAGCACGGTGGCAAAGGTGTCGAGACCGTCGAAAGCCAAGACGGCTCTGGCTGCAGAGGCAATGTCGGGAGCCCGGAAGGTGGTCTTGTAAACCCAGGCGGCTTCGCCAATCCATTGCACGTCGAGCTCGTTCTTGCCGATGTTGGGGTCCGGGATGATGCCATGGTGGAGGAGGTCTAGATGGACTTGGGTAGGGAACTGAGCCACGGACAAGAACTCGCTGTCCTTCTTGTCGGCCTGTCTGAACTTCCACTCTTTGTTGATGGGTATCACGATGCGGGGCTCCATTGCTGCGGGGTGTACGTTAACCTGGGCTGGGACCACGAATGGAAATCAATGAACACAGTGGCGGGGTTCTCTGTCGATGAACGACCAGGCGTAGCGTCCAAGTGAAAGCCGCTGTGTACAGTTTTGGAAGGAGACAGACACGGGTCGAGGTTGGAATCGTAGAAGTATTATAAAGACAATGTTTGAGCAGGCGGGAGTTTCCCCGGTTAGTAGAAGCCCAGCAGCTTGAATTCCCGCCTGGAGCATGGGATCTCACGATGACCCTCGGGACAACTGCCAATGCGGGTTACGCGGGGTGAAAGGCACCGAGCGGCAGGGGTTCCCCCGCAAGTGGACCCCACCTACGGCTGGAGAACACCTCTACTAATGGATGTACAACTGACACTGGAAGCCTCCTTACCTAGTACCTACATCCCATGCATACGATTGGGTGAGATGGAGTTACATTTGAGATCTATAACTGATAAGGTCCAAAATTAACGAACTGATGTTATCAGTCATGAATGCATTCACTTATAGTCCGGGTATAAGTAGGGTGGTCGGGCTCCCCAGGGGCCGACGGATGGGCCTGGACAGATAGTGGAGACGGCAGTCGACGCTCACGAAGAGGCCCATCCAACGGGTGCTTCTATATAGGAAAATGTATGGCTTTTTGACCTCGGAATTTCCAGATTCCATTCAGAGTCCAACCTACATACCACCTTACCCAAGTGCCGGCCCCCCAGGAGGATGGTGCCGTCAATGTATTATTCTGGACCACGCTCCTGCTGTTCGAAGTCTGCATGAGACCATGGACCGCCAGACTCTCCCATGGAGTTCAGAGGTCCTACCTAGTACATGATTCACCAAAATGCCATGGGACTGTCAATGGGCGTTTTGGCCTTGGTTGCATTCAAATATTAAGGGTTACCTCTCCAGATCACCCCCATTCCCGCATTCCCATCGAGGCCGGCGTTGGTAATAACTCCGCCTGGGGTGCTCGTTTCACGCCATGCCCAACGCCCGAGTGAGCGGACGGGACATCAAACTCGGTTTTGGGTCCAGCTGGACGACTTTGGGACTGTTGTGTTCGCCATGATCCGAATTGAAGATGTAAACCGTTCATGCCATTCTCGGGTCCGACGTGAGTCCGATTGTACACGTAATAGTAAGCGGTCATAAAAGGCCGTTTCTGAAGCTGGTAGAGGTATGGGGGAGTCTCATGGCCATGGGCCCCTCATTCGATACTGGGCGGTGTATGCCTCGTCGTGGTGGACACTGAATCCATAGCCTTCTTCCAAACACGGCAGCATGCAGTGAAGAGCTTGAGTCTGCATTCTCGCTTCTCGAGGCAGCGATGAAAGATAGCCAGGTTCCTGAAATTTTGAGGGATATTGGTCCAGTAACTTATGAGCTTTGCAGTGCGCGGCTCATCCCGATTCGGCAACGTACACCAAACAGCTTGACGGAGATCTGCCCATGGTCGCGATCAACCGATGGGACTTTGCAACCATCAATATTCTCCCCGAAGCCGAGGCTTATAGCAAACACACACAGCTTCAGGAAGCCTACAAGATCAACAGCTTCGAAATGGTGGAGTTTCTGTTTCGGAGCGGTGCAAAAATGCACGGCCCGACAGCCGAAAGGCACCGTCATACTGCCCTACAGCTGGCTGCTATCAATGGGAATCTCCAAGTTGCGAGGCTGTTATTAGACGAGGGGGTCAATGCCCACGGGGCCGCGACCAAGGTCGGAGGAACAACGGCCTTGACGGATAACGGTAGCTTGGGAATGTCGCAGTAGTAGCTCTACTCAGCGACGCCGCGTCCGCCACTCTCGACCACGAAGAGATTCGCCGGGCCCGAGGTTATGTCACAGCCAGAGAAGCCACAAAGCTGAATTGACTTTGCGGGGTTTTCTCATGGATGTATCAAACGGCGGTGGTCTCGTACAACCTAATTATACCGGGTCACTTAACACCGAAACACATACCCTAGGAGTTTGTCGCATTGGTAAATGAGTAGAAACATCCAGGTTTCTGCTTCTTGAGCCTTATGACATATCTCAACTGCGAGTGCTCGATTGAGTATCGAATACGCTAGCTTAAGTAATGTGAAGGCTCCGCTCCTTGACAATCATAGGCGGCAGCCTGTTTGCCTACACCGGAACTGCAGTAAGCCAAGTGCGTATCTCGACTTTGTACCAAGAAACTACCACACGACTGTTCAGTACGTTTTCATTGGGCAACTGTCGCGCAGCCGTATCAAGATTTCGTGACTTCTTGTAGCGACTCTAGCACGTGAAGCATGGAGGGGATGCGTCGTCTAGGGAGGCTTGCGGCTCAAACCACGCCATGCGGCCGATGGCT
This sequence comes from Nigrospora osmanthi, assembly GCA_029489945.1. Taxonomy (NCBI): domain Eukaryota; kingdom Fungi; phylum Ascomycota; class Sordariomycetes; order Amphisphaeriales; family Apiosporaceae; genus Nigrospora; species Nigrospora osmanthi. Next base: position 1,279,786 of record CP120499.1, read on the forward strand.
TGGTGCCACGATCCAAACCAGAGAGACCCAGTACCGACCATAACTACGAGGGACTGCCCGCATTGGCTTTCATGCGCGAAGCCATACTCTTCGAAAGCGGGGATGCCGACACGACCGGCTCCCTATAGTACAAGACCAACCATGCGTTAGTTGGTTCGGAAGACCGCTCGGTGAGATGGTGAAGGAGGGGCTTGCCCATAACCCGAGCGCCATCGCACGGGGGGCAGTCTCGGCATCTGGAACACGCACCACGTGCGTGACTGGTATGTGACGGGGTTTGCTGCCCGTGCGTGGTGAGGGCAAGCGCGAACCCGAACGCGTGTATAAGTACAATAGGGGTGGGCCCGGAGGGGACGACGAGCCCGGTGTCGGAGGCGAGCCTCGGGGCCCCGATGCCGAATGCTGGGATGCGGGTTGGGGAACGGGGCGAGCCCGAAAATCCGAGCCTACCGACCGACCCTAAGCTAAGGCCGATGCCCGAGACTACGCCCCTCAGCCCATGTACATGTGCACACACATACACACTCTCTCCCCCTCCCTGTCTCTCTCTCTCTCTCTCTCTCTCTCTCTCTCTCTCACACACACACACACGCCCAGGAAGGGGGAGCTCAGGGGCAGAAGTAGGCGAGAATCGGCCGAGCCAAAAAAAAAAAAAAAAAAAAAAAAAAAAAAAAAAAAGACCCGGTGGCTCCCGACGCGGGCGTCGAATGTCAGCAACGAGTGTCAAGACGCGGATCTGGCGAGTCACGGCCCGTCGGGGGGCCCAAACCAACACGCAACACTTCAGGAATATAGCGTGTCCCAACGACGATCCATAGGGCCCAGTGGAGCAGCAACGCCCAGTCTGCGGTAGAGCTGGCCTGCTGGCCAACCTTCCATGGCAAGATCGAGTCATACTGTCCTCATGTCGTTCCATCCGGGGGGGCAATGGAGGAGGGAAGTGGTCGCAGGTTTTCGTTCGCCCCCAGGAGAGCTTCATGTGCGGCAGCATTGGCAACAGCACGCGCTGCCGTTGGCAGGATGGGATGGGATGGGATGGGATGCTGCTGGCCAGTACCGTGTACAATGGGGACCTAAATAAGGGGGCTCGGGGCGCCCGCCCCTCTTTTTAGAGGCTCTCACACTAAGTAGGTACCGTATATGGGCTCTGGCATCCATGGACGTACCTAGTTTGACACAACAGAGTAGGCGGGTGGTAATGAGGTATGTATGCACTAGGTATGTACGACGACGGCATTTCAATCAATGAGGTTTGTTTCCCGTACACCAGACTTGGAAGTTCATACAAGTACTTACGCATGCATACGCTCGGTATCGGCGTTTTATTGTTAAGCCGTTCAGCCGGCATCGATGCCGTCAAGACCCCCATTAAAAGGGTGGGAGCAGCTCCAGGTTTGAGGTTTCCCATTGGCAGCGTTCACGGCGGGGGCCCGGCTAGTCCGGCCTTGGCAGGGCAGCCATAAAAATGGAAGAAAAAAAAAGAAGGAAGAGGGGATGGACAATTGGGGTTCGCGTGAGTACTTGGGTGCTTGGGTAGGTACTCAAGCCGGCTTACCTCCGTACCGCTACTCCGGGCTCCCCCTAGAGCTGCCCATTTAGAGGGCAAGCCAGCAGTGGCTAGTCGGGGGCCTATTGACGCCTATGCAAGGTACCTGATACTCCGTATCCGTATTCAGCGACTCCCCAGGGCTTTCGACTGCGGGCGCCCCAACGGATGCGAAAGCTCCCTCATCAGGCATAGCCTCAGGCGGCATCCCAAGATCCGACGCATCTGATAACTCTAAAAATCACCCCATTTTGACAGAATTCGGTCTCCCGATCTGTCTGGGACCCCTCGACCCGAGCAGGTCTCCCCCCCCCCTTCCCCTCCCCTTCTTTCTGCTTCCCATGAACCCTGAGCGACCGGGTGTGCTCCTGGAGCTGTTGGTGCGCGTGGCCGACAGGGTCTGCCTGACCAGCCCGCTGGGCTAGCACTTCCAATACAGGGCTGTCCAGGGTGAACAGGTACAGCGCAAAGTAAAGGCCAGCAGCCCTTGTCCGGGCGTTGAGAGCAATACTGGGCGGGTGGACCATCTTACGATGATTGGCTGTTGGGTCGAACGGTTTGGCCTCGTGGTTGCGTGCTTGAACTGACGATACACTTTTTCCCCCCCGGGGAGAAGGAACGATTTGCCAGTCAATCAGTGGTCAGGATCGTGAGGGTTTGGAAGCGTCAGAGCGGCGGGAGGGCGGCGGCTCGGTCAGTGTGGCCCTTGTTTTTTTTTTTTCCTCCTCCCCCCCTGGGTTGGTGGCAAGGCTCGCAAGGCCCCCCGGACTGGAGCGCGCGTGTGCGCGCATCGGCCGCTTTGGCTCCAGTTATACACAGGCCCGGCTCCCGGCTCCCTCGCTGCCGCGACGAAATTGCAATTCGCAATTTCGGGCCCTCCCACGCCTCCTCCCTCTTCGCTTCGCCGCGACGGGATCTGCTTGCTCGCTCGGAGGAAATAAGGTCCGGTGGCCTGTCTCCTGGCGCAATGCCCGTCCAAGTGGCGCGTTCCAAAACACTCGTCCCAGTTATTCATCGCATCTTATCTGTCGCCGTAATCCCTTCCCACCCTCCCCCCCCCTCCCTCAACGGCGTCGTCTTGGTTCCTTGCAAGTTCAATTGAGTTTTTAGGCGCAGCCCTGCCGCCCCCCTAGCTTGTTCCTTCCGCATCTTCATCTGGACATCAGGCTGAGCCCGTTGAACCTTGTCTTGCGCACGCCCTGCGTCCTTCCCCTTTTTACTGCCAACCCGCCCGCCCGCCAGCATTCCGGACGGAGAAACAGCACAATGGACGTCGCCCTAGAAGTTCTCGATCCCCTCGTCCTGGACAAGGCCTGGGCCTACTTCCTGCCTCAGACCCCCCCTGTTCTGGGCAACAGCTCCCTCCCCGTCTACGATGCCACCGCGCCCGTCGAGTCGGCCTGGCCGCGCGACAACATCTACCGTCAGCTGATCTCACTCTATGTCATCACCGCCGTCGGCGCCGCCTCGCTATACTTCGTCTTCAGCGCCTTCTCCTACTACTGCATCTTCGACCGACGTCTCGAGTACCACCCGCGCTTCCTCAAGAACCAGGTCCGCCAGGAGATCGCCTCGTCCATGACTGCTATCCCCTTCATCGACATCCTCACGCTGCCCTTTTTCATCGCCGAGGTTCGCGGCCACAGTCTGCTGTACGCCGACGTGAGCCAGTATGGCTGGTGGTGGATGGGCGTCTCGACAGTGCTGTACATGGTCTGGAATGATTTCTTGATCTACTGGATTCACCGCCTGGAACACCACCCCAGCGTGTACAAGTACATCCACAAGCCTCACCACAAGTGGATTGGTAAGTCGTGCGCAGGAAACCCGGGCGACGAACATCAGACTGACGAGTGTGCGTAGTGCCGACGCCGTGGGCGGCGCTCGCGTTCCACCCCATGGACGGCTTCGTTCAGTCTCTTCCCTACCAGTGAGTGTGCATCCCGGCGGCGGCGGCGGCGGCGGCCGTGCTCGTGTCTAACTCGCGCGCAGTATTTTCCCCTTCGTCTGCCCGATCCAGAAGTACCTCTACATGGTGCTCTTCCTGGCGGTGCAGATCTGGACCATCTTCATCCACGACGGCGACATGATCACGGGCCACTGGCTCGAGAAGTACATCAACAGCCCGGCGCACCACACGCTGCACCACATCTACTTCACGTGCAACTACGGCCAGTACTTTACCTGGGCCGACACGCACTTCGGCTCGCACAAGCCCCCGCAGGCGGAGCTGGACCCCCTCAACGACGCGCTCAAGGTCATGCGCGCCAAGGGTCTGGTGGACGAGAACGACCAGCCCATCCCCCAAAAGAACAAGAAGGAATGAGCACATCAAGACGTGGATACCGAATTTACGACCGCCCCCCTATGCGGTCGGCGCTGATGAGAACGTTGTATAGATGAAGCATCGAAGGACAGCATTGCCTCGATGCTTGCCTCTCCCCCCCTTTACGATATAGATTAATTACCTAATTCCTAATGGCGTGTGAACGATTACCCCGGAGAACGGCCGGAACCTACTGCGGCGCCCATGGACGAGTGATGTGTAGCATAAGAGATATATTGGCCGCCCAACCAGCCTATCCATTAGCCAGTATGTATAGTGCGGTATATGTAGGCGTTTCTGTGTGTATAGGTACGTTAAGCTTGTGTAAGGCCAGCGAGAGACGTTCGTTTCGCGCATGACTTGCGTAGGTTCAGTGCCTGCGTTGGCGTCCATTCGGCGATGTACTTACAATAGATGGTTGGAGAGACCGAACGTGGTAGCGTGGCATGGAGACCGGAACTGATTGACGTGGCCAACGAAACGAACCCTCCCGCCATTTCCCCTACTCACCCGGATCGCATCCGTACCTGCATTCCCCTTGGTCGCGTATCTTGACCGACGAAAACCCCTTTCTTCAGACGCGCTGCATTCCCACCCGCCGTATCTGCCCATCCGTCCATTCGTTTTCCCCCCTTCCCATCTGTCTATCGATTCATCTGTCCATTCCCCAGGGACGTGCCAAGCCGCCGGTTCCCCCTGGTTCGGGCTTTGCCGGGGGGTGGGCGCTAATTTTTTCTACCTTACGCCCTCCATGCCCCCCCCCCTTCGGCCTACGACGGTCCCAGGCGGCCGAGTGGGGTTCGCTTGGCGCTCGGGATCTGACGATGGGCGCCCTGCTCCGACATCAGCCCACAACCGCCCGGGTGCGAAGCTGATTAGACACCCGAGCACGCGGTTCTCTCTTTCCCTCTGAGCCCACGGGCTCAGGGGGGAGGGGGGAAGGCTGACGATACGGCCGCCGTCGGCCTCGAGGAATACATTGCGGCTACGTGAAGTTATTAGGAGGTGGCCAAGCGCAGATGCGTTCTCTATCAACCGCATCCCACTCACCCACCCATCCATCCATCCCGGCTATCATACTTCCCTTTTCATCGGCTGCCTCTGGGTGGTAGATCGCTATATCTTTGTAAGACGACACGCCGGCTTCACAGCGGCTCAAGATCGGCGCCGATACGGTACTACACACTTCCTCAGAACCCTTCGCCCCATCTTTTCGGCGGCGGCGGCAGGTACAGACGAGTTCGCACTAGCGTTTACTCTTACCGAGACCTATCAATTGCCCCAGTACCTACCGAGAGGCTTCCCGGCACCCCCTCCCCCTGAATTTGGCTACCTACCTAGCTATTTGGGCTTCTATTGCACTTCCGGCATATTCACCCACCGCTGTTCCCAAACAGCAACCTACCACCACCACCACCACCCCCCCTTTTTCGGCAACGAAGGAAAAAGAAACCATGGGCAAGCGCGCGCCGAGCGCCACGGCCACGCTCGCCGACGTGCCCGAGGACCGCGTCCAGGGCGAGTGCGACCTCAAGCCCAAGACGTGGTACGTCGAGGCCACCGACTCCGAGGCCGACACCCACCGCGCCATGCTCGCGCAGTGGCTGTTCGTCGGCGCCGTGCTGACGGGGACCATGTACTGGTACTTCCTCGGCGGCGGTCCGGGGCAGCTGGAGCTGTGAAGGGAGGGAAAAAAAAAAAAAAAAGAAACGGCCGCGTGTGCCCCCCCGGGCCAACCCGCCCCGTTGTCGTCGACCGGGGCAGAGAGAGAACTGAAGAGATCGAGAAGAAGAAAAGCAACAAAAAAAGAGAAAGGGCGGGCGGGCACGCGTCTGGGCCCCGACGCTCACGGGGCATTCAGAAGGAAGGACGAAAGATGCCCCCCCCCCCCCTTGGGTCTTCGTCGACCAAACGGGCATCGCCTGATCCCGCCGGAAAGACGGGCGAAATGTACAGTAGCTACCTAGGTATAATGTAATGTGTCAATTCCGCAGTGTCTCCCCAACCTACCGCAAGCGACGGTGTCCGGTGCGGGGCCGAGTGGGAGAGGTCCCGGCAGTTCCTGCACTGGCGGCCGCGCCGGTGGCAGCCGGCCCCCTTTGTGCCCGCATATGCCCGCTCTGCGGCGACGACGGGGGAGGCCATAGGAGTAGGAGACCCTCCACCCATCCCCCCCCCCCGAGTCACGTCGCCTCGAAAACGGCCCTCCCAGACCCCACAGGTACCACCCCCCCCCCCATTCCGGCCCGGCTCTCGCCAATCTAAAGCCCTAGGTCGCGACAGCTCGACAAGTGGAGAGAAGAAAAGAGAGAGAGAGAGAGAGAGGGGGGGGGGCATGCCGGCGTCTTCCCCCTCCCCCTCCCCCGCGCGGACGACGGAACGGGGCTGGGACTACCCTTTGAGGCCACGACGGCGGCGGGCTGGCCGGGAGGGGGAGGGGAGGGGACAGTGCAACGCTCCCCGGCGGCCCTCCCTCCCTCCCAAGTGGGGTTTTTCGCCCGCGTGCCAACGTGGTATCTGCCACACCACCACCGGCCGACGGCCGGTCGGGATCAATGTTGTCCATCAGGAGTAGGGCTGAAGGAGGGGAGCGCGGGGGGGGGCGTCCTTCCGCACTAGCCCCCTCCCCCTTCTCCGCGCCCGTCTGACTCGGCCGAAAAAATCAAAATCAGTCGGGCGCTAGGGCTGCCTTCTCTTCTCTCTCTCTCTCTCTGTCTCTCTGTCTCTCTGTCTCCCTGTCTCTCTGTCTCTCTGTCTCTCTGTCTCTCTGTCTCTCTGTCTCTCTGTCTCTCTGTCTCTCTGTCTCTCTGTCTCTCTGTCTCTCTGTCTCTCTTCCGAGTCTGCCGCCCATCTAGAGTTACCTACCCCGCGTCATTCACTGTCTTGCCCCCGGAGGGCGGGCCCCCCCTTCAAGGGAGCTAGCAAAAAGCTTCGTGGCGATCCCCCCCCCCCCCCCCCCCCCCCCCGGGGGCAGATCCGGGGTCGTCGGCAACTACCTCGTTACCCCTGGCCGGTGTTTAAAGTTGGTAGGGTGTCACGTACCCTTCCACTTCCACGACCCTTGCTGCTTGCTTCCTGAGATAAGGTTGTTTCCCCTGGGCATCTCACAACTCCCCTCTTTCCCGGGGGTGCGGGGCGTACCGCGGTTTCTCGGTCGCCCGGTTGGTCTTTGAAGCTTAAGGCACATCTTTCCTGGCCTCGGAGTCGGGGGTCAGGTACGTTCTCGAGTGATCCATCCATCTCGGAAACTGCGCCATACACGGACGCAATGCCTGTGGGCTGTTCGCCGCCATCCAACGCGGTTGGCCCGAGCGGTCATACTTCCCTGGTGTTGCCCGTCTGGCACGGGACGGGTTTGTCGATCGACAATTGCTAATCAAGGGCATATGAGCCTACATGCCTTTCGAGCCGTGACGCCGTTGGGCGGGTGAGCACGGCGATGCCACAGACGGGTATTCAGGACAGGGGAAGTGCTAGCTCTTTGAGTTTCTGGGGTGGGTTGTTCAGGGAAGGTTTGGGATGGACAGTACCAGTGAAGTCTGATTGATATGAATTGCCAGGGGAGGCCTGCAAGATCTAGTGACCAAGCTTTTGCGATCCAAGGTAATGCCAGCCCTCTTACAAACATTGCGACCAATAGGGGCTACCCCGGTTCGCACACCCCCATAAAGACGAGTGGGACAATGTTTGACTGGATCTGAACTTCGGTGGCGGAGTGCTGCCGGGCTTTTCGGTGAAGCCTTACGGGTTAGTTAGACGATCATGGCGCCCTGTCGGACACACGATAACATCGAGAGCAAAGGCTTCTCAGCAAGCACTTGGCCTGTTGCGCCATCGAGTCATTGTCCAAGAACCCCGGGCAGGAGAATTCATTCCATTCTATGGCCTTGCTCGCGTCCGCGGCCCGGTCCGGGTAGTCCCGGAGAAGCCGTATCGGCGGCCCCGCTTTCGAAGGGATCCGCGCCGCGATGGCCGCCCCGGGGGCCTTCTTGTTGCTGCCGGTCACACCATACTTATGCTGCGGTGAGCCCATTATCGGTTGACGAGGTGTCCTGGGCGCCGCCCGCCGGGTAGCTGTATAGATAAAACAGGCGGTTGAGAAGGAAGTTCGGATAGGACGGTCAAGAAACGTACGGACGGAAGAAAGCGATGACCGGGGTCGGTACCCGAGCGGCGGATTTTACAGGCCGCATGGCACCGTAAAATCTGGGTGCACCCCTGGGGAATAGGACTTCCACAGAGATACATATAAGCCCAACAACTTCTATGTTGCACTAATGGACATCTAATGAATCTCCGAACCAGCCAGAGACCTCCCTCCCCCCCTGCTAGACCGTAAAAGCCCAGGGCCGGTCCCAACGAGGCTTACCTCCTCCTATAAAATACCCCGTGAAGGGCATGGCTGTCCTGGGCGCCTTCCAACCCGAGAGGACCCGACACACTGGCGCCCTCGCGCCGGAGCCGGGCACCGGTCCCCGGCCGAATAACGCAGCAGCGTGCTGTACCTGGCCGGCGCCATCCACGAGCCGGACCCTCTCCAAACCCGCACCGAGCGGAAACCTGGTGGTGTGTGTACCGGCCGCCGCACCTGCCAAGGATGAGACACGCAACAACTGACCAGCCAGTTCCGCGACTGCTACCTTGTCTTGGTGCGCCCGGAATTCACGAGACCGAGGACCCCGAGAGGCATTTTCCCTCGGATGCATCAAACTACAGAAGGGAGGCACAGCTTAGCGATAACCAACATGCCGACGTCCGAAAGTAACCAAGGGGAGGAGCTTGGACGAGCTAAAGTTGAGATAGAAGAATATAGAATACCCCGCGTCGGAAGCCCGGAATATCTGTGCAATTATATGCCCATAGTGGGACTTGTCTGGTGACCTCTGTCCTCGTTTCAGCTAGGAGAGTTACGATGTAGTCTGTTCATGACCAAGGGGGGGGGGGGGGGAGTTGCTCTTCTCCCCCTTTTCCTAAGACGGCCCTGAAAGCATCCTCGTCGTTCCAGACGGAAAGAAGACGAAAGATGGATACTCGAAAACATTTGGACTTTGGGGGCCCTCTCAGCCTTCTGTATAACATGAGAGAATCGGGTGATTCTTTGCCAATTTCCCGAACGGCGTACGGCGATCGTGTGTCACCCTTGCCAGCTACCCCCTTCCCTGCCTGGACCATGCAGCAGTGACATCTCAGACATTGAGCATGCTGTTCGGGTTGGGGTCCTTCCTCGCCGCCGGCTGCGCGTCCCGGGAGTACACGGGCGGGGGCTCGTCCGGCGGGGGCGCGGGGGGTGGCGCGCTGCGCGGGGCCTCGCCGGGCGTCCCCGAGGCCGCCGGCGGGGCCGCGGGGCCGGCGTCGGCGTACTTGCACTCGGCGGGGGCGTGCCGGCTGGACCGCGGCCCGAAGAAGGCGGGCATGGGCAGGTAGCCTCGACGGCTGCCGCCCGAAGCTGCCTGTTTGTGCCGCTGGCGACAACGACGACGCCGGCGGCGGCAGAACCAAAAGCCCACCGCGTAGACGAGGGCCAGGCCCAGCAGCGGGGGCAGGATGCGTGCCACCCACCACTCGGTGCTGCGTCCGGGTTGGTCTGAGGGCGGGTGTCAACTGCCCAGGGCTTTTCTTTTCCCGCTCCGGGGAAAACATGGGGAGCCGGCGCACGTGGCTTGCTTACTGTAGTGCTCGTCGTCGGTCAACCCCACACCTGCCCCTGCGTAGCCGGTCGACCCGCCCTTGCGGCTCACGATCATCATTGCATGGTATGGGGAAAGCCCCTTCCGGTGGTGAGGGTGGTGTTCTGGTCGCAGAAGTGACGGGGCATTGCGGGTGAAGGGGGCGCGAAAAGGAACGACAGCAGCGCGGCGTGAGCCATGATCCTTTTTAACCCCGGCGGGCAGAGGCAGCGACGCCAAGGACACCCGAGTCACACGACATACTGAGCCAAAAACGCCCAGACATAGTCTGCAGGGATCTGGGCGTTCAGCGATTGCACCGAGTTCAACTGTTCGCGAGGGAGGGACCACACTATTGGCTGGACGTCACCTAAAGGCCGAATTGTCAGGCTGAAATGCCAGCATCTTTTCCCCATGTGACGTCAGCGTGCCCAAAGGCAATGCAGCGGGTATCGTCAGTGGCGACCGTGCATATGTGAAGAGTGTTAGGGGCCGGTATAGGCATGGTGTGTATGGGCCGGGAGTTGGCGCTGAACAATCAGTGGTGAAATGCAGAACAGAGCAGTATTGAGGGACTATACACTGCCCATTTCCCCAGCATAATCTTGCCAAAATACTTTTCTCTACCCTCTATGCCGGACAGGCTCTGACTGCGTAATTTACTGTCACTCAAGCGACGGTTAAATGGAAAATCCGGGTCGAGGATCCGAGGGGTTCCCGCTATCACGCTTGGCAGCATCCTTCGGGCACCCCATGATCTCTGGTTCAACCCCAGGAAGTCCACCGGGGATCCCTCTCTTACCCCTCGTTGGCTACTGAGGTTTCCTTAAAGCACCCCACTTGATGCCCATCTTGTCGGTTTCCTGGACGTCAACTTGGCGAGATGATATAGGGGGATGTCCTTTCCGCCTCTGGACCACCGACAAGAATTGCCAAAAACGTGCCGTAACAGAGACTGAACCCAGACTGTCTATCCATCATACCTTGTCTCGGCTCGAGGGCTCAGGGGAATACGTTCCTACCTACCTACAAAAGATAAGGGAGACTTGGCAGTCTCAGAGGTTCCAAAAGTTCTTGGATGTCTGCAACTCGAACCACGGTACCGCGGCGCCCTCGTACCATACTCGCGGATTGCCATCACACTGCAAGAAGATCGAGTCGCCTCCGCCGTTTCGTCCACATCAGATATGGCGGCTGGTCTCCCCATGGGGTATCCCCGGACCTGCTGGAGAAGTGCGGCAGTGCATGAGAACACAAACTGAGGGGTAAGGTGGCAATTACACCGCAAAGGGGGTTGGACGGTACCACAGATGTATACCTAGGCTGATGAAAGATCCTATGTTTACATCTTGCTGGGCATCCTCATACCACCATCCAACCGGATGACAGTTCCGTTCAACATGACATTCTCGATGGCGTGCCGGGCCGTCATGGCAAACTCTTCGGGGCGGCCAGCTCGGCGGGGAAATTCCATGGCGGCCTCCAGCGACTTTCTCACCTTGCCGCTCATCAGGCTGGTCATGGCGCTCTCGAAGAGGCTGGGGGCTATGGTGACAACCCGAACGCCGTGCCGGGACAGGTCGCGGGTCATGGGCAGCGTCATGGCGGTGATGGCCCCCTTGGAGGCCGAGTAGGAGACCTGGCCCTTCTGGCCGTCGAAGGCGGCCGCGCTGGCAACCATGACGACGACGCCGCGCTCGCCCTCTTCGGGGCCGGACGTGGGAGGGGAATTCCGGGCCAGGTGGGGGAGCGCCTGGCGGACGAGGTCGATGGTGCCCGTGAGATTCACGGCCATGACGAAGTTGAAGTCGGAAAGCGAGAGGGGCTCGTTGTTGCGGTCCAGCATCTGTATCAGGGTGGGGGGGAGCCGGAGTTTAGCTTGCTGCGGGTTGGGGGGTATCATATTGGAGCCAAGAACTTCGCGAAGGGAACGTGACAAAAAAAAAAAAAGGACGGCGCTACGATTTCCACAGCGGCGAGGGGATCACGAGGGCCCATCGGAGAGGTCTCACCGTAGAGGGGAGGGAAATGCCGGCGGCGGGAATGACACCGCCGAGCGGTTTGCCCGACTGCTGCACCCAGTCGACGGTGCCGCGGACGGCGGCGGCGATGCTCTCGGTCTCGGTGACGTTGCACTGGAAGAAGCGGACCCGGTCGGGGCCCAGGCGCGAGACGACGGACGCGCCGTTCTCCTCGTTCATGTCGAGGATGGAGACACAGCCGCCGGCGCGCACCAGCTCCTCGGTGGTGGCCAGACCCAGGCCGGATGCGCTGGGGATCGTGTGGGCTGTCAGCATGTGACGGATCGCGAGATACGGAGGGAAGGTGGAACGCATGGTGGGTACGGGATGGCCTAGCTAGCAGCCGGAGGACTGGGCCAGTGGGCAACTCACCCGCCCGAGATGATAAAGGTTCTGCCTTGGATCTTCATGGTTCCGGTTGTATTGGGGAGGGGGGGTTGTGCCGATGAGGAGGAGGGAGACGAGAAGATACGGGATATCAGGGAGTAATTATCCAATTCCGTATTTCCCACGACGTGCTCACCTCGGTATGTGCCCCCCCTAAGGGGCCGTGTGACCGGGAAATAGAGGTAGCCAGTTCAACGGGCCGCGGTTAGATCCCATACAATGAGCGCGCGCAACGAGGTAGGCAGGTAGGTAGGTACCCTAGGTGCTGTAAGTACCTCCAGCTGAACTGGGGGGGTGTATGTACCTGAACCTCTCACTGGGCTCCAGCTTTTTAGTACCTCCATCAACCCCCATGGCGATCATGGCCCCGACCCCCCGGCCACAGCGGCAGCAGCGACAACCAGTGCCATTGGGAATTGGATCGGTACATACCTGCCTTCATACATGGACCTACCTACCTACCTACCTACCTACCTATCTATCCAGAGTAAGAATGTACCTCTTTGTAGGATCAGATGTATCTACTTGAGAGGCACGGTCCACGTGCACCTTGTCCCTTGGCCTCCAGACCACCTGCACCTGTGCATCTTCAGCGCTCCCGTATCGCCCAATACCGCCTGAGCCTCGCGAGCCTCGGATCTACTGATAGTAGCCCCAACTAGAATTCTTGTGCTGGAGCGCCAGACGCGCCGCGCCAGTATCCACCCCATGAGATAGATGCTACCTAGCCTGTGCCATCCCAGCAAGCGCACGTCACGATCAACAGCAGCGGTGGGCGAGCCGATAAAGCGAGCGCCGCCAGGGTCTCCGACAAGGTGCTGATTGATACACCGTACCGGGCTGTTGACTTCCCGTGCAACAACTGCAGGTACCGTACCGCTGCAGACGGGCCAGAAACTAATTTTTTTTTCCCTTCACCGTCCTTCTTTGTCTCGCATGAGTTCAATCCTCGCCGAAACCCTTGCCCATCCCGCGACCGCCCAGTCCCGGAACTCCCCAGAGCCCCCGGCCAAGCCACCCCGCGGACGAGACGAGACCCCAGACCCCCCATCGACGACCGCCGCCAGACGCCCGCCAACATGACACGCCCGCGAGGGTCGTCGGCCGCGAGCGAGGAGAGCACGGGGACCGCCGGAGAGCAGGTACGGACGAGCCGGCCCCAGCCCGCCTGTGCCGCGTAATGCCCGCCGGCCGACGAGTGCTGACAGGACGCCGCGTGCCGCATTAGGAACTCGGTAGCATGTACGATTACCTGGCCAAGATCATTCTGCTGGGGCCCAGCGGCACCGGGAAGTATGTATGCCCCTCTCGGCCTCCCTTGGGGGCACCCCCGACCAACCGACCGACCTCTTCACATCACCCGCGGGCCTTCCCCCATGCCATGCAGCCGCCGGCTTGCTCGCCAGCCATGCCGGTGGTCCCCCCCACGGCGCACACACACACACACATACACACACACACACACATACACACACAAACACCACCCGCTCCGGCCCCATCATACCCCGCCAGACGACGGGACTGACGTCGGCCTTCTAGATCCTGCCTCCTGCACCGCTTCGTCAAGTCCGAGTGGCGCGTCCTTTCGTCCCAGACCATCGGCGTCGAGTTCGCCTCCAAGATCATCAAAGTCGGCACGGGCGCGCGGCGGAAACGCATCAAGCTGCAGCTCTGGGACACGGCCGGGACGGAGCGCTTCCGGTCCGTCTCGCGGTCCTACTACCGCGGGGCCGCGGGCGCCGTGCTGGTCTACGACGTGACGTCGCACGCGAGCTTCCGCGCCCTGCAGCCCTTCCTCAACGACGCCCGCGCCCTCGCCAGCCCCCACCTCACCACGGTGCTGGTGGGCAACAAGCTGGACCTTGCCAACGACGGCGGCCACCTGCTCGACCTGCCGCCACCGACACCAAGCTCGCTCGGCAGCAGCAGCGCGGGCGGCGGCGGCGGCGGCGGCGGGGGGTACGGGCCGTACGGGAGCTCGGTGGCGAGCAGCACGGCGACGGCGACGCTGGGCACGCAGCAGCGCGCGACGGTGGCGCCCGAGGGCCGCGAGGTGGCGGCGGGCGAGGCGGCGCGCTGGTCGGGCGGCGTCAACGTGCCCGTGGCGCTCGAGGTGTCGGCCTTCAGCGGCGAGGGCGTCGACGACGTCTTCCAGCGCCTCGCCCGCATGATCCTGACCAAGATCGAGCTCGGCGAGATCGACCCCGACGACCCCATGAGCGGCATCCAGTACGGCGACGGCGGCGTCTGGATGAACGGCGGCGCCAGCGACGGCGGCAGCGTCAAGAGCGGCATGACGGTCGACGACGCCGGCGGCGCCAGCGTCCGCCGCCGGAAGCGCGGCAAGAGCGGCCGCGGCAGCATCGCCCTGCGCGAGTGGGAGGAGGTCTTCACCCTCGGCGGCCGCCGCCGGAGGGGCTGCTGCTGAGAGGGAGAGGGGTGGATTGCTGGCGATGGGGAAATGGAGATGGAGGGGGAGGGGGGCGCAAGAATATAACCCCTTGGACATTGAAAAGAACGCAGTGGGTCGAGGACCCGGGGCGGTAGGAGGCGAGAGAGGCGATGGAAGTCACTCGGCGGGCTCGAGACTGCACGGGAACGGGGGTTTTTCCTGGGGGGATGCTGACGCCGCAAAGGCACCGCCGGTCGTTTACGATGATGATACCTATTTGCATTCTGGGAGGGCGTTGTGGCCAAAATGCAACGCTGTGTTTTGTTTTTGTTTCCCTCCCTCCCCCCTGTTGTTTGCGAGATAACGGCTCGCCTACCGAGCCCGATAGACTAATGTTGGAACGGCCGGCCCGATACGGTCCTCTGCCTCGCAACGGGAGTACTTGCTTTAACCCCCTCCCTTATGCTGTCTGCTGAGCTTGCTTCTCATGGTTCGCGTTCGTGGGTTCTCGTGAGGTATCTATGTACGTTATTGGGACGGAGTGAGCCCCCCCCCCCCCCCCTCCGATTTTGTGTGACACTACGGATGGAAAAAGCCAACAAGTCATGAAGGACTATACGCAGTCCTTCCCATCCGTGTCAGATAGAAGCATTCGTCACGCGACTGCACAAGCTGGAATTACTATCTGGGTCGAGGGCGACGGCCTTCTCTTTGTCCCCTTCTTACAGGCGTTTTATCCCGGCTGTTATTTTAGATTATTTTCTGGCTCTGCGGCCATCGAGGAGTCACTTAACGCACCGCCATTCACCATGTCGATTTCTCGACTCCGTTTTTTCGGTCCAGCGATTCTTATTAACCGCGTACAGGGAATCGGTTTACCCCCCGCTTCTCGAATTCATGTAGAAACGTCTCGGGTGTTCAATGACCTAGCTATTGCCTGAACCGAATCAACTCAAAACTAGTCCTACTCCCATCCCTTCCATGCGAAGGACCGCGGTCAACTTGGCTGGCTACCCCCTAAAGGGGAAAGACCTGCTCGCGGACAAATCAAGGTTACACCGACTCTTCTCTTTCCCCAGGGATACAGAAAGATTCCTTCCCTACTTCGGGAAACTCCCGCTGCGCACACGGGAGCGCTCACGGTAGAAGCGGCCCGAACCGTTAACACGTTCGTGTTTGACGGGGGACTGCGAGCGACGCCGCTCACCGTTGCGAGCGGCGTCGTAGAGTTTGCTGCCAAGAGCAAGCCCCTCCAAAAAAGCATGCGAGGCAAGGGGGTCCTCCAAGACTCTCTGATGGAGGGTAGGGAAACGGCCAAATTTGGCCTGCAGACGCTCAAGAAGGCGCTTATCATCGGGGTGTTGGTCGGTACCGGTGGCGGTGCTGTGGGAACGACCGCGGTGCTCATCGGGGTAGACACGACCGTTGTCAGCAGTGCGAAGTGGCTTCTGGCGTTCGCGGTCCATCTGGTCCTGCTTCTCCTTGGCGATCTCAGACGCGCGGTTGGGGAGGCCGGCAGGAATGGGCAGAGTCCGGACATGCTCGACGGCGCGTCTGGCCAGAGCCTGCTTGGCATCGGGCGCGGTACGAAAGGTGCGACTGTCGATCAACTTCTTGCCGTTCAAATTGACAGATGCCTGGAACAGACCCTCGGGGGTCTGCCACTCAATGAACTGCGGGTTGAAGCGGCGCTTCTGGCACTCCGAGCTGAGAATGGTGGTATACGTGGTCTTATGGTATCCATCGGTCTTGCCGGAGTACCGGTTGTCATCACCCCCAACAGAGTACTTCTGGTGGAAAACGTTGTGTTTGCCACCGGGGTGTCGGTTCTCGCCGCTCAGGATGGGATAGGGCTGCTGGTGGTCGTGGCTGGGGGGCACGACGCCGCCGCCGATGCCACCGCCACCAGCACTGCCGTATCCCATGCCAGCGAAGTCGCCAAAGGGAGAACGGGCGCGGTTGACAGCAAGCTGGACATTGGGCTCCTGGTAGTAGGAGTTTGGGTCCATGTTCTCGCGTAGGTAATGAACTGAGGGGGTAGCCGGTACTGGAGTGATTGGAAGAATAATCTTAGCGCTCCAGCCCGACTGTTTGCAAGGTAGGAAGAATGTGTGCCTACCGTGACGTCGGGGCTCTGTATTATAGGCGGGGACCTCGTTGGCTTGCTTCACCATCAAGCCCGGGAAGCTCGGAAAGCTTGGGAAGCTCGTGTACTGGGCCAAGGCCTGGGCATGAGCCGGAGCCGGAGCCACAGGCAGAGCCGGGGTCTGGATGGAACCCGGGGCCAGCGTGGGAGCCGGAGCTGTGGAGTTAGCCGGCCGCGAGGCAATGGCCGATTTGGTCGTGCTGCCAGGCACAAAAGGACGCCCCGCCATCATGTGGCGGAACCGGTCCTGACCAGAGCCTCTCTCGGGGCTGGGGCCCTCGTCGCTCCGGAAGGTGGTCGATCGCTTTGCCCTATGGACCGACGACTGGCCGGCTGGGTAGGGGATATTGGTTAGCAGTGGCAGAAAATGGTGATCAAGTGGACAAGAATGTTCCCGGCGAACCAGTACCATCGGTCGCAAAAGGAACTGCAGTGGACTTGACTTACATTCCTTTCCCTTGGCCATCTCGAAACTCGAGCTCTTCTGCCCCTGCTGATTCTCAAGCGCATCCATCACGGGCGTCTTGAACTTGCGTGCCCTGGACGGGGCTTTCGGAGGAGACTGGGGGGCAACGACTTCTGGAGGGACGAGTCGGTTAGAAAACAAACGAAGGGACTTTGTGGCGAGTTTGGCCAGGAAAATATGGGAAAGGCCAGAAAAAAAGCTAGGCAGGAGCTTGGGTCGAAGAGGTGGTGAGTAAACAGGCAGGCATGGATGGAATCATCCGCCAAGAGGGGCAAGACCAGCTGCAAAAAGTGATGGGATAAACCACCACCAGAATGAAAACCCTCGCCTTCGATGGTTTGCCTCCGATGGTTTGCCTCCGATGGATCGCCAAGCCCAAAGTCCTCCGCAAGGAAATAGGGATGTCGTGTGCAGCTTGGTGATGCCCGATACGAGGAGGAGGATGTAGGAGCGCGTGCACAATGGTGCACCATCATGGAGGGCGGTACAATTGTGAACTGACGAAATTGAGGGGGGCCTACCTCGTGGCTTTCCAGATGAGGACGAGGCCATTATCCACGTTGACGCTGTGCCTTTGAAGGGTTCTTCCCATTGATGCTTTTTGTTGGTAAGTGATAGAGAGAATGGGGAGGAGGTATCGGAGGAGGAGACGGAAATGAAGATGTTGACACCCCACGTTAAGTCACGGCCGTTTTCCTATTAGGTGCCTGGGCAACACGGAAAAGGCCTTAGGCACAGAACTTCTGAAAACCCCCACCACTGATGGACTACCTCCCTCCTAGTAGCCAGTGTCCTCGTACTCGACCTCGAGAGGCTGTCCCTTCTCCCACCTGATGATGTTGGCCACCTGGTGCTCATACCAACGGCCCATGCTCTCCTCTTCAACGTAGCCCATGTGCGGCGTCAGAAGCACCCTGGCCCGGCCATCCCGGCCCCAGTGGGATGTCCTCCATCTGCTATGCTCCGGCAGTGGTTCCAGGTCGAACACATCCGTGGCGATGCCCCGAAGCAAGCCCTGCTCGGCCGCCTCGAACAGGTCGTCGTCGTTCACAATCGGCCCGCGGGCCGTGTTGATGAACAGCGCGCTGCGCTTCATCTTGGCAAAATCCCCCTTGTTGATCAAGCCCCGCGAGCGATCGGAGAGCACAAGATGAACGCTGACCACGTCTGCGGCCCGAAACAGCTCGTCCTTGGTGACGGCCCGGAACGTATGTTCGCCATCCTCGTCCACAACCGGCAGTCCGCACTGTCTTGCTTTCTCATCGGCGGCCTCTTGTGTCAAGTTGCTGCTCCAAGCTATAACCTTCATCCCGAACGCAGTGGCCATGATTTTGCTGACAGATGTGCCCAGCCTGCCGAGCCCAAGAGTTCCGAAGACCTTTCCTGCCAGGGGCGTCGCAGCCACAGTCTGCCAGCCGCCTGACTTGACGTTCGCATCGTCATCGGAAATGTTGCGCGCCAGGGCCAGAATCATGGCCACGCAATGCGTCGTCGTGCTGTCCGGGCCACGCTTTTGCGACGGTTGCGTACCGGTATTAGGCGTCCCTGCCACCGGTACGCCGCGGGCCCGGCAAGCCTTGACATCAATGGATGCATTCCGTCCACCAGTGGTCAACAGAAGCTCCAGTTTTGGCAACTTGGAGACCAATTCAGCGGGTATGGGCGTTCGCTCCCTCATGGTGCCTGAGCAGTGCCGTCAGCCTCTCCCTCCCGGCCACGTCTCATCTCGCCCCTGGGGAGAGGATAACGAACAGATAATGTTGAACGGCTCCAACCGCTTCACCAGGGCATCCTTCACATCTTGGGGCGTTTCGGGCCGATTGTACGGCAGAAGTGTATCGGTGAAGATGGTTACCTCGTAACCCGCTTCGCGCAATTTGTCAAAATGGGGTTTGGATAGACTTTGGTAGTCGTCGAGGACAGCGATTTTACGTCCCGGCATTTTTCTTCTTGGTCGCTATATCCGACAGCTGGATAGCAGGTAACAGACGCTTTGGTTGTTTATAGAGTAGATCACAAGATTAATTAGTGGAGGGAGACATTGACATTGCCCCATGAATGTAGTGGACAGATAGAGAATCCCCGCTACCGGAGGCCTTTCCCAGAAACCCCGCCCGTAAGAGCCGGCCCCACACGCGGATGAGCCGGTTAGCATCATGATCCATCCCTCGACGGATCCAACCCATGTGCCAATGGATCCTTAAACGTCTCATCCCATATTATTTGAGCCATTTCTCCTGGAGAGAGAACCCCCCAAAACAACCCAACCCTACCCACATATACCTACAGAGACAGCTTGCAAAAACATCCCCCACAAGCACCAGCGACAGACCGCTGGATCTTCACATAGGGTCAAAGGCTCCGGCCGAGGTGCAGTAGCTTGTTGTCAATGCGATTCGACGTCGTGAAGCAAGGGGACAATCTTACTTCCAGCACAGCATGAATGCTTGTATGTAAGCCAAGCTCTTCGGGGCCGCGCTGGCATCAGGATATCGTGCCCCAACGCGATGGAACGCGGGCCTGTAACACGGGCCCACAGGCGACTATCACAAGTCAGCAACCCCTAGTTATATAATGGCTACCATGGAGGCCATAAAAACCGACGGTTTACCTGGCTCGCCTCTTCGTCATTCCTCACACGCCCTAGCAGTGCTTCTTGTCTCAACATGTACGGCACCGGTATCCAGGACAGCACCGCTGCGCCATCGTTATATCCTGACCCTGAAGATATGCAACAGCATGTGCCAATGAACATACCTCATGATACTTCCACCCGCCCGCCTCACGAGGAAAGGGAGCAGGCACAATACGGCCAGTACCCGCAAGTTCCGACGCTGGCCTCGGAGCTGGTCCTGACAGATGGTTCCCACATGAGCCCTTGCTTCGGGAAAGATGGCGATCCTGCTAAGGAAGGGCCACGGCAGTCTTGTCAAGCATACCCGTCCGTCTTGAACCGGGTCATCGCCACTGGGCCCCGGCTTCGACAGTCGAAACTTGTACCTACAGACAGCGGCCTGTACCGGGAGAGGTCCGACACTTCAGTCACAGAGCCGGACTCGGTGCTGGGAGAGTCCGGTCGGTGGTACCATGGGTACAAGGAGGGCAAATATTTCCTACCAAACGACCCTGTAGGCATCGGCTCTCCGCCAGAGGGGGGGGGGGGGGGGGGGGGGGGACGGGCGGCTTGAGTACATGGGATCACTGACCTCGGACTAGGAGGAACAAGACCGCCTGGACTTTCAACACACGGCCTTGAGACTGGCTCTCGACGGCCGACTAGCTTTATCACCATTAGGGCAGACTCCGGAATACGTATTGGACGTCGCTACAGGTAAAGCCGCCGGATCAAACCGTAAGAGTTTGAGTCCTTGCTAAGCTCTCTGGAACAGGTACTGGCATTTGGGCCATTGAGTTTGGTAAGGCTGCCCACCTAACCAGTCGAAAGCGCAGGTCGTATGCTCACCTTACAAAGCCTTGGAAAACCCCAACACCCAAGTCATTGGGACAGATCTTAGCGCCATCCAGCCAGCTGACTACGCGCCGTCCAACTGCACTTTTGTGAAAGAAGATTCGGAAGAAGAATGGCTGTTCAGGAAGGAGCCGCCTCCGGGTGCTAAGCCTGAGGACGTAGAGGACCTCCGTATCCAGTTCGACTTCGTACACCTGCGCATGGTGGTTACATGTTTTACAGACCCCAAGCGTGTGATGCGGCACGCGTTCGAGAATCTGAAGCCCGGTGGCTGGGTTGAGTATCAGGACTGCGAATTCATCGCTTACCAGACCAATCCTGATTATACAGGTAACAAACGCGTGCACGAGGATGAGAGTGTTCCACGCGCTAATCGATTCTCCCAGGTGACGCCTTGCAGAGAGCGTATGAAGCCGCGTCGAGAGGCGCCGCCACCATGGGCCGTGACGTTCGGGCAGCACGGAATTACAAAGCATGGCTGCAGGAAGTTGGATGTACGTCTCGGCGCCCCGGGCTATCCACGGCAGTAGACGACAACGCCGCATCGAAGAGGATGTGTTTGCTGACCTTTTTGGTGTGCCAGTTGTCGACGTGGAAGAAAGAGTCTTTATGATGCCCATCAACCCGTGGCCTGACCACCCGCAACTCAAACTTGTTGGGAGCTACTGGCTGCGAAACATCACGGACGGCATTCGCGGCGTGGGGTTTAAGATGTTTCGGGCCGCAGGGCTCTCGGAGACAGACATTCAAAACCTGGTTGAGGAGGCACAACGCCAGTTGCCGCATCGGACTAACCGCTCTTACATCCCTTTGTGAGTTACAATCCTAGGTGCCCAGCGTTGAGTCTGTGCCTAACAAGAGCGCCAGCTATGTTGTTTATGGTCGTAAGCCATTGGCTGGGATGGAGTTGCGAAATAGGTGCGGACCAGTTGATGAAGCAGGGAAGGCACTGTGAAATTGAATCTATGGGAGGAGGTGGAGAGCGTTTATATCCCATATGGGATCCCGTCCCAGGGTTTGGGGCTGCGTAAGTACTTACTAAACAGGTAGCTAACATAAACGATATCTCGCTGCTACAGGTGACAGTGACACACTGGGGGGGGGGGGGGGGGGGGGGGGGGGGTCAAAAACGGAAACCCCATAAATGTACCTATCTTGATGCGATCGAATAACGTCCAGAGATGGGTTAGGGAACACGATAAGCGCTGCAAGCAAACGAATGAGGGATGTCTCAAGATTCGCAAGGGCCTCTATGGAGAGTCGAAGTACTTTTAGTTAAGTTTGGGAGCAGCTTGGTGACGACGGAGACGCCTAGTTCACTGGCAACTAACACTACCGGACATGGATGCCAATCGTCAAGTACTCAGTCGTTGTCGGATGAGAAAGGATCTGCGGCCTACGCCTGCACAATGAGCTGAAATTGATGACAAGATTTCCCCGAACATTGACTGAAAAAACCCCTACCGGTATGTAAGTAGGTACTTACTTACCTAAAGTACCTAAGTAGTGAATGAACATCACGTGGTTCGCCGGAGCTCCTTCTCTAAGTAATGATTGGGATGGGATAATTCCGCTATTCGGTACAGAGTACTCCGTAATGCAATAAATATGGACTCTAGCTTAGAAGGTACCTTAGTACCCAAGTACATTGCGGGAGGCTGATAACGATAAGGCCCCCAGCAGCAGCACTGGCGCCAGCAGCAGCAGCAGCAGCAGTAGCAGCAGCAGCTCCGGGACTGGAACTGGGGTTCGCAGACTGGCAGGCAGCTTTTGGGCGGCGTCACGCATCTAACGAACACCAAGCTGCATCATCATCAAACCGCTTGAGCGATCCCGCGAATCCGTCACTTTCCCCCCCACCATCACTCGACACCACCACCATCTCCTTCTCCGTTTCCGCCACGAGCTTCGCCCGCACACCCCCTCTCCGTTCTCCTTCCACGCCAATCAATCACCATGGACCGGATAAGCCGAATGCTGGGAGGCGGCGGAATGGGCGGTCTTGGAGGACCCGCGCCGGGAGCCGTACGTAGCTGTCGCAGCGACCGCTTGTGGGACCCTGTGCTGACGGCAATCGCGTGAACAGGACAACCAGAACCTCATCGACAACTCGGAAACCGTCTACATATCCTCGCTCGCTCTGCTGAAGATGCTGCGGCACGGCCGCGCCGGTGTGCCCATGGAGGTCATGGGTCTGATGCTGGGCGAGTTCGTCGACGACTTCACCGTGCGCGTGGTGGATGTCTTTGCGATGCCCCAGAGCGGTACCGGTGTCAGTGTCGAGGCCGTCGACCCCGTATTCCAGCAAAAGATGATGGACATGCTGACACAGACGGGCCGGTAAGAAGATGCTCCTCTTCCTGTTGCCACCTCCTGGACTGACGCGCCCTCCCTCCCCCCGGCAGACCCGAGTCGGTGGTCGGCTGGTACCACTCACATCCCGGTTTCGGTTGCTGGCTGTCCTCGGTCGACATCAACACCCAGCAGTCCTTTGAGCAGCTGACCCCCCGCGCCGTCGCCGTCGTCGTCGATCCCATCCAGTCGGTCAAGGGCAAAGTCGTCATCGATGCCTTCCGTCTCATCAACCCGCAGTCCCTGATGCTGGGTCAGGAGCCAAGACAGAGTACCTCCAACTTGGGCCACCTGAACAAGCCCTCTATTCAAGCGCTCATTCACGGCCTCAACCGACACTACTACTCGATTGGCATCAACTACCGCAAGACGGCCCTCGAGGAGAACATGTTGATGAACTTGCACAAGCACGTCTGGACCGAGGCCCTGGAGATGGAGGACTTCCGACACGAGGGCAAGTGCAACCAGGACAAATTCGAGAGGCTGGTGACGCTGGCTGAGGGCTACGAGAAGCGCGTGCGCGAGGAGACCGAGTTGACTAAGGATCAGCTCAAGACCCGCTACGTCGGCAAGCTCGACCCCAAGAAGCACCTGGAGGATGTGGGCCAGCAGCTCATCGAGGACAACATCGTGTCCGTCTCGCGCCAGATGATTGACAAGGAGGCCACCATGCCCAAGAAGGACACAGCCGCCAACGGCCAGTCAAACGGCGACCGCATGGACGTCGAAGAGGAGCTGTAACGCAGGCGGCCCCGTCCCCTGTACTTTGTATCATAGGCGTTGGGAAGGTCAGCTTGACCCGGGGTTAGAGGCATCTGGTAATGAACGACTTGCTTTCTACACCTCGCTTTACAAACCACATTCCGCAACGTGAAAGAGTGAGCGTGTGGCTGACTCACACGGGTGGCAGGTGACGGACCCCCTTTTCTCTGCCGGATTCCATGTTCTTACTCAAGGTCAATGGAGCTCCCGTCTCTACTACCATTGTGCATACAAAGCCGAATCCCCTCGGGTGGCGTAGGCTTCTTTGTCACTTCGTAGGGCGATGATGTCGTTGCCTTGGCCTCCCTGCTTGAAAGCTGTCGAGGCCAGCTGCCTGTCATTGTTGCTGCGAGTTTCTGCCCTTTCTTTGTTTTGGTGACAAAGATGCCGGCAATTATGGTGACCAAGGTATAAGTGCAATGCTTGCACCCCGGCTCTCATGATCATGGCTCTCGAAACCCTCGCTATCCCTGATCATTGTCTGGAGTGTCATTCCTCTGTACTTTTGCAAAGGCCCGTCGAGCAGGACTCGAACATCGCAGCAATAGTGCCACGGCTTTTGTTTGCACTTCCCGAACCCACGAACACTCATACAGTCACAATTGCTTCATACTCGTACACTTATACAACATGGGAATTTTCGGCCGTGCTTTTCACAGTGCCCGCGGCTCATCGCCCTCGTCGCCAGAGCCAGCAGAGTCGCGCCCTGGATCCCGGCAAATGAACGAACGTCTCCGCGCCAACCTCAATCTTCCGTCGCGTTCCGCCGACAAGGAGAAAGGAACGCCGGATCTGCCCACTTCGACGTCGTCAGTGTCCGGCACGACTCCGGCTCTTAACCGATTGGCTTCTTCGGCCTCTCGCAAAGGCGCCCAAAGCCGAAAAGGGAGTGTCGGTGCCAGTGGCACCGCACGGCAAGGCACCAATGCCGCCGCACTTTGGGAGAACTCCAAACTGGAGCTGCACGAGCTCGCCGACCTATACGAAGAGATTGACCATTGCATGTCGCACTGCCGGTATGCCATTGCGGGGATCGGAGCGCTCATCGATGCCGGCTTCACCGGACGCACGGCCAACAAGGTCACGGTGGTCTGTCCGGAGGAATGCAAGGACGTCATACGCGGATGGGCGATGACGGCGTCGGGCGTCGGCACGGGCGGCGGCGCGGGGGCGGACTCGGTGTGCCTCCGGATCCGGGACGGCTCGCTGCGGCGGGTCCGGGTCCGCTGGCTCCCGGGGGAGGACTTCGGGCGGCTGGAGATCGTGGGCAGCAGCATCTCCCAGGCGCGCGTGCTCGGGCTCGCCAGCCAGCTGGACCAGATCGCCACGGCGTGGGTGCGGGCGCGCGCGCAGCCGCACGCGGACGCGGCCCGGCAGGCGCGCGAGACGGCCGTCATCGTGGGCGACCTCTTCTGGTGCCTGCGGCGCGCCGCCGCGACGGGCGCGCGCCTCGACCCGGCCCACCTGCCGCTGTTCCTGGCCGAGCGCTTCTGGACCCCCTTCACCGCCGCCCACGCCGACGCGCGCTTCCTGGCGCAGCGGGCCGGCATCGACGTCGCCGCCGTGCTGCGGGGCCACCGCGAGCGCGACGACCTGCGCGCGCACGAGGCGCTGCTGCGCCAGTTCGGCGAGACCATGGGCGCCAGCGCCGCCGCCGCCGGGGCCGGGGCCGGGGCCGGGCCCGGGCCCTTCGAGGGGCTGCGGCACCTCGGCAGCACCGTCGGCGGCCACGCGCCCGCCCGCGACGGCATCCCCTCGGTCTACACCGTGGCCACGACGACGGACGAGGCCCGCAGCGAGGCGGGCGCCACGGCGGCGGCGGCCGAGGCCCGGCCACAGGCGCCGCCGTGGCCGCCCTCGCCCGAGATGCTCCGCCGCACCCGTGAGTGGCTCAGCCGCCCCTCCGCCGCCGACGGGGACCGCACCGGCGACGGCACGGGTCCCGGGGGCATCCGCAGGACCCCCGCCGCCGCGGGCAGTCTCCAGCGGAGCTTGACGGTGCGGAAGCCGCCGCCGCCCGCGAGGCAGTTCAGCGTGGGCCGGGGAAGTACGGAGTTGTCGAGGCGGTCCGTGGACATGGTCATGGGAAGGGGGACGCCTCAGGGCTGGTTGTAACGGTTGGGAGATCATAAGAGGTAGCTAAGTATATTGCTTGAATTATTTGGCGTTTCAAAAAATACGTACAGGGAAATCGTGGAGCCATTCTTTAGATGGGTTTTAAAGACCGACCAGTTGTTTGTACCGAAGGCAATATCTACGATAGACTACACGCGGTGCCCTTAAAACCACGCACGACACAAAGCCTCAGTAAGTGTTTACGTAGATATCTAGGTACATATATGTACTAGGTAAGGTAGGAACTTTTTAGGCGATTATGTACCTAAGCTCTAGACTACCAGTTTCACTTTCAGTTTGTCCCCGGCAACAATCTCCTTCTCCTTCTCCATCAGCTCAGGGAGATCCCAAGTCACGTTGATGTATCGCCCAGCCAGCCAGTCCCGCTTCTTGCCCGTCAAGTACACCAAGGAGTCGGCACTCAGTTCAGCGGTCTCGGTAAAGACTATGCGAAGCGATTAGCGTCAGCGTCCAGTTGCCCGCCATTCCCGAACCGTGGCCGTGGGCACCCTACCTTCGCGCATCTCCGGCGGCACCCCCTCGGGGCCCCCTATCAAGTCCGTGGGGATGTTTCCGGGGTGGATGCTGTACGCCAGCAGCCCGTCGTCGGCGTGCTCGGCGCAGATGAACTCGCTGAGGCGCAGCGCGGCCAGCTTGGAGGTCTGGTAGCCGCTGATGCCGGGGGTGATCAGGAGGGCGCCGACGCTGCACACCGTCACCATGGTGCGGGTGGCGGCGCTCCGGAGCAGCAGGGGGACGAAGGCGCGGGCGACGAGGAAGGGCCCGCGGACGTTGACGGCGAAGTTCTGCGTCCAGGCGTCGGGGTCGGCGGCGACGATGGGCGCCAGGCCTGTGAGCACGCCGGCGTTGTTGACGACGACGTCGACGCGCCCGCCGAAGGCGGCGCCCACCTGCCGCGCCGCCGCGTCCACACTCGCCGCGTCCGTGAGGTCGAACCGCACCGGCTCGATCTGCGGCGCCGGCCGCCCCGCCGCCGCCGCCGCCTCCCGCATCGCCGCCACCGTCGCCGTCAGGTCCGACCGCCCGCCCACGGCGATCTGCGACGCCCCCGCCCGCGCGAAGGCGACGCTCATGGCGCGCCCGAGCCCCCGCGTCGCGCCGCTGATGAAGACGGCCTTGCCGCTGAAGTCCGCCTTGGCCGAGTCGATGGCCGGGTAGGTGTCGTTGTGCACGACCGAGGTCATGTCGTAGTCGGCTGCGCAACGGGTTAGCTTTAAAAGCGAACGTCACTTGCGGCGGCAGCTCGGAGGTCGCTTCAAGCACTCACCGGGGCCCTCCAGGGGGTTCGGGGTGCCTCTAGGGGGCGGCATCTTGTTTCGATCGATCGTCTGCTCTTTTGTTCTCTTTTAACAGAAAGGCTGAGGGTTCGAGTTTCCTGATCCTGAGAGCCTGCCCGTGATGTCAGTAACATAGAAACCTGCCTGATGGTCGGACCCTCACTCTTTTATATACGGAATCTGGAGGCGCAACGGGGACAGCGCCTCCCCGGGGTCGGACTTGGCATCGGTCTTAAATCTTACAAGCGATGGAGTTTACGGCACACCCGGCTCAGTGAAGGTCCAACCCCAAGCCTGTATTTTAACAGTAGGACCATTTCTGCATCCCTAGGCGCGCTATAGCATCGGAAGGATGCTGAGGCACTCGCCATTCGAGGACGTCGAAGAGCAGTGGCCTATAAGGCGCGGCGAACCCGCCGCCGTGGCGTTTTATCAGATCATATATTACCTGCCGCGGGCGGGGTTGTACTCTCGTCAAGCAATGCGGACAGCCGTCGTGGTAGAAACCCCTCATGGACTCTGCACGGGCAGCGGCATCGTATCTTCCCTGTCCTACAGCCTTGCCTGTGCAGAGCTCAGTGCCTCCCAGTTGGCGCTCGTGAAAGGCACGTATCCGTCGCCCTCTAGCCACAAGACGGAATCCCCCTGACCACCCGCCTCCTCCGTACCCAGCAGGGACGGGTCGACCCCTTCCTTCCGCAGCGAGACCTTGTTCTGCTTGTAGTTGTGGATGTGCGCGCTCGTCTTAACGATGCGCAAGAAGACAGGCACGGCGTACTTGGGCAGCTCGCGCCGCACGAAGGCCAGGAGGCCGCGGTAGTCCAGGCCCGCCGAGGCCTGGGGGTCCAGCGTGATGGCCGCGCAGCCGGCGCGCCCCTCGTGGCCCGGCACCAGGACGCCGTACACGTTGGCCTCGGCGATGCCGGGGTACCGGCCCAGCACTTGCGCGACCTCGGTCGTGGATACGTTCTCCGACTTCCAGCGGAACGTGTCCCCCAGGCGGTCCATGAAATGCCAGTGCCCGTCGGGCGACCGGCGCAGCGCGTCGCCCGAGCGGTACCACAGATCGCCCTTCCGGAACACATGGCGTGCGAAGCGCTTGTCGCTGGCGGATTCGTTGTTCCAGTAGACGAGCCAGGTCTTGTTCTCCGGGACCGCCACGAGGACTTCGCCGCCTTCTTCGTACGTAGTACGTTTGGCGAAGCCGGTCTTGGGGTCTCGCCAGATGTCGCCGGTTTCGTGGTCAATGAGCACGGGTACATATTTGTTCCTCATCCGGTATCTCATGATGAGCCCGTGGTGGCCGACGCAGTTCCGAAGATAGGGGCCTCGGTCCCAGGCAACCAAGTGCAGCATGCCCTCGCTCGAGCTGAAGAACTCGGCTATCTCGGGCACGTTGAATCGTTCTTGGAACTTGAGCCAGACGTCGGGCCGCAGGCCGTTGCCGTAGGCGCCCCTCAGCTTGTGTTTGCGTTCGAGAGGGTGGGGTGGCGCATTGAGCAGATATCGAATGGTCTCGCCCACGTAGATGAAGAACGTGGCGCCAGAGCCGTGGATGTCGGGCCAGAAACTCGAGACGGAGAAGCGAGGCACGATGGCCACGCCCACACCGCTCAGGAGCAGCGTGGTGATGGATATGATGCCGGTGCCGTGGTACAGGGGCATCGAGTTAAACCAACAATCCACTCCCGGCTTTGAACCGAACGGGGGATCGAGATGGTTTCTGTGCGGACGGGCATGCGTGAGTCGGTGCTCTGGGAGGCCGGCAGGGATGAATAGGAGGTAGCTCAGAACTTACCCTGCCGAGTGTTGGCGCTGGAGAGTGTACGAGCAGCCTTTGGGAAGCCCCGTAGTGCCGCTGGTGTAGAGGAGGCAGTACGGGAAATCCGCTTTCATGCCCTTCCGCCATTTCTCCTCGGGTACAACTGCTGGCCGGGCCTCGACCTCTCGTTTGAGGTCGGCGTCGAGTGTCACGATCTTGGTCCCTTTCGATTCGATATGCTCCTTGCTCCCGGCGATCCGAGTCTGGCAGCCAGCGTCGGGGTCCACGATCAGGATCTTGGAGGCGCAGACATCCAGACTGTGGTGCAACGGCTTTCCTTCCAGGTTGTAGTTGAGCAGTGCCGGGGCGGTGCCAATGCAGTGGCAGGCA
Organism: Nigrospora osmanthi; assembly: GCA_029489945.1. Taxonomy (NCBI): domain Eukaryota; kingdom Fungi; phylum Ascomycota; class Sordariomycetes; order Amphisphaeriales; family Apiosporaceae; genus Nigrospora; species Nigrospora osmanthi. Next base: position 1,308,884 of record CP120499.1, read on the forward strand.
AACATAATAGCCAGGAACTCGGCCGAGTTCAGCAAGTACACGGCAACCAAGTCACCTGGCCGGATGCCCTGGTCTAGCAGCCACTGAGCGTATTTCGCTACCAGGTCGTGGAACTCGCCATATGTCAGGCTCCTCTCGCGGGTCCATACCGCTCGTTGGCTGCGCTGCCGTTGGCAAGCGTCTGCAAGAGTGTACCAGGGCGATAGTTTGTCCTCGTCCACTGCGTGCCGTCAGACCTGCCCCGAGTCGTATCTCCATTTCGCCATGACTAGACTCACCGATCTTAGCGTAGGCCTTCTCGGCCTTCTTCTGCTTCCAAACTAGATCCAGATCCCTGCGAAGCTGGTATTTCCCATCCAGGTAGGCAGCCGCAGCGAGAGCAGCCGCGCCAACAGCTGGGGAAGTAGGCAAGATACCTAAGCAGGCGTTCTCATGGTACTCGGCCGCGGGGATAACTCACCGACAGCCATGATGATTCCTTCTCCCGTGGGCTGGGTGATCAGGTGGCACGTTGTGGCACGAATTCGAGATCAGAAGAAAACGTCCATCCGCGCACATCTCGAAACAGCCAGCGAAAGCCCCGACTTATATACAGTACCTCGGCATCTGCGCAACATGCATGAACAGTTTGACCCCTTGCGGCCCCCGGACCCGTTACCCCTCAAATACCCCGGCATGTTCGAGTGGATAAGTGGTCATGTACTACTCCGTAGTCACGCGGGGAACCGGCGAGCGGTCTGGTCCACGTAACGCGATCTCGGACGGGGATATGGGGTTGATGGGTTCAGACTAGGGGCACTATTACTTACTACTTGAGTACCTGACAAACCAACTCGGGGGCTTGTTCGAGGCGTTGGTTGTCTGGTAACGTCCCCCCAGCGCCTGTGTGCAGTGAATACCGAACCGAAATCGAGCGTCCACGCACTCGACGCGGTCCATCAGCCCTGGATAGCCGGGCAGTCAGTCGGGAGAGTTCTCCTATGCTGGCTTCCATCCATGCAGATCGATGTCATCCATCTCTGTCCCTCCACACCTCCCAACTAGGGTACCTAATGCGCCCACAGGTGCGCCACCAAGCCTGATCCGTTCGTCGTCACGGTTTCAATAGGGCTAGGTTTTTTCAAATCCTGCCACCAGGGCCATCGGCTCATCTTATTAACTTCCAACTCACCGTAAAACCTTCCACAGGTACAGCTAATAGTGCGGGCGGTTACCCTATCCATGGCATCCATCTATTGGGGCAGTTTCCAATGGGCACTGCAATGACCCGGAGAAGCTTCCCGGGGAGTGGGGCCCCTAGAATGGCCCTAGCGCCGTCGTCTATCTCCCTAGAAATTTCCCTACAACAGGGGCTGCCGTTTGCTATTTGCGATTCCAAAATTCTTTTGTCCTCTTTCTGGCTGACACTCTCCGGTTCTGGTCACCAGTGCGATCGCCATGGCTTCCGTCAAAGACAGCTTCATCGACCTCGAGCGCCATCGCCAACTGCTCGAGCAGAATGTCGTCAAGCTGGAGGAGGCCCTGGACGAGTGGCGTCAATGGAAGACCGAGTATGCGACTCTGCAGAAGCAGGTCCGCAGCCTGCCAGCAGACGCATCGCGTGACCACCTCGCCGCTGCCCGCGAAGCCTACCAAGGCGACCTCGTCAACGACAAGGAGTTGAAGGACATCTTCGGCAATGGCGACTCGAGAAGCGCGGCCTCGGTCATTAGCCTCCTCACCAACCGCATCGACTACGTTTCCAAAAATGTCGAGTCACTAGAAAAGCAACTCGAGGCCGCCGAGAACAAGCTGGCTCAAGCCAACGTCGTCAGCAACCCGGAAGCCGTCGACGAGGGCGGCTTACCCATCACCGAGATCATGGAAGAGCTGGACGAAGACGACAACGTCGTGTCTTACAGCCTGCGGACGCCCGGCGACAACCAGCCCCAGCTCATGGAGGCCTTGCAGAAGGCCGGCATCGCCCAAAACCCTGGCGTCTCCCAGACGCCTGGCGTTGCCGAGAACTCTGGCGTTGCCGAGAACTCTGGCGTTGCCGAGAACTCTGGTGTTGCTCAGAAGACAGGCATAGCCCACAGGCCAAAGCATGTCAGCACCCCCTCTGCAGTCATCCTGCAGAACGAGCTGAAGGCTCTGGAAAATGCCGAAAAGAACAAATTTATCAACGGAAAAACGCCCCGGCGCGCGCCGCAGAACGGAACGAAGCCGAAAAAGGGGGTGACTTTTGCCGAAGACACCAAGGTCGAAGATGGGAAACCAGTAGAAGAACTACAAAGGACCAAGAACGCCGACAAGATCGAAGAACTGCTGCGCGAAGCCAAGGAGCAGGAGAGCATCCTCTCGAATCCAGTCATCCCCACCGACGAGTCCGAGGAAGACGCCCAGCTACGGAGGGACATGCTGCAGTACAACTTGTCCGAGCTGAACCCAGTTGTTGCCGAACTTACTCTTGAGGAAGGGGACATTACCGGTGACGACTTTGACAGCGAGGATTACTCGGACCTGGATGACGATGACGATGACGATGAAGAGGATCAGTGGGGCAGGTCCACCAAGAGCGTCGTGGACGATGAGTACCGGCAGAAGATGATCGAAATCCAAGATCGGCTGAGCCAGCAGATGGTGAGCTCTTCTGCAACGCCTTACATTGGGGAGCCCGGCGGTGACCCGGCAGGTATTGGCCGAATCACGGTCAAGGTGGATGAGTCGTCTACCGCGAGCGGGACCACTGTCGCCGAATCTTCCGCACAGGAAATGCCCGAGCCTGAGACACAGCCAAGTGGCGATACCAAGAAGAATGTTCGATTTGCCCCGGCCCTGGATATTGCCAAGGGGACGGCACCGGCCGCAGAGAAGGCGGCAGATGTGGTCGAGGGACCATCAATACCCTTCGTTGAGCCGCTTTCCGAAACCATTGTGGAACGGAAAACGCAAGAGGCGGCCAAGCCCGCCGCACCACCCACCAAGAAGACTTCCCGCTTCAAGAAGGACAGGACAAGTGGTCCGCCTGCGGGGCCTCCCATGACAACGGCCGGCGTTCCTCTGCTGCCAGAACAGTTTCCCCTGGACAGACCGGTGGCTCCGTCCGGGCCCGAGGGCAAGACGCTTTCCGAGTCTGTCCTCGAACGCGAGAGCGCAGACGAGCCCAAGGGTCCCGACGAGCTGGACGCTGGTCTCCTGCAGCAAGAGGTTGCCACCGAGTACCACAAGATGCGCAACAAGATGATTCAGCGGCAGGGGGGGTTCATGAAGGAGGACGAGAACCCCATCCAGCCCCTGGACGAAGAGGAGGGCGGCCCAAAACGCATGAGTCGATTCCGAGCAGCAAGGCTGGCGCGATCGTAGGCTTGAACATTCTCAGTAGCTCAAATACGAGACTTCTGGCTGTTCTTGGCTACGAGCGGTTTCACTATCTCCCCGCCCCAGGGCATCCCCGTGAAGATGGATTACTTGTTCTTCCCCACCGAGTAATAACATACTGTCCGTGTTTCCACGGCGTGCCTCGCAGCCGGCGAGGCCCATCCATGGAGGCGGGTACAGCGTGAGTATCCACCATAGTCGCGGTAGGTCACTTTCTTTGTGTTCTCTCCCTAGTCTGCTGGGAAATGGAGGATATTCGGAACGTCGCAGATCTAACAATGGATCCGCAGCAGCTCCCAATCTGCTGTGGTACTACTCGCGATTCCAAGATGAACATTCAACTAGTTGGCAGGGCTCTCTGACGTCTTAACCTTTGTGGTTTTTAAACCCCCCTCATGGTTTTGCGCGCTTCGTTTCACCCTGTACATTATAAGACGGATCGGCCACCCGCTGTCGATACCAGCCCAAGTACTCAGACCGTCATTGCTATATTATGTCACTATTACTGGCTCTTCGGGGTTGGTTACTTGATTACTCCATCGTGTCCCTCTCTTTAAGAGGTGTGGTGCGTCTGCCCGTGCTCGTAATCTGGCTGTGTGTGTTTCGTAGGGCGGCCGGGCGGGCCGGCCGGGCAGGGCACGCCTTTCTTTGCTCAGTTCATCTTGGCGTTGCTAAAGTCCATCTCGGGGTGCTGCTCCTGGAACTTCTTGAGGATGTCCATCTTCTTCTGCTCGTCGCTGCTGGGCAGGCCCATCTCCTTCTGGCGCTGGTCGTACATCATCTTCTCGACCATGCCGCGCGTGGAGCCGTCGAGGTCGGACAGCTTGGAGTTCTCGGGCTGGATCTTGGTCACGTCGATCTTGGGGGCCGAGGTGACGACGTGCGCCCACCACTCCATCTTGTTGATCTTGTCCAGGTGGATCTCGAGGGACTTGGTGTGGTCGGCGTTGGTCGTCAGCGTCCACGTCGACTCCGCGGTGCTGATGGCGTGGGGGAGCTCGCCCTGCGAGGCGGGTTATTAGCGGTCACGCGCGCGCGCGTGCAAGATCCGGGGGAGTAGGGGCGAGGCAAAAAAGCCAAAAAAACAAAAGCAGGCGGGCTTACCTCGATGAGGGGCGGCTGGCCCTTGATGCCGGCCTTGAGCGCGTCCTTCTTGAGCTCCACCACCATGTCCCGCCCCTTCATGTTGGCGGGGATGCCGGGCACCACGATGTCGACCTCGGCGATGGTCTGGGTCCATTTGTAGGGCAGGGCATCCTGCTCGGCCTGCTCCTTGGCTTGGGCGGCCGCGTCGGCCTGGGGGTCTGGCGAGGGCGCGCGGTGTCATTAGCTATGGTGGGGCGGGCGAGCTGGAAAGCCTGGCCTCGTGAGAGCGCGGGAGGCCTGTCGCTTTCCAGTTGGGCAAAGAGGCGGATGATACATACCGTTCTCGGCCATGGTAAAAGGGTTGTACGTAGTGACCGACTCGGAGGACGTTGTCGGGAGGGAGGGGTTGGCTTTTTACACGACGGAATGCATAGAAGCTTCTAAAGGGTCTGGATGGAAGACGGATGAAAAGCCCACCGCGGGGTTGCGCTGAGCCCCGCCACCCAGCCAACCATCCAAATCCATCACCCTAATTGAATACAAGTAAACAGCCAACAGCCCCGCTTACAGTACTGGTGCAAGGCCTAATCTAATGCCCATCCCACCTGCAGCACCCATTTACAGGGTACATAGGTTCATATGGGATGCGGAAAGCCATCAGCCGCGTGCAACCCATCCCATCCAATCCCATCCTAGTTGTCCATATCGACTGGGATAGCTGGATCTATCGTTACTTCCTGCCACCCATTATCCACCTCCCGACATCGTACATAGAGGTGAGGTACATGTACCTACCTCTGTTTTTGCACACCCCATCTCCCACCTTCGCCCTCATCGATCTCGACTTCGGGAAGGCCACCTGAGCTCACCGCCCTCCTCGGCTGCGCTCCTCAGCTCTCTACCTCGCGTGCAGCCTCCCACGCACGCCCTACCGCCTGCATGCTGGCTGCGCGATCGCCAGCACTTGGTTGACTCTCTGGGAGGCTCAGGCCGATCGCGCGTCGTGACATTCCTCGGCCGGCCTGCCACGCCCCTCCGCCAACATGTCGCGCAAGCAATCCAACATGCTGATGCCCGAGGACATCTGTCCCGTGTGCAAGCGCAACCGCTATCTCAACAGCGACCTGCGCTTCCTCATCAACCCCGAGTGCTACCATGCCATGTGTTCGCACTGCGTCGAGAGCATCTTCAAGTCCGGCCCCGCGCAATGCCCCTACGCCTCTTGCAACAAGACCCTTCGCCACCGGGGCTTCCGCGAGGCCTACTTTGGCGATCTGGTCGTCGAGCGCGAGGTCGACATCCGGAAGCGCGTCGCCGCCATCTTCAACAACACCGAAGACGACTTCGAGACGCTGCGCGACTGGAACGACTACCTGCAAACGGTAGAGGACCTCACCTTTGACCTGGTCAGCGGCGACGACGAAGCGAGGATCACGGCCGAGACCAAGCTGGCCCAGTGGGAAGAGCAACACAAGGCCGAAATCGACAAGAATAGGAAGAAGGGCAGGGAGGCCGAGGCCGCCAGGAAGAAGCGCGAGGCCGAGGTCGAAGCCGCCTCGCGGGCCCGGCGACTCGAGGAGCAAGCCGAGGAGGAGGAGGCCCGGCGCGAGGAAGCCTCGCTCAACCGCGAGGTCATGGAGGCTTTGCAACGCGGCGAGGCCGGCAGCGCGGCGGAAATCCAGGAAAGAATCCTCGCCAAGAAACGGGCGCGCATTGCCCAGATCAACGGCCAGCACTTCCCGTCGACGCTCGACTCCGGCCCGCTCTCGATCCGCGGTCTTCGTAAGAAGAAGGCCGGCCCCTCGGAGGACGAGGAGGACCGGAACAAGCCGTACGACCCCTTTGCCGGCCTCGACCTCGAGCCCACGCGGTACCAGCTGCGCGACAGCTACGAGAACCCCTTCCTCGACGCCGCCCGGACCAGGGAGGACCACCGCGTCCCCGGCTACAGCATCCAGGAGTACATTGCCCGGTCCATGTTTGAGGCCTTCGCGGGCCTGGGCATTGCCATCGACGAGGAAAAGGCCGACGCCTCCCGGGCCGTCGGTACTGTTGGCGCTGCCGAGGCCGCGCAGACCAACCGAACCAGCGGGTCTGCCGCCCCCGGGTCGAAGATGGAGGTTGACGACGTCTTTGGTTAGACGGTTCCCCCAGCCTCCTGGACGCAACTTGAGATTTTTATAAGATGCATAGCGACGGCGTTGTATACAGGAAAAAGGTACTCGTTAGAGGCTCCAGGTACTCCACAATGTGTACTTTATTTACTGAAGTATATAGAGCGTCCACGAACGCGAGCCTGTGCATCTCCGCAAGACAACACGCTGGAAGTACACAAGTGTTCACGGCACAGCTGGGGGGGGGGGGCAGCTTAAGGGCCGAGCCAGGACACTAACACTATTGGCCTTCCATCTATCCCGCTCGGTTTTCGGCAGAAAGGTTTCGCCGCCTCGTGTAGCCGCGAGTCGGGATTTCTGTGCCACGCAGCAACAGTGTGGCATATCTTGGCCTCCACCCCCCCCCCCCCCCCCCTCATCGGTGTACATTGCAGCTATCCGCCTCCCGAGCAACACAGGCCCGGTTGTTGACTCCCCTTACCACCCCAGATGGGGAGAGAAAGGTGCGCGCAACAGTTGAAGATGTCCTTGTGAGAGAGAGACCATCTCGGTCGCAGAGCAACGGGGCAGGAATGTTCATCAGCAACGTCACCACGTTCGTCCCACTTTTGCCCGTCATGGCCCCCGGGCCAAGCTTTTCTTGCGTTGACGACTAACAAGGCGGATAGCATGGCAGCCGATGGAGGCCGTGCTGCCAGGCTGCTTCGGGTTTGCCAAGGATTCGTTCGTGTCCTCGGGGTCTGCTTGCTTCCTCCCCCAGTCTCTTAAGCTTTTACCCAACGGTGCGGAACAAGCGGAACAAGGGCGGACCACTGGCCGGGTCTTCTCTTGGGGCCCGTCGAGGCCCGTGTCCCCGCGAGGCTCTCAGGCTCTCAGGCGGGCTTCCAATTCCCCCCCTTCCGCGGAGATCCACGACCCACTTATACGGTTTCCCGGGCTCTGCTTAGCTAAAAGGGCCACGCGTCGGCGCTCCCAGGGCTCCAGCTTCTCGAATGGATTTCCATTACTCCATATGACGCCAGCCGGCGGGTCCCATTTGCTCATGGCGCTGGGGGGCCGGCGTATAGCAACGCGTGGTGTTAGTCAGACGACGGGTTCCTGAGGTGACACCAGGTGACATATCCGATCCAGCCGCTGCCGGCCAAGAACACGGGGGCTGGTCAACGACGCCCCGAGACCCCGGGACTTGGCACTGGGGCCAGTGGGCAGCCAGCGAGAGGCACGACGACGACGACGAGGAACCGTGATGTGAAGGCGGCCCGTGGACCATGATGATACACGACCACACAGCCAGCCGGGCCCCGACGGTCAGACAGCGCCGCTTTGCTCCTGACTTCCGTGCTACCGCCCCAGCGACCCGAGCGAGGGCCCAGCCTACGGGACTGGGGGGGAAGCTAGTTATGAATTAGTTGTCCTGCTTGCCCTTTTGTTCGTTTGCCGCAAAACAGCTTGCCCGAGGGATCCAAGGTTTCTTTAAGGATACCACCCCTCATCCCCCCTGGGAATTCCTCGGCATCTTTGTGTGACTCGCGAATCCCGCCCGCATAGCTAACCCTCTTCCGTTTGTGGCCCTTCACCTACAAACACATCAGGGGCTCCTCCGCCGGCTCTTGCTTTTCGCAGAAAAGTAAACCGCCAACCACCTACCCACCATCATCCGTCCTGGATCCCGCCGATATTATCCTCGGGCCTTTTGCAACCCGAGGCTGTCCTCCAGCTTTAACGCTTCGCAATAGGCCCTCTAGCTCCTTCCCCAACCCCCAAGCCCCATTTGCTCGAGCGTCCGGTTCGCGGCGGTGGTTTTCGCCGACGGGGTTCCCGGTGGTACTTTCCACGATGCCCCTCGCCGGCATATCGAAATGGCACTTCGACATCGACGCATGGCTTAACCCGTACGTGCCGCCGCCGCCGTGGCGACGCCTTCCGGGGCCCGTCGCGCGGTTCCTGGGGGTGCGGCCGCCGCACTTCCACTCGCCCGGCAACGTGGTCATGATTTTCTGGGCCTTCCTCGGGGTTTTCTGCTCCCTGAGCATCATCGAGGTCGCGACCCGTCAGGTGGCCGCGTTGCAGGACCGCGGCGCGCCGTTGATTATCGGAAGTTTGGTAAGCTTGCCCCCCCCCCCTCTGCCTCTGCCTCCGCAGCTCCCCGCCTTGCCGTTTCTCGGGATGCCGGGCCCGGGAGGAGCAATACCACACACACGCACACACACACACACACACCACCCTTGGCCGTGAAGGGTGGGGGAAGGGGGAAAGGCTGACCAAACTTGATCCGTAGGGCGCCGCCGCCGTGCTCGAGTTCTACGCCATCGAATCCCCGCTCTCGCAGCCGCGCAACGCCATGCTGGGCCAGGTGCTGGCGGCGGTCGTGGGCGTCGCCGTCGGCAAGCTGTTCGCGCTCGACCCGGCCATCTTCCCGGCGGGCGGCGGCGGCGGCGGCGGGCCGCTCGCCCGGGACCTCACGTGGCTGGCGGGCGCGCTCGCGTGCGCGTGCGCGACGGCGCTCATGGCCGCCACGGGCACCGTCCACCCGCCGGCGGGCGCCACGGCGCTCCTCGCCGTCACGAGCCCCGACGTGCGCGGCCTCGGCTGGTGGCTCGTGCCCGCCATCGCGCTCGGCGTCGCCCTCATGCTCGGCGTTGCCCTGCTCGTCAACAACGTGCAGCGCCGCTTCCCCGTCTACTGGTGGTCCGCCGGGGAGGTTGGCGGTCACTGGCGGCGGCGAGGACGGAGCGGCGGCGCCGACGACGACGACGACCGCCGCCGCGAAAAGGACCTCGAGTCCGGTAGCCGGTCCGGCCCCGAAGACGGCAGCACCCTGCACCCCGAGAGGTCGCGGGGCTCCGTGGCCGGCGAGTTCGACGAGGCCCGGAAGCCGCGCCGGCGCATCACCATCGACGCCGACGGGCTGCGGGTGCCCCAAGACGTATACCTGCGGCCGGAGGAACGGGCGTTCCTCGAGGAACTGTGCGGACGGTTGTGAGTTGTTGTGGTTGTTGTTGTTGTTGCTGCTGTTGCTGTAGCTGTAGCTGCTGCTGTCATTGCGAGCTCTTGGTTGTGATACCCGACACGATACCCCCAATACAAGCGAGCGATCTGCGTTTCCATTCCCCCCTGTTACTGCCTTGGCGCCCCGCAATGCAACGTGCAATCCATCCAGTCCCCGTTCCCCAATCCGGCTACATGGATCCATTGCCCACGGGATGCTTCAATCGGGTGTTTGTTGACGCCTCCGGAGCGAGTATGAGATTGCCCATCCGGCTGTAGACCTAACGTTAGGTACATTTTGTGGATCTTGCAGTTCTGGACCTACCCAGTCAAGTGGTGAGAGACGGGTTTCTGATAACTGGCCATGCAATTGGCCATGCAGACAGAGTATACCCAGTTGTCGTCCGTCGATTTCCCTTCCTTTGCAGTTTAGTATTCTAACCATGCATCTTCAGGCCGCAGCTACCAGGGGAGTCCAGCCCCTGGAAAGTGCCAGAAATCTTCATGGGCTTGTGTAGCAAACATGGGATGGCCTTGCGGTTGCTGGACGTGTCGCCCATTGCTTTGTTCCTTTGCCCCTCCGCCCACTTGACATTGATTCTCCTCTTCTTTCCCCTTCTCGGAGCCCCTTCTTATTCTTCTTCTTCTTCTTCTTTTTCTTTTTCCGTTGACACGAATCACAAACAAACCGCGCGCGTATCGAATCAAACCGTCCATGTTCCACCGGAGTACCGTGTTGCGTTCCTGCCGTGGATGGAAGAGCCCTTGTCCCTGTGCCCTGTCCCCCAACCCCCACACCGGGTAAGTTGCACAGAGCACCTTTCGCTGAGCCTCGAACAGCCTCAGGGCCGCAGTCAGTCAGGTTTGCAATGGTCGGACTGTTAGCATGTCTGTGTTGAACGCAGAGCATGTCGTGAAAACGGGAAAGCCGTTGACGATTGCCATAGTTATCCATGCCATGTGCCTTCTTCCGGTACCAAGGCGATACTGCACAGATCCCAGACGACGATGGCGCCATGAACCATGCTACCAGCACCCTGTTCTATCACTTTTCGCACCCGCATCACCCCGGGCCGTCTGTCTCATCGGATGCTCCAGCCGTGGCTCTCCCTGGGCAATGCCCTGTTTCCCCTTTCTTTTCCCCAGAGAACACACAAGCAACCTACCGGACGCGCAGACGGTCCCTCGTTCCCTTTCGTGGGGAACCAAGACGGCTATCGGCGCTGAGGCGTCCCGAAACGCTGTACCATCTACGTCACGAAGGTCGCAAACGCCATTTACTGAACAATTTTTTCTTATGAGGACGATGAAAAATACTACTCGCTTTGATGATGACTTGGGCTCGGTAATTCAACACCACCTTGTTGAAGGGCTTGGTTTAGGTGGCAGGCTCGGTTTCTTTTGTGCAGGATCCAACTTACGATACACGTTCATTACCAACATCCATTACCTAAAGTACCTAGGTAAGTACCTAGGTAGTCACTCTCTTTTTCTCTTTACACCAATCCATTTCTTACCGCATCCTGCCCATCACCACACCCGCTGACAACCTGACCACATGCACTTTCATCACACGTTGAAATGATAGCGGCCGTTGCACTCGTCCCCGCACAAAAAAGTGCTTACCCAGACTGGCAACTCTCTCCGTCCAACTGTGGGGAGGGGACCCATGACATTGGAGTCTCGCCGGCCCCATCGTGTTCCCCTCATCGGCGATCGCCGCCCACCCGATATAGGCAAAAACACCCTCTCGACCTCAACATCAAGAAGTGGCCTCGTGGCGCAACGGTAGCGCGTCAGATTCCAGTCCTGAAGGTTATCCGTTCAAATCGGGTCGGGGTCATTGCGGGATGCGAATCCCCTTTTTGCCGCCCGTTCCAATGTCGATGATGAACACAGGCATCACGATGAAGGTTGTTCTGGATGATTATGGCGCAGGTGGTCGAGCATTGTGGGGCCAGCCACTAACTGGTGCGCGACGCATTCCAGCACTTGAGAGCTACACAACGGTGGTGGTCTATACGGCGTATTTCTGCAGGTCTCACTCAGCCTCAACCGGGCAATGCTGACCGTCAGCGGCTGCCTCGGGGACGATAAAGCTGGGAAATGTCCCCCCGCGAGCCGTTGCCCGTCAGTCGCCTTGTGGTGGTGGTGTTTCTAACAAACCGGCCATTGCACGAACCTGCCCTCCCAAGATGCAACTCCTCCGCGGTCTCAGTCTATCCCACGCCGGCGTCCAGCTCCTCATGCTGGGGCGGCGGCGGCAGGACCTCACGCCGGCGCAGTTCCGCGACCACTACGAAAACGTGCACATCCCCCTCATGCGGAACCTGACGGGCGACACGTTCCCGCTGTCGCACGAGCGGCACTACGTCGCGCGCGCGCACGACGACGGCTCCTTCCCGGCGGCGGTTCTGCCCGGCGGCGACCCGGCCGCCTTCGATTACGACGCCGTCGCCGTCCTGACGTACCGGGACAGGGCGCACTTTGACGCCAACTGGGCCTTCTTCGAGGACCCCGAGACCCGCCGCATCATCGCCGAGGACGAGGCCAAGTTCTCCGAGTGGACAAGGGGGGTCTTTTTGGGGTGATTGCTGGCCAGGCTGGGGAGGTTTGACCCAGGGGGACAGCTTGGGCTGGCGGAATTGCTGGTTCGCTCGCAAAAAAAGGGCTTCGAGGCTTGCGCGGTTGGATGAGCCGGGAATGCCTCCGGGAACGGGGTCCCGAATTCGAGATGATTCAAGGGCATGTGTACCTAGGCAACCTGCCATGGCAGATTCGCGTTTACGTAGCTGGCACTTCTGCCTGTCCTGTACTCCGGTCCGGCTCCCGCGATTCGTCCTGCAGCCTCGCCAGCTCGAGCATAAGACGGTACAGGTAGATGCCCTGGTGCTCGGGCGTCATGGCGCGCTCGTACCACACGCGGCCGGCCTCGGCGATGCGCCGGGCGACCCACTGGCCCTTGGCGGTGGAGGTGAGGAAGCGCACGAGCTCGGGCAGCTCGCCCATGTCGACGCTGACGGGCACGTAGTGCAGCCAGGGCTGCAGCCGGTCGTCGTGCCACTCGCGGAAGATGGTGAGCTTGAGCGGCACGCTGCGCGACGCCAGGAACCGGTAGAAGCGCCCGCTGAAGCTGTTGCCGTCCACGTCGAGCGCGAAGCGGTAGCGCAGCGGCCGCGCCTCGTCGTCGGCCCGCCGCGGCGCGCCGAAGAAGGCCGCCTGCTCGCCGCACACGGCCGCCGACGCGCAGCCGGTGAGGCGGGTGAGGCCGACGTCGAAGTGCGACGGGTCGACGCCGCCCGTGTAGGGCGCCAGGCCGGGGCCGCCGCCGCCGCCGAGGAAGGTGAAGTTGCGCGGCGTCTTCCCCTGCGCGAGCGCGACGAGCCGCTGGCGGTGGCCCTGGCGCCAGCTCTCGTGCGACCACTCCCCGCCGGTCGAGGAGCCCGTCCAGTACACGGCGTTCTTCTTCCGGCCCCAGCGCCGGTCGGCCCAGCTGCTGTAGAGGCTCGAGCCGAGGGAGTAGTGCGTCGCGGGGAAGAGGATGTCGGCGAAGGGGCGCGGGGCCGCGCGCGAGAGCAGCGGGATATCGCTCGGCCACCGGCGGACCGTCGCCGGCGACGCGACGAAGCCGTGCTGCGCGGCGTACTCGGCGTGCCGGCACAGGTCCCGTTGCGCCGTGGCGTTGGCCACAAAGTGTAATGCGCCGGGCGGGTCGGGGAGGGCGGACGACGGCGCCCCCTCGCCGCGCGCCACGCACGCCTCGGCCACGGCCGGCGCCAGCGGGCGGTGCGACAGCTCGGCCCAGGCGTCGCCGTCGCCCCCCCGGGCCCGGCGGGCGCGCCGGCAGCACCGAGGGCTCGTCCAGGAAGTTCAGCAGGAAGGCGACGTCGGGCGCCAGATGCCGCGCGTCGCCCAGCAGCCGCGTCAGCGGCGCGGCCCAGGCGCGGCAGCCGGCGCCGAAGCGGCCGTCGGCGAAGGCGCACAGCTCGACGTGGTCGCCGCGGCGGGCGGCGAGGGCGCGGCGGGCGCGCCGCCCGAGCTCGGCCGCGCCGTACCGGAGCAGCGGGTGCACGCCGTCGGCGATGGCGTCGAAGTCGTCGATGACGGGCGAGCCGCGCGCCAGCGCGTAGGCGGCCCACTGGCGGAAGCCGGCGGGCGGCGCGCGCCCGTACCGGCGCGCGTACGCGGCCGCCGCCTCGTCGGGGGTGCGCGACTGCCGCCGCCGCTGCGCGTCGAACCGGCCCTCGGCGGCGTGGTAGAGCTGCACCACGGGATGCCGGTCCCAGGTCCCCGGCGGGTCGTCTTCGGCGACGACGACGCCGCCGCCGCTGCCCGCCCCCCCCCGGCGAGGTGGACGAGGTCGTCGACGGTGCCGCCGCTGAGGTAGTAGAAGGTGACGACGAGGAAGATCGAGGTCGCGACCGCGATGACGTTGAGCCGGCGCCGGAGGACGCGCATCGTTTCGGGGTTGGGAAGAATAAGGGGGGGGAGAGATGGAGAGGCAGAGAGAGAAAGTGTGTGTGTGCGTGTGTCTATGCGAGCCGTCAACGTGGAGCGCGAAATTCCCGCTGTCAATGGAACCCAAGTTTGAAAAGGGTACCCGACGTAAGGGGTTAAACCATTTGAAATCCCCGGAGATCCTACCTGCTTCGTACCTACATATGTGTAGGGACTCATGCTGTATCACGGACCTGGATCTCAGACAAACACATTACCACATCATCTCTCTACACGTGATCACCGTCCAATCAATCGGCAGTGCTCTCACAGGACGGACGGAGCTAGAGTTCGGAAGAAGAAACGAAACACAAGACTCCATGAACGCAGTACATTCCGGTAGACTGAGAGGGGGGCCGAGCAGCATCTCGGCTGCTGGGCCGTCGGCAGCGACCCGTACCGCTTTCTGCATTCCTGGCAAATACCCAAGACCAGACAGAGGGACTTCTCGGACTGAGTAATAGGTTAATGGGAAATTTGATTCTTACCTATGTTCTACAGCAGGGGTTGCAGTAGAGCCATTGTATCTAGTTTTCAGTACTTGGTCGGTACGTGTGGCCTCAGCTTCCAACTTGCAACGTCGATGTAAGTCGCCATCGAGCACCACGAAGGCGTTCAACCCTACGAAATCGGATGGCATCGAGCGCCGAACGGGGGGGCCTTCATGAGAAAGGGAGAGCGACGATGGGCTGGTAACCGTGGAGACCACAGAGGCTGGCGGGATGATTGGACTCTTTTTTACCCATATCGTCGGTGCATAGGTACCTACGTAACACGACGACGCCCTGATGAGGGGTCGAGAATGCAAACGGAAACGCGCTGTTGTCGGCCATCAATCTTTGAAGACCCTGAATTTCCAGAGGTTAAAAGCATTTGGACCCTAGCGGACCGTTGTGTTGTTCCAACGCTTCCGCCGTTGTACATAGTGACGATGGTACATAGGTATCTATTACCTACGGTGGCGCCGTATTGGGTTCCATGGCACTTGAGCCCTTCCCTTCCCAATGGGCGCGACCTGAGGTGGGGGCACTTTACTGGCCAAACTCACCAGCACATGAGGGTCAGGAAGACGGCACAAACTCAATGGGGTGCGAAGACACGTTAGAATATAGAGATGTTCCAACAAAAAGAGAAAGAGAAAACCACCCCCCCCCCCCTCCGCTCCGAGGATTTGAAGGGGAATGGGGGGAATGCTCGTATATAAGTAGGGAGTACTTACTATGTACTTAAGTAGGTATCTCTTTACTTTATCCATCCGCTGTGGCCGTGGCTGCCTGTTTTGACCCACAGTAGATGTCATCTCCTTGCTCGGAACAAGTAAGTACTCACAACCGAACATGGATCCATCCCATCCATCCATAGATGGATAGGTTCCCTCCCCCAGACGGGGGGTTCCGGTCCACCATTATCAGCATCCATTGGACCTCGGAAGGCCTGACGATAAGCACCTGTAGCTCTCTCTCGCCCTTCCACCGGGGCCACAAGCCCGACGCATTGATGGCTCGTTCGTTCCATCCCACCCAATACCACCACCGCCGCCCGCATTCCCTGACCGACGGCAACACACACCATGTACAGCTTCACGCGCGAGAAGGCCGATAGCGCGGCCCGCGAGCCCCTGGGAGGCGCCGCGCCGTCGCGACCGCCGCGCCGCTTCGCCGGGAGCCGGGCGCACTTCGCGCTGCTGGCCGTGGTGTTCTCCGCGCTGTTCTACTTCAACCACCTCGCCGACGTCGCCGACGCCCGCCGCCAGGCGCTCTCGGCCGCCGGGCTGGAGACGTGCGCCTGGGGCACGCTGGAGGCGCACGCCGGCCTGCTGGCGGTGCCGCCCGTCGGGCGCGACGAGTTCCTCGCGCGCCAGGCGGCGCTCGCCGAGGCGCTGGCGGCGGCCGGCGTCGACGCCTTCGTCGCCGAGCCCTCGGCCTCGTCGGCCTACTACGCCAACATCTCCTTCACCTTCGAGCTCTCGGAGCGGCCCTTCCTCATGATGCTCGACCGCGCCGGCCGCTTCTCGTACCTGGTGCCCCGCTTCGAGGCCGGCCGCGTCGCCGGCCTCGACATGGTCTACCGCGACAAGCGGGTCCTGGCCTGGGGCGAGGAGGAGTCGCCGTACGCCGTCTTCGCGCGCGGTACCGGGTACGGCCGCGTCATGCTCGACGAGCACGCGCGCTACATGATCGCCGCCGGCCTGCGGGGCGCCGGCGTCGACGTCGTCCCCATGTCCGAGACGGTCCAGTCCCTCCGCGCCGTCAAGACCCCGGCCGAGCTGGCCATCCTCCGGGGCATCAACGCCTTCACGCTCGAGCTCGTGCGCTCGCTGCAGCGGTGCCTTCTGCTGGGCGTGACCCAGGAGGACGTCACCGCCGCCGCCCACGCCCTCTTTGCCCGCGCCGGCGTCGGCGAGGGCTTCTGGGCCATCGTCCTCTTCGGCGACCAGGCCGCCTACCCGCACGGCGGCAAGCACGGCAAGACGCTGGGCGAGAACGAGTTCGTCCTCATCGACATCGGGTCCAAGCTCCACGACTACGGCAGCGACGTAACGCGCACCATCCTGCCGCCCGACGCCCGTGTCAGCGACGAGCTCATGGGCATCTGGCACACGGTGCAGGCCGCCCAGTCGGCCGGCTTCCGCCTCATGCAGGCCAACCAGACCTGCTCCGAGGTCGACGCCGCCTCGCGCGCCGTGGTCAAGGACGCCGGCTACGGGCCGTACTACACGCACCGTCTGGGCCATGGGCTGGGCCTGGAGATGCACGAGCACCCGTACCTCAACGGCGCCAACAAGGAGAAGTTGAAGCTGGGCGAGGTCGTGACCAATGAGCCGGTACGTCTTGATTTCCGGTACCCTCCGCAAGGGACGGGCCCCCGCGCTAACAGACTGGAAATAGGGCATCTACGTAACCACGGAACAGGCCCACAGCATTGGCAAGCAGGTCGGCTTCGGTGTCCGCCTAGAGGACGCTATCCTCGTGACGGCGGACGGGGGTGTTCCGCTGACCGGGCGTAGGGCGCAGTCCCCCTATGATCCCTGAGTGCTGCTTGCCAAGCGGGCCTATCTATGCTCCCCCCCGGTCGCATCTGTTGGCCCAGTGGAAGATACGGTACTAAAAATCAGCGTCCCGAACAGTGGCGGTAAATACGGAGTAGATGCTCGGGTAGATCTGATCAATCAACTTAGTGCCCATTAGGTGGAGGGGCGGCTTTCCCTCGTGTGTCTGGTGTTTGTGCTCCCACAAACTGCCGATCCGCTGACGGTGACAGGAATGCATACTCTGACGTGCGCCGCGTCGCTGAGGGGCTGACTGAAGCAAAGAAATCATGCCTGTGGGCAAAATGCTATCATGCGATTCGCGAGGCGGTCGCCTGCAGCACTGGGGGGGTACCATCGTAGGAAATGTATGCGTATGTTTGACGGGATCACCGGTAACCGAAAATTCTCACCAGTGGAGTCCCACGCATTATGAGTATCCACCTCACCGCCGGTAGTGCGTTCGGCGCTGGCTATGCCGCGAATCCCTTCTGCGCAAGGCCACGAGTGGACAAACGCTAGGCAAGGGGAAGACGGAGGGACTGGAGGGCTGGCCTCCTCCCCGTATCTCCATCGGCCCATGTGGGCGGTAGGGGGGGCCGCAGTCCGCATAAACGGTCATTGAAGGGCCGCTGCCTTAGTAATCCTACTGGTCGATCCCACGCGAAGGAACATTGTCGCCGTGCCCCCTTTCGGGGGGCGGGGGGGAGGGGGGAGGTTCCTGACTGCGCAGCAGTAAACTTTTTATTCTCGCTGCCCGCCGGCTCTTGCAGACGCGGCATTGTACGACATAGACCACGGGGACGCTACCGAGCCACGCAACTTCAACATGGCCGAAATTTTCTTGTAAGAGCGAGCGCCCCTGACCCGCGGGGGTCCGACATGTGGAAACGACGTTCTGACCTCGGCAAAGCATTGGTGCTACTGGGCACATAGGTGGCGCGGTCCTCGACAGGATCCTTAACCAGCAACCCGATATCGCCGTCAAGGCCCTCGTCCGGGACGAGGAGAAGAGCAACCGCCTGACGGCCAAGTACCCCCGGGTACAGACCGTCATCGGGGACCTGGAAAGTTTCGACAAGATCGAGGAGTGCTCGCGGGCCGCCGACGTCGTCATCAACACGGCGCCCGACATCACCCACGATAAGGCCATTGAGGCCATCTTGCGCGGCTGTAAGGCAGGGTTAAGGAGGTTTTTTGCCGTGTAACCTGGTGCTGACGTCGACCCACAGTGAAAGCTAGAAGCTCAAAGGGCCACTACTTACACACGTCGGGCGCGTCTCTGATTTGGGACGAGCCCGAGGGATCCAAGGATGCCCGCACCTGGGACGATATCGAGGACATCCAGGACCTCATGGCGCTGAATCTCGCCCACACTCACAGCGTCACGGACCGGGTAAGCAACGGCTCTTTCCCCGGGCGAGGAAAACAGGAAGGGCATTTTCGGCGTGATCTGCTACTGAACGTCGGATCCTAGATTGTGCGCGAGGCGGCTTCGGACGTCCACGTCGCCATCATCGCGCCCGGCTTCGTGGGGGGCATGAGCGCGTCCCTGGAGCACCCGACGCCCATCACGATGCCAGCGATGCTGCTGACGGCGCGGGCGCTCAAGACGGGGTTCCAGATCGCCGAGGGCGAGAACCGGCACGCGTGGATCCACGTGGACGACCTCGCCGCCATGTACACGCTGGTGCTGGCCCGGGCGCTGGCGGGGGACGCGGCGGCGTTCGGTGCCGAGGCCTACTACTTCGGCACGGGCGAGGAGATCCGCTTCGCCGACTTCATGGCGGGCCTGGCGCCCCGGCTCCAGCGGCACGGCGTGCTGGCGTCGGCGGCGGTCCGGCCCGTCAGCGTCAACGACGCGGCGCGCGCCAGCATGTTCGGCGAGCACTTCGACGCCGACGCGGCCCCGCCGGCGCCCGACTCGTGGGCCATGCACATCGCCGTCATGTACGGCGTCAACATGCGCATCCGCGCCTCGCGCATCGCCCGCCTCGGCTGGCGGGCCGAGAGGCCGTCCGTGGTCGCGACCCTCGACGAGGTGCTGACGGCGTACCTGCGCGCCGAGAAGGAGAAGGAGGAGAAGGAGAAGGCGGCGGCCGACAACGCGTGATGTGAAAAAAAAAGAGGGGGGTGGAGAAGTCCAGAAAACCGTGGCCTGTCGGGGAGGGAGAGGTTTGGGCCGAGCAACAGGTGATAATGACGATGATTGCTGCGACCAGACCTGAGGTATCTAGGTAGGTACTTAGTTACCTGTTTCCTCTGCTATCCAGTCTGAAACCGACATTCTACCCACATGGGATGTTGGATGGCAGGACTCCCTGTAGTGAACGACACCCCGGTTGGCGGAGTCGGAAACCGGAAGCGCTGTAGAGGAGAAAAAGGGCCAAGAGCAGATCGAAAAAAAAAAGCAGCCGGGCGGCGAGTGGTTCCCAAACTGGTGGTCATGATGACAAGACGCCACAAGGGAAGGCGCGTATGTGTGTGTGTAAGTGCCCCCGCCGCACATGGGAAAAGAAAAGGTGGAGCAGTGGTGCATGTGCAACCTCTCGCCCATCTCGGCCGTTAATCCATCCATGGAAAGACCACATCCACATTCCCTCCTCCCGCTGCCAATGGATTGGATTGGAGACCCGGAGCTGAACGAGAGGGTTCGCTCGCGGGCCAAATCCAGTCGCGTCTGCGTCTGCGCCAGCCAGAAAGCTAAGAGCTAACAAGGCATTGCATGATTGTGGTCAGGTCTCTCGACTTTTTCTCCGCTCGTACACCCCCTCCCCCCGTCCCGTCCCCCTGGTGTCTACGTACTGTTAGCAGGTCTCTCTGAGCGGAAGGCATCGGTTGCTCGTCCGAAAGTCAAATCCCGCCTTGTCTGCCTGACATCGCGGGCCGTTCCCCCCGTTTGCTTTTCTTTTTTCCTTTGCTTCTTTCCCCAGTCTCTGTCTCGCCTGCCCACCCTTCGACTACCTGTGCACACCCAATCGTCCTCCTTACAAGCCCGTCTCTCGCATCGCCTGGCTTTCGCTCCACTGGCCCGGCCGGCTTTCCCCAGACGCCCGCGCGCGCGACACTTGCAACCCCAGCTTCTCCACGTAACTCCACTGCCTGCGCGCGACCCCAGGTCGGTACCCTCGAGTCAGCAGCGTTCGCAACCAGCAGTCGTAGCAGCAGCAGCAGCACCAAGCAGCACCATCAGCAGCACCGTCAGCAGCACCGTCAGCAGCACCATCAGCAGCAACCGCAAACCCACCGCAGCGGCGGCGGCGGCGGCGGCACCCCCCCCAAAGCGCCATCGACCACCCCGTCGTCACGCACATCTCTAACGGGAGGAGGGGCTTCCAGCAGCCAGCCATGTCGCGCGGCGTCAACGGCGACAGCCCGGCGGCCGGGCCGGCGCCGGCGTCGGCGCAGCCGCGGGATCGCTTGGCCGCGCTGCCGGACGCGCTGCTCCTGCAGCTCTTCGAGCTCGTCGGGCGCACGTCGAAGCGCGACCTCTGCGCCGTCTCGCGCCTCAACCGGCGCTACCACACGCTGAGCGACGCCGTGCTGTACAAGAGCATCCTCTTCGAGTCGCCCGAGCTGCACCTCACCTTCAGCGAGTCGCTGGGCCGCCGCCCGCGCCGCGGCTCCGCCATCCACGAGGTCACGCTCGAGTACCCGTCGTCGGAGCTCTCGCAGCTCGCCCTCGACTCCACCGTCCACGGCTCGCACTACGAGCCCTCGTCGCGCGACCAGCCCTCGCACTACGACGGCCTGTCACGCACCCTCTCCATCATGTCCAACCTCGAGAAGCTCGACATCGCCGTGCCCGCCGTCCTGCTGCACGGCATCGGCGCCCTGTTCAACGGCCCCTTCGACCTTGCCTGCCTCAAGACGTGCACGCTCTTCTACCAGTGCCTCGACGACCAGTACTGGGATCTGCGCGACAACATCCACATCTTCTCGCACCCCACCCTCGAGCGCCTCACCATCAAGCGCGCCAAGCTCGACTACCGCGGCTTCGACATCCTCGAGCGCCCGCACGAGACGGCCCTCAAGGCGCTCCACCTCGTCGAGTGCGACATCAACGACGACGCCCTCGCCGACGTGCTCGAGTTCCCCGAGGCCCTCGAGGAGTTCGTCATGACGCAGGCCGCCGACCCGGCCCCGCCGCTCGAGGAGAGCTCCGACGACCTCGGCGACTACATGGTGGCGCTCCGGTCGCAGGCCCACTCGCTGCGGAGCGTCACCGTCGACCACCCGACCCTGAGCAGCCGCAAGGCCCTGCGCCTGCGCGACTTCGCCGCCCTGCGCACCCTGCGCCTCAACTGGGACTACCAGCTCTACGGCCGCTCCTCCAAGAAGCCGCGCCTGCACTCGGTCGGCCTGCCGCCCGCCCTCGAGACCCTCGAGTTCTTCCACCCCCTCGGCACCGACGACGAGGTCACCGAGCTGCTCATGTACACCGTCCAGACGAAGCGCGTCGTCGCCAACACCTGGCACACCCTGGTGGTGGTCGCCGGCGACGCCCCCGACGACGACGACCACCACCACGGCGTCTCGCGCGAGCTGATAGAGACCTGCAAGGACCAGGGCCTGAAATTGGATATTATCGGGGCCATGGATGACGAATAGACCGGGGGCAGGGTTAGTTTCGCGGTATCCATACGCTAGAGAAAGAAGATGGCCGAAACGGGGAGACGTGTACACGGGAAAACTCCCAATAGTTAGAGGAGGTCAAGAGTCCTGGATAGAGTAGAAGACGCCGGCATGGGGGTGGGTGGCTCCGCAAAAGCCGGGTAGAAAGTCGGGGGAGGCGCACATGAATTTTTATGATACCTAAGTAGATACAGCAAGGAATTTTAATACCCATCCCATTACAACGAACTCTTTCGCCTTGGCAAAAGAAATGGCGAGCGCCGAGCCCCGTGTGCCTGGGTAGGACTTTTGGTTTTCCTCGAAGTCGCCTCTAAGGGTTCTCCTGCGCGTCAGGCTCTTGCGTACGATGCGCATTGGGTTTCTTACAGTGGCAAAGGCGCGCCGTCGAAAACGCACGGCGCCAAGGGGGGGGAGGGGGAATGCAATCGTTTACCAGACGGGCGGGCGGGCGCGCGCAAAGCGTTAGGGGTGGCGTTTTCCTTCAGCGGGCCGGCGGTGCAGGATTTCCCCCTCCCCTCCCTCGATGGGCGGCTTAGAAATCATTGCCTCGCCAGACGCCACTTTTCCTCGTGGAGTCCTAAATCACCACCCATCCCGCATAGCAGTGGGGAGGGGGGAGGGAACGAAGAAGAAGAAGGGAGGAGGGGGGACCTGAGCCGCCCCCGTTTTGTTCGCTGAACATCGGTAAAAGGAAGCAAGCAGCCTTTGAAGACAACCAGGAACGAATTAACCAACTGCCGGCGCGCGTCCCTCGCCCCCCCAAGCAAAGAACACCGAACACTCCATTGGCGCACGCGCTCTTTCTGCAGACGAGAGAGAGAGAGAGAGAGAGAGAGAGAGAGAGAGAGAGAAAGAAAAAAAGGGAAACAAAAATAAAAACGGGCGACAGAGGAAAGGGAAAGACCAAAAGGCATATATCTCTCTCCCCCCTGAACCACTGGCGAAGCCCCCCCTCCCCCTCCACCCCCGCCCGCCAATTGGAGGAGAAGCGGAACTGCGAGCCCGCGAAAAGAGCGACATGGTCCGTCCTGCGCCATGAGCTCGTTTCATTGCTTTCCCGACCTGCCGCCCGAGATCCAGGCCCAGATCTGTAAGTTGGAAGCTACGCCGGATGCACAGGTAGGAACTACGCGCTCATACTTTTTGGCCAGGGCATGAGCACTTCCGCGGCGGGCGGCTGATCCGGGCGCTACGTGTGGCGACCCGGGCGCCGTCGCCCTCGCCGGCGGCGGCGTCGTCGTCGTCGCCCGCGTCCGCGTCCGCGTCCGCCGCCTACGCGTACACGCACACGGCGCTGGATCCGGCGTCGGGCGCGCTGGTCTGGAACCCCAACGTGGCGGCGCCGGGCCTGCTGGCCAACCGCTGGGCCTACGAGACGTACCGGGTCTGGCGACGGAGTGCGGCGGCGGCGGCGGCGGCGGCTGCGGCGCCCCCCGCCACGCCGCCGGCGTCGTCCCCCGACGGCCACGGCGACGGCGGGGGCGGCATGACGGTGCGGACGGCGGCGGCGGCTTGGTCCCCGTCGGCGCTGCCGGTGCGCTGCGCCGACGACCTCTTCTACCTCGCGGACCCGGCCGACGTCTTCGTCGAGCAGCGCTACGCCAACGGGTTCCGCTGCCGAGGCGTGCCGCGCCGCATCGCCGTGCCGTGCTACCGGACGCGCGACCAGGGCTTCGCCCTGTCCGACATGGGGCTCCGGCGCGAGTGGCCGCGCCCGCTCCCCATGGCCCCGCACCTCGACGAGATCCTTCTCGTGCAGCCCGCTTCGACCCTGCACGACGTGCCGCGCAGCGCCGTCCAGGTCGCCCGCCGCGACGAGTGGGGCTTCGCCCGCTGGGACAGCCTTTGTGCGTCCCCCGGCTTCGAGCCATGCCTCGCCATGTTGCCCGTCATCGACTTCCAGGAGGGCGAGCTTGCGCTGGCCGAGATGCTGGCCCCCAGGTCCTTGGCCGACGTAAAGGTAAGATGGGTCGTGGATATCGATGGTATTGGGGCTAAGCTTGCCGGCCGCCCGGAACCCCCACGTCTTTCTTTTCCCTTTGGGGGGCTTGCTTCCAATGGCCGCGTCTCCTAAGTTGGTCGACTGTCTGTCGGGGGCGTTTCTAGTCTGCTCGGCGTCACGCTATCGTGGCTCGTCTGAATCGTCGCTATCCTGGGGACTTACAAAAGGCATGGTGAAGGCCGGTCCGTAGTGGACCGTTTTGCTCATCCGCCTCTGAAGTCTATGGTCCTCGGCATTTTCCTTGTCGATAAGCTCTCCCAACTTCCGGCGCTCCTCAGCATCGGCAGCCGAGGTTGAAGCCTCGCCGGGTTCCTTCGGCTGCTCGGCTTTGGACTTCTCTTGCTCCCGGTGCTTCCTCTCCTGGTTCCTCTCGAATTCCAGCGCTGCCCTCAACCTCTCTTCGTTTTGGCGGGCCTGCTCTTCCTCCCCCAGCACAGCATAGTGCGACCTGCGCATCACCCCGAGCGCGCACAAGAAGAAGCTGGCTATCTCCCAGGCAAAGAGGACGGGGACGGAGTACCGCAGCTTGGGATTGCAGCCGTCGGACCAGATGTCCAGGAGTGTCTGGTAGATTTCATGGGCTGGAAACATATAGCCGATGCGGTAAAAGCCGGGACTCAGCTCCAAAGGGAGCAGGATGGACGTCACATTGACTACGACCCACGAGATGAGCGACATGGGCACGTACGTCGCCGGGAGCCAGACAGTGAAGACGTCGAGGGTCTGGAAGTTGAGGTGCGCAAACAGCCAAAACGCCATCCACGTCAGGGCGAACTGGGCGCCGTTGACCTCCCAGTCGGCGCGAAAGGCCCAGACCATGCCCGTCACGCATAGCGATCCAACGAAGCAGTACAGCAGGGAGTTGAGGGTCCGCACGAGAATGATACGAGCTGGGTGGATCTTGGACCAAATCTTCAGGTTCGCGTAGATGCCGTTGACGGTGCCGAGGTAGAAGAACTCCTGAATTAGGACGAGGACGATGACCATGGTGTTGTAAACCGCCCTCGATCCCTGGCTTGTGGGTTTGAGATTGACCGACGTAAGCGTCCACGGGTTGGCGAAGACGGAAAGCGCCTCGGCGCTGGTCACGCCCTCGACCCGGCCCGTCCCGTTGGCCCGGCTGTAGGCGACGCGGGCTGCTTGCGACAGCGCTTGCATGGAGCCGAGCACGGCGGCGTCGACGATGGCGGAGTAGCGCGCCTCGTTCCAGATCAGACCGAGCTTGTCCGCAGGATCGTGGGCCGCGGCGGGCGGGCCGCCGGCGAGGGCCTCGCGCAAACGGCCCGAGGCGCCGGCCGCGACGTACAGGCCGCCCCAGTACCGGGCGCGGCACACGCTGGCCTTGAGGTCGTCGGGCGCGGGCAGGTCGCGCGGCGCCACCTCGACCAGCGTCGGGAAGGCGTCGGCGCGCAGCGTCCCGTAGGCCGCGCGCACCGCCTCGCCGATGGCGCCGCCGTCGTAGTCGACGAAGGCAATGGTGATGTGGTGGGTGCGCGACGACTGCTGGTACAGCGAGCCCATCAGCCAGGAGAACAGCACGAGGAAGAGCAGCTGGAGCAGGACAAAGTTCTTGGCCACCGCCTTCAAGAACTTGAGCCCAACCCCGGAGTGCTGCCCCAACCGGACACGATTGTCGCCGAGCGCTCGGTCGTAGCGCCACATGGTTCGGGGACAGAGGCGGTGGAAACAGGTAAGATGGGAGGCAAGTACTAGAAGTATAAGACGTAAGCATGCAACTGTCGTGCATTTAATGTATCATTTCACACGGCCTGGGTTCTGGACGTATAGGTGGCGAAGCGGGGGTCGGGACTGTGAACCTGATAAGCTTCAACCCACCTCCCATATTGTGTAACTGTCAAGGGGAAGATGGAAGATGCCCGAGTCAGCCACTGACGTCCTGCTTAAGTATTGCCTCACTCTTCTTGGGCTGCCAGGTAAAAAGCGACCTCTCAAGAAAGGCCCTCAAGGCGGTCAAGCGATGCTGGCATCTGCAGGGGATCAGATCAGGCGATGAGTAAGCGCGTACCACATCGGTCCGGACCGCATCGCAACTGCCCACTCAGAGTGGGAGCAGCAGCAGCTTCCAGATCTTAGAGTTTCATGCCCTGGCATAACTCCAATCCATCCATCCATCCATTCTCTGGATTCATTCGATCGCGTCGCCGTGGCCGACTCCATTCAGTTGATTTACTTGTTAGGAGCGAAGCAAGGCAGCTCGATTCGGTTGCCTGAGGCGGTTGGACAGACGGGCTCCCCGGGAGCCATACCAGCGCCCCTGTTATTTTTCACTTGCGGAGTGTTTGATCTGGCGGGAGCGGTCGGTTAGAACACGTGAAACATAGAGGCTTCCTATCGTTAGAAGAGTACACCCGGACAGACTGCCAACAGGTTCGGCAAACGCTTCTCACATCAAAACACAGACAGACAGACTGATTGGTGGTCGAACCGCACCGCACCGCCACCCTCCCAAGAGCTTGATCTGGCCTCTAACAGTTCTCTCTGCCACGTACGATCGTGTTCCAATTCCCCGGGTTGAAGTCCTGACCGTTCATGACCCAGTCCATGTGCGAGGGGTTGCAAGTTTCGTAGATGCGCCCCGCACTGTCGGCGATCTCGTCCCAGCTGCGCAGGGTCTTGGTCGCCGTGTTCTGTCGGTACGGATGCCAGCCCCGAGTCAGCTAATAGCGAAACCCCGACGAGAACGAGGAGGAAGAGGCAACCGGAATGAGAAGGGGGGGCGGAGGAGAAGAAACCAGATCAGGCTCACGTCGTTGCACCACCAGATGCCGGCCGAGTCGCTGCACGACACCCGGCCGCAGTTCCCCGGCCCCGGCCCGTTGCTCGGTGCCCCCGACAAGCCCCGTAGGTACTGCATTCCCATGAGGATGTCGGACACGAAGGCTTCGGGGAAGCCGTCGCAGTGCGTGGGCCCCTCCCCGCCGCCGCCGCCGCCGCCGCGGAAACTCGCCGGGGCCTCGGCCTCACGGAGCCGGAAGCCGGGACTCTTGATTTGGGCCTGGGAGAAAACTTCCTGGACCGTACCGTTGAAAATTTCGGTCTGACAGGGAATTGCGGCAGCGCTTCAGTTCATGGGCTCCGGAAGTTGACACAGCGAAGTCCGCATCCTGCCGGGGGGCGCCAGAATGACGCGTCCCGCTATTGCAAGAAATAAAATAGGTAGGGTTCTCACCCGCCCTGGAGACAGTTCTATGCGCCACTCCAGCGTCTCGACTCCATAGCCGGGGATGGGGGCGTCGGTCACTGAGGATCGCGGCGCCTTGGTTCTTCGGTCAGAAGACGGTTCCAAAAATGCAGCCAGGCGGAAAAAAAAAAAAGAACATACCGCGTAGGCAACAGACGCTGTGAGGATTAGGATGAATGGCTCTGCTCTCATCTTTATGATGGGATGTAGCTCATAGCAGTGAGGTATAATACTTTTTTTGAGGACTCGAGCTGCGGCGGCGGGGGCTCCCTCCCATCGAGTCAAAATATAGAAAATGGCGAGGTTACCCTGACGCGAGGCAATCAGGCATATGCCCAGGGAATCGACGAGACAGTTCCACGAACAAGTTGTATAACGAGTCTCCTTCCTTCGATTTCCTATCTAAAGTTGATTTTTGGGCGTCCTCGCCGGTACGACCTCTGCAGCTAGCCTCCGGGTCCAATTTCGCCCGGCCCATAGCAAACATGTCTGTGGTACCCAAGACGATCAGGTTGGCTGTATGCCCAGATTTGGGTTACGGATAGTATCGCGATGAGCCAAACCCCGTATATCAAGTCACGCACTTGCGCTCCTACGTGGCAAGCGTCCACTGCGCGGAGGGGTTATCATAGGACGCACGAGCGACATATTAAAAGAGAAAAGACAGAAAGAAAGAGGGAACAGCGTGCTTATTACGTATCTGGCGCGGCACAGCGGGTCAGGCGAGAGAATGAATGCCAAGTGGAAAGGGGGGGCATCTGTATCGCCGGTTAAGAGATTGGACATACCAAACCTATAGTACTATAGTACAAGTGGAATTGCCGCGGCTCATGTGACGAGGTGTCTGGGAAGCCTCTGGATCGGTTCAATAATCGGAGGGGCTCCGATCCACGCTCAACGAAAGCATAGCGTTGCCAGGTGATCTGGCAAAATGATTGGACGGCTGATCGTGTGAGAGTTGAGCGACGGTTGCCTTGTCCACCATGGGAGTCTGTGATATGAAACCATCGATCGAAAGCTTGATATGCGGAGATAAATTAACCGAAATACATCTTTCCCGCCGGTTCATGATATATGTCTTGCATGCTTGGAGACTAATTGCGCTCCTTTCGTTGTTTGTCGTGATATATTAGAAAGGTGTAATACTTGGGCGGATTGTCGTTCAAGATGGTCGTTCTCCAAGACCGGCGGAGTCCACCCACCCCGCCCCCTTCTGACTGTCTGGCGAGTGCCTGGCCGAATATCCAAGGACTGAGAAGTGACGACACCATTTACCGAACGCCCGCCGGGGTTAAAAGAGCTTGTTAGGTTCCGTTTCACTTGTACCAAGAAAATCCCTCTGCTTGTCTCACCCATTACCGGCGTCGGGCGGTCTTGGGTGGTTCCTTGGGTGCAAACAGCAGTCGAATCCCCCGTATCCTCCGTGTACGCATATTTGGGCTGTTGCTGTGGGAGTGGGAGCACCCCGAGGAGCCGGGGCCGGTGGAGGGTCACCTGAGGGGCCCGGTAGCCCGTCGCGACCCGGTGGCCCGATAGGACCCGGTGGCCCGATAGGACCCGGTAGCCCGTCGCGACCCGGTTGCCCGTCGCGACCCGGTGGCCCATAAGGACCCTGAGGCCCCGGCGGTCCATGAGGCCCCGGTGGTCCCTGAGCTCCCGGTGCTCCATGAGGCCCCGGTGCTCCCTGAGCTCCCGGTGCTCCCTGAGCTCCCGGTGCTCCCTGAGCTCCCGGTGCTCCCTGAGCTCCCGGTGCTCCCTGAGCTCCCGGTGCTCCCGGTGCCCCCGGTGCTCCCGGTGCTCCCGGTGCTCCCGGTGCTCCCGGTGCCCCCGGGGCCCCATTATGACCCGATGGGCCGGGGGAGCCACTGTGCCCGCGGGGTCCTTCGTTCCCGATCGGCCCTGGCTCACCACGATCCCCTACCGGTCCACGATCTCCTACAGGGCCACGGTCGCCTCTGCCACCAGGATCCCCTTTGTCTCCTAAACAGATGTGTGAGCCATCGGAAAGCATGGACGTATGGATACTTATCGAGAACAAGGTTGAAGCGGATACCAACCTTTACCACCAGGTGGGCCTTGGGGACCGTCGCGGCCATCGCGGCCATCACGACCATCGCAGCCGTCCTTTCCGTCCTTACCATCCCTTCCGTCTCGGCCATTATTACCATTCTGGCCATCCCGGCCGTCTCGCCCGTCCCGCCCGTCTCGACCGTCTCGACCGTCCCGGCCTCGGGGACCACGGCGGCCCCGACAGCAGCCATGGTGACGGGAGTGTTTCTTCTTCCCGTCGCCGCCGCCGCAACAACAACTGCCCCAGCACAGGAACGAGAGCACGACGATGAGGAAGCAGAAGCCCAGGACCAGGCCGAGCGCCACGGCCCCGGTCGGGGACAAGCTCCCGCCGGCGTCGTCGCCGTCGTCGCGGGGCAACACCCGTCCGGGGGCCCGGAGACGGGGCGCGTCCCGGATCCGACTGGCCCCCCGTCCCGGGTATAGGACGCCCATTTTTCTCTCTCTTTTGTCCGTGCGGGCGGCGTACTGGGAATCAAGAGGTATATATATGTATCGACGGGTCGGCGAACCTCCAAGGGGGAAGGGGGGCCCATCCGTGCCCCGAGGTGGAAAAGAGGAGAACGAGGGACGGAAGAGGGAGGTTTCCTTCGCGCCTACGGGGAGGGGGAGGGCCCAACGCATGCACACCCCCATCCAGCATTACTTATACCAGGCGAACAACCCGACAGCGAAAAACCCTCCCCCTACCCCGCATCGAGGCACCGGCGACTTCCATTCGAGGATCCCTCTCGCCGCCCGTCCTGTCGTGCGAGGGCTGCCTCTGTCTCTATCTTTCGCTATCTCTGTTTGGGGGGGGGGGGGGCACACACAGCCTGCCGATACGGCGTGACGAGGAAAACCGGGCGCGTGGCATTTGGTTTTTCCTCTTACCACTCCGGGTGCTCCCCTCCCCCCCTTTTCCCCGGACTGGCCAACCCCCGCGCGGCTCGGGTCGCAATCGGCGAGGCCCCCCCGGGAGGACGCGCGCATGGGGGGGGGGAGTGACAGCTGCAGGGCCAACTCATCCACCTCCTTCTCTTCCGGGGCTCCCCCCTTTTTTCCCGCCGTCTGATGTCGTGGTCATGGCGCGGGCCACTCGTGCGGCTGACGGCGAAGGGCGGGTGGGTGGTCCCGGTCAGCACGACATGTCGGCTGCGGCGCACTGCAACCCGCCCCCCGGGCCGGCCGGCCCAATCGGGAACGGGGGGGGGGGGGGGGGGTGGCGCATGGATTTCCATATTGAACCGCTGCAGACCCTGGGGGGTGGGAAGGGGAAAGGGGAAGACTGCGGAGGAGGAGGAGCCAGGGGGCTGGTTGGTGAGCGATCCGAAAAGACCGAGCCGAAGCGACCGGCATGGAGGAGAGAGAGAGGGATTTTGTTTGGTCGCTTGGGAAGAGGGGGGGCGAATCAAGTCGCTTCCCGGGCGCCGCACCGAGCACCCGGGCTGCCAGTTCACGCGCCCAGTCGTGTCGCCCTGGCTGATGTCGAACCATAGGAGGAGGGGGGAGGGGGGAAGGTATCACCAACATAAACCTGCCTTATCGTCCCACCTCCTCCCCCGGGGAGGGAACAGAGCCTCGTTGGGCCGGTTTGCATGAAGGGGCAACGCGTCGGGTCTGGACCTGTGTACCAAGAAAAGTGAGGCTTGCACGGTGTGACCGAAACCCAGATGCCGGCGTATAACAGAGGGGTAAGTAAACGCACCGCCCTTAACCCCGAGATGGGCCTCTCTTATTTACGTTCTGTCGCCCTCGGCCGTAAAAAGAGCCCCGGGACTTGTAGCGGCAGCCCCCATGGGTGTCGGGAGAATCGAGACGGGTGAGGGTCATGGGATGGTGCATTGTACAAAACAACTTTTGGCTGCTGTTGATCTATTTATATACAAGAAAAACATGTGGAGTGTCTCTACCCCTCCATGCGGGAAATATGTACGCGCCTGCTTGTCCGATAGCCCGGCACCGCCTGGGGCTGCAAGGAAGAAGAAATAAAGTCCCTCTCCCCAGGAGGGGCTCGGCCCCGTGCCACAAATCAAGAGATATATACATAGAACGGGGGTGGGAGTTTCGAGAGCGCGAAACCAAGGGCCGCGGGGCTCTCTCTCTCTCTCTCTCTCTCTAGCAGAAGGCGGAGCTGGGCACGTTCAGGCACTTCTTCTTCTCCTTCTGGCCGCCCGAGACCTTGACGCCGGACCACGACCAGTCGGAGCAGGCGCCCTTGCCGCAGAGCACGTAGATGGGCTGGGCCTTGGCGGTGACGGAGCCGGTGACGCCCTTCATGGTGAGGCCGGTGATGGGGACGCCGGTGGTGGGCTCGCCGGTGGGGCTGCCGTTCTCGTAGTCCTGCTCGATGACGATGCCGTACTTGGCGATGTTGGTCAGGGTGACGTCCTCGTAGGTGATGCCCGAGACCTGGCCGGTGGCGCCGTAGACCGTCTTGATGCGCACGCCGTTGTCCGAGTCGCGCACGGTGCTGTGGCTGATGTGCACGTCCTTGACCGTGTTGTCGCTGCGGCCGCCGACGGAGCCGATGGAGAGGCCGTGGCCGCCCGAGCACGTGCCGCCGGTGAAGGTGATGTTGGTGCCGCTGTTGACGGCCAGGCAGTCGTCCTGGTTCTTGACGTTGGCGCCGCTGATGTAGACGCCCTCGGACGAGCCGACGTCGAAGGCGTCGGTGTTGTGGCCGCCCTTGTCCGTGTCGCCGGCGCTGTTGTCGATGGTGACGTCGTAGACGCCCAGGTTGGTGACGCCGTTGATGCTGAAGCCCTGGACGGGCGTGTTCTTGACGTTGAGGCCCTTGATGTTGGAGTTCTGGAGCTTGTGGGCGGCGAAGAACTTGGGCTTCGTCTTGCCGCCGTTGCCGCCCTTGCCGTCCCACCACTTGGGGCCGTTGCCGTCGATGAGGTGGCCCGAGGCGCCGTCGACGAGGATGTTGTTGCCCGAGACGGAGATCAGGGGGCCCTTCCACTCCTTGTAGCCGAACGAGGTGGTGCCGGCGAAGGTGACGTGGGTGCCGTCCTTCAGCCCCGTCAGGTCGAGCGTCTCGCCCGCGGGGACGGTGATGTCCTTCAGGACGATGGAGGAGCACGACTTCTTGCCCTTGGCGGCGGCGGCGGCATCGGTGAAGGTGCAGCTGTCAGCGCGGCCGTCCAGCTCGGCGGCGGGGGCGGCGGCCACGGCCGAAATGGCGCAGAGGCCGAGGAGAGCCTTGGAGAGCATGGTCGTGAAGGGAGTGGGAACGAAGTAGTGGGTGGAGGAAGGTCAAGTGTGTATGTGTATGAACCCAAGGAACGACTGGCTTGGCAGGGGACTTGGGGTAGGGTGGTATCGAAAGAGCGAAAGGGGGGCTAGACAAGCTGCCGGATGAATAGAGAAGCAGCCAAGACTGGAGCAAGAAGGACAGACGATGGTAGGCTATAGAAGCTTGGCCAGACGGGATCCCAACACCACGGGACGCGGCTGCCAAGCGCCTTATACTCGTCCCAAGACGTCCCCCCTTCGGTTCTCGGGGCCCCGGCCAGGAGCTGGTGACGGGCGGCACAACGGCACGCAGGGCGGGGCAGCAATCACGGTGTCTTTTGCCCCATTGGGCGTGTGTGTTCGTCACCCGCGAAGAACCGCATCGGCCGGGTTCAGGTCAGCGAGGGGCCAGCTCCCGTGCCTGTGTCGAGCCACGACGACATCGCCCAGGCACGGGCGTGGAGGCGAGATATTCAGCTTACAGGGCATGGGGACGCGCGCGACAGGGATACCGAGGGGAGATGGAAGGGATAGGCCAATTAATCCCCCACCAATCAGCGTCTCAGCTGCCGGGAGTGGAGGTAGGCAAGCGGCTCGATTGGGAAACCGTTTCCAGGGACCCTCCAATCCTGCAATCAGCCGCGGCACTTGGATCTCAGTACGGGAATGGATACTATGCAAAGGTTAGCACCAACGGTTGACTCTACTATCCTCTCCAGGAAGGAGGTAGACCGACTTATACGAGCACTCGAACGACGGAAAGTGCCCATCTATCTATCAACTACCTCTTCCTCACGTGCCAGTTACCTGCTGCTAATAGAGAGAGTCTCGGGGCTTTCGCATGGGAAGTACTTCCATATCTACCTCACATGAAGCGCATAATGTAAGTTAGGGTACCTACCTCCTACGCAGCGGACACTTTGTGGGTTCTAATTGCCCACTAAGAAGGGAAAAGTAAAAGTACCAACCGGCGCCGGCAGTCAGTTCCAAGCGGCTTTAGCGGCATGGAAGAGGAGAAGGGGGGGGGGAATGGAAGCGGCCCTAGTCGTCGGCACCCGAAACGGGCCAGGGCGGATGGGATGTTGAAAAAGAATCTCGGACCCCCACCCGGGACCATCTACTTCAAACAAGAGAAAAAACCGGGCCAGGTACATACTACGTACTAGTAGGTTGGTTGGCATTCCTGGCTCTCCCATGGCGATCGTGCGTCCGCTGCGATCGGCGTTGGCCCGACCCGATTCTCTCTGCAGAGTCTCCAGTTGCTTTTCTGCACCCAGGCACAGGAACCAGGGAGCTCGTCGATGCGCGCCCACGACCCGGTTGCCGCCTTGTCTGTTCCCGGATGGATCCTGCCAAGGCAGCCCGACTGACACGTACCATCGAATCCACTTTGGCCCGTCGCCCTGCCCGCTTCCAACCTACGGAAACGCGTCCGCAAGCAGCCCCGGGCCATCGTCCTGGCCTCGCTGAGGCTTACTGGGATTAGCTCGTGGAGTTGGTCCATACTAGGTCCTGTAAAGAGAGCATCGAATCCTGCTTCAGCGCCTTCACTGCTCCGTCCGCGGAGTCCAACAAACCAGGGAAGATGCAAACGCTTCGCTCTATGATGCCTGTCTGCTGCCCTAGACCATCCCACTTGCCCGACATGGCTACAAGTTCCCCGGTCCTATCCTACACATCTTCCTCGCGTATCGACCTTGGGCCGGTTGTCGGCCTCCCGAGTGCGTCCTTGTCCTCCTCCCGTCCTGATCTGACACCACATTAGAACTTTTGACAAGCATGTCGCGAAGACATGCGATGGGGCCCCCCTTTCCCCAATATCCCCGTGGGAGAGTCCTCGGGCTCGTCAACCCCATGAACCAACCCGCATCATCTCGGTTCTCATCGTTAGCTTTGCCAAGGCGTGCTTTGTGCCGGCCGAGGGAACACAGGCACCGTCGGAAGCTGGTCCAGCCCGCCTCCAATGGGCTGCTGTCCATGCTGCCAACCCATGCCGGTCTGGTGGTTGACAAAAGCGCTCTGGCGGAAGGGGTTGGTGCTGCCAGTGGGCTGGGGCATCAGCCCCCCACTGGTCTGTGGCCTCTGGTCGACGCTCGCTGACGGGGGGCTGAAGTTTCTCGCAAAGGGGTTCGTGCCGGTCGCCATAGGCTGGAGCGGGGCCGGCGCCTGCGCCTGCGGCGCCGGAGACTGGAAAGGTGAGTTGGTCGAGGACGCGGCGAACGGAGAAGCGTTCGACGAAGTAGCCGGACGCGCAAAGGGGTTCGTCGACTGGCGCTGAAGTGGCGTTGCCGCGGGCGGGTTGCCGGCGTTCGGGAATCCACCCGCGTTGTTGGACATGCCCGTGGCATTGCCCACGAGCATAGATGCTCGGAAAGGGTTGGTCTGCTGGTTGGGTTGCAGACCTGTCTGGTTGGGTTGCAAGCCTGTCTGCATGGGTTGCAGGCCGCCGCCCGTCTGGAAGCTGGCCACCGAGTCCTGGGGAATCGCCGAGAGGCCGCCGGGTGAGAAGGTTTGTTGTTGCCCATAGCCCCCAAAAGGAGCACCCGTGTAGTTGGGCTGGATTTGCGGCGCCATCTGCTGCTGCTGCTGCTGGTTGAAGGCACCGACATTCTGCTGCTGGAACGGGCTGTTGTTCGCGAAACCCGTCTGCTGCTGCGGCATGAAGCCGTTGCCGGCCTGGAACTGGCCCGTCGCCTGCGGCATATTAAACGGGCTATTTGAGGCCCACTGGTTGCCCATATCCATCTGCGCCGCTTGCTGCTGTTGCGGGTTGACGGCCATGGTCGTCTGGTTCTGCTCGATCGAGTCGAAGAAGTCGATCAGGTCGGGATCCGGGCCCTTGGTGGCTTGTGGTGGCGCCGGTGCTGACGACGATCCATTGGTGTTCGCCTCGGGGAACGCCTTGGCCGTGTTTGCTGCCTCCGCCTTGGCCGCCTTGGACGGCGCAACCCCCCCTTTCTTCTTGGCGTCCAGCTCGGCCAGGTACTGTCGCCGGTGGATCTCGAAGTCGCTGTCTTTCAGGTACTCCTCGAGTTGGCGGCCGAGGTTAACGGGCGCGTGCTTGAGCTTGGGAACCTCGACCCTCGTGTGATGCTCGTACTGCCGTGCCATCTGCAGGTACTGCACGACGAAATCGGTCTGGCGCGTAAAGGTGCGGTATATTTCCATGGCTCGCTCGGCGTCGCTTTTGGACATCTCGAAGAAATGGCCCAGAATGTTGATCATGGCCTGGTTGAGGACTTGGAAAAGCGACAAGAGATCCAAGACCAGTAGGCGGAATACAGTGATGGTGATTTCGTTCTCGGGCTCGTCCAGAACCTTCTCGCAGAATTAGGTTAGCACGCGCAGTACGCAGGAGCGAGAGTAGACGCACGTCGCATTTCAACAAGGCCGTAAGCTGGTGCTGAACGACCTCGGTCTCCCTCAACAGGCCCTTGTCCACCGACAATTTCTCGAGCCGCGTTTCCTTGGCCCGCACCCAGTCGACCTTGGTGTCCCTGAAGGCGCGGGCCCGTTCCGAGAGGTAGGCGGCATAGTGTTTGATGTTGCGGCCCTGTATTTGCGCTGTCTCCCACGTCAGCAGATGGCCGGGGCGGCGGCGGCGGCGGCGACACGGGCCATGGGGCGCGACGAACCATCAGTGAAGGAGCTGATGGCCAGCATGTTCCGGTGCTTTGCGAGATAAGCCAGCGTCGCATCGGGCGAGCCCTCCCTGATCATCAGGTGCACCGTGATCAGACTCTTGAAGACGACGGTCCAGGTCGAGTCCCGCAGGCGGAACTGCAGCGCCCGGAAGACCTCGCCCACGCCAGCTTCGCCGGCATGTGTGGCGACGAGGATGTGCTCGATGTACTTTGTTTTAGGGGGGGCGGCCTGCGGATGCGCCGTCGTCAGTCCAGCGGGCGGCGGGGCGCGAGCCGTCGGCTCCTCACCTTGATTTTGGTCGCTCCCTTGACCGACTTCTCGAACGAGCTCGACATGATCGTCTAGGCCAGTATGCGCGCGGGCGGTGGTGGGTGTTGGGGAAGTCGGTCGGAGGGCCGAGGAGGGGCCAGGAATCGCACGGCGGAGGCAGTCGGGGGGGTGGCTTTTAATCGAGCGGCGATGGCGGTCGTCGGACAAAGGCGCTTGTTGGCCAGGGCGAAGACGAGGAAGTGCGGTCGGTGTTGGGCAGCGCGCAAGGGGGGCGAGGCCAAGCGTTGCAGGTGCCGGAAGGGCGGATTATGTTGGTCGCAGCAAGCGAGGAGGTGAATGGACGGTTCGGATGGCGGCCTCGTGGGGGATCACGACAGGTACATGTTGCGGTGTCGCGCTCGAGGTATTATCTAGTGACCCTACGGAAGACAAGGAAGGGAGAGGCGGTGCAGGCAAGACGAAGAGAGGAATCCGGAGGGGCAAGGTATTAACGATACAAATTAGTTCGACTCAGACGAGTCCACGGATGGGAAGTTGGGAAATTGGGCTATCGGGATCGACAAGGGCGGCCAGCAATTGACGTCGGGCTGGGCAGTTAGTTAACTGGATCAAGTTGAATGCTGAAGGCCGAGAGAGAGAGACTGTGTGTGTGGAGGGAAGGAAGTAAAGCATAAATCAGGTAAAATGTAGGAGGAGATGGATGGCTTTAGTGGTTTCCCATGACGAACAGGCACCGCATGTATGTCTGTAAAGTAGGTAGGTATCTTAGGTATGTATACCTATACTTACGTATTGTCGCGGGAGTGAGCAGTGAAGTGAGCAGAGGTAGAGTGAGTGAGTGAGCAGCAACGATAGCAATAGCAGCTGGCATCCCATTAGGTAGACGGATAGACGGACTGCTGGGGGGAATCAGTCATCAGTCGGGCCGCGGCACACTTGCATACAGTGGGCGATGCATCACCGGGGGGGAGATGAGATTCCCGGGCCTCTGGCTGGGGAGCTGCCGGGCGCCCAGTCGGTGCTTGCAGAACTCCTACCTACTGTACCTTGTCCTCCTCCTCCTCCTCCTCCTCCTCCTCCAGTGTAGTATGGGATGGGAGAGTTGGGCCCGTATCCCAATCCCACTTCATCCAATGGCTGTAGGGGCGCACCCTAGGGGTACCCCTACAGCCCCTGGCTCGGGAGCCCGGCGCTCGCCGTGGCTCTGGCTTCTGGCGCTGGCTCCAACAACTCGGGACGGGCGGACAGGGCCATGATTGCCCAAGTGAGGTGAGAAAGCGAATTGCCCAGCCATCAATAAGTAGATGGAGGGAGCCAGGCGAGCCAAGCGAGCCAGGGTGAAGCGGCCCCCCCCCCCCCCCCCCCCCCCAGCCCAATGAAGTCCGTTCGGCAGCGGCCATTCTGAATGGATCACGCCCCTCCGGCAAGGGGACGCAAGAGGCCTTGGCGAATCATGGCGCAAGGCGACCACGATAGCAATAAACTCTGCGCCTGTTTCGCATGGGAACGTCTGCTCTGCTTGGCTCGTACTGGCTATGGGAGGTGTGTAGAGCAGAGACAAGACGCCGTGAAGGAGGTACCTTACCCAGCGAGCTACGTGGGCATGAGAAGCGGACCGGTCTCTCGGCCAGCGATTTCCCACCGGGCTACATGTAGATATACCAGTTGGCCCCTAACAGCCCTCATCCCAGGGGGTTTGGACATCCGTCCCTGAGGTGATGTAGTAGGTAAAGTAACCGGCATGGCGGAGCCGAGGTACATGCCCAAAGGGCCCGCCCCAGAACTGAATTGACGGCCGTGCCGGAGCTCCTCCACGCAGCACCACTCCGATGCACCACGCACCACGCATAATCTGGGCAGCGACTGGGCAAGCTGGGACGTATACTTTATTTCAAAGCTTCAGGCATAGATAGATACCTAATACAATACGACACCACACCGTTGCACCGCCGAGGAAACAAAAGGAAAAAGAGACATGCTGTAAGCCGGGCGGCGGGCGAATTGACAAGCGCCAAAATGCCACATACCCACGAGCTATCCGCCCGTCCAGCCTTCGCTCCTGGTTGCAAGGGTCAAAGTCCACACTTGCGGCTCTAAACCCACGTCGGATCCTGGGAGAAGACCGACGTTTCGTACCTCAGTTGGGCGGGGTTTACGCGACGTGACAGAATGACGCGGGCACCCTATCGCAGCCAGGTCACTCACCACAGCCAGCAAGCCAAGCCAAGCCAGGCCAGGCCCCATCCAAGTTCACAAACCTTCCAGTATTCAAAAAGAATCAGAGTTGCTGAATCGCGTCCGATGTGTAAACAAGGTCGGTGTGCCGAACGCTTATTTCATAGTCCCCAACCCCTCGTGACGGTAGAATCACTTGAGCCTCCGAAGAGGAGAATTCTACCGCTGGAAGGGCGGCAACGCATCATTTGGTACACGCAGCTTTCATCATCTGCGGGAGGGCAAGAGTCAGCATTCTGCGAAGATGCGCGCGTGGGCAGACGAGGGGGCCGCCGGTTTGGGGGGCCGATCAAGCGGGTACTCACTTTGTTTTGAATTGGAAGGATGAAGAGGAAAAGAAGAAATCCTCAACAGCAGCCGAGCTCCTGCGCTTCTTGAACAAACGCAGGTGCGTCACGAATTTTTGCGCCGGGGGGTTGGTTTATCCGCCCAGAAGCGTGTGGGGGGGACCTTAGGTACTTCCTTTGCCGGAGGTTGCGGAAAGAGCTCAATCTGGGCAGTTCCAATAGATGGATGAGCGAGCGCATGGAATGGATGGAACCCACCACAGCTGTACTTGGGATCCATTTTAAAGCTTTGGGTTACTGGCTACCTAACGCAAGGAACAGCGCACTCCAGACGCGATACTGCGCACCAGTGCGCCGAATATTATACTCACCCGGCCTAGCGAGCTGATGGATGCATCAACCATCCGTCCATCCCACTTCGCGACGCGTGAAGATGCCGCTGCATCATACGTTCATGGTAGAGCAAGCACCTCGCGCGCAACGAACGAGCTCATGCACTGACTGCAGCTCCCACTCAGGCCGCCCATCCGCTCCATGATGCCCTAGGCGAGGCTCTGCACTCGAGATCATGGTCAGACTCGCATCTTTGGCGGCGCGGCCACTCGCGCTGCGATGCTGCCGAAGCCAAGGCATCCAAGCCCGGCTCGCCCTCCCGTCACTCGGGAATCGGCTGCGGAAGCAGCAATTTGCAACCCAGAACCCACCTTCCACCAAGTCCCGCACTTTCAGGGAAAAGTTCGAGACCTCGTGTACGATCCGGATGCTCCCCCCGTGTATAGCTCAAGCGCTGATACGGCCTAGTCAACTTCCCGCCCGCGAGCTCTTCCGCAAAACATGTACCCGGCGAGCTCGTGACACTGCATGGCTTTCTCGGCAAGAGACGCAACCAGGGACAGGCCCTCACCTTTTGCCCCCTTGAGACTAGCGATCTACGCAACGTCCAGATCGTTGCTGCCGTGCACGAGGGGGACGAGGCCCAGAAGGCGGTCCTGGCCAACCTGAGGTCCATACCCCATCACAGCCCCGTCGCCGTGACGGGTGTGCTTGCTCACCGGTTCCCCCGAGTGAAACCAGTGAAAGAATCCGACCACGCTGAGCAAGCTGACCCTGGCGCTGAGCAGGCTGCCGACAGTAATGAGCAGTCTGCTGTAGCGTCCAAAGAGCCCGCTGCCCCTACGGATCCCAATACCGTCGACCGGGCTCTCGCTCGGCAGCATGCGAAGCTATGGGACTTGAAATTGACCTCCGTTCAGTGCCTCAACCCCTTTCCCAACGACGTCCACATCGCCAAGGACGCTACCTGGTCCCCGAAACAGAGGCATCTCCAATTGCGCAACGACTCCCTGCTGAGGGATAGAATCTTACTGCGCGAGTATCTCACCATATCGGCACGCAACTGGCTGCACAACCATAAGTTCAAGGAGATCGAGACACCACTCCTTTTCAAGTCGACCCCGGAAGGCGCTAGGGAATTCTTGGTGCCTACGCGCCAGAAAGGTGTGGCTTACGCATTGCCGCAGAGCCCCCAGCAATACAAGCAGCTGCTCATGTCTGGTGGCTTCCGGAGGTACTTCCAGTTTGCGCGGTGTTTCCGTGATGAGGACCACCGCGCCGATAGGCAGCCCGAGTTCACTCAGGTACGTTTCTGGATCATCTCTGCTATGACCATGAGCTCACATGTGTACAGCTGGATCTGGAGATGTCCTTCGCAACAGGGCAAGACGTAATGAGAACCATCGAGTTGCTGGTGCGCGACTTGATTTCGAAAGTATCTCAGAAATATGTGGCGACACCTTTTAACGGCTCACATCACCTTACCAAGGGCATACTTGGTGAAGCCAAGAGGGCTTACGCTGGAGTTCCTGACCATTTGAAGCCTTATGAGCCCCGCGCAGCCCCTAGCAAGTTTCCGATTTACACCTACGACGAGGTCATGACCAATTTTGGCACTGACAAGCCTGATCTCCGAGACAGGAGCCGGGTATGCG
The DNA here is from genome assembly GCA_029489945.1 of Nigrospora osmanthi. Classification (NCBI taxonomy): domain Eukaryota; kingdom Fungi; phylum Ascomycota; class Sordariomycetes; order Amphisphaeriales; family Apiosporaceae; genus Nigrospora; species Nigrospora osmanthi. Next base: position 1,349,510 of record CP120499.1, read on the forward strand.
CTTGCCCCAGTCCTCTCGTTCCATCTCACACCACTGACCAACTCCCAGATCTACCGTATCGATGACATTGTTTCCAACGACTTTGTCAGCATGATCACCAAACTTGAGAACCCCATTGTGGAAGCCATGCACTTGCGCCTGGCAAAGCCCGAAGAAGCTAGACGCTTCATTCATGAGTTTATGGACAATCTACCCAAATCTTCACTCCAACTCAGCGGCGACGGTACCCCCGGCGTTTTCGTAGTCGACCAAACCAAACCACTACAGGGCTTGTCCTCGCTTGGCTTCGAGGCTGCTGAGCAACTCGAGAAAAAGGTCGGCACCATGAGGCTCCTGGATGGCGACATCCTCCTTGTTCAGGCCCGCAAACGCGCCGAGTTCCGTGGCGAGGGCTGGACGGACCTGGGAAAACTTCGCAGGGCAATCTACGAGGAGACGCGGGCACAGCAGCTCGTTAACGTCAACCACACGTGGGGGCTGTGCTGGGTTACCAAATTCCCCCTTTTCACGCCTACGGACCCCGATAGCGCCGCAGCTGGTGAAGGCCAGGGCGGGTCTTCTGGCTTCTCCTCGACCCATCACCCCTTCACGGCCCCTTGCGGGCCCGAGGACTTTGACTGTCTTGAGACCGATCCCCTCCTGGCCAAGGGTGACCATTACGACCTTGTTTGCCGCGGCGTCGAAATCGGCGGTGGCAGCCGGCGTATTCACGACGCCGAAATGCAGACGTACATCATGCGCGATATACTCGGCATGTCGGACGCGGGCGTCAACCAGTTCCGACACCTGCTGGACGCCCTCAAAGACGGCTGTCCGCCCCACGCGGGCTTCGCCATGGGCTGGGATCGGTTCATCGCCGTCATCTGCGGCGTCGAAAGCGTGACGGACGTCCTGGCCTTCCCCAAAAACAGCAAGGGCTACGACCACATGGTGGGCAGCCCGTCCAAGTTGACGGATGCGCAGGCGCGCATCTATCACCTGGCGGCCAGCGGCTACAAGCCGATATCCGCCGTTGCGGCAGCCGAGGTGAAGCCGAGCGATGTCCCCATCCCGGGAGACGAGCCGCTCCCTGGCAGCGTGCCGACGGGTCCCGGAGCTTGATTTCACGTGCCAAAAGTTGTAAGATAGGATAACCCTGTTGCCGTATGAACAACGATCAATGCGTACTTGTTCGGTATCCGCCTAGTACCTTCCAAGCTGTGCTGACTGGGTGGTCTTTGGGACACGTTCGTCTAGATAACGGATCCCTAAAGGTCCCGGACACTTGTATTCTATTTTCCTGGACTCCCTTGCGAGGCCTCCCTCTATGCGGCCTTTGCCGCCCGTTTCCTTTACTTCTGGCAAACTTGTGAGCTCGTATCCTGCAATGCACGTCGCTAGTCTCATGGAAACATATATAATGGTCCGGCCCTCTCGTCCCGGCAGCTATACCGGGGCCTAAACCCGGTTTCCTGGCCGGGGCTCGCCCAGGTTCAATACGAGATGTTCTCCGCGGAACTTTCCAGGCTACCTCCCGCCAGGATAGGCAGTGCATGACGAGGTTCCATCCCCACCCCCCAAGGCTATGACCTCGCGCTGGCAGTCCCGGATCTGCGGCCCTTCCGGCACCAGAGGCGGTCCCGCTCGACGAGTATATATATATATATACCACTGGGCTGAATAGCCACTCCACCCCCTTCGCTAGCCCTGCCATCGACGCTTTTCGCCATGCGTGCCCCCGCCCCCGCCCCCGCCGCGTGGCTCCTGGCCGCCGCCGCCGGCCTCCTGCTCGTCTTCCCGCCCGCCGCCCTGGCCAGCGGGCTCTGCAAAATCACCTCGGACGACTGCCTGCAGGACGAGTTCCTCGGCGTGCCCGACTGCAACCAGAAGAACCCCGCCTACAACAACGCGACGCTGCCGGCCGCCGGTTACTTCCTCTGCTGGTCGCAGGGCCTGTTTATCGGCTCTCCAACGGCGAAGCCCATCTCGTGAGTGTGCCCCGTCTCCCCAAGGCTTGCTGGGCAAGCGTATGAAGCCCGGGGCTGGCGCACTGTTGGGAGGAGAAGGGGGGGGGGGGGGGGGGGGGGGGGGCCGCGTATACCTGTGCACTGACATGTCTATGTTCTCCTCTTCTAGGGCTTGGTTGACCATCGACGACAACGGCGTGGTTACGTATCGCTGCCTGGCCCTGGGCTCGGGCGTGGAGTATTACAACTTGCCCGAGTATGCCAACTGCCACCATACCTGAACCCAGCGCGTTTGAAAACGAGACGGGGAGCAAGAATCCCGGTCTGAGGGGAGATTTAGCCATTGTCTGAAGAATAGCGACCATGCTCTGGCTTTTTACACGAAGGGTTGAATCTCTCATAGTCGCAGAATCTCCTTATGAAGAGGTGGCCAGCAAGTTCACCATTTTTTTGGACCCGGAACCGTGAATTTGTAAGGTCTGCGTCCCCGCAGCTCTGCAAATGGCTTTCTGGGCCTCTGGACCTGGCTCTCAGGGGGCTTGAACGTGACTGAAGTGCATGCTACTGGAAAAGTTATTCCCGTCACTCTTGAACACGGTTTATTTCGGTAGATATGAATGTTGTAGGCTGCATAGCTCGCATCTATGGCTTTGTCGGTCCTGATGAATGTTACTAGTGATGCCCTTGCCACCCAGCTCGCAAGCCTCATCTCCATTCCCAATCATACATCAGTCTCGAGTAATCACTTTTCGCTGTTGGTTGAGCTTATTCCGACGCGAAGCTTTCGACGGCACCCAAGGGCTCGTTTCGGGTGACACACTCTTTCGTGATCACCATAAATCGGCCACTGCTGATGATGGTAACCAAACAAGACAGACACGAAAAGCCTCGAACACAAGGACTAAGGGGATGCTGGATATACGAAGTTGCCAGAATGTTATGAAAAGTAAACGTCAGAGTCGCCCCGGTACCACATCGTTATCACCATTGTTATGGGTCATAATGTCGAGTCTTGCGCATTCAACCTTTGGCTCGTGACCCCAATATTTCTTCGTCCTCTTTGAAGCCAGCGAAGCCGAGCGTCCACACGTCTCTTCGATATAACCGGCTTCGAATTCAAGACTCTATAACCACGCTATCAGGATAACCAGCAAAACATGAAACATGGCCCTTCCATCGTTTCCGTAAGGGCGATGTAGCGGGCCGCAAAGTTTGAATCACGCCCTTCCTAGCCTCTGAGCCTCTAGCTCTTTCCTCGTGGCTTGAATTAGTCCACGGACATTCTTGTAAGACGGCAGGAAGAGCGTCAGTTATCTCAGCGTAGGCGACAATGGTAGAGAATCAGCTCAATAAAAGGAACTGGGCCGGATGCCGTGTCGTGTGATACACAGCTTCCTGTTGACATCCCAATGTTGAAGGGTGGTGTTGGCATGGGTGGGAATACTTATACCGAAAATAGCGCTTTACTATGGGATATCCCTGCGCATGAGGAGGCTGATTGAGATCCCGTACACAGCAGAGAGAGGGTTTAGGCGCGCGACATCTTGGCAACCTGGCAGTTGCTGAAAACGGCAGATCAACCGGGGGGCAAGCTGGGCAATACTACCCAAACTTCGATGGTACCGTGGCACCGTGGATATTGCCAATGCTGGTCATGCTACTCACCCCGTGGGACAAGCTGCCCACCACCGATCACTGCTGCAGAAGCACCGCCCCCCAATCATCTCGAGCACGTTCCGTCACACAATACCATCATGGCGTGAGCGATCGATCGAGTCAGCGGCCTGCCTGTGCCCAAGGCGGCTCCTCCTCACAGGGGAAGATGCACGAGTATATAATGAGTCTTGTGCCGCGTTGAGTCAGGACGACGTGCAGACGGTCTGGCTGGAGCATCGCTTGTCGTCTGCAGGTCGTGTGATTCGCCCCCTCTCCTCAGCACCCCCGCGCGCGCGCCACAGCCCCTGTAGTCAGTTCGTCAGTTCGTCCGACCCCTCTCCTCACCTCGGCCCTCCATCATGCAGCTCGGCCGTATCGTGAGCGCCCTGCTCGTCACCGCCCCCATCGCCATGGCCCAGTCCAACGATACGCTGCCCGTGCGCCTCATCAGCTGGAACATCCGTTACGCGGCCACGTCGCGCGAGGCCAACGAGCAGCCGTGGTCCGCCCGCAAGCCGCTGGTCGTAGGGACCGTCGCCGACCGGGTGGCGCAGGCGCCGGCGGGCGCCGTGCCCGTGATTGGCATGCAGGAGGTGCTCGCCGCCCAGCTGGACGACATCAAGGCCGGGCTCGGCGCGGGCTGGGAGCACGTCGGCGTGGGCCGCGACGACGGCGTGGCCCGGGGCGAGTTCAACCCCATCCTGTACCAGCCGGCCGTCCTCAAGCTGGTCTGGAGCGAGGTCAAGTGGCTGTCGCCGACGCCCGACGCGCCGTCCTTCGGCTGGGGCGCCGGCAGCCGCCGCGTCGTCGTCCTCGCCGTGCTCGAGCACGCCGCCACCGGCCGCCGCTTCCTGGCCGCCAACACGCACCTGGACAACGCGAGCGCCCAGGCCCGCCGCGAGGGCGTCAAGGTCGCCCTCGCCCGCGTCCGCGCCGCCCAGGCCGCCTACGGGCCCCTCGCCGTCTCGCTGACGGGCGACTTCAACTCGGCCCCCGGCGCCGACGCCTACGCCACCGTCGTCGAGGACGGCTACCTGGCCGAGCTCCACGAGACGGCCGCCCCCTCGCAGCGCTTCGGCCCCTACGACACCTACACGGGCTTCTCGCCCACCACGCCGGCCTCGCGCATCGACTTCATCTGGCTGGGGCCCGTGGCGGAAGAGAAGTGGACGGTCGATCGCTACGAGGTCCTCGACAACGTCGTGGACGGCGTCTATGCCAGCGACCACAGGGCGGTCATGGGTGATCTGAAGCTGGTGGCCTAGGATGGTTTGAGGGCGAGCACCTAGGGTAAATTGTCACAGAAGCCACAGTGAATTTAAACCAGAGTCCTCGACACGTTTCGTACCGCCAAAGCGTGCCCACCACCAGCGCCAGATTTGGAGTCCCCTTCTGCTGCCTAAGTGCTGGGAAATACCGCTAATGTGGCTATCAGAGGGATCTAATACTTATCTACCTCATAGGAAAACTAAGTACATACCTAGTGAACGCGGGGACAGTGCTTTCGTAACACCGCCAAACCCTCGAGCCCCTGATTGTTCTCTCGAGGTCTGATGGGAGTAGCCACGTGAAATCGTTACACAACTACATACTTGACCGGAGGCCCGGGCGACTTTAAAGTTAAGTGCTCACTGCACCTGATATATGGTGGTCTGCCTGCGCAGGTGGGGGATCAGAGGGTTCTGATGATTTGGAAGCAGGTGATGCTGGCTACCATTTGCCAAATCTGCCGATGAAGAAACTCGGCCCTTGCAGGAGGGTTTTACGATACCGGATGAAGGAAGGAGTCGTACTTGGGATGACGAGGCCGTCTGAGGTCCGTGGTCCAACTTCCCTTGGGATGTGTAGGGCTCCCGTCGCCAAAATCAGATGAATTCGTCCCACGACCCAGCGCATTTGCCCCCTCGAGCCGCCATCGACTCATTTTGACTCCCGCCAGAGTCTGGGTGGCCGGCGTCTGTCGGGCTCTGGCAGGCCGTATAGCCAAAGCCAGGGCGCGCGCGCGCGCCCGGGCGTTGTTCCTGTCCTGCTACGGCGCCCATGGCATTGTGACCTCGGGGCTTCATCTCTGCGGCCAGGTTTCGAAACGCTGCTTTGGCAACGGGGCCGCAGGCAACCCCGATGAGTTTGGTCTTTCGCCCTATGCAGGGAACAGACGGGATCGGTCTGCGACTCTGCGCGCCCCTGGCTCGCCGTCGTCGTGACACGGCGCGAGGGGCGAAGGGGTGAGTGACGTGCGGCCCCGAAAGCATTTAAGTACCGCAAAAATGCAGCCTTCGTGACGAGGTCTCCGGTGACTTCTTGGCGATATCGAGCCACCCAAGCCCTTCCACCCGAAGATGCACGTGCCGTGGATTGTCGTCCTGGCGCTCTGCATCGAGCAGACCGCGGCGCAGGCCGTCTGTGTCGACTCGTTGGACTGCCTCCTCTCGGTTCGTTTCCCGCGGAAGCTGCTTCTTCTCTTGGAGCATTTTCTCACAGAGAGATAGGGGTTCAATTGCGTGCATGAAGGGGGGGCACTGGTCGGGTACGTCACCGGCGCTTGGCTCCGTCGATGATGTTCTGCTTCGTCTACGTAAAGTGGAAGCGCTTTACTTCCACAGGAGCACTTCTCCTTCGCTGACACGACAACAGAAGTTGCCAGCAAGCGCCTCCAAGCAACTCCAGCTCGGGCGCCCCGAACGGAACCGCGCCGGAATCCACCGCCAACGGGGGACTGGGAGGACTGCTACAAGGCCTCATCGGCGGCGCCCCGAGCACGGCGCCCTCGGCGCCCAGCACCAGTCCGCAAACGACCTTGGTGACCAGCTCGAAGGCCTCCGCCCCCACAAGCCGGGCGGAAACATCGCGAGCTTCGCCTTCCGAGGCGCTTCCCACGTCCGGGGCCCGGCCCTCGACGCCAACGTCGGATCCCGGGGCACCGCCCGCCCCGTCTGCCCCCGGCAAAGCGACGCTCACGCCCATCGGGAGCCCGCAAAGCCCCAACGGGCCGGCAACCTCACCGCTCACCACGATGCCGACGCCCCTGCCCCCGGCGATCCCGCCGACCCCGATAGCGCCGCCTCCGCCCCCCGCACAGCCGGCAACCACCGTCGCTACCTCACCACAGCCTACTTTTGCATCCAGTATTGCTCTTGGGAACCTGGGTTGAGCTTGGAAGAGCCGGGGTGGAAAGCGGCCTGTTGTACCCACATCGAACAAGCGAAATGGATTTCCCCCCCGGCGGTACGCCGGCTATGGCGCCGGACAGAGCGCTGTACAGAGGAATCCAAATCTGCATACCCATAGCCAGATCTTTTATTGTACCCATGGCCTCAAGAAAAGGGAAAGACGAGAAAAATACTGCCGCAACTGCCAGGTTTTCCGTCGTGAAGTGAGCACAGGCAGCTGGCGGGGCGTTACTCAAATCATTCAAGCAACCATGTATGCAGTAGGCCTAGCAGTCATTTAGAATAGGCCCGAGTGTCCAGAAGCTCCTCCTACATTCATGTCAATGCCGGGGAGTTGAGGCCGACGTTGGACGGCGTGTCGCGTTGAGTCCAGATGCTTCGGCTCCCAAAGGATGGAGTATGCGGACTGATTACTGTCCGGCTCGGGGTATTAGTAATGTCCGGTGTTGTTAGCGCAGCACCTCCGATGGCGCGAATGCGAACTTATCCGAGCATTAAGACCGAGTCGGGCTCGGCTCCGATATGGAGTGCCAACGAATAAGTACGGAAACTGCTGCCTTCTCTTTCACCTACTGAATATCACATCCGCAAATTCACCTAGGATTTCCCCCTTATAATCTATTCGCCCTCCGAATACCTACCCTACTTAGGTACTTAGTTACCAGCCACGCCGGAACCCCATCCTCGCCGAGTCTACGGCCCCGCCACCAAAAATGCGCTCCACGACGTTCGGCCGGGAATACTACTCTCAAAACCCCTTTATGCACTCCCGTCACTTCGGAGGGTTCGGTAGGCCGGTTTTCTTCCGGCCGGGTCTTGGTCTGGCCAGGCTGGCCTTACTAGGCACCGGCTCGTATTTCATCGCCAAATATGTTGTGCAGTGAGTGTCACCCCCACCCCACGGCATCGCCATGCGAGAGGCCCTCCGGCAGCCCAGAAGAGAGCTTCTGACCTAGGACGCCAGACAAGATAGGAAACAGGCTGCCGCGGTGCAGACTTGCGCCCAGTGCGGAAGCAAAGTTGACTCATAGATGGGGATCTTGGAAAAGATAACTTGGGTGACAAGCCGGTGTAAGGAGGCGGAGTTGGATGTGCCGTCTACATGTATCATCATCAATGTTGGGTAGCTTTAATCGAAATGCAAGGATAACATCACGTTTCGCCTTCCCGAAGGTATGCAAAGGCGCTCCGATGTACTCATCTACTGTTTGGCCTGGCGCTAGTGCAGTGTATACTGGGGAATATTGTGTGCTCTCAGTCAGTTCTGTGATCCCGCTGGCCCTCCGTTCGTTTCCTGGATCATGATGTGGTGAACACATCAAGGGCAACATGCCAAGGATACCCTCTCCAGCCCTACTTTGACTGTAGAGCCACTATATGTAGCCTTGCCTGCATGAACATTTTAGTGGCCCGAGGCATTGGTGAAAAGAAGTTCGGTCTCAAGATGGCCAGATGGCGGATGCGTGCTTCATGCACATTGGTTCTCATGTTTGCATTCCATATGTGGTTGTCCAGAGGTCAATTATACAGTGGAAGTCTGATTTGGGGACATAGAGGAGGATTTTCTGCTTATTCAGTATCACCGTGGCTCGCCGAAGCTGCCTGGAAGTCGGATGCCGCACCCCTTATAGTACGGTACTTTCCTCACAGAGACCATCCTGTCCAATTAAGATCGACCATATAGCGAGTGCGTGGTGGCCGCTTTTCACATTGCTCTACTATCGGTATGAAATTTCCGCTTCTGGCGTCTTCGGATGATTCTGTGGGGGAGGGGGGGACTAATAGGCGGAAGCATCAGCGATGACAGGTTGATGAAACCCTGGGTTACAAGAAGGAACTTTACATAGGCAATCGTATGCCGGCTAGGTGCTTCGAATGAACACACTGAGTTGGAAAATCGTATGATCTCTCGACGCCCTATGCTACCTCCCCCGGGGTAAACCCCGGGGGCCCGCAACCACAGCCGGGTAGTATACGCTGGAGATCGCGACTCAATCTCGATGGACCCCAAGGTGGCAAAAGGCCGATTGGGCGTTTCGTGGTGTGGCCCTCCTTGCCAGTTATTGCCGCCCGGAAAACGCCAGCACCCGGGGCTATGGACAGTCCCCGCCCCGGCCGGGGCGGCCCCCCGGCGATGGATGGGGGTTCCATCTGTCACAGTGATCGCCGGGATCAGAGATCTGCCTGTATGGTCATTCCGAGGAAGCACGTGGCACGAGAGCTATAGCTATGCTGCAACCGGTCTTTAGATGTTGAGTGCTGCAGTGACAGAAGCTTAGACACACCCAGCTCGCTCGCTGGTTTCCCCAAAACCTTCCCCGAGCACTAAGTTAGTTGAAACGTGGTCACTGAAATCTCCGCTTAACCTCTAGCAGCCTGGCGGCTCGTAACAGGTATCATCTACTTGGCCAACTCTTATATAGTAGACTTTACGAATAGGGAGCACCGGCTGGCCGTGTACCTCACGGAATCCCCATGCATTGGCTCGGATGTATCCCTCAGCGGTGGGAAAAGCTTATCTCAACCTCAGAGATTCTCTCATGTCTGCCCTGGTTAACTATGCGTCTGGACAAAGCCCTGCGGTGGGCCCCGTTGACAGAATAGTAGGTGAGAGACTCGAAATGGAAGGGGGAAGTCAGGAAACATGAGGCAGAACCACCACCACCAAACACGCCATCAAGCCGTGACGTGGAGAGCTGCCTAGGCCCGGCAGATCCGAAAGGGCCGACACATCCGAGGGAGCCCGGTAAACCCCGATACACCTCGGCCAACTCGTCCGAGGGACGGACTTGAAGAGTACTCAATGGCACGCTGACTCCTGGCTTGCCGGTACGGAGACTCTTTCGGAGGCAAAATCTGATCGCCAGAGGCGACGGCTAGATGACTCCCGCTCTATTGGCTGAAAGGGGTTATTAAAGTTCGGTAGATCTCCTCAAACAGGCCAGTATGCAGTTGCAAACCTAACAGACGGCACCCAAGTTCGAATGGGATGCCGTGGTGCTATGGGGTAAGGAACGCGGAAACTTATTGGGCGAGAAGGCCACGGTGCCGGTGTTTGCCGCCGCAGTGAACCGGTTCAGCGGCCGCTGGGCAAGAGATATGAGGAGGCTAGACGTCAGAGTCGCTGGAAACCCCCCCAGCTCTGTGTGACGAGATTCAGGTTTGGGGAAGATCTTCGGCAGCCTATTTGTACATTACGGGCAACGCGTCCTCCCGTGCAAGCGGCAGTTGGCAGACACGTTCTCTGTTGGGTGTTTCACAACCTCCCGGAGACTGACCGGAGTAACGCCTACGGCCGCCAGTCAACCCACCCGCGCTCTCTCTTTCTCTCTCTCTCTCCCCGTCGCCGCCTCCCAGAGGTCCGCCCGCCTCCCTCGGAAATAAACGTCTTTCGTGATGGGGGGAACGTTTCCCGCCTCCCGCCCCGCCTTCTACTACCACGATGAACCGGTCGCCGCTCGTATCGCCGGACTCCTGCTGGGCATCGTGACCTGCAGCGCCTGCGCCACCTTCTTATGTCCGCCGCCCCGGCCCCCCCAAGTACCGTTGAACGTTACTGAGCTGACCAGGAACCCAAGCCCTGCGCGTGTCAAGAGTGAAGGACTGGCGACGGGTTCCCCTGATTGGGTGGAGTATGTTGCCCAAAACAGCTGGAGATCCTGGACGCCGGCCGTACTGATGCTCTGTCCCCCGTAGTTATACTGTCGATCTATTCAGACTCCTTTATCTTCGTGTTTGGGTCGGCCGTAGTGCAGTACGCATTTGATTTCACCGACAACCCGGTTGTGTGTCAAAGTGCCACGCTGATGTGCCTTTCTGGCTATTTAACGAGCAAGGTAAGCTCCCTCACGAGCATCGAAAGGTGCGGAATACGCTGACAGTACGCGGTCTAGCTGGTAAAGCAGCCCCCGAGGCGATGTACTCCGCACAAGAGCTCTACTGACCTCGTCCGTCCCAGCTTATATACCTCTTTCTCGCGGACCGTGCCGTGAGTCGTGTGCCCCGGAACTGAGCGGCCCCGGGCCTATTCTGACCAAGAAGCTACCAGCACCTCATTCGTGGACACGGCGTCAGTCGGCTCAAGTCCAAGTTATGGCTTGTCAATATGATCGGCACTACAGGTGAGTATTAGTATTCTGTCGCGTGATCACTACATCCGGAGCATGGCGCTGATCCGATACTAGTTGTGGACATTACGCTATGGATACCAATGATCATCTAGTGAGTGACATGGAACTGTTTATTGGTACGCGGATTACTAACTACCAAAAGTCGCATCAATCGTATTGAAAAGGGCCATTGTGTTATAGGCGTGGAGCGCAAGTTCCTCATCTTGCCTGTTGCTTTCGATGTCGGTATCAGCGTATGAGCCCATCCCTGCGCCCAGAGTTCCCATGCAATCCTTGAGACTGACGGTCGGCAGATCTACGCGTCAAGTCTATTTGTGTTGCCTCTCATGAAACGTATGCACCTGATCCTCCCTTCTCCCCGTGCTCCACGCCAACATGGGCATCTCGTACAGGAACCTACCAGTTCACCTTCCAGTTCTCGACCCGCACCATCACCTTGGGCAGCCAACGGATGATTGCTCGGCCCACCACCCATCGCCTGCGCAAGTTGACTGTACGAACGCTGATCGGCGCCTGCGTCAGCAACACGAGCAGCATAGCGTACGTGAACGGAGAGCAGATCGCCTGTCTCGATTGCTGGGTAATCTCGGTTGACTTTTTTTTTTTAAAAAAAAAAAACAGGAACCTCTTGGCCCTCCTGCTTCTCGACGGGGAGCCGGCGTGGCTGTGTCTACTTTGCTGCAAAGCCGACAGTAAGCTCTTGTGACAATGACCTCCCCCGTTTGCGGGCCTTCATGCTCATTTCCTTTCATAGTCTTGGTCAACGCTGTCGTCGTCTACTGGGTCACAATTATCGACAGTACGGACGATCCGAAATCCACCAAAGCGTCGACGGCGACCACCACCGATCTCGCCCGGCCGTCTCCCCGTCGGGTTGTGGCCTTTCCGTACAGCGACTCCGCGCTCGCCTGCAGTGACGTCGTTGCACCGCCGGCGGCCTCTGTCAGTAAAAATGGCGTGAACGACCCCACGAGCTACAACTTCTGTATGTGTTTTTCCAGTCGCTCTTTTATTCGCGTGCCCGTGTCTCCGGTTTCGCGCCTTGGGAGGAGGGTGCTGACGCATGCGTGGCAGATCAGGGACCCGGGGGCTCAAGCGAAGTGGCTCAGACGAGCCTCTCGGGATCACGAACCGACTCCTGTCAAGGGGTGCCGTGGCAAGGAGGCACCGACAGGAGATTGCGCGAGGAGGAGGCGACGGGGCCTGTGAATTCGATGGCATGACCCTGGGAGAGGTACTGTGCTTGTATTTATGTTGTGGCGAAGTGGCTTGGTAATTCATAGTTAAGCCCGGTGACGTTTCTTCCGCGGTGTCGTGATACTCGCTACCCTAATGGGACGTAGGTGCAGCATGACCGCGAGGCAGAAGGAAGCTTCTTTGGCTCTCACGTCATTTGCAACGGTTTGCGGCAGTGTAAACTTCGACCCGTTCATTCATCGTCAGCCCGCCCCTTACTTACCAGGGTGGTTTATTGAGAGACACTGCTGGGACAGGGGCGCTTTTGTCTCAGGCTGCCGAGTTGCAAAGTTCATGGCTGCCGGCCGCCACATGGAAACCACCGGCCCGCACACGGATTCAATGCAGCTCCAGACCTTTATTCCAGCGTAGTCTGCGCTTGTAGGTGACCCATGGCACGATAGACAGCGTACGCACCCAAATACCCATATAAGTGCATTAGAGATGTGGCTTTGCCAGCAGACCTCACATCATGGCCTAGATATATACCGGTGTCGGTGTTTGAAACGAGTCCACGCTGGGAAAGCCGGAACGCGTTGTGGCGTTGTCTTCGTCCCTCTGCTCCCATTCCGCCCGAGGAGGAGGAGGAGGATTCGCGCAACAGTCTAAAGTCGCGTACGATGCTTTCAACAAAACTACACAAGCCCTTCTACAACCACTAGAGATCTTCTCCTCCCCCGTCACCATGGCGATGGCAAGAGTCTTGGGGTTGACTTCCTCTTTGTCTCGGTTACCAGAAACCGGGCACGGACGCTCACCCAACGTTGGACCATCGTTGCTGCAACGATGCTGTGTGTTCTGTGCTCACGGACAAAGCCCAGTTATCATGCGATTCCATCTCCGTGGCTACACCCCCCACAGCCCGTTTCCATGCTGGCAAAGTATGGCGGTCCGTATAAAACCCGCCGGGGACGGCAGTGTATGCCCCAACCCTCCTTTCTCGCCGCCATCCATGACCGGGGACCCTGATGGAAAGAGCTGAGCTCGGAACACTCGCCCGATGTCGTTCACCATGGCCATCCCGAACCGCCGCGAGGACGCCATTCTGACCAGGAACTGGAACCTCTCCAACGCCAGCAGTTGGACCGTGAACTTCTGGAAACGGCCCATCACAGCCACCGAAGAAAACGCCGCCGGAACGCCACCCCAGGATGTCTCGGCGCCGAGTTCCAACGCCTGCTTTCTGGAGGGTCTGTCCCTGCTTGCCGTCACGGGCGCCCTGTCCCTCGCCGTTTTCCTGGTCGCCATGGATGTCAACATCATCGTGACGGCGGTGCCGCGGATCACGAACGACTTTCAGTCGCTGCACGATATCGGGTGGTACGGGTCCGCGTTCCTCATGACGGCATGCGTTTTCCAGATCCCGTTCGGCCGCTTCTACTCCTTGTTCGCCATCAAATTCGTCTTCCTCGCCGCCGTCTTCATCTTCATGGCCGGCAGTCTCGTTGCCGGCCTGGCCCCCAAGTCGCCCGTCTTCATCCTCGGTCGCGCGGTCCAGGGCATCGGCGCCTCGGGTATCCTCTCGGGGGGGCTCATCATCATGGCCGAGGTGATCCCGGTGAAGACGCGGCCGTACGTGGGTGCCATCATCGGGGCACTGGAAGGAGTTGCCATGATCTCCGGACCCATCCTGGGTGGCGTGCTGGCCGAGCGGCTGCACTGGAGGTGGTGCTTCTACATCAACCTCCCCATCGGAGGACTGGTCCTGGCCACCATTGCCGCTTTCCTGAATATTCCCGGGAAATCGACCACGGCGCGCCCCGAGGACAGCACTTGGGAGGCCAAAGTACGGCGACTGGACCCCATCGGCTTCTTTTTCTTGCTGCCGTCTTTGGTCTGCCTTCTGCTCGGCATACAATATGGTGGTAAGTCACAGCTTCGCTCCCTGGACAAGCCGGCGGGACGCGATCGGAATGCCTTATTGATACTTACCCCAATCAGGGACTACGTACGCATGGAGCAGCAGCCACGTTATCCTGCTCCTTGTGCTCGGTATTCTGCTCTTCGTCCTCTTTGCGTACTCGCAGTACGTCAACAGCGAAATCGCCATGATTCCCACTCGCATACTGAAGCAACGATCCATCATCGCGGGCTTCTGGCATCTTTTCTGCACCTCCAGCGCCCTGGTCGTTGTGACTTACTTTGTGGGTGTTCCGGTCGTACAGCGCTGCACATGATGGTACTGACCGAACCCCAGCTGCCCTTCTGGTTCCAGGAGGTCAGGGGCTCGACGCCGATTCAGTCCGGTATCGCCCTCCTACCCATGCTGGCGGGCGTGATTGTGGCCCTTCTCGTCAGCAGTGCCATTGTTTCGGGGACCGGCTACTACGCGCCCATGCTGATCGCGGGCTCCGTGTGGATGTCGGTCGGATCGGGCATGCTATCTCGCTTGACCCTGAACACCCCGGCCGCCCTTGTTATCGTGTTTCCTGCGCTTTTCGGCGTAGGGGTAGGTCTGAGCTTCCAACAGCCCCTGATCGCGGCCCAGACGGTCCTATCAAAGGCGGACACCCCCACTGGCATATCCATCATGGTTTTCGGTCAAACTCTAGGCGCTGCCATGACTCTATCGGTCGGCGAGACGGTGTTCCTGAACCGGCTGCGCACCGATCTCGAACAAGACCTGGGCCTGCTCATCGAGGATGCCACCATGTTGTCCAGAGGGGGGTTTTCGGCAATACTCTCCCAACTGCCGGCAGAGAAAGCCCCCCTCTTGGCCGTGGTTACAAGCAAGGTCGTGACTCAAACCTTCTACGTGGCTGTTGCTCTTGCCGCACTGTCCATCGTGGGCGCGTTGCTAATGGAATGGAAATCGGTACGAGCACTCGGAGAGCCTGAAAGTCAAGAGGCTGAGGCATGAGAGGCTCGGGGTTTGACCAGGGCCCTTGCTGGAGACAAGAGGTGTGAGTTAACAGTCCACTGGCCATTGGGGTCGATGGAGGAGGGGGTTTCTGTCGATTCCAATGCCGCATTAGAAATTGAAGGCGCCACTTTGGCACTGCATAGGTACTTACTTACCTCCTCTTTTGCTTCCTGCGGTTCGAGTGATCCACGCATTCGGCCGGACAGCGCCAGTAGAAACGTTGCTCGAACCACGTCTAGAACTCCGAGTCGCTCAGCGAGGACGTTGCATCGTGTTCAGGAGTTTGCTTTCAATGCGACCAATTCTGGCACTAGAAGCTTCTGCTCGCAGTCCCGTTCCTTTTCAAGAACTCCCACACAAACCGATACTTCTCATCGGAGCACTGGAGCACCGAGCGCCGCCGATCTGCTTGAAAAGAGCCATATGACAACCGGCGGACCAGAACGACTCCTACCCTGGACCCTCCATGATCCCCGCCATGAGAGCATTCCCTCATTCAGCCATTTATCAAATGGTTCCATCTACAGGGGAAACCCCAAGTCGTAGCCGCTGAGACCACGGGTTGAAGGAGGATGGGAGCTGGGTTGCCAGGCATGCGAAGGATGATGCTGGACGCCAGCCAGCAACCACGGCACGGTGCACCTGGTTAACATCCTTGCCACCCAAACAAAGGGCAGGCGGCCTGAGACCTCGGGATGCCAGTGAAGGCAGGCCGTGAGATACAGTTAATTTTCCCTGTAGCATTGGTACCGAAGGATGATGGGAGGAGGAGGCCTTTCCGCTCGCTCCCTTGCACATGGCGGAGCCTTTGGGAATCCCCCGGGCAAATGCTGCGCGGGCCGCGCGCCGTGGAACGCCATCGGGCCAAACCGGGCCAGGACCATCAGTTCCCGGGGAGCGGCGAGCTTTGCCAGATGATCCCGGCCGGAATGAGGATTCTGCGGTAGCCAGTGCTCTCTCAACTTGTTCGGGAAGGCCTTGGCGACCGGATGGAACGATCGTCGTCGGGGATGCTTTGCCGACCACTGGTATGTAAGATCCGGGGGGCATGCGGGAGTCTAGTACGGTTCGTATGTACCTTGAGTAAGTAAGTACCTCTTACTTACTTGCATCCTTGGGTACATCCCATGACACGGAACAGATCTAAACCGCTCTCCAAGCAATGCATGGCTGAATGCCAGAGTTGGTGATGGAGTCGGAGTCAGATTGGAGTTGAGGTTGAAGTTGGAGTTACCTAATAACATAGGATTGATTCATGGGATCCAATATCTATCCATCTTCTCGGAAGTGTGAGCACTGATTGTAAGCATTGGATCTGAGATGGGATGGAGTGTTACAGGTGCAACTGGGCGGCTATCCACTGATGCACCCCCGCTGTTGCGGCTGGAATAAGTCCATTCACCTGCTGTGGAGTGAAAGCTAGCGCGAGCGCTTGGGCGCTTTCCTATCCCATCCCATCCTACGGCATCTACTATGGAATGGGAGATGAGACCTAGACAATAGAATCTAGGTAAGCCTTGTCATTTTGACGTCGAGCAACGACAGACGAGCTTCAACCATTCGTCCGGGCATTTAGCGACCGTGGGCCGTCGAGACCTTCAAGATCCCATACCACACCCGTCGCCGTTCCTTGGCCTGGCAGGATTTGCGCCTACAGCCCATCTTCGCCGCTTTCGTTCAGCTCGTCTACGACTTCCCCCGCGAAAAGACGCCGGACCGGCGACCGCCAGCCTCGTGCTCACAAACATCCGGCCTCCATCATGGACCCCGGTCGCCGCGCCCTGATCGATGGCCGCGCTTCCCCTCCGCGCCGCGACATCGCCGCGCCCAGACGCGACCCAAACACCAGGATTACGAAGCCCGCGCGCCCCGCAAGCAAACCGAAGCCCGCCTCCAACTTCCTGACCGAGGACGAGCAGTCGCGGAAGTGGGTGGATGACGAGGACAGGTTCGTCCTGAAGCAGTCCAAGAAGAAGGCCGATATCCGCGTGCGCGAAGGCCGCGCGAAACCCATCGACATCCTTGCATTCAACCTGCGATGGGTCGATGCCGAGCGAGACCTGTTCGACGACCATGACGAAGACGTCGAGATCGACGTGCCGGCTCCGCTTGCGGTCATCGACCGCCTGACGGCCGCCCAGGTCGATGAGCTGGAGGAGGAGATCACGTCGTACCGCACCCTGGAGACAAACGGCAGGAACCGGGAGTACTGGACCGCGCTCAAGACCCTCTGTGACGACCGGAAGCGGAAGCTGAAGCCCCTGGGGCCGGAGGAGCGCGTGGTGGGCTCGGTCAGCGCCGACGTGGACAAGATCCTGGGCCCCAAGAACCTCGAGCAGCTGGAAAAGCTCGAGGGCCAGATCAAGGCCAAGCTGCGCTCCGACGAGGCCGTGGACACGGACTACTGGGAGCAGCTGCTCAAAAGTCTGCTGATCTACAAGGCCAAGGCCCGCCTGCGATTGGTCTACGAGGCAATCAAGGAGAGCAGGGTCCAGCAGCTTCGCGCGCGCAATCCTGACAAGGCCGACGCGCTCGCCTCTTCCAGCCTCCCGGCCCCGGCCGCAAGCACACAGGATGCGCCTGTCGCCTCCGTTTCATCTACAAAGCCGCCTGCAGCGGTCATCCCGTCGGCCGCTAGCAGGCTGGAGGCGAACGCGCCCGTGCATGTGCCTGGCGCGGCGCGCTTCTCCTCGACGGAGAACGAGGATTTCTCGCAGGCGACCAAGGCCCTCTACGATCGCGAGGTGGCCCGGGGCATCAGCGAGAACGAGGAGATCTTCACCGCCGAAGAGGCGGTACCCGGCACGGCCAAGCCGCTCTGGGCCGACAAGTACCGCCCCAGGAAGCCCCGATACTTCAACCGCGTGCAGATGGGGTACGAATGGAACAAGTACAACCAGACGCACTACGACCACGACAACCCGCCGCCCAAGGTGGTCCAAGGCTACAAGTTCAACATTTTCTACCCCGACCTCATCGACAAGACCAAGGCGCCCACGTTCAAGATCGTCCGGGAGCACGGGAGACGCAGGGGCGAGTCCTTTGCCCCGGCGGGCGAGGAGGACACGTGCTTGATCCGCTTCATCGCTGGCCCTCCCTACGAGGACATTGCCTTCCGCATCGTCGACCGCGAATGGGACTACAGCGCGAAGAAGGAACGGGGCTTCAAGAGCAGCTTCGACAAGGTAGGTCCTGCTATTTTTACATGGCCCTTGCATGGCGTTTCACGTGGCCGGGTGGCTGTCAGAACGAGTCGCTGAGAGGAGGGTTGGGGGCCGTATGTACGTGTCGATACGAGCCCTCCCATCTGCCGCCTGTCGCGCCTCTTTCTCCCCCCCGTCTGCGGCCTTCTCAGAGTAGCAGAAGCGCTTGTAACCGTGGCTCCAGCCCCCTGTACAACCGCTTCACGCGCGGGGTCCCCCCTCTCTCTATCCTCTTCTTCCTCTTTGGGGGTGTCCACACATCCATACGTAGACAGTCCTCCCTTCCATGACCCCCCCGGCTCGCTCTCGTCTGGTCTCTCGCATGTGCGATACACGGCCCTGGCCCGTCACTTGACTAATCTCCCACATCTGCAGGGTATCCTCCAACTTCACTTCCAGTTCAAAAAGGTGCGTACGCGGGCTGGCATTGCCCCTCTCTGGCGATTTCATACTGACATGTCATGCATAGATTTACTACCGAAAATAGGTCTTTCGGCACTGCCATCTATCGAGCCGCTCTCTTGCTCGACCAGCGAGCTTGCGACAAACTTATGTTTGTCTGGGGTTGGCCGGATGTCATGCCGTCATATCGCATCCTCAAACTAGTGCACAACACCAGACGTGGCAGGCTGGCAGAGCCTTCTGGCGGGCCTTGCTTGGAGGGCAGCATTGCTAGATGAACACGAATAGAAAGTTGCGGCATCTTCGTCATGTCAGCGGTTCTGTATAGCGCCCCGGACTTACTCCGCCCTGATCTTTGTGATACGCTCGCCCCGGGGAACTGCCTGCCTCGCTTTCCCGCCCGCTGTCGCCCAATGCTACGTCTCCCCGCCCGTCCGACTTGTACCTGTGTGCCGTAGCGACATCTGGTTCTCCCCTCCCCCCCCCTCCCCAGACAGGAGGCTTCGGGAAGTATGGGCGGCTTCCCCGACGGTTGCCGTCCAGCTAGGGAGCCATGGCAGCCTCCGGGCCGGTGCCTGGCTGAGAGGGCGCATATGCACGATGGCATATCCATACATACAGGGGGGCAATCAAGCCCACTCGGCCGTGTTTCAGAAGTTTCTTCCATGACGGTTCTTCGCGGGCTGTCACGATCAAGCATGCGTCTGTCATGCCTCCATCGAGCGCTCCTTGCATCGCCAGCATCCTGTTCATCTACTCGGCGAACAAAAAGGCCTCTGCTGATCCGCGTGCAGACCATGGGCGACTAGACCGGAGGGCGCCGCCCTTTACCCTCGGGAGCAGAGTAAGGCTCCGGCCTAGCAGCCCTGAGGATAGATGATTGGCCCCCTTTGGCGAGTTTTTGTCAGAGCTCAACTGAGCTGCAAGTAACCGTGCAGTGGAGCAGGAAGAGTCCCCTGATATTCCGCGGCGGTACCGCGCCCCAACGGTACGGGATGGCCTTGCGGGCTGGGATGACCCGCATGGCAAGTGATGGTTCTAGCGCCGGGCACATACCGTTGCTCACATCGCAGGGTATAGACGGGCCACGCCCTCACAATGGGGCCCGGGGGGACGCCGGGGAGGACCATGTACCCCGGCCCCGGGCTGGCTACCTATCGATGGATACCCACCGCTCTTCGACTTCACGGACGATCGGCATGGGGAGTCTTGGGAACTCGGGGAACAGGAGGATGGAGGGGGACAACGAGGGGGAGGGGGAAGAAGAAGAGGAGGAGTAGGAGGCGGCGGGGAACGAGGGTGATGAGGAAGAAGAAAAAAGAAGATGCCGCTCAGAAAGCAGCAGCCGAGAAGCGGCAGCAGCAGTGGGAACCTGTTTCCGCGAGGGTACAGGTCCCCTCACGAAGGTTACTCTGCCATCCCAAGGCCGCTGTGGTGTAGCAATGGACGACGTGTGGCCCTTCCTCGCTCAGGAAAACAATGTCCCGAAAGGGCGACCGGGTTGTACTGTACATGCCGCCCGTCTTTCCCAATATGGGGCCACCCAGGAGGCGAGGTGGCCCGGTAGGGTGAGTGATGCATCTAGTCTGTGTGCCCGTGTTGCAAACGACATGGCCCAACACGCACACACACACACACACACGCACGCACACATCCACACATACTAGGCGCAGCGACAGGCACGCGCTCGCGCGCACACACACACACATACACGCAGGAAAATACATGGGTCTATCCATACCGCCCCATGGGTGTCCCATGTACCGGGCGAATACGCGCGGGTTTCTGTACAAGTTTTATGTGTGTATAGGTGTGTAGGTGTGCGCCCAGACGGCCAGCATCCAGGTCTACACCAACAACACACACACACACACCCATACGCCCGGGATGCCATAGACCACACACACACCCACGCACACACATACACACACACACACACACACACACCACACGCACACACGCCCAGTCCACACGCGCATGCTGGAAACACACACAGGCACACAAACTCGCCCGCTCCATATCATCGCTGGCAGGGTTCAACGTGGTAGCAAAAAGGCAGGCCGGGCCCGGCGGAGCATTTCAAGCAGCGAATGCGTTGGCAGCGGCGGACCGCCAAGAGAACTGACTTCCAATATCCATGGAAGAAGTATCTACGCGTGTAAGTACATACCCTACCTATGTACCTAATTCCATATCTCAGGTACTGGAACTATTTGCTTCTAGTTCGCCCTCCTCACTACACACCCCCCCCTTCCTCTCCCAGCACGCCTGGCCAGACCGTGTGGTTTTGGCGGTCCATCACTCAACCCGTCCGTTTTCCCATCTCTCGTCCCGGAGCCGGCCAGGGAAGTACTTGCACGTTGTACCGACGTATGTAGCCCTGGAGGTACAGCGGTAGTTTCTACGGACCCAGGTAAGTACATAGGTAGGTAAGTAGTCTTTTCATCCATCCCACAGTGGCAGGGCCGTCTGTCGGCTAGCCGATCCTTGTCGGCAACCCTGCCAATCGCGCCTTCCCTCCCCTTGCTCGTGCCCTATTAGGGACGGCTGCTCTCCACCTGGTATGGGATCTGATCCCCCCATTCTCTCTGATCGCCCTTGACCAGATCCAGGATTCCCGATGCGACTCTTCATCTTATGAAAGGCGAGGAGCACGGTCCGGAACAGCAGCTGCCCTACAATCTTAAAACCCGTGGCCTCGAAACACCGAGCAGCATCCCAGACCCAAGCCGCCGGCCTGCCCTGAAGAAGCATTAATACGCTGCATTGTTTCTCCTGCCTCTTTGTCTCCTCGACCTATTCGTATTCCCATCGAAGAGCCCGACTATCCCCCTCCTACACAAGGTGTGTCAGAGGTTCAATACTTAGTCTGCCCCCGTCCCTTGGCACGCCTCCCCCGTGCAAACAGCACACACCGGGTCCTCTCTTTTAGGACTGTCTCTGCTTCCGTCGGCGGGAGCAGCTTCGCTTCCTGATTCACCATCTCTCCGTGCCCCTCTGCCCCCTTTCCGCCTCCTGCCCGGCCGCGTTGCTACGGTCGTTGTCCACGCCGGGATGCACTCAGGGTTTTGCGACGGCTTGCCCGTCCACTACACGGCCTCTTCCCCCGCTTCGGAAGACACTGGCAACCCATCACGGGCTTGCGAAACACAATCACAAGACGCCGGCCTGGCCTCTCTGGACGGCTTCTACGCCCCTTCGCCGCCGTTGCGCCTGGCAGCTGAAACGGCCAAGGCACGCCAGCAGGCCTCACCATACCCGTCAGGAGCTCATACGGCGGCAGCTCCAGCGTATCCGCACCCGCGGGCCCACTCGGCCTCTTTGTCTTCGTCGTCGACGGGCCTTTGGCCCACGCCGCCCTCCACAACCTGCGAGGACTTCGAGGACTATAGCTACCACGGCTCGCCTGCCAGCACCGGTGTTCCCATCACCACCTGCTCCGCAAGGTCATCGGCCGCCAGTCCCCGGAGTTGGTCGTCCCCCGAGTTGCAACAGCTCCACTTCCAGCCAGGCGTTTGGAAGGGCCAGGACCCGCTGCCCCCCTACAGGATGCCTCTCTGCACGTCAATGCCGCCCGAGGAACACTTCCCGCAGCAACATCAACAGCCGCAGCAGCAGATCGAAGGCCCGAGCTACTCCGGTGCCAATTTCCTCAGCAACAGTCCTGACCCGGACGTTGGCATGAGCCAAGACGCACCCGCCCTGACGCCGGACCACGCCGACTCGGTCGTGTCGGGCGACTCGCCGGCGCCCAAGGACGAGTACCGCGACTCGTATCTCTTTGAGGGCGGTGAGGCGGCCGGTGCTCCGGCCGAGAACGGCGACGTGGGCTCTGAAGGCGAGGAGGGCTCGCCAACGGACATTCCCTATGCCCAGCTGATCTTCCGGGCCTTCATGAGCCGCGAAAGCCACGCCATGACGCTTCAGGAGATATACGAGTGGTTTCGGCAAAATACAGACAAGGCGAGAGGCGACACGAAAGGCTGGATGAACAGCATACGGCACAACCTCAGCATGAACCAGGTACCGTGTCCCTTCCCGCGGCTCCCGCCGCACCAATATGCCTCCCGCTTTGCTTCCCGCTGACACGTTCTCTAGGCCTTTGTCAAGATGAGCGAGTTGCTAGCCGAGGCTGGTGTTGTGGAAACCTCCGGGCAGCCCCGAAGGACCAACGAATGGGTGCTTCGAGACTGGGCTATCACGGACGGGGTGAAGAGCACGACACGCTATCGCAAGGGGATCCCGGGGCGACGCGGGGCGGCGGGCCGCTCGCACAACAACGGAGGGCGCGCCCAACACCACAGCCTTCGCTCCCACAACAGTCACTCAGCCCGGGCGTCATCAGGGCGCAAGGGGGGCCTGTCGGCCAGCAAGGCCAAGGCAGCTGCGAGCCGCGAGAAGCTGCGGCTCCAGCAGCGGTACAACGCGCGGTACAGCGCAGTGCATGGAGTGCCTCTGCCCAGCTCGTACCACCCCGCGGTGCCGGGCTATTACGAGCGGTTCAGCGGCGATTATGGCCAGAGTCTCAAGGAAGAGGCGACGGGCCCGTCGACGAACGGCAGCGACATGCTGTTCCCCAGCCACGGCATGATGGGGGCGGGAATTGCGACGGACAACAGCCAGCCCTACTATCAGAACTACGTGACGGCGCCGGCCTCACACGCGACCTTTCCGCCATACCACGGCCAGCACGCAACACAGCACCGGACGCCCGTGTTCAAAGTCGAGCAGGCGACCAGTGTGTTCGAGCCGCCTGCGCCTGGGCACGGCGGACTGGGGCTGGACAGTCGATCGGCTTACCACCACGTCTATACGGACGACCTTGGCAACGGCGGCGCATCTGAGGCGTCGGTTGTGCGACCCACCCATCTGCCCTACAGCCACCACCCCGGCTGGAGCGACGGGCAGCAGTCATAGGCTGAGGAAGCCGGAGGGCAGGGAGGAGAGGGACAGGGAAAAAGGCCTGGCCTCCCCCCTCCCCTGTCGACGGGCCCCAAAATCCATGGGTGGCATGGCATGGCCCATGGATGACAGAAAGCCCCCCGGGTCCGTCGCACAACAGCCTGCCAGGGATGGCGCCATTGAATGTGGGGGTAATACACACGTAACCACGACGACGCACATCCCCTCCCCCCTGTTCGCCTGCTCTCCCTCCCTCCTTCTGCTGTTGTTCGGGGGTTACTGCAAGTCGTCTCTTGCTCTGTCTCCGGCGCGGAAGGAAGCCGAGACGGCGCTGGCATGCTGCCAGGCAAGACGAGAAGAAAAAAAAAAACGATGATGATGCTAAGAATACGAATACACGTCCCTCTCCTTCCCCAATCTCCTCGCATGGAGGTGCGTGAGTCTTCGACCACTACCTCCTCCACAACTACTCGATTACCTGCTATTGCCCATATCGGCCCACAACCAGCAGCAACAGCTTGCCTTCCATGATACGGGCTACTAACTGGCTGCTCGCCTGCATTCCCTGCTGTACCGGCAAGGGCTAAGAGCATCTCTGATGCCCGTTGGCGTCCCCTCTTCCTGGTCCCCTCCCCCCTCCCATCCTCCTCACCCTCTTGCCCTCGCCCGTCTCTTGTGTGGCGGGTGGTCTGATGCGGCCGTCGATCCCCAGGCCTGTCTGGCTGCAGGGTCGCAGGTCCTAAGCCAGGATCAACCTGGCAAGCACGATAGGACTTCCCGAAGCGACCTAGGGCCTCTCCCGCCCGTTGGCCAGCGGACGCTGGACGACGACGAACGGCACGCGCTGGTGCCAGGATGCCAGAAGCACGACGACAGGGACAAGGGGTGGTTAGCGTCAACGGTTATTTCAACAGCCATCCATGCTGCTTTTTGTGGCTTGGCTCCCCTGCCCCGGGTCGAAACGGATCGATTTCCCTGCCCACTACCGTCCCCTCTTTTTTCTTTTTAGCCCACTCCACTCCCCAAGGCCGTCGTGTCGACCACCTGCCCACCTCCGCTCCGCCTCCGCTCTCTCATGGCGCCTTACTTTCACACCATAGGCACGGGAATGCTCGCGGCGAGTGGGCGAGATTCGGGGGTAAGACCATGACACACACAGCGAAAAAGAGCCCGGGACAACTGGCCGACACCTCTTCCAATCGGCAATGTGCCGATGCGCCTAGTCAAGTCGCTCTTTCGGATGGTCCCACCGTCGCTGTCACTCTGGGTCGCACACGGCTCTTGAACATCCATCACCCTCGCCGTTTATCCCACAGGGCTTGGAGCACGCCGTAAGGGCCGATCTCGGGGCATGTCGCGGTCCACAGGCGGCCTGTCACATCCCACATGGTATCGGTTACCATGGCAGGCCGATCGTGGCCACGATGCCCGTGATGTTGCGGGTCACGGCGCCGAATGAGGGAAGCCTTCCCCGCCGCCCGGCGGCAGCTCTCGGCGCTTCTCGGGCCTTGGTCTCCTTGGAGGGGGAGGCGACCTGCATACCTGCGTTGGGCATGCTTCCCTGTCTTACCTGCTGCGCGAGACCGTGGTATCTTGATGGTGCCCGAGGACGGGGGGGCTTCCCAAGGGCCTGGCCGGCGGGGAGCCTGCAAGATCTTGGACGACCACAAGTGACAGGACCATCGCGACGTTACCCTGCGGGGCAGCAGCTGCGAGACGCTCGCCGTGCAGACGAATCCACACTTGCGCACATCCATCGCATCCTACCTATGATACACACACATGCACCCATCCCTCCCCACCCCCCCTCTTCCCAGAAGGTCAAAAGTTGTTCTACTTGTTTATTCCCGATAGAAGAAGATGAAAACGAAGAAGAGAAGGAGAGCGCGGGCGGTGAAAGTGGACAGGTGCGTGGACGGCAGGGCTTCGTCGGGGTGCTGTCCGGCCTGCGTTCCTATCGGCGGCCCCCTTTGGACGTTGCCACGCCCTTCCCTCGGCTCTCGCCGCTCGCGGGCCTCGGTAATAACGATGCGCAAAGATGATACCCCCAAGGGCTGGGAGGACACTCGCTTGATTTTTGGGTTCTCGGATTTTTCTGCTAGCTATTCTGGTCTGCGTGGTGCACTTGATTCTTGGCAACGCAGTCGCACTTTGGTTTTCCACTTGTTTCGGTTTTTTGCTCTGGGTTT
This sequence comes from Nigrospora osmanthi, assembly GCA_029489945.1. Classification (NCBI taxonomy): domain Eukaryota; kingdom Fungi; phylum Ascomycota; class Sordariomycetes; order Amphisphaeriales; family Apiosporaceae; genus Nigrospora; species Nigrospora osmanthi. Next base: position 1,375,207 of record CP120499.1, read on the forward strand.
GCGCGTTTGGGGTATGCCATGGATTCTGGTCTTTTGCGTGGGGTTTTACGCCACGCTGGTTCTACTGCTATTAATTATTGCTATTACAGTTCACCCTATGGACTTTCCCCCCCTACTTTGGTGGGAGGTTCGTTCCGTTGCCGTTTGTTGCCTCTCTTGGGCTCGCCTGGCCCGTGACGCCACGTTAGCCGCCGGTCCTCCCAGCCCGCATACCCCAGGTCATAGATGGGGTAAGATGAGAAGTACATGACAGATGGATGGTCTCGCATAGGCCCGGATAGGGTGTCTTCGGTAGTGGGGGCCGCAGCGTCCGGCGTGGGGGTGGGGCCGCCATGGCAGGCAACGTGCGATGGATGCTGGGAAAGGCCCCTCAAAAGGGCGTCGTGGCTCTCATCCATCGGCTGGCAAGGCAGGGCTGCTGATATCGAAGGGCGCGGGGAGCCGTTCCCCCGGGGCAGGCGGAGCAGATGCCCGCATTTGGGTTCCGTGCCCCGTCTCTCTCGTACATGGGCCTCAAGGGGGCACACGGCAAGTCAGCCGGCAATGGGCCGGTCAATTTCGGGCAGAGGGGCCCGGCGGCAGGCCGGCGGAAACTCGCCAGGGCCCCCGGGCGGGTCTCTCGGCGCAGAGGGAGTCCTGAGGGAGCCCTGAAGGACATGGGAATCTTGAGACGACCGGGGTCCATTACTCAGCTAGGTGGTGTGACTGGGTAGGGCCGCAACTTCTGTTCCGGATTCCGTATTTTCCACAACAGCCCCGAACAGCAATCACGGTACTCGGGAACTCGGCAGGGGCCCCTCCCCATTCGGGACCGACACAACGTTCGGAAAGAGAATAGCCCCAATTGGTCCCCCCCCCACTTGGCGAGAGGAGGAGGAGTGGAAGAGAGAGGTGGTGGTATCGTTGGTTGTTTTTGGGGGCGTCGACCCGACTGTGGGTGGGTGGGTGGCTTTTTTGGGGAAGGGAATTGATTGATTGGTGGTTGTTGTTTCCCTGCGAATGGATGGTCGCGCCAGCCAGCGAAGACAGGGGCTTTTGATTGGCGACCCGAGGGTTCGGGACGAGCCTGTAACCGAACCACCAACCGGCCCCAAGGCTTTTTTGGGATGGGAGGGGAAAGGGCAACGCCGTGTAGCGTGGGCTCCCATGTGGTGTTTCCTAGAGGGGGGCCTAACTTGCGCCGTACTCCGTCATACCATACCATACTATACGGTAGGTAACTCCGCCTCCCCTCCCCCCTTTGGCTAGGAAGATGTACTTACTTACTGTCGTGTCGTACCGGCCCAGAGAACACACACACACACACACACACACATCATCATCATCATCATTAGTATCTGTGTGCCACCGGGAAGGGGGGCGGGAGGAGAAGAGAAACCCCGACGCCGAAGCTCCGTTGGTTGGGGGGCGGGGGGGTTTCGCTTGTCTTCGCGGCCAAGGTCTGGACCTGGTGATCTCCCTTCAGCAACCTTCCATCTTGTGGTTTCGAAGAGTTCCCCCCCTGCCAAAATACCATACTTAAGTGTACGCCACAATCCACCCCCCAAATGCGCCTTCCCCCCGGGCACCTCCCCGGTTTTTCTCTCTTTCTCTCTCTCCACACGAGGGGGGGAAGTAATAACCGGGGGGAGGGCTCGGGTGTCTCGGCTCCCTTTTTGGGGACTCGGCCGACGCCCGTTGGGAAAAAAAAATGCTTTTCGGCTGAGCGGGGGACTCATGAGGGCGCGCGCTCGCCAGGTGGGATCGTCTAAGGAAGGGATTGAAAATGTAACGGGGCACGGACGGCGCCATGGGCTTTGCCTATAGTACGAGCTACAGGAATTTGGGGCGGTCTTGTGGCTGGGGCGAGTTGGATGTATCACTTTCTCTCTCTGTCTCTCTCTCTCTCTCTCTCTCTCGCTCTCACTCGCTCTGTCTCTATCTCACTCGCTCCCTCCCTCCCTCCCTCTCCAGGGACCGGCGAAGAGGCGCCCGCCACTCCACGTGTTTTCCATGCAACGGGGGTTCGTATCGGGGGTCTTTCTGTGGGTGTGTTGATGGGAAGGGGGGAAATCCTCCATTCGTAGACCGTTGGCCCGCCCTCCCTCACTCTTCACCTTCCCGAGGTCCCTTTTAGGCCTCCATACCTACCCTCCCACCAGGTTGCTCATCCTCTTCTCCCATCCCCTTCGGGACCTCGTCTACCGCGACCGCAGTAAGACCACCGCATGATATGACGTTGGGGGCCATGCGCGTCATGCCCCCCCCCCCCCCCCCCCCCTCCCCCTCCCCCTCCTTCGCCTCGCATTCCCACCGGGCCACGGCAACGCCAAAGAGAGAGAGAGAGAGAGAGAGAGAGAAGGAATCCCATGATGGAGGGGGGGCCGCTCGACACCGCTCCTTCAGCCCGCCCCCCCCCATTGATCGCCTCCCCCCCCCCCCCCCGGGGCCAACTTTCGTGGTCGACGGTTTTCCTGGCGGGCGTCAGAGATAAAAAAGAGAGGGGCCAAGCGGCAACCGCCGGCGCCGTACGACGCTCTCAGGGCGGCAAGGGAGACGGGGGACGCCATGGGGGACCATCCGGGCCCCCTTCCATGCAGATTCCCCCCCCCCCCCCCCCCCATTCTCCCTTCCTTTCTCTCTAGAGAGAGAGAGAGAGAGAGAGAGAGAGAGAGAAAGAGAGATATAAATAACGGAGCAATGACAGGGCTGCTCTCCGAATCCCCCCCTCCGCCGATCGGGCGGGCCCTGGGCGGGGGGGAGGGGGCTATAGCATTGTAACTTTTTCACTGGGGGGGGTTTTCTAACGGGTACGTGGCAGGCTGTCCGACGGCCCCCCTAAAACAGCAACGTAGGTAGTCAAGGGAGTGAAGGAGAGAGAGAGAAAACGCGGAAGGAATCGGGTTCACGCTCCACGCCCCAATTCGGCCGTTCGAGTCCCCCCAACCCCAGTCCCTGGTGCAATAATGATCGCCGCCTGTTGCGGCGTCAGCACGTTATTTTGGCGACTTTTTACTTGCTCCCCTCCGTCTCCTCCCCGTCACCATCCAAGTTCCGATACCTCTTTTCAAGGGTACTTGCTTCGCTCTCCATTCTTGCGACAGAGCCAGTCAGCCAGCCAAGAACCCTTTCCTCTTACTTCCGCTTGCATCTCCCGGAGTGTGATTCCTGTTCCAGATGCATCCCATGTCATAGAATCTCTGACCGGCATTCCCACTTGCACCGCCTCCTTTCTTTTGGCAGGCACAGAAGCTACCAAGGGGGGGAGGGGGGCTCCCGCATGGCCCCCCTCCCCGGTCCGCCCATGACAGGCCTGACGTTCGGCATGGGGGAATTTGGAATTGTCAAGAGGAAAACAACCTGGGCAGATCTTCCCGTGGCTCGTGGTAGGGGATGGCTTCCCCCCTACCTAAGGTAAGTACTCCATTAGGCCTCTTTCTGGCCCGGGGGGGGTCCTGGTCTGTAGACCTGCGGCGCAGTGGAGGGAGGATCCGTGGATCCCCCTCCCCCCCCTTCCTACGGCACCATCTCCCTACGGCAGTTCGGAATGAGATTGACTTTCATCTTTTTTTGGTTCGCCCTGCAATGGCCCTGCTTACCCGTCCCCCCCTCTCTCTCTCTCTCTTTCTCTCGAGTAGCTTCGGCCTTGGTTCGGCCCTATGATGTATCAACCTCTGCAAGGGGGGGAGAAAGGGATGCAGACCGACCACCCCGCCGCCGCCCCAGAACGCATGATGGATGGATGACCTTGCTGTTTTTGTGGCGGCTCATACGCTTCCATTTTTCTGTGCTAGGTATTCACTGCTCCTCCCATTTCTTGCTAGGTTTGCGAGAGCACGCGGCCAGAGAGGTTGACGGAGAAGACGCCACCATCATGCCCCAATTTCTGTCTAGATCGTAAAGAAACAAAAGAACCCCCGGCATGAACAAGGCCCGGGAAATGTACAGATTCCCCAAGTCTCCCCCTTCCTTCTGCTCGAGGTCGCGCCGCCTCAGCAGAAAAACGGCCCTCTTGACTCTTCCCCTCCTACGAGTACCCTATAGATAAGTACTTACCTAAGTACTTAAGTATCGGTACCAAACCCTCCTGGCTAGTTCACTACCCACTGCAAATCCGGGGGACCAGCCTTACCGAGCCTTTCAGATGCGTCAATGCCGCAGTCAAGCACATCGCATCCCCCCCCCCCCTCCCCCCAGGGCAGGTTGAGCCCCGGCTTTTTCGCGATGCGCCGTCCGTAGCATCTCCGCTGGAGCCAGACCGCAGCAACAACAGCAAACCATGATCGGGGGTTGCATTACAAGTGGAGGAGCGATGACAAGGAAGAGGATGTAAGTATGTATGTAGGATCAGGCGGGTAAGAGGGTACATCCATCATGGTATACGCGCGCTGGGGGGAGGGCGCTTCTGCTCGCGCGGCCCATCACGACGTAGGTACCTAGCCCGCCCTATGTCCCTGTCTCTTTATCCTTTCTCTTTCTCTCTCTCTCTCTCTCTCTCTCTCGGAAGATCCAGGCGAAGAACCCTTGCAACCACGGTCGAGTACCCCCAGTCGGGCAGGCAAACGACCAGCCGCCGTTACATCGTCCACCCGCAAGCACAGCAGCAGCAGCAGCAGCAGCAGCAGCAACGCAGAAGCAACGCAAACGGCGGACCCCAAAGCAACGCAACGCCGCTTAGCCCCCGATAACAGCCCATCTTATAAGATGACCTGCATTACATTCCATCATGTGACATCTCTCCATGGCGTTCCCGGTTGCCCAAGGAAAGAACGGTTGGTGGCCCTGAGCCACCACCACCATTCATCTATCCATTCATTCATTCATCCACGCCCCCTGTCGAGGGGGGGAACTCCTCAGCCTTTCGACCCCCCCCCCCCCCCCCCCCCCCCCCCCCCCCCCGGTCCCATGTCGTACGATAAAAAAACCCAGATGGGCGTGAGAGAGAGCCGGATGGCAAGGGTACCACGCGCGCGGCCGCCGTTCGCCTCTGCCGCCAACCCGCCAATCAGACGGGGAAAAAAAAGAAAGGCGGGCACCCAGGGGTCCGAGAGGCTCTCCCCCGCGACATCATGGTGATTTACAGAGTAATGCACACACACACACAGAGGCTCAGCTCCAGTAGTGGAAAATACATGTACTTCATGAAAAGTGTACAGCTTTTGGCCCTGGTCCTTTACAAGAGCCCTGGGGAACGAAATGCGGCGGCCTGATTGGGTCGGGGGGGGGGGAAACTGGGGTCTACACAGCTACGACGACACATCCTCAAGAACCTCCCCCCAGAAGACCAATGGTCCTGTCGTCTTCTCGGCAGGGCGGCTACGATGGGGGGGGGGGGGGGGACAAATAAGAGACGTGCGCCATGGAATACGCAGAAACCGTGGGCGGCAAAACGAAGGGGGAAGGGGGCATATAACACCACTTCGGTCACTTTGACACCCGTCCTATGTTCATAGAGGATCCTCGCGGTGTGTGGCTATGTATGTCTGTGTATACGTGGATAGCTACACCTACCTACCTACCTACCGACCTACGTACTTAGTTATTCAAGCTAGAGTGGCCCAGAGGCCTCGAACGCCTCCGCCAGTTCCAAGGGATGGCGGCGACTGGGTTTGGGGGAAAAGATAAGTACCCACTTAGGTAGAGATATAGCAGACAAGGGGGATAGCCAGGCCGGGGGGGGAGGTGGGCTATTGCATACCGTTCTCCCCATTCTGTTGCGTCGCAGCCGAGATTTCCTGGAATACCTCCATGCCGCTGCCCGCGCCCTCTCTCGTTTTCTGACGGACCGATTTTCTCTCTCTCTCTCTCTTTCTCTCTTTCTCTACATAGTATCTATCTCCTCCTCCTTCCCCACCTCGCCCTGCACCATGCGTACTTGGGTAAGATGTAGGTAGTGATGGGGCACCGCCACCGCTCCCCCATTGTTCGTGCCCTGTGCCTGGGTACCTGGCCCCGCCCATGACGAGAGAGATAAAAAGGCATCCGCGGATCGGAAAGACGGGTGAAAAAAAGGGGGACCAGATGCCCGATTCTGGTTTTCGTCGCGATCGAAATCGGAGCGGATCGAGGGGCGGGGCAGGATCGCGATTGTGGGGGGGGGGGGGGGAGAGAGGGCAGGCAGTTCGGGTCGCAATGCTGCAAGCCAGCCAGCATTTGGGGGCCTGTCCTGTGCTAACAACCTCCCCCCGGGTCGGCGGTAATTTTGCTTCCGCAATCACGACAGCAGGGGATGTAAGTCGCATCTCGGCTGCGCGGGGGGGGGGGGGGGGGGGCTGGGAAACGCGAGATGCGATGGGGGAAGAGTGACAGGAAGCAACGATCCGATGGCCGGCCGGCGACACCAGAACGCGTCGTCTCGACGCTTCTTTGCCGTCCCCTCCCCCGGGAGACAGACCATGGCTCCAGGAAACGGTCCACGGAAAACCCATACAACGCCATCATATACATGTTCATGCCGCCAGCAGTGGGTATCGGCAGCACCTCCCTCTTCCCCCCGGGGTCTTCTGTAGGACTTCGCGGCTATGATATCTTACGTGACGAGCCATTGGGGGGCTTTTTCGTCACTCCGTAGGCCCGGGTTGGAGTTGTAGGTCATTTTCCCCTCAGGTTATGTTGTCATAACGTACGACTTTCCATCACCGCCCCCCGGAAGTACCAATAATGTAATGGTGAGAAGGGGGGAGGGGGGGGAAGGGGGAGGATCTTGGCTCCTTGGGGACAATGTCATTGATCGTCCCCGCCGCACCTCGTCAATCGCTGCTAGATTTCTTGTATGCCCACACTTTTCTCTCTCTGTGTCTCTGATCTCTTTACCAATCGACGCAAAAGGTGGTAGCCGGGGCCAGGCCAAACAAGAGAAAAACGCAATCGGGGGTTGTAAGCTGTCACATATGAACAGATTACCGTATCTGAATGACGAGGCAGGGCTCCCGGGGGGGGCGCTGTCGATCGGCGAACCGACACTAATGCCACCGGGGGTGGAGGAAGGTCCAGGGGGAGATGTCACTCGACAAGAACTAGGCATGGTCAAATTTCCTCCCTCCCTTTTTTTTCTTCTTCTTTATTCCCAGCCTATGGAAGCGGGCGCCTGACAAAACGGTCAAACCATAGGAAGGGGGGGGGGGGGTGGGAGGCGTAAGAGCCCTTCCGTCCTTCCTCTCATCGTCCTCCCCCTCGCCTCCACTTGGACTGTGACGTAGCAGGGGTTCTTGCAGAACCGAACATCCCTGCCGCAGATGCATTCGATTGACACACTGCCGGGCCCTGGGACAAACCAAAGAAAAACCAAAGAAAACGTCGTGGAACGGCCGGGGAAAGCTGTCAAACGCGCCCCCGAGGCTCTGGCGCGAGCTTGTGCCCGTGTGGGTGTGTGTGTAAGTGTGGAAGAGAGAAGGGTCGGTGGGTGTGAGGGTGAGAGAGAAAGAAAGAGAGAGAGAGGCAGAGGGGACCAACGCTTCCCCCCCCCCCCTCTTTCCCCATAGAGGAGCAAAAGGCACCCGCGCAACCCAACCTGCTCCTATCTGTATAACCGCCCTTCAGTCGGTCGTCCGTTTCTCCAACTGACAGGTCGCACGGCTAGTTGGGCGGAGAGAGAGAGAGAGAGCCTGCGTTTCCCGCCCCCGTGGGTATGTGTCCCCCTCCCCTTCCCTCCTAGAGGGGTAAACTTGTAGCGTTGCGCAAGCAAGGGACACGCGAACACGACAGCGTCCCCCCCCCAAAGCTGCAACTAACCTCCCCGGGGGGGCCACACTACACAGATAGGGGCTCAGTAAAGCCAGGGAGAGCCGATAAGGGTAGATAGTAAGAAGAAGAAGAGAAGGGGAAGAAGAACAAAAAAGAAATAAAAAATAAGGGGGGCCGGGGCCCATGGTTGTCCCGCACCCCCGGGGAGGGACGAGAGAGAGAGAAAGAGATGCCTTGCAGCCGGCATGCCGGATCACTGGTACCCGGCCGGCTCGACGGCCCCCTCCCAGCACAAGCAAGGAGGGGCCCCGGGCGGCAATAGTCGCGATAGACGCTGGGCCGGCGTGTTTTGTGTATTTTCCTTCCAAGGTTGGTTGCTTGGTAGAGAGAAAGAGAGAGAGAGAGAGAGAGCCCTCCCTGAAGGGGCCCCCGGAAAGCTCCGGGCGAAGCTCCCCCCCAGGGCGCCGGACGGTGGTCGCCCGCCCCCGTGTGTTTCCTTGCCAGCTCCCCTTCTTGCGGTGCGCCATCGTCCATGGACCGCCCGCTCGTGCAGGAGAAGTAACGCCCGGCCTCTTCGTACCCTTACCTTCCCATCCTCTCCCCTGCTACCATACTGGTACGTGGCATGCGAATGACTTTTCGTTTCGTGGTTGGTATCGCGAGGCGCAGCCCCCCCGTTGGCGTCTTCCTACCCTCCCCTCCCCCCCCTAGTTACCTCTCAGCCCTAGTCCCATCAGTAGCAGCAGCAGCAGCAGCTGCTGCTGCTGCTGCGCCTTGCGGGAGAAGCAGCCGAAAACCGCGTTTTTCGCGTCGGCCCGCGTGGGCTGGGGGGGCCAGAGCAAACAGAGGCAAAAAATAGAGAAAGACGGCCCCCCCCTACCTTCCTGTTGTTCGGTCCCTAAATCTTTCCCCGCGGGCTCTATCCCGAAATGCCAAAAACCGATGAAGATTTGCACCCGTTCGGGGCGCTCTTTGCGTGCAAAACGTCATGAAATCGGTGTAAGTTTGGGTGCTGGTGGGGAGGGGGGGGGGGGCGGAGAAGAAGACCGCGCCGTTGGAAAAAAGAAAGGACAGGTTCTCTCGTGACTGGACGTCATGGGCGTTGCCAGGCCTTCACGGGGACAGACTTAAGGCCGACGTCAAACTCTTGCAGCACGGGACTTTCGCCCTAGACCAGGGCTCCCCCCTCTCCCTCCCTCCCCCGGGGCGGGAGGTGTTTAATTTCGGCCGGGGGGGTTGGAGGGTGCCTTCGTGTTGGTGGCTGCGTCGCCTTGGGAGCTTGGTTCATTATACTGGACTCCTTGTTCAGTTATGCCGCGTACCCCCCTCCATGACGGCCCCGAACAATGGGACCGGACTCGACGAGCGGTCAGGTACAGAGATGCCGATGAGATCAAATCAAGGGGGTGGCCCACGCCCAGAAGCCTTGCGCATTTGGCGTGTCGATCCAGCCGGGGCCGGGAGTGGTGGTAAGGGAGCCCACCCTTCAACCCACTCTTCTATTAATAGTGGAAAGTCAAGAGACTTCTTTCTATCTCTTCCCTTTTCCCCCCTTTACCCTGGCCAAGCCGCGAGCTATCACAAGATGCCGCCAGTCCAAGAAAGGCTTCGCACAGAACAGGGGGCACGCAGACCCCCGGTTCAGAAAGCTTCGGTCCCGTGGCCCCCCCCCCCCCCCCCCCCCCCCCCCCCCCAATGCCCGCCGCACGTTCATGACGGCCGACGAAAGCTGGGAAGAGGAACAAGGCGGGAATAAGACCCTCCAATCTCTCTCGACTCGTAGCTTTGGACGACGACAAGAGTCGTGGTGGCGTTTGGTCAGGGGCCCGCTAGCTACTGTACCCATGCCTCCGACGACGGGGGGAGGGGGCTCGCCCGTGCAGTGCCAGGGGGGAAAAAAGCTGCAGCCTCTGCATCCCGGCCTCGATCAAGGGAGAGAGAGAGAGAGAAGAGGGGGCTGCCGTCGTGCGCCGCTCGTATCCATAGAGATGCCGGCGCAGGGGACCGGCCGACGGCGATGACGGCGACGGGGGCGATTTGAGTGGCTTCCCCCAGCACCCTCATGGGCCCAAAGCCTGGCCCCGAAGAGAGGCGGGCAAAGAGGTAGACAAGTAGCTACTTGGCCAGGGTTTGTACCCGGTACTGGCGACAGCATGAAGCGCGATGCCAGCGCCCACGTGGCCGTGGGAGCCTCGGTCGCTGTGCTACCAACCAACGCCGGGGGCTGCGCAGGTTGACCTGCGCCGGCGCTCCTGGCCGGCCTAGGCTTTTGGGGCGCCTCCCCGGTGCCCTTGCACAGCCCTCGCCTCGTTACTAGTATGATTGGAAGAAAGGGGGGCTGGCCCCGGCCGTCATTTGGCTGGGCGGGCAGGTGGTACACACGACGTCGGTCTCACTCAGGCCGTTCTTGCGGTTAGCGAAGCTTTGTGGCACGTATCATGTGGCCAGCTCAGAGTGCCAGTAGGAGAGAGAGAGAGAAGGCGAGAAGATAGGGGGGCCGGGGGTCGGGGGCAGTGAAGTGGGCGAGCGACAGACTCTGGTAATCTGGCATGCGACAGCATTGGCGCGTGTTACACCGGAGGCACGGATGAGCGGCCAGGTATGAAAGCGTACTGTACGGGAAGACTCCTGGCGCGTATGCTCGAGGTGTCTTGAAGCAGCCCAGCAGCTTGTTAGATTCTGTCTCCTCGGGCGCATAGTGTGACATCTCCTGGCGGCATGCCCCTCAGGGAAGCATGGACTCCTGTACTAGCGATGCGAAGGGCCGCCGGAAGACGAGTCGAAGGTGCCGTGGGCCATGTCGCACCGATATCGCCGCCGGGAAACTGAGCCCCGAGTGCCACGGAGATTAGGGACCGTGTGCATAGCAGATTATTTGCAGCGGTCAGCGTCATCTGTATGTTCCCTAGGCCAACGTTCAAGAAGCTGTAGGCCTTCAATGTGCAGCGGTTTGGTTGAAACTGTGCGACATGATAGCTCTCGGGGCATATTCTCTGTCCCTAGGGCGCCCGCCTAGGGGATAGATCCCCCACGCATTGGGAAATCAAGCTGGATGGAATTCCACGGCAGCGTGCAGTCGTCCGACGGGAGAGGGCAGATTCCGTGCGCCGTCCAGGAGAATATGCGCTGGCCCGCGACGGCCAGCGGTGGACCTGAATGTCCGGCTGGCGCGGCATGCACTGCCTGTTCTGGACGCCTTTCGACGTTTCTGGATCGCCGGCCTTTGTTGGGAAGACACTACAATGCCTGCTCGGCCGCTCGCTCATGCCGTGTACGTTACCCTGACGATCCCGCGACCATGGAAATGGACACCCGATGGCCCGGCGCCAGGGTCCAATCGAAGTCTCCCAGGTTGGTTGCGCTGGCGTAGGTACCCGAAGAGGCTTCCACGGCGATTCCAGCACTGCCATTACGTAGATGCGGCCACTGATATATGGGCAAAATGTGACAGGTACTCATGCTTCGGGTAGTTGAGGGTGCCAGCATAGCCCTATACGCGTTGAACATGTGGCAGAAGGGGAACAATATGATATGAGCACTTTCGTAGTGGAAGGTTGGGGCAGCAATGGCCGATGCGGATGGCAACGCAATGTTCTCAAGAGCTGACAGCCCCGTATCCAAAATACACCAGGAAATCAGCAGCCGTACAAAGGTGAATGCCATCCCCATTGGGCAATCGAATCTACTATGCTTCGGCATGTAGGCCAACGGCTTCAACGCCATCATTTGGTCATGCGACAACCCGTTACAGTCTCAGAACTTGCGCTTCTTCTTGGTTGGGCCGGCAGCAGACTTGCGTTCCAGTTCTTTGGCGAGCTCGGTTCGTCTCTGCTCAGCCTTCTGCTCCTCGGTCAACTCCGGCTCTCCAGAGTCCCCTCTTACAGGCCCAGAAGAATTTGGCGTTCCGGTGTGTGGTCTCTTGCCAATTGTTCCGATAGCCCGTGGCTTGGGTTTCGAGGGAACCTCTGCCATGACCTCTCCTTCGCCAGCTACTGGCGAGGAAGATTGCTGTGCGGGTCGGTTCCTGCCACCAATAACTCCGAGGCCAACTCGCCTTCGCGGTGGAGCCGCTGGAGCGGGAGAAGAGGACTTCCTTGGAGCCGCTGGAGCGGGAGAAGAAGACTTCCTCGGGGAGAGGGCCTGTTTCTCGAGGGAGACGCTGTCAGAGTCGGTAGCCGCGTCGTCATGCTGGCTTGGCTCTGGTAAGGCCACGGGCGAAGAGGACTTTGCGCGGCCGACTTTCCTGCCAATAACCCCAAGCTGCCTGCCCACCCGTTTGGGTGGTGAGGATGGAGCCGCCTCATGGTCAGACTCGGACGCGGTAGCATCGTCGTCTTCGGCAGCTGCACTATGAGAAGGCGGGCTTGCTGCCTTAGCTGCCTTCGTTCCGATGGCTCCAATCGCCCCTATCCGTGCCGGGCGTTTCTCTTGCCGCTGAGATGTGATAGGGTGACTGTCCGGGATGATTGCCGCTTCCTCATCGTCGGTCGTGTCATCGTCATGACCCGTATTACCCTGAGCAGCTCGTTTAGATGCTAAGTGAGGTGGGGTGGCTTGGACCTGGAAAACGTCGGCATCCTCGTCGGCGGCAACAGGCTTTGGCTCTGGCGATGGAGGCTCCTCGGAGCTTTTCGCGGTTGGACGGGGTACTGCAGTGGCGACAGGCTCCGGTCCAAGGTCCCGCCACCAGCTGTTCAGATTCTCGTGCACCGAGACCTTTGAGCTGCTGAAGTCTAGGTATTCTGGGCCACCGAGTGCCTTTTGAACCAAGGAGGCAACGTCATCTGGGGGAGCCGCCCCTACCGCCTCTTTAGATACAGTTGCTCTCCACTCGGACAGATCGAAAGGCGCCAAGCCTTTGACTTGGGTATTTGCGAACGCCCTCGTCACCTTTCGTTTTCCTGACAGGGCGTTGAAAACACTCTCGAGTCCCATGCCCGTGGCTGCGAGCTTGTCCACCAACCTGTTGATCACAGCATCCTTCTCCTGGAGGCTGGCGGCAAGAGCCTGCACCTCGCACGTGCGGCTATATTGGACCTGGATGAGCGGAAGTACAAGCTCGGACGCCAAGGAGGCGGGCGGCAGCTTGGAGAGATTGACGGGCCATTTCAGGGGCTTGAGTCCGCCTGGCAGCATGCAAGTGATGAGCAGGCTAAGGTCGCCTCCGCTACCGCTGGCCGATGCGGCGGCTAGGGTCAGGCTGGTCTGATGATGGTTGGGCGAAGAGGGGTCAACGGCAGCCTGGAGCTTCTGCAGCAGGATGGCCATCTGACCCGGGCCTTCGGTGAGGTCGATGCTCGTATCCTCTTCGATGCTCCGCCTGAAGATGGTTTTTCGATCCAATGTTTCGCTCCAGACATTGGCCAAATCGGTTACGTGCAGCGTGTAAGCCGAGGCGCCAAAGGAGGGCGAGACGAACAAGGGCGGGAGGCCGTTGGAAAACGGCGGCAGCGGGCGCCACATGGTGGGCATCGTCAGCCCGTCACAGGACGAAGCCTGGAGAGACAGGTCCGAAGGCTCAGGCCGCACGTCGGCTGTCTGGCAGCCTTGCGGTTCGAAATTGCAGGGCTTGCGGAGGCGTGTAACGGGAGCCAATGGCCCAGCCGAGGCCGCGTCACACCTGAGAGATCACGTATTCTCAGGTATGACGTGGAAGGGCCAAAAGGCGAGGCGGCAGTCGGCAAGCGCTGGCGTTGGTGCTACAACAGACCGCGCTGCAACGACCAAGGCACGCAGAAGAGGCACCGGGGGCTGGTCGGATCTCTTGAAACAACGTGGGAAAGGGCTGAGAGGGACCGGCAGCTCCGACACCAAGGACCCGGGGGCTCTAATCCCGCGATGCGACGATGACCGAGGGCACGCGCGCGACGTAAGCACGTGACGGGTCAAGTCTGGCGTGACACCGTCTCTATGCGGTGATTACTGCGTTGCGCCGTCGTGAATCTGCAGGCGGCCTTGAGAAGCACAGGTCGGACATTTGGCCATACGCGGTGCAAGGCGGGGCAAGAGCACGGCGGCGCGAGAGAGGCCGTTCCGGGGACTTGGACGGTCGCTTGGGCAGGCGCGCGGGCTGTGACTTGCCTGCGTACAGGTGCCAGTAAGGAGCACACGAGCGTTACAGAGACGATTCTCGAACTTGAGGGCGGAACAGAATAGGCAGAATGGCCGAGGATGATGGCGTCGTTTAGTTGAGCCGCCAGAGCCGGGAGTTGAGAGAGGGTCTACTGACATAGGGTTGGGTGCCTATGGTGTGGCCCGTGCGCCTTCTCTCTGCAGTGAGTGAGTGCCTGATGGACGACGATTCCAACATCATCACAAGACCCAGATATTTGGTGCAAAAAGCCCTGGTTCGGCCGCATCACACAAGCGTTGCTTTGAAGATCCATGGCAGATTATATGTACGATTCCGCCGCGGAAGGCGTGAAGGATATGCCTCAAGGGGTGGATAAGCCGCATGCGCCTGCTACCTGTATTTCAGACCAGCCCGACTGCTTCGGAAAAATAAAAGACATACCACGCACGACAAGATGTCATTCATGAGGTGCCATCGGTCCCTCCAACTTCGCTCCGCAGAACCGGTTCGTGGTTCGGTCCCGGCCCAGCCGGAGAGCGCCGTCCTCGGTCCTACCCGGACCGCCTGGAGGTCGACCGGGGGGGGCCCAGTGATGAACTGGATATGCCGCGGATGAGAAAGAAGGTCCTGGAATTTCCGCTGCCGACATCTATACTTCGGGGCCGCGGTCCGGGCCGACGGCAAAAGGGGGGGCGACCAACTGGCGCGCCGGGTATCAACTCCTCGACTCGTGCCATCGTTCCGATCATGTAAGAGGTGCTCAATCAACCAAACCGGCATCGATATACCAAAAAAAAAAAAAACTGTGCTGCAGGAGCGCCGTGCCCACCCTCCCCGCTTCGATTCATAAATCATACGCTCCAAAAGCAACCAAAGACGACCTTACTCCTCTAAATAGCAGGGCCTGCCACCATGTAAACCCATTATATGCCCCCAACGAAGCCACCGCCTCCTATGCCACTGGTGCCGTCCATACCAAAGCCGCGGATGGTCTGCTGCCAGTCCTGCCAGTCGAATTCCTCGTCCATGTTAACATCGCCGTCGTCCACGACAGGCACGCTGCTGGGAACGGCCGTCTGGTCGTTCCAATTCCAGTTGTTGTTGGGCCAGAGCCAAGGAGGCGGGTTATCGTCCACAAGGGTTTCCGCAGCCAACGTGTCAGTCAGACCGGCTGCCTGACCGGCCGACGTCGCCAATGTGGAGCCCTGCTGGCCGAAGGTAAGGCTTCCATCTGCCACATTGCTGCCGTTGACGGGCAGTCCGGACATGGTCATCTGCGGTGGTGCTGTGGATGCGCCGCCCTGGCCTACTACGTCCGGCGAAGGCCCAAGACCAACCGTGTTCCCAAGGCGGCTCATCTCGGGGTAGTTCAGCGTCCAGAAATCGGACATGTTAAGTTCTGGTTGTGTCATGGCGGCATCAAGATTGGAATACTGCATCGGCATGATAGGCGACTCTGTCGATGGCGGCGCTGGTGCTGTCACCGAAGGCATCACGGGTTGTTGGACGCTGGTTTCGGCTGGCTTATTGCAGGACGACTGGGTCTTGAAACGTAGGCTATCGGGCTTGGGCCTGCCCACGAGCTTCCGCCACCGGTCTTGAGCCATGGTGTTTCGTACTGAGCTCGGCAGATGCTGGAATCTCACGATGGGCTGCACCGCCTTGTGGACTTCCTCCATATCCAGCTGCTCGGCTGCCTGTGGGTCATCCCGCAGTCGTGCGATCTCGGCCTCTCGATGCTTCTGTGCTTTCAGCATGAGCTTGCGGATGGGGAACAGCACCGACGTGTGCGCCTGTAGCTTGGCCTGTTCAGATGGCTCCAATTGCAAAGTGCTGCTAAGCGCCATCCAAGCTCGCTCCATTGGCGCCGACCACGGACGGCGGCACAATTCGAGGAGGAGGTAGGCGATGGCATTCCAGTGTGTCTGGGTTTGGAAGAGCCACCTGTACTGCTTCGACTTCTCCTCGTTGCTGAGAAGTCGGTTGTACTCGATCACTTCGATTGCCGCTGTGAGAATGCGATCGCGGACTTGCTGCGAGACTTGTTGACCCTCGGCGGAGAAGAGAATCGGCTGGTAAATGAGCAAGCTCATCTTGGCCATGATGATTCGAGCCATGGCGGCTGCGAGCCAATGCATCATTTCCGTTTCGCTGTCCTCGCACGGTTTCAAATATCTTTCCTCCACTCTGTCGTACAGCTCCAGGAGCATGTCCTCGCGCTCCTGCAAGGTCAGGGCCGTGTCCTTTGGACAAGGTGACAAGGGGTTCGCCGCCTGGTGCATCTTCCTGGCAAGATGGACTACCTCGTATCGAATGAGGCAAAATGTCAAGTCTGCCGCCCCTTCCCTTTCCGGGGGGAAGTCTTTCATTTCGGGCGTAATATCGACGTCGTTGATATGTATGGGAAACGATGTGTCCCAGGCTCCGTGGATGGTCAAATCGGTGCCCTGGTCTTCCGCCGCCCTCACATCCAGAACTACAATGGCCCACCATAGCCGGCGACGCATCTCAATGTCGAACGGGGAAAGACTTGCAAAGTGGGTGCCTTCACGATGTATGCCAAGAGCTTGCGCAATCCGGATCAGGAGACCGGTCAGGGTCCACGAGAACCGTGAGTTGTCGTATCGTCGGACCAGGGTAACGTAGAGAGCCAGCGCCTGCACAACTACAAGCTCCGACGTATTCAAGAATCCAGCCTTGGCAAGAGCCTGCTCGGTGGCGAACCGGTACTGGTCATGCAGATGCCATTTGTCGGCGTTGAAGTTCCTTTTGACCTAGAGTATTCATCGTCAGTCCATGCGTTATGGGGGCAATTGTCGAAAGGCAGACTGACCTCGTCCTCCTCCATGGAGGTTATGGCCGAGAAGTAGATGGAAAACATCAAGGCTTCCAGCCCAGGGGTCAAGATGTCCATGTTGGTCCGCAGCTTGCGGATGAGACCATTCATTGTGGGGACGTGGAGAATCTTGATAAGCGGGTCTATGTTCTCCGTAAAGACCTGCCAGATGAAGGGGATCTGGGAAGGCAAGGGGTGAAGCTTGCGCAGGTCGACGTCGCACGACCTATAGCCGAATAAGAACGCGTGATGATCCGCCTGGGCTTCCTTGATGGAAGTCACAGTAACGGGTGTACTCCCATCGTCTTCTGACTCGTCCGACTCCTCGTCGGTGAGCTTCTCCGTATCTGCGCGCAGCGCCGCAAGCTAGAACCAGAACGTTAGTCTTGTTTGCGAATGAGCAAACGGCCAGAACCCTACTTGCCTCGTCGTTCATTTTCGACCAGAACGCGTTGCTGACATAACGTGTCTTCCCGTCGTCGTTGAGCACCAGTCGTCCAAAGTCTCTATTGACGCCGGAGCTCTCCGTCGGGCTTTGTACCTGGGCCGAGGAGGGTCCCCAGCTCGAGTTGCGTATGAGTCGCATCGAGTCGGACCGTGAATACTGGTGGCAGCTGGCAGTGGGCTGGGAGGTTTCTCTTCGTTTCTCATCGTGGGCCACGCTGGTTGTGTCTCCCGGCGACCCGTCGGTGCTGGACGCATGCCTGGCGTCTGGCTCGATCTGCCCGCTGAGTTCTTCGACGATGCCTTCCAGCTTGCGCAGGCGTTTCATCAGCTCAACTTCGCGCTCGCTCGTCTGCTTGGGTGGGGCATTCGGGTCTTTCGGGCGAGGTCGTCGCGGCGCTCGGCCTGGCGCCGGGAAGATGCAGGAAATGTGTGCCTTGCGGCAGTTGCTACAAGGCATGCGCTTGTCGCATCGTACTTTGCGGCGGCGACAGGTTACACATCTACGACGCCCTGGGGGTTAGTCGCAAGGGGCCTCTGGTGGGGCGGAGGGCAGGGCAGCCTTACGATCGCGGATTCAGCGTCCCCGAGGGCTCGACACTGGGGTCGATCACGGTGGCACCCGAGGGAGACACGGTCGTGAAGCCGGTGGCGGTTCCTACGGCGTGCGCGGCCATGCTGGCGTCCCGCGCGGCTGTGTCTCCCGGGGAAGGGGAGTTGTCTCGCTTCGGGTACGTGGGGGATGCGCCAAGGTCCAACCCCATCGCGGGGTTGCTGCCGTTGGGCAAGGCCGACATGGTGAAATCTGGCGCTCAGGGCGGGAGGGAAAAACGGCGTCGCCGCCAGTGAGTAATGTTGTTTCGCGCAGGATGGCGTCAGGCGCCGGGTCTCCCTGCGAGGCCTCAAGCAAATCTCTGCTTCTTTCCAGGGGGGGGGTCCAAGCGACGTCAGGAAAAGGCGCAGGGCGCGGCTGGCCGGGGATAAGAAGCGTGCCAGCGGTTGGCAGAGGGAGACGGGACCGAGGCTTGAATGCGACGCGACAGGTAGGGTCAAGTGGTGCAGCAAAGACTCGCTGGGGATCGGGCGATGAGGATTGGTCCGGCCTCAACGGCTTCCTCGTGGATTCGATTGCTTTTTGCCAGCCGGTCCTCGGCTGGAGGGGAGCGATTTTCGGGGCGGACGGATCACCGACGGTTTCGGATAAGGGCTCCAGGTCGGTTTGGCGGGTTGGCGGGGAGGAGGAGGCCCTCTGGGAAGTCGAGGATTGAGATGGCGCTTGGTATGCAGAGTCACGGGAAAAGGAGACTAGAGGAGAGGCCCGGCATCTGCACGGAGAGCATGCGAACAGAGGAGCGGAGAGAGGACGGAAGGGGACCCGCAGAAGGCTGGTTGGGTTTTTTTTCTTTGTTTTCTCCGTTGCGTCCGTCCTGCAGCAAGACGAGACGATGACTCCCTGCTGCATTAGCCCTCCATGCCAGAGGATCGCCGGCCAGGCCCAACAGGCTTCGCAGGCTCGAAAAGAGACCCGTCCGGTCTCCATCCTGCTCCGGTCCTCTCTCATCCATCTGGCCCCGCTGCTCCAGCGGGCTTAGGTCATTCATTCATTGCATAGGATGGATGGACGGAGTACTCACTTAAGTAAGCCGAAAGAGCCCTGGTGGGGGCCTTGCCGCTGCTTTCCATGGATGGTGAGAGGGCTCTTACTATGTATGGCCAAGATGGGCTTTCAGCCCTGAAAGAGGGGCCGTAAACACATGCGACGCTGTTGTCGCTTTGGGTGCTAAGGTAGAGGGAAGTACTTCCCATACTTCATCACCGCCTCACATTGCGTGTCCCGCGAACCTGCAGAGAGACTCGACTCCCCTTCTCAGTGGGAATGCGTTTTGACACCCCGAAGAACACAAAGGTACTAAGGTACTGCGTTGGATCTGCAGTCCCCAGGCCGATCGGTTGTCGGGTTGTAGTAGTAGGACTGCGGGCGACGAATCGCGACCCCTGGCGCCGCAACCCCCGCTGCCGGTTCATCCATACAGTACATCACATACATCCATTACCATTCGATATCCCATCCATGCTCGTGGGCGGGACCAATCAGACGTCCCTCGGATCCCGCCTCGTGTCTACCATTCTCGTTCGGCAACGCCCGCAAGCCGCTGACATAAGAAGGATCCTGTCTTGTCCTACCACCCCATGGGGGCGCAAATGACCTCACCACCTGGCACTTCGACATCTGATACTGGAAGGACCTTCCATTAACCGGAATCGACCGGCTTCCCGGTTGCCCGTGTCGGAGCCATCTATTGACCTACGACGATTGGAGCAACGACAGGGGAGGGCATGGGAGGGGACGTCTTAGTTGGAATTATGGGGCAGATCTGGCCTGCTCAGTCTCTAGAATCCATCTCGCTGCCTGCAAATAGGAGCCCCGTCCCTTAGAATCACTTTCTTACTTATTTACCTACATGAAATGATGCACTTGAGGTAAGACATAACGTCTTTTACATAATTCCCGTCAGGTACCTGCTTCGTGCACCCGGGATCGATCTGCTTAGTCCTGGGTAACGTGTAAAGGAGAGGCTGACCCAAGTAAGCGGCCTTGGGCAGCCTAGATTTGCCCGAGCTCACGCTATTTTCCCCGGATTTTACCTGTCTAAGTACTTGAGTTCTATAGAAGAAGCACACGACCTAACCCGTTGACGGTGGCAAATTTCAGTCACCTCTAGAGATTTTTATAAAACAACCGGTATGGCTATCATTTCCGCTGGGTGTTGTGTCTCGTTGATTTTTGGTACTGTTTGGGGTGATATGCCACTACATTGGTTCTAGGGTGCTAATACGCACACGACGCCGGACAGGGATGTCCCTCCCACAGGAACAAAAAAGTTCTTGTTTGTAATGGAACCTGTATGAATGATCAAGCCCCCACGCAGTCGTCATTCCAAACCTTACTATGTACCATGTTACAGCTCGGCTCAACGCGAATGCAGCCAGGCTGTCAGGTTCCCTGCATCGTGGTCGAGGAGACCCGCGTTATGTAGTACATAGGAGGTAGACCCTTGCCCCGTTGAGTCAGGGTTTTTGATTGGGGGCAGGTCCTGAAAGTGCTTACCCAGTCAAGACCAACGCATTTTCCTCATCCTCATGAAAACCCCGTGCCAGCCAAGCCGGCCATTGCCACGATGCCACGCTCTTCACATCAGATCGACCAGGGGATGCAACCGCGGCCCTTGGTCCCTTAGTGGATTGCAACGCCAGCCTAGTCCTCAGCTGGTCATCTTATGTACGTGAAATTCGGGACTCCATACGATGCACGTGAGTTGATAGGCCGGAAATCATATCATAACGAATTCAGCCGCAATCTGACTGGAGGCAGATACGACGGATAACCAAGTTTCCCTCTCGAGGGCGAGGCGATTGGTGTCCTGCGGTCAGCAAGAGTGGATTGGCTTCCTTATGATGCTGGTTCGCGGCACGCAACCGGCGCTTGAGAAACAGCGGCGCTGGCATCGATGTTTCGGGATCATAAGCTATATAGCTCTCACTCCTCTTCCATACATCGATGGGTGAGTTACTCTAGGGCGGCTCACCGGACACCGACAATCCCCTCTCCTTCAGCCGGATACGCCGTACTCATCCCAATTGCCAGACGCATACTACATTGAAAATGGTCCACTGGTTTGAGGAGCCTTTTGCGCTCATTCCGACTCCGTCGGCCCAGCTACCGGAAGGCGAGAAGCCCGACATCTTCACCGAGGTGGCCACGGGTAAGGGCTCCCCAAGAAACCCCCCTCGACGCCCGGGGATCGGGCACTGAGCCGAAGCAGAAATGGCGCTGGCCCACAACATCATCATCCGCGGCCTCAACTCGGTCTACGTGCAGGCGCCGTACGTGCAGCCGGCGGACCAGCACGCCTTCCTGCTGTACGCGCGCAACCTCTTCGGCATGCTGGCCATCCACCACGACAGCGAGGAGGAGACCATCTTCCCGGCCGTCGAGCGGATGGCGGGGGAGCCCGGCGTCATGGCGGCCAACGTGGCGCAGCACCAGGCCTTCCACGGCGGCATCGCCGCCCTCCTGGACCACGTCGGCGCCGTCCTCGACGGCGGGCAGCCCTACGACGGCCGCCGCCTCGTGCGGCTCATCGACGCCTTCGGCGGGGCCCTCCTCGAGCACCTGGCCGACGAGATCCAGACGCTGCTCGACCTCCGGCGCTTCGGCGCCGAGAAGATGCAGGGCCTCCACAAAGCCCTGGCCGACGAGGGCCAGGCCAACCTCGTACGTTCGTTTGTGTGATCGGACGGTCCCCCCCTTTCCCGGTTGGGGCCCCCCCGAACTCCCGCTAACACCTCTCGCGTGCCAGAAAAAGATGGGCATGGTAGAAGGCGCCGTCGCCGTGTTCCTTGGCCACGATTCCACGTGGGAGAACGGCATTTGGGCGACAAACTTCCCGCCCGTGCCTTGGCTCGTCAAGGGCCTGGTTTTGAGGGGGGTTTTCTACCTTCGCGCGTCTTGGTGGCGCTTTGCGCCTTGCGACCAGAATCTTATGCCGAAACCTCGGCCGTACGCTGGACCGTGATTCCAACCAGTATTATCCATGGGCAGAAACCATACTTGGGCCGTTTAGGGATGTCGATACCTGCCCCCATCATTTGCGCAGGTTTTCTCGTGCTTGTAGGTGGCCACGTGTGAAGCTCAGCGTTCCTCCACCCTCACGTCATCTGAGTGCCGCCTGAAGAGCCTTGATGCTATAAAATCACGAATGAGATTGTAACGCCCGCATCTTAGATGTTTTCCTAGCCGTTGTGGAATCTGCCTTTACCGCCCCATAGTTTAGTACTTTAACTAGTCTTCACACAGCGACATGCAAATACCTCCGGCGGGAAAAAGGCCCTACCTTCAGAACTAGGGCTACGTTAACTATCTATATGTACCTATGTGCTTGTCCTGCATGCACTTACATCAAACCAGCAGCAGAAATAAATGTATGCAGGATCTTACCCCATGAGCGTCTCAAGCTGCCGGCACACGACGGCGCGGGCCTCGCCCTGGAGTCCGCGGGTGCGGTCAACCATGCGCACGGCCATCTCGAGTTGCCAGACGACGCCGCCGCCGCCGGGCACGGGGCCCCGGCCGAGGAGCCGCTGTAACCAGGCGTAGAAGGGCCCGGCCGCGCCGGGGAGGGAGACGCCGTGGCTCGCTTCAAGCAGATGGGCCAGGCGGCTGGCGCCCGCGGCCAGCGCTTGCTGGTCGGCGGCGATACGGCCGAGCAGCTCGTCGCAGTCCCCTCTCCCGTCTCTCTCGGTCGATTCCCTTGCTTTGCTCCTGTGTCGGGTGGGGTTTCCGCTCCGCGGCCTCTGATGTAATACTCAATGTGTCTCTACATGTAGGCCCCGCGCGGCTGGATACCTGTCTGGCTTACCTGGGCCGAATGCTGCAGCGTCTGTCAGCCCATCCATCACACGGAACTCTAAGGAGAGCAGCGCAATTTTACCCATGGATGTCTTGTGGGCCTGCGATCCAACGGCGAGGTCATCCGTACCTTCATAAGGAGCGCCTCCGTATGACGCTCCATGTATGGTGCGCTGAGCCCGGCGTTGGTGGCAAACAGGGCCAATCCAAAAGCCCTGAACTTCTCAGCCGGTCGCTTGGTTAAACAAGGTGGAGAAGGCATGGAGGGCGCAAAATGGGAAGAACAGATAACCAGGGGAAAGCGATCGTGCCGTTGAAGCAGGTTACAGCAAGATAGACTGACTGGGTGTGAAAGGAAGCCCCGGGTAATAAGAGATGGGTTATGTTTCTGTGTTATGCGAAGAAGTAGTGTTGACAGGGATTTTAAAGTAAACTAAGCTATAGACACAAAGTGACAAAGCAAGCTCACTATGCTCACTATGGCATTGTCACCAGAAGAGAGGGATGATCTAGTGAAAGAGACGGCCAGAGCCCTCAGGTCTAGATCAGTCTAGACGAGAATCGGGCAGGCCTAGATACAAGGGGAACCGGATACGACAATCTCACAACCTGAATCCGGGTCGCCTCATCTCTGGTATTAGTGATGCTTCACGCCTGGGAAACCACTTGCCCATCGCGCAACATTACCTTCTACGAAATGTGTTAAGTGTATGAATTCGGTAGAAATATACGGATGCAGGAACGACATTCTATTAGCTTATTAAAGGACGGTCTAAGGGGTATCAGGTCCGAGTCAAATACGCGCAATAGCACAAGACCAGCTCAAACTATGCCCGAGTCTCGGTTGGAGAGTTCCTTTCGGGCTTGCTGCTCCCACATGGCAGCATCCGCCGCAGCGCTATCTCTCGGGTTGCCGACGGTCCCGTCGCTGCTGTCGGGTTTGGGCGCATCGCTTTCCTTGTGGGCAGGGACGGCATCCTGGGCGTAGTCGCCAGGCTGTTTGGCACCGTCGGGCACGTGGAAGCGCTTGTCTACTCGGGCAGCCGCATAGAGCCCTGACACGATGATTTCGATGGCGTAGATGAAGCAGTAGTAGCAAGCCCGGTGGTGGTACCAGGCCGGGGCGTTGGATGGGCGGGGGGCGAAGTTGGCCCCGATGCGGAAGCCGGCCCCCAGGGTGAGGAGCAGGGACGAAAAGACGAGGAGTGCTATGTTGGACCCGAACCGCCCGGTTCCGAACTTCTCGATACGCCGGCCGCCGGCCCGGGGTACCAGGCAGGCCACGAGGGCCGCGGGCGCGGGCACGAAAGCGAGCACGGCAAAGGCGGTGCCGGCAAAGAGCTGCACGTCACGGTCCATGGCGCGGGCGGTGGGATCCAAGGTAAACACCATGTGGACCGTGCAGACGATGACCATGATCAGGGCGCTGACGACCACCACGACCAGGAAGCGGAAGACGAAGCGGGCGGCCGCGTGCCAGCCGAAGACGGGGTGGTAGGCGCGGACGATGCGCTGGGCGAAGAACAGGTTGGCAATGAACAGGATCACGACGCCGGCCTGGGTCAGGACGTTGGCGGCGATGGCCACTGGTACGTCGGTGGGACGGGTGGCCCATACGATGCGCATGACCAGGGCGGCGATGCGGATCATGGAGAGACCAAAAAATGCACCCGAGAACATGAACTTGTGGCCTTTCTTGCGGTTCCTCTGGAAAAGACCCATGTGGGCGACGGCCAAGAGGATAAAGATGAATATCAGGACGGCCGAGATGGGAACATCGACGGGTACGGTTGGTACTCCGCCGAGTTGTGCGCCCTGGGGCGGATAGGGCGGTCCCGGCATCTGTGTATATAGCACGCTTGTCAGTGTCCGGTGTAATCTTTTTGATGAAAACCCTTGATGCGTCCTGCAGTAGAACACTAGCAGCTTCCTGCTTGAATAGGAGAGATAAACAGATTCCGAGCACGAACCTGTTGTGATGGTGGCGACTGGCCACTACTATTGCCGCCTGCTTCTGAGGATGACATCGTGTGCGTGGGTGTGTCTATGCGGGACAGGACGGGATGAACCTCGGGATCGATTGCCTGGGTGGTGGCTTTCAGCCAACAAAAGGCTTGCCGATGCGATGGATGGACGGGAGGGCGCTCGTGAATTGCACGCCGGAAGTCGATAAGGGCCGCACCGGAGAAGTCGCCGTCTTCTCTCGAAAACGGTAGAGACTGGATGAAGAGAGCGAAGGAGGTGCGAGCCGCAAGGGAAATCACTGTTGGGCCGTCGGCGGTCCAGCCCTTTTTCGCCAAAAGAAGACGGCCGAAAAAAAAAGCAAAGCGTCCGTCAAACTGCGGCACGACGACGGCGGTTGGGTCTGGGACGCAAACAGCCGAAATACGGAGAGGTACTTTTTTCTGCCCGAAACGACCAAGTTGGTATGGGCAAAGGCGCAATCCGGTGAGACAGACGCACATGGGATGGGAAATAAAGTCGGTCCAGACGGGAGCCCACCTGTCTCACTTCCCCTGATATAAATACTTCGATACCTTGCTTGGCCCGACACACGTACGTTCGCGATGAAAAGTACTTGAGCGAAGGAAGCGAGGAGCGTTCGGCCCATGGAATGGGTGTGGTGACAGCACCCCACGCGGGATCCCATATCTCGCTCCCGTCTGACCGTTCGCCCTCGAGCCAGCATCTATCCATCAGATGCCTCTTCCACTACGTAACCAGTTGGGGATGAGGTTGCGCCGCTGACCTGTCCTGGGCCCACGTCGGCGGAAGGAATCCTTGCAACCACCGCGGCTCGGCTCCGAGAGAGCGGTGCATAGGAAGAGAGGCAAGGGGTCAGCCGCACTAAATTCCTGCGAATACCCCCCTACCCCCCCTACCCCCCCAGAGCGCGCCAACGTGGCGTGGCGGTGGGGAGGCCGGACAATTCGCAAGATGGCGCGCCGATTAGTTGGGGCTCGGCGTCGGGGGTCGCAACCCCTGTTCAGCGCCGATGTCATACAAAGAAGCAACCTGCCAAGCGCCAGCACCCCCCCTTCCGTCCATTCTCCAACAGACATTCAGTCTTGCGAACGGCAACGAGGCGTTGCCAAGGACTCTTTTCGAAATGGCCCGTCGAATGGTTGGAACGGAAACGGACGACGCGTCAGTCATCTATTCTCCAGTCTGGCAGTTGCTCGTCCGTACGTCGTGCTCCCAAACAGGTCTTTCTTCTTCATTGCCGCTTTCGATACGCCCTCGCCTCCGCCAGCGGAGAGACGGAGCGCGAACGGCCGATCGGTGGGTAGGGTCTCTGGCATGTCATTTCCACCGGTCTCTCTATCCGACTCGACTGGGCGGCTTCCAAGGTCCTAGCCCATTCCGTAATGTTCCACCCAGGGCCGACGCGCCGCTTCAGTCTCATGGGCCAACCAGCACCGGCCCATCTGGCCCGGGCTTACGGGGGCGAGTGAGACTTTTTAGCGTCCGTCAACGCCGCGTTCGCTGATGTCTTCTCCCGTCCAGAACAGTCTAAGCTGGGCCCGATCTAGTGCCGCGTACGGATGCCGTCGCTGGAAGAAGCAATGGCTTAGCAGAAGTATGTACTTTTGGTAAGTACTTGACTCAGGGCACTTTCATTCAATGAGAAAGCGCACAGTTTTCCAGTCCCGGCGTTGCGCCTACCTGCCGCATCAAATTACATATGTAACACCCAACACTCACATGCTATAGAGCCTCAACGCCCTCGTAGGGGAAACACCGATAACCAGTCCCGAAGCGGGTTATTGTGAGTAGGTAGGTACTTAAGGTAGGTAGTCAGCTAATGTCGCTTCTTGGAAGATTTCGCCGTCGTTTCTCCAAAAGAAAGCGAAGAGATCAAACCAGGTCAGAAGAATATCGGCAGACAGTCAAGCCATGTCGGATCGCTCGTTGCGGTTTCGACCGAGGACTACGATCCACCTTTACAGCGAAAACCCCCCAGAATCATGCGGTGCAGTTGGAATAGGGTTGAAGGGAACTATGCCTGGGTTCCACCCCCTCGGTAGTACAATCGACACGCGAGAACCCTACGAGTGATCCGAAGAAGACGCAATGCTTACCAGGGAAGAAACCCAATGCCATTTTAGCTGACCAAGGCTGGGTCTCAGCGTTGCATACAGGAACCCTTTTCTTACCCATGGAACGTCCCGCAACCTTCGGCAGGGCCAAACTCTCCACGGCGGTACATATAATGCCCAGAGGGCTGTGTTGTTCCACGGCATGCCATGGCTTTGGAAGTCAGTCTATACAGCACAAAGCAGTACATGACATTAAGTGGTCAGTCCGCTTAACCCGGGGCGCCCTTCGCTATCAAGCCAGATTGAAAGCACCTACACTCATAAACCACGGCAAGGGGGCCTAGAGGGCTTTTATTGGAGTGAGACGATTGCTGCAGCTGCATAACTCAGTAGTATTTTAATATTCCCTTATGTATATACCCTAAGACGACGTCCACTGTAGTATTTTACAGTGACTACACCCAATCAAGACCAGGAAGAGAGATCAAACGCCGCGCAGGAGAAAACCCCATGTTCGTCCATATGAAGAGTCGGCTAAGAGGGACTCTCCAGTTTATTTCTAGTCGGAGGAACCAGCCCTAGGCCATTTTAGCTACAGCAAGTGTCTTCTACGGTTGCAGGGAGACAAGCGGTCTATACGGGGTATTGCCAAACTTAAGCACTACTGTACGCGGTGCGATACTCAGGGAAGTGAGAACCCCTCAGAGAAGGAGAACCTCTTAAATTCCACCGGCTGCTGAGCGCCCAGGTGCATTTGCTAAACGAGCACGTTGGGGGACCGGTGTGTTGATAACAGAAGGCAATAACAGAACCCAACGGTTTTCGGTATGCGTAAGTATCGAGGGACTCTGGGGATATCATATGCAAAACATAGCTTCGCCATCATTGCTGCCGCCACCGTCGGCGTTGTCGTCGTCGTCGTCGTCGTCGTCCCCAAACGCGCCAACCACGCCGGGGATCTCGCCGCGCATCGCCTCGCCGAACCAACGCTCCAGCGAGGGTATTTCCAAGGGGCGCCCATGGTGGTTCAGGAGGGTGAGCCAGCCGGCGGGCTTGGTGGCGCACAGCGCCAGCAGCGCCCGGATGCCGGGGTCCCGCCGGACCTCGTCGTGGGTCGTGAGCCCGGCGGCCACCTCGGTCTCGAAGCGGACGCGGACGTCCCGGAGCCGCCCGCACTGCGCCATCAGGGCCACGCAGGCGCGGGAGAACTGGCGGGCGCGCCGCGTCCGGCCCGCGAGGCGGGCCGCGCAGGAGACGGGCGGGAAGGGGTCCGCGGCGGCCTTGGCGAGCCAGCCGAACTCCAGGCGCTCGACGTTGGCGCGGCCGACGCGCCCGAGCGCGATCAGCAGCTTCAACAGGTCGTCCAGGGTTTCCAAGCGGACGGCGGTGTGGCGGAAGGCCAGGGGGAGCGCCTCGTGGCGCAGCTGGCGGCTGGCCTGCAGGACGCCGTACCCGGCCCGGCAGAGCTGGGGCGGGAACGGGAAATAATAGCCGCTGAGGTCCCCCAGGCCGCAGGGGAAATGGAGGTTGTGTATGTAGCCCACCAGATACAACTCGTGGCGGGCGTCGTCGGGAGGCAGCTTCCACGGCAGGGTGTCGACGTGCTCGCACAACATGTTCGTGTCGAAGACCCATCGGGGCAGGGCAAGCTCGAGGATCATCCTGCGGATCTCCGAGGGCAGCCTGAAAAACCCGGTGGTCTGGGGTACGCATCCGTTCGGCTGTCTCTGCTGCTGGTCAGTGGACTGTCCGGGCTGGGGTATTGACGGTGTTGGCACCACGCACCGCGGCGGCCAGATATGTCAGGCGTGCCTCCAGCTCGTCCAACAGAAAGCAACAGCGGAGCCCGAAGGCATACTCGATATCCACAAAGAAGCGCCAGACGCTGTTGAGTTTTTCGTGTCTGAAAGTCAGCTTGTCCCCATCGAATATCGTAACCTGGACGACCGTGTCACTCATCAGACCACTGCTACCATATTATATCGTGTAAGAAGCGCATCGTACGTGGCTTTGGCCGGGCAGGGGCAGCTCCAACTCCTCCTCGTAGACGGCGCCCAGTTTGTCGACCCGGTTTCCCTCCTTCACCCACCGGTACTCTTTCTTTGTTCTTGAATAGATATCGTCCGTGACCTGGGTGAGGTCGGTGTAAAGACGTTTAGCGGACGAGACGGGGAGAGGTTGAAGGGCATAGCCCAGGCGTCCCGCCAGCTGTGCCAGAGTCAGACCTCGATACAGGTCGGACCTAGGCGTCGCGTCGGCCGGCAGTGCGTTTCCCATGCTTTGGTTGGATGGCCAAAAAGTGCGGCCTGGGGGGTAATGGCAGGCGAAGACGGGCCAAGGGAGGTTCAATATGTCTACGGCCTTGTTCGACCGCCCGATGGGCACCACGTGCGAAACGGCCGATTCAGACCATCTAGCCGGAAGCGTTATGATGAGAGGGCAAATTGAGTGAATAAGGGCAAGGGGGTCTGTAGCCAAACCGTGGCGGTGTAGAGAGCAGTTCGTGGATTATATAGGTATATGTAGGGGTGCTCAGATGGTAACCGAGGCTGCGCTCCCCTTTCCATCGCTTCCTGTACCCTTCTTCGATATACTTCAATAAGGGTCTGTTGGGTCTTTGCTATCCCTGGCCTCTGTTCAGCGCTGCATCTGCATCTGCAACATGCGGGCGTCAGCTGACATGCCCCGATTCTCCCATAATTACTTATCGTCTGAAGGGAGGGTGCGATTCGGGGTGTTCAGCACGGTCAGCTTTCGGCGTAAACCTCCCACTCGCTTTCAGTGATGCTCTGGATTTGTTGCCAGCGTTGGCGAAGGGCGTTGCGCTGGTTTTGGTGGCCGAGGGACGTCTTGGCGAGGCGGGCAAGCCTCTTACGAGCCCTCTGTTGGAGATCCCGGCGCACCGTCTCCATCAACGCGCGCACGTGAGGCTCCCGTTTCGGCGTCTTGCTGGCGTCGTGCACATATCGAAGCCAGTCCGCCCGCGCATACGCGAGCATGCGAAGAACGACTTGCGTCTGGCTCGAGGCCCCGTGTTCTGCACTCAGTGTGCACGGCCCCGACACGCACGTACGGGCCAACTCTTTTGCCTGACTCCGGCTCAGCCGCGACATCAGTACTTCATCGAGCGCGATGGCGTCCCATCGGTTCGGGGCCAGCAAGAACCCGTACTCGACCAGCAGCCAGTCGTTCGAGTGCTGTCCGTACGAAAGAAAGACCTCGGCGCCTTCTGCATAGGCGCGATCGGCGGTTACCGTGTAGCCGTCCTCCCCGTAAGAGACCCGGCATCCGTCCTCTCCGTGATTGAACAGGTCGGCCACCGGGAGCAGGGCCAGCCGATCGTCCCAGGCGTATTTCTCCAGCCCGGGACACTCGAAGTAGAAGGTCCGCGTGTTCACAATCAGCCAGTAATATCTGTAATCTTCCTCGGACACGGTAGGGAAGGCGGCGGTGACCGCCTTCCACTGGTACTGGAATTTGGCTTGTTGCTTCTTCAGCAACTCACGCGCACCCCCGGGAAGAAGCTCCTGGAGCCCGGGAGGCCACATCAACGGCATCGTGGCCGCCAAATCTTCCCTTGGCGGGAAAAGCTTCCTCCACGTTGCGAATTCAGTCGACGCATCGAGTGTCAGGTCTGCAGCCAGTATCCCATGGAAGGGTAGATTAGAGGGCAACTTTTGGAGAACATCCCTCGCCACGGAGCCAATGCTTCGTACAGCTGATAAGGGGATGTCGAGAATCACATCGCCGCACTGGCCGACTGCGTCAATTGGACGAAGAAGAGGCAAGCCGAGGGGGAGAAGTACCTGGAGGTTGCGCGTTGCAACGATGCCAATACCGCGGTTGGCGATTTCGACGGGCTTGATCCCGTCAATGGTGACTCCTCCATCTTGAGCCAAGGCAAGGAGTTGCTCGATGTTTCCCATATCGGACGGGAGGGGCAGAAAAGGGGAACTGGCAACAATGTGAGGCTGTCCGTCACCAGAGAGGATGAAAAGAGGACCAAGACGCGGACGTCAGGGATCCCTCATCATGCGACGCGCTGCCGCATGACCAACGCCATGTCTCGATGGCATGATTGGCTTAGTCATACAAGCCGATGCCCTGGAACAACGAGGCGGGCTCCAGCGCACGAAAACAGACGTACGAGGGTCGGGATGACAGGGCCAGACATGCCGAGTTGGTGCTTGGAAAGCGACTGTACTACCGACTTCTTCTGCCTGCTCCGGGGTGGTTGGTTGGTTGGTTGGTTGGTTAGTGCTTTGACTGCCGTACTGGGGTAGAAAGGCCAGCCACAGGCGGGGTTAACCGAAAGCCGCCGCAATGCGCTTCCTCAGGGGTTCCTTTTCCTCTTGCAGTGCCATCGGCGTATAAGCCGATACCACGTATTATCAGTTCCCCTCGTGCGAACGAAACCCCGAGCGAAGGCACACCGTCACTCCGGGCCCGGCGACTAGGTGAACCTTCGTACATAAGAAGTACTATAGTCGCTCATGTCTGTGTGCCCAAAACCTTGGACGTGAATCCTTGCAGGACCCCCAAGCCCTACTGCACCACAGCACGACTGATTGCGGAGATGGACGCAACAAAGCCCCTTTCCCCGACGGCGTCTTCGATTCCAAGCCGTGCATCTGCAGCACTGCACTGATCAAAAATGGATGTTAGGACTCGGTTCCCGCCATTCCCGCTCTCGGTGGCGGTCGAGGCGTAGGAATGACTCGACTATGTGGAAAGTGATCCCATGACAAAAGCCTAGTTGTGAGTATGCACATATAAGATGTACATACCTCGCCATCTGTGCCCTAGACGCGAGCTTCTCTGTTGGCGACGGTATGCACTACCGAGTCACGAGCGAGCATATCTTGCCTGTTTCTTTGGGTGCTGCCTCGGCTACTGCGAGACGATGTATGTACTGCTACCATCTATCTAGTCCCTGTGGGTGATTGAGGAAGGCGGAACTACTGTCCCAGGATTAAAGCAACTATATAGTGTGCAAAACACCGTTAATCTCTCACATACGACCATAGCTTCCAGAAAACTCGGGATCCCGTCCGCTCTCCCATAGATAAGCTGGAAAGCGCCGAATTAGTACTAGGGTCGGTGACGACCTGGGAATCCTCGGTGTTGTATGTTTTTTTTTGTTTTGTTTTTGCTGCGTTCCTCTAATACGCAGCCATTATACCGGTCACTAAGCACTCTGATCTGTTGCAACATTTCGAAGCAGACCGTTCTTCCACGAATACTTTTGGGCTATCCCGAGTGGGGAAATTACTAAGGAGGAAGGACGACCCGGAAGTGGCAAGCTTGAACCTCACGGATAGTTGGAGAATCGAGATAGGGTCCGTTCAGTTGACAGTCCGGCAGGGCAGTGTATAATTTTATAGGTAGTCTAAGATCCCCGACTATTATAGTACAATGCTGGGATGCGGAAGCGAACACCGTTTCCATCACAACGCCTTAGCCAGAAATCATGCCGCAGCGCCGAGTTCCAAGTTACCCGGCCCCGACGCGCACGTGCGAACACAACGAGAGAGAAGAGCGAGAGCGTTCCGGAGGTGCGCTTATTGGCCGCCGCGGGGGTCGCCCTCGCGGCGGTGGCCGGCGCATGTCTCAAAGGTGGCAAAGCAGTCGTCCTTGACGGTGGTGGCCGACTTGTCACACGAGTCGAAGCCGGCCTCGCAGGAGGAGAGGCAGGTGGACTGCCGGGTCTCGCACACGGCCGGGTCGGCGTTGGGGGCGTCCTTGCACTGCTGGAGCTGCTTGTCGCAGCTGTCGGGGATGTTGCGGGTGGCCATGTTGGGCACCGCCGCGACGGCGACGGCGGCGAACAGAGCGACGAGCGAAAACTGCATCTTGCGGGGGGAGGCGGCCGAAATGGTTGTGGTAGTTTGGTGGATGGGAAAAGGGGGCGTCCGGAGAATCGACGGTGGCGATGATGATGATGGTGATGGTGATGCAACCAAGGAATGGTGGAACAAGAACGTTGGTGGTGAGGTGCTGGCGAGCAGGCGATGCTTATGTAGGTAGAGGCTATAGGAGGCGCAAAAAACGAGGCGCGAGCTGGGAAACCAACCGGCCGGCATCTATACCCCGGGGAGCCAAGTGTACGTCACAAAATACGAGGTTTACTGGGGCGGTCCCAATCGGTATAGTACTCACAGGGGCGAATGCCGGTAAACAAGGGGCAGGATCGGCGGTCGGGAGCTACAGTGTCTACTCAGTATACGAAGGCCGATCATGCGGGGGGGGGCCGGCGGCATGGCCATTGCAACGTAACAGGCGTGGCGGTGCCCTCACAGACAAGATTCATGGGAGCCGGGGATCCTCAAGGCGACGGGATGGCCTCTCATACCAACCTTCCATGCCGTGGATGTAACCTAAGTATATTGCCCATTTCTTCTTTACCGGGTTAGCCTAGAAGGATGTGAAATTGAAGTGCTATGAAAGTTGGGGGTTTGTACCCGGCATTGATGCACCGACCTGGAGTGGAGGCGGGCAGTTCTATCGGCCATCGGTCCATCCAACTTTATGCGTACTTATTTGGGCCATGAGGTATGTACTTAGGAGGTAGTTAGCGGGCTGGTAGTTGAGTATGTAGGTAAGTAAAGTACTTACATAGTCCAAAACTCCCTACCTACCCCGTCATCACTTGGGTCTTCCCCAGCCGCCTATTCGCCTCGTCTTTGCTGGCATGACCGGCGGTCCCGCACGCAGTCCCAACGGCTACTGCGGCTAGCGTTGCCGTTTTCCGCCCCCCCAGACGGACAGACCACGAGGGCGGGATTCTGGTTTCTTCCGTCCTCGGCATCGTCATAGCAGAACAACCCCAATTGCTTGTTCAGCACATCTTTGGGTCAGGCCATACTTCTCCTCCCCCATTTCCTGGCGTCTTGGTATGCATCATCATCTGTCCCCTCTCCCAGCCCCGACCCTCGGCCGGTTCTGCGCAGGCAGGCAGGCCAGCAGCGGCTCGTCGAATGCGTTGTTCAGGGGGCAATCAGGTGGAGCTACCCTCCTATTCCCACTTCCGTCACGGAACGTGCCATCGACGACGTACGTAGTACCGGCCGAGACTGGGACTGCGCAACGCGGAGCACAGCCCGGGCGCCGCTCGCCTTACTTCTTGGGATCGGCAAATCGTTGAACACCTCTCAGCGCACTTGGGCCCGCTGCCAACGGGGGGAAAGGCATCAACGCACATCGTGGCCAAACCCCGTACCCGCAAACCCAGGACCAATCTTGCCTTCTTTTGTTAAGTTGTCAATAACCCCGGTTCGCTGGTGGATTGCTATAAATAGCTCGTGATCGTCCAACATGACCTCCACGGACTCAAAAAGACCATGAGCTTGCTGCTTCCTTGGGTGCCAACCACGGCGCTATCGTATGCGAACAGAAGATGCCACGGGGATATCCTGCGTCCCTACCTGCATAGTACCAGTAGTCGCTTCTCGCCGTCGAAAGAGGCAGCCAGGGCCGGAAGTGGGCGTAGAATGCACAACCCGCGCGGGACCCCTGGAGCTGGGCGGCTTCGAGCCCTGCCTCGACTGGACTCATCCCGGCCTCTCTTGTGCCTCTAGTTATCCTACCACCTTAATAACAAGGGGGGAAAAGCCTAAAGAAACCTGTCAAGGTCTTCCCCGAATGCCATCGCCGAACGCTCGACCAGCCTATCCGCGCCCGATGTGGTGGCCCGCGCTGCCACCCAGATTCTCGGCCCGCGCGACCAGCTTGGTGTATTCCGGTTCCTTCACACCATGCGGACGCAATGGCGGCCCCTAAGATGCCTTGGGGGTGATAGGGGGGGACTGCTCTTCCCGCTCATTACCGGCAGGCCTAGCGCAAGCCACGGCCCAGGGTCGTACACTTGGAGGAGACACAGGCTCGGGCTGAAGTGTTGGGGAGGAGGCTTCTCTCTCTCTCTCTCTCTCTCTCTCTCTCTCTTTTTCTTGCGGGAGCCGAGCATCCGGAGCTGTCAGGTCGCACCTGTCACCGGCTAGGCCTCGTCGACACAGCCACTCTGGGGGAAGGGGGGGTGGGCTGGCTATGGTGCGATTCCTTCCTCGTTCTGCAAGACTATCTGGGACGATCAGTCATTGTCTGAGCGCCAACCGTCGCGCGGCGGCTGACAAAGTCGACGACGAAAACAAGAAAAGGAAAAAGCAACGACGGCGACCCCTCTCCCCCCCCCCTCCCTCGCTGCCGAGGCTTCGGGCGACGGGTACTCGGAAGAAGGCCCCTCCCCCTTCGGCTCCCTGGGGCGCTTCCTTCTTGCTTTTCAGCCGTGGTGACCGGTTTCGGTCTTGGGTGCCTTCCCCGTCAGGGGCAGGCGGGAAACCGATCGTGGGTAATCTCGTCCCACGTCGGCGCGGAAAGTGGAGGGTTTCACCGCGTCGGCCTGTCTGCGGCTGGACGCGCCCGCAAGAGGCGAGAGGGCCCAGCACGGCTGGTCTGGCAGCCCCCAGAGGCCTTGCCCCCCTGTGGTTGCGGTGCTTCATTGGACCGACCGGGGCTGCGCCGACGTGGTGAGAGGCCCTTCTCGCCCGCGACGATGGCTGGCATGGTTGAAGACGCCAGGGGCTCAACTTGCACGTCGATCCCAATGGTGGACGGTCTCAGCGTCGGGGCGAGAGAACATCGCGATGGCGGCCATCGTCTTCGGGAGGGGGAAGTGGTGGGGAGAGGGGGGGGAGCATGTTTCTGGCGTGCCTGGCGGAACTGCTCGTGGTTATTCACGAAGAGATATAAGAAGAGAAAGGTCCGTGGCATTGGCATTGATAGCCTTGGAACTCCAGTCTCCAGCACGCACATACACACCCACGTCTTCCTACCACCCCTTTATCCCGGTCCACAGTCCCAGCCGCGACAGCTGATCCAACCGACAGCTTCCCTCCGGCCCCTTCCCAACATGCAGTCCAAGGCCGTGCTCCTCGCCGTCCTGGCGTCCCTCGCCGCCGCCGCCCCGGGCCAGCCCCCGCGGAGGGGAGCCGCGGAGCGCGCCGTCCGCCCGCGGGACCCTACCTACCCCGTCGCCCCCCCGCCCCCCGCCCACGGCTACCCCGTGGACCCGTACCCGACGGGCCCCGCCCCGGCCGAGGAGGCGTACCCGGCGGTGACGCGCACGACCACCAAGGCGAACCTCCCCACGACAACGCGGACGACGACCAAGCCCCACGCGACCCCGTCCAGCAAGACGACGACGACGAC
Organism: Nigrospora osmanthi; assembly: GCA_029489945.1. Lineage (NCBI taxonomy): Eukaryota > Fungi > Ascomycota > Sordariomycetes > Amphisphaeriales > Apiosporaceae > Nigrospora > Nigrospora osmanthi. Next base: position 1,410,876 of record CP120499.1, read on the forward strand.
GACGACGACGACGACGACGACGCCGTACCGCACCACGACGATCCCCGAGGGCTACCCCCAGGGCCTCCCGAGCACGCAGCCCTTCTCCATCCTGCCGCTCCCGCAGGGGTACCCCCAGAGCCACCCGCCGCCGCCGCCGCCGACGACGACGACGAAGACGACCCCGGGCTACTCCTTGCGCCCGACCCAGAGTGCCGGCCCGCCTCCCCCCACGGATGGCGACGACGGCGGCAAGGACAAGAATAAGGCCTGCGGCGCCTCCCTGCCCATGTGTTGCGAGACGACACTCCTGGGCCTCGCCGGCGTCACGTGCAAGCCTTGTAAGTTGGAACCTCCCTGCCCCTCAGCGGATAACACATCCGGCGATTTCCTTTTTATCTCGACCTAGAAGCCCCCGACTGACACCCAGGGGAAATCACCCCCCCCCGCCCCTTTGACAGCGTCCAACAAGAAGCAGAGCGCCGAGGACCTGCAAAAGGAGTGCGCGTCCGTGGGGTTGACGGCCAAGTGCTGCGCCGCCACGCTGCTCTCCCTGCCGGTCGGTGTGGTCTGCACCGACCCCCTGAGGGATTCCAAATAGGGGGAGGGGGATACAGTGGTGTTTGTGTGTATGATGCGCCCGGATTAGAGCGCGCGGGCTTTGGGGGCGGCAAGGGGAGGCATACGGCGTTTTCGCGCCGGGGAAACGACATGACGGCGGGAGAGTTGAGGGCGTTGAAAAGTAAGCCGGGTTTTTGGGGGCCAAGGCGTTTCTTTCTTGGGATTTCTTGTTTTGGGGAGATGCTGGGGAACTCGAGGTCAGCGCGCGCGCGCGCGTGTGGGTGGTTGGACGTCGGGATCACGGGAAGCAGTCGTTCAGGTGCGGTTGGGGGGTTTTTCGGCGCTACGGGGGCTTGTGCTGTCATTTCCACGATGCATTGATTCATTAGCCACAGTCACTCTTTTAACCACTGGCGGGGAGGCCAATGCCTCTCCAAAGAATCGAGTTGTTTCTTGCTATTCCTCGCCTGGGCAGGCTGGTCCGGGAAAAGATGCTGCACCGACGAGGGACTGCTTGTCAGATGGGTGAAAAATCATGAACAGGAGAGAGGTATATTGCTTTTCGGGACTCTAACCGGCAGAAGCGTGGTTCTGCAATATTTCTTGTTTCATAAGAAGGCGTAGGCATCATACGTCATACGTTGGACTTTTTGTTCCTATATCACCCCCTAAGCACCGCGCGGGAGCCGGAGCTCATCGTACTCGCCCACTTCTACCGTGTATTCGGTACCCTGATAGAGGTACCGGAGGTGGAGGACCTTGAGGGCGGACGGATCCGGGTCCCAGAAGCCCACGAGGTTGCTCTTGGACACCCGGGCCGGGATGCGCAGCCGTCCGTCCTTGACGAGCGCCGCGACGGCCAGGGTGGCGTCGGCCACCTCGGCCGCGCCCCAGGCGTTGCTGGCGTCGGGGGCCTTGACGCCGTACTTGGCGCTCAGGATGACCAAGCCGCCGTTGGCGCGCTCGAGCCCCTGTCTCTTCTGTACGTTCTCCACCAGCAGGAACGTGACCTCGTCCGCCTCGAGTCGCTGGAGGCGGCACATGGCGCGGCGGCGGCCCTCTTGCCGCCGCCTGGCCTTGCTCAGCCGCTGCGCCTTGACCACGTCCCAGGCAGCGAAGGTCACCAGCGGGAGGAGGAGAGACCAAAACAAAGGCCGGTGGCCGACGAGGGATTCGGAGCATACCAAGAAAGGCACGCGGATGCTCTGGCCCAGGCGGGACCAGTAAAGCGACAGGTGGAGGTTGAGAGGCGTAACGCCAACCTCCAGACCCAAGGTCGAGAAGCGCCCGACGGTTCGCAGGCACCGTAGAGACACCATACTGTCCCAAAGCGAGGACCAGGATGCGCCAGTCTCGATGCGGACATCGCGACCGACCTCGGACGGCGGTGCGTTGGACGTGCCAAAGAGCCTCCTCACCGAACCCAGTGCCCGGTTAACCACCGCCTGCACGTTCAATGAAAAGGTCGCAGAGGTCCCGAGGCAACCTGGCTCAGCGACGGTGGATACGCTCCAGCTGCCCAGTCTTTTGTCATCCACGCTGGGCTCCAGCTCGCGGAGACAGAGCCCAACTTCTCGACCCGGCACGCAGACTGTGTAATCTTGGGAGCTGTGGCCGGTCCTGTAAGACAGCTCCACCCGGGGGGACTGGCGCATGGGGAACATCAGGCCAAGGAACTTTGTGTTGACGTTGAAGAGCTGGGTAAAAGACTTCCATGACTTGCCGGGCAGCCGGGTCCAGTCGCCGCTTTCAAATCTGCACAAGAGCACGCCATCTTTCGTCCCTCGCTGCAAGATGGCCTCGATTCTCGGCGGGCCCTTGTCCAGCAGGGGGGCCTTAGCAGCGAGCCGGAAGGTGCTGGGCTCTTGGTCATAGGGCAGGGCCAGACGCTTCGTCATCCCGCAGCCGACCGTGGGGATCGGGAAGACGTCCGTCTCGGCATCAACGGCAGTGTCTCCCCACGATCCCGTGGAGGAACGGAGGAGATGGTGGATCCGGAGGTTGATGATGGGCTGGAACTGGCCATTGCGCAACTTGGTGAGCTTGCTGATGGGCGTGTAAGGAGGCAGGGTGGGTTGATACGAATCAGCCAAGGCGTTGGAGGGGATGCCGACGATGTCTTGCAACAAGCCGTAAAGCGAGCCAGTAACCTCCAGCCGGGTTGTAGGGCACCAGCCCCCGTCTTCGAGCTGGAGCTCTCGGCTGGAACCCGACGCCTTGGGGGCCCGGAGTCCCACGCGGTTCAGCGGCACTCGCAGAGAGCTCAGAGGAACCGAGACGGACTTGCTGATGAGGAAATCGATGGGCTTGGGCAGAGAGTCCTGCGGTCGCAATCCCGACTTGACCTTGCGCACCGCGTCTTCAAGATCGAGTCGTATTCCTAGGTCGAAATCGCCGTCGCCGCCGTCGACGCCTCGCAGCAGGTGACGCTGGGCGTACCCGTGACGCCCGATGGGAAGAAGCCCGGGGCGTGCGGGACTGGGGGGCGAACCCAGTTGCTCGGCCACTTCCATGTCGTAGAGCAAGCGTTTGCGGGGGTCGACCAGGGTCTCGAAGGCTTCCTGGACGGCCGACCAGTAGACGTGGGCGACCTGCTGCACCTTGGCTGAATGGGCCTCGGGGTGGAACATGACGAAAGACCGGTAGTAGGCCTCCCGTATCTCCTCGTCGGGGGCGTCGGCGGTGAGGCACAGCAGGTCGTAAAAGTTGCGGGCGCGCACGACTTCGCGCAGGGCGTCGATGTCGCTCTCGGCGGCGACGATCCCCTCGGGCAGGTAGGCCTCGTCGTCGTCGTCGCCGTCGTCGTCGTCGCCCTCGCCCTCGCCGTAGGCGACCGAGGCGGCGCGCGAGTGCATGGACGACTCATCGTCGAAGTCGAACTGGATCTCGGAGCGCGTGGTGGCGAAGTGGTCGCCGAGCGACACGCGCGAGGCCTGCGAGCGGACGCTGCGCGAGCCGTGGCTCGGGTGCAGAAGCCCGTCGTCGGGCTGGTGGTGGCCGGAGCGGCGCCCCGACTGTCGCGAGGCCGCCTCCTCGTGCGTGCGGTGCCGGCGCCCCGAGTCGGTCCGCGACGCCGACTCCTCGTGCGTCCGGGGCCGCCGCGAGCGGTGTAAGCTGTCTCGGTCCCTCGGGCTCATAGCAGCGGTGGTGGGGGGAGCGGACCGTTGGGGATCTCACCGTCCCTCTGCAGATGCCCTGGGAGTGTCGCGAACAGACGTTCCTCTAGCGACACGTGGGGGGAGCCCTTTCCCGTGTTTCTCGGCCCTCTCACTACGGGCGGCTGTCGGTAATGTATGTATGATGCAGGCAAGTATGAGACTTGATCGAATGAGTCAATTCAGGCCCATCATTCAGACGGCTGGGCTGGTACGACGTGTGTAAACGCGTTCTCGGCCCCCCGCCTTTGAAATCGCCCCATTTTAGAGGGCTGAACGGGCGGGCCAGGGCTGTCTGTACTCGTAGCCCCAGCCATTGGGAACATAAGTAGATACATAGTACGAATAGATCTACCTGGATGGATTGCTTCCCATACGAAACAGGGGCCCCCACCGAGTAGAGTTGCCAGTCAATTGAATGAATGCTTCCCCGCTGGTTCCATTGCCGCGGCCCCGGATCAGAATACTGGCATCTGTTCCTGGTGATCCAAGATCAGCCCGTAAGTATTCCTGGGCCTGGATGTTTTCCCCCGTCGCGTTCAGCCTACAGGGACACGGGATCCCATGTCACCGGGGCCGTCACCGCTACCTCTCGTTACGCAGAATAATTTTCAAAAAGCGGGCAAAATCGTAGCCCATCGAACCAACCAGGGAAGGGGGGAAACCCTGTCAGCCTCCCGTCGCTGAGATCTGGGCTCCCAGCCCCGGCTTTCTATTTCTTGCAGCGATGGCGCCATCGATCTCCCGGGAACCGGACCGTCCATAAGGTGTAGGTTGGCCATTAGGTACATTAGTACTTATCTAGAAGTGCGTACTTACATACTTACCTAAAAGAAGACGTAAAGAAGAGATACACGCCTCTCAGCATCACCTCCCTCGTCCTCTCCACCGCTAGCCCAGTGTCCAAGAGCTAGGATCCCATGTATCAGTATGTACCTAGGAGAAGTAAGATGCGCACGATTGGGTCTATAGAAATTTACTGTATGGGTACTATACCCATCTTCAACTGGGACAAGTCTGCCCTATGGCCGCAAGCGTCTCATACGTACAGCCCACATTCACCTGTCGGCCTCGGCGATCGAATACCAAATCACACGCAGGATTCCGCCACAACCGTCCACGTTCGGAGGGGCTTGGAGACGTTTGCGCTAAGTGCTCACGGCGCAAACCACAAGACAAGCAATCACTCGCTGACACTTATACCTGCCCCTTCTTCCTACAAGTAAATCCCAAACAAGCACCCGTAGAGCAGGGGCAATTGGTAGACGACGACGTCCCCCACTTGCGCCGCGGTCTATGAGCCTACCAGAGGACAAAAACCGATCGCATCCGGTTGCCAACATTTTGGAGGGCGGAAACGCTTGCATTATACACTCTTGACTGTTTCTCAGTCTCTAAAAAGATCTAGTAGGCTGGCAAAACTCCTTAAAACTTGAAGACCTGCTCCTTGGTGTAGCCCAGCTCCTTGAGGATACCCGAGAGCTCGCCCTGGTCGGCCGGGCTCTTCTTCGTTCCCGAAATGGCCTTGTACATGCCCGGGGGGCCGCAGACGAAGACCTTGATGTTCTCTTCCTTGGGCTCGGGCAGGACCGTCTTGAGAAGCTCCTTGTCGATGTAGCCCTTGTTGCCAATCCAGTCCTTGGGCGGGTTGTCCAGGACGTAGAAGGCGCGGAAGCGCTGGGGGTATGTGTTCTCGAGGTCCTCGAGCTCCTTCTTCAGAAGGATGTCCTTCTCCGTGAGGTTTCCGTAGACCAGCGTGACCTTGGTCTTGTCCTCGGGGTTCTTGAAGATGGCGCGGCACAGCTGGTGCATGGGGGTAATACCGGTACCGCCGGCAATCAGGGCAATGTGGTCGTGCTTGTTGGCTTCCCAGCGGTACTTCACGATCGGGCCCTTGATGTCAAGACGCTGACCGGGCTTCATGTTGTGAATGTGCGTCGACATGGGGCCGTTGGGGTAGTGCTTGATAACGAGGTCGATGTAGCCAGTGGCATCTGGGGGGTATCTGTGTCAGCCCGGTCGTTGCCGGTTATGCGCGTGGTGCGATTGTGTGGGTGAACATACCCTCGTCACTCGTGGGCGTGTAGGGACGGATGACGGGCTTCTCCATGTCCTCGTACTTGTACTTGGTCAGGAGAGCACTGGCAACGTGCATACCCGACACCATGTCGGCCTCGGGAAGCTTGAAGCGGAAGCGCTTGGTGTTGTGGGTGACATCCTCCACCTCCTCGAGCACCAGAGACAGGAAGCCCTGGTCGCCTCCGGTGAAGGCGGGCTTGGGGGTGCCAGCAACCTTGGCCGCCTCGCCCTCGGCCTTCTCAGCGGTGCGCTTGCCCGAGGGTGTCGCCGTGAAGTAGTAGCCGGCTCCACCGACGGCGGCAGCTCCGGCGGCGTAGAGAAGGGCGTTAGAACCGCCCTTGGCCGGCTCGGTGGCGTACGATCGCGACATCAAGTTCTGTATTTCGGCTGTCAGCATCAGTCCACTCGGAGAGCGCGCGGGCCGACAGAACCCCCGCAAGGTCTGGTGGGCGGACGTACGCGTTTTAACGGCTGGGCCGCACGGAAGGCTGCTCGGGCAAACATTGTGGTGGTATTAGAGGGGGGGGGCTGCGAGACGATTCGTGGGTATCAATGGGAGGGACCACGGAGAAGAGGAGAAGGGAGAAACCAAAGTTTCGCTGAAGCTGTCGCTGGTCGAGATGGAAGAGCTCTGCAATTGACTCGGCCGTTGTCGACATCATCCAAGCTAACGCGGGTCCTACGGAACTTTCCCCAGCAAAATTGGCCCGAGCGCATGACGTACACACTCCATCCAATGGGTGCTAAGAAGGTCACGAAGGTCCATTTTGGGTACATCCCCACCACCCGCCTTCTCGGGCCCAGCGCATTTCAACGGAGCTGTGAAGAATACCGAGTGTCGCCGAGTATCAACAGGTGAGGCTGAAGTACGGGAATGCATACATCGTGGCTTGTGTACGAGTGAAGGACAAATCGCGACAACTAGTACTAAGTTCCTCTTCCCCATATGCGGGTGTGTCCATCTCCCATGGAGGATACAACGGTTCTTTTGAAAGAGAGAAAAACGAAACGCCGCACGTATCGTTGCCTAATGTACAGCCCCTCGATTATTCCGGCAGTGTAAAGTCAATGGTTTTCTTAATCGGGGCCCTTCGCCTCGTATGTATCATAAGCAGACAGAGTCCGCACATTGAGGAATTTCTCGAAAGCCCCGGCTGAATCGTGTCGGTCGTTACAGCACCACCATATTCCGGAACTATGGTACTACCCGAAAGGCAAGAATCAAACTTCCACGTGGTTTTCCATATGAGAGACAAGAACCACCGTCCTGGTAGATAGAATATGTCGGCGCAGTGCAACTACCGTGAGACAAGACACGCGAGCACTGGGCGGGCCAATCGTAAAAAACAAGCCAAGAGAGGGCTATCGGGGTTGATCCATGCAAGGGGCCGTCTCCCCACGTTACTGAGGCCCGAGGGACGATCACCACATGCGGGAAACCCAGTATGCAACTGCGGACTAGTCGCTCTGTTATCCAGTCCGGTATGATGCAAAACCCTCTTCGTTCCCCTCACCTCTCGCTTGCATTGAAAGTGTACGGGCGGTTCCCTACTCGACCTCGGATACATGATCGCGATCTGTTAGCCCGGGGGTCAACGATCCATCGTCCCTCCCTAGTGATTGGTCACCGTAACGGCGGGCTATCATGACCACCATGACGTAGCCATTGGACCCCTCCGAGCAGCCGAGGGCCCTGAGCTAGGACAATAGAAGCTTTCTCCCTCGTGGGGGTGATGGGGCCAACCCCCCGACGGCGCGAGCTCCTGACCTTATCTATATCCAAACGATGCGCCAGCCCCTGGGGCTCTGAGCGCTCCTATGCTGTGGTTGTATGTTCAGCGGCATCCGCCAGATTCGGTCTTTCGCCCGAGTCCGCCCTCCCCGATTGGTAATCTTCGGCTCTGACGTCCATGTGCGAGAAGTACTTGAACATGCCATCATCGACTCGCCTGCCCTAACACACAGCTCGCGGCAGTGCCTCACCAGCATGGAGACCGACGAAACAACCACTCCTCCCAAGCCGAGGGTGCCGACGCCGCCGCCGCCGCCCCGGGGCGTCCGCGAGCGCGTCTTCCATGCGCTCCCGGCGTACGCGGGGCCCTACTCGGTCGGCATGATGGAAATCGAGGTCCCGGCGAGGGAGCCCCGGCCCTTCTCCCGCATCCAACGGAAGCAAAACCACGCGCTCCGGCTGGACACGGTGCTCTTCGCCCTGTACTACCCCTCCGACCCGGGCGCGTACGCGACCCACGGTACCAAGATATCCAGGGCCACGTGGCTACCGCGGCCGCGGGTCCCGTCGTCGCGGGGGTACGCCAAGTTTCTGCACGTTCCCCACCTTCCGGTGACGGCGTACATAGCCGCGACGACCATGTTCACGAAGCTGCCGGCGTACCGCAACGGGAAGCCGGCGCGGCGGCGGCGGTCCGACGCCGGGCCCGGCGAGGACCCCGCCAGCAGCCGGGACCCGTGGAAACCCGGGGAGCCCGAGGGCAAACCCGCGTTTCCCGTCATCGTGTTCTCGCACGGGCTGGGCGGCTCTCGGACCTGTTACAGCACGATTTGCGGCGAGCTCGCCTCCCAGGGCTTCGTCGTCGTCGCCATGGAGCACCGCGACGGCAGCGGGGCCCGTTCCTACGTGAACGTCCCGCCAAGCCCCGACCCCCACGGCCTTGCGACGGGCAACGCTCGGTTGAAGCCGCACTACAAGGTCGATTACATTTTCCCCGAGGACAACGCGCAAGATAGGGCACCCAACAACGCCAGGGGGGTCGACACGGGCCTGCGCAACGCTCAGATCGAGATGCGCATGGCCGAGATCGAGGAGGTCTTCCCCGTCCTGGACCTAATCAACAAAGGCCAGGGCGGGCTGGTGGCCAAGTCAAACCTGCGGAAGAAGGGTCACGTCGGGTCAAGCTCGAAGGGCCTCGACGGCGTCGACTGGAGCGAATGGGCCGGTCGGATGATTCTGGAGAATGTCACCGTCATGGGCCATTCGTTTGGGGGAGCTACCTCGACCCAAGTGTGTCGCCGGGGGGACAGATTCCCCTGGGTCGGACAGGGTGTCCTGCTTGATGCCTGGGGGCCGGCGACGCCTGTGCTGGGAGAGCACACGCAAGACCGAGTGAAGCGGCCAATTCTCGCCATAGGCTCGGAAGCCTTCATGCATTGGCAGGCCAATTTCGCACGTGTTGCTAGCATTGGCAAGGAGACGCGCGAAAACGGTTCCCCATGTTGGATGATGACCATCAAGGGGTCAACCCACCTCAGCCAGACCGACTTCGCCGTGCTCTACCCGCACTGGATGTCGTGGCTGGCGAAGACGGCCATCCACCCTCGGCGCGCCATCGGTCTTACTGTTGGCTCGACCCTGGAGTTCCTCAAGCAGATTCTGCCAGAGAACCAGGCCTCCGGAAGCTGGGCCGAAGAGGGGGTGCTGAGAATGGCGCCTTTGGCCGCCAATACTTCCCTGCATGCCGAATATCGACCTACGGCAAAGTTGATTGGAGTACGTCTCAAGATTCCCCACGAATCCCGGGTACGGGCCAGAAGATGGCTCCGGCGGTATCCGAAAGACGTGCCCGTCGACACAAACGGAAAGCCCCTCGTCGGCGTTGTCCCATTCACACGCGGTGACGAAGTCTGGATGCATATGAGCCCGTCAGCGGACTATACACGTGGTGTTTAGCCGGGGGGGAGGGATAAGTCAGAACTCTGCGGGTCAGCCGCAAAACGAGCCTGTTCGGCTGGCTCTGTGTTTTTCCATATTCATTTTCCCCCCTTCGGCCAGGGGTGGCTCAGGGCGGCAGGGCTACTTCTAACTAGCGCACGGCATGCCGCTTGGCGGGATGGCCCAGGCACGGCCGGGGAGAAGAAGATATTGCGCGGAGTTTACGACGCAGGGTTAAAATCCGTACGATTCGATCCAACACTACAGACGTGGCCGCGATGACTAACGTCTATTGTCTCCATTCGAGCGGCTGGACTACCCAGTGCAGGACATCGTGGGCGGGCTGCCAATAGGCACCGAACCCGATGGCGCAGCTGGTGGCTCGTCACCTTTCTTTTGCTTGCTCACTGCGGGTGATCACCACTTACATGGGGCGTAGCATCGCGGGCCAGTGTTTCTAAGAAAAGCACAAGAGCCACGTGCATGGGACTATTGGCAGCACAGCGGTGCCTCTGTTGTAGCCAGGCCCCATAGGCGGTGCGGCTCTCCTGGCCGTCTGAGCAGCCCAGCCCAGAGTATATGCACCTTTGCCTTTCGGTTGGATACGGGGGAGCCAATGGAGACTGGGGATGGCCAGGGGAGCTGCTGCAAGGCCACCGAGGCGCGGAGTATTTGCGTCGTCGATTTGCGGCTGGGTGACCTCCCCGCACTGCACACACCGCATATTTCGATGCCAGGCCCCTGGTCGGCAGCCTAGGCGTCGGTCAGCCCTCGCGTATGTAAGCCATATCGTTAGTCCCAACCCGAAGCGCCATACGCACCCGCGAGAACGCCAAGACCAGGCTCGCGGGTTCAGCGCGAAGTGCGCGTCGACAGACCGGGCAGACCGGCGCGCATTCCAGCTGCACGACAGCAGGCCGGCCATAGGTGGAATGCAGTACTGTGGCTGCCGCGAAAGGGGTGGCGGCGAGGTTCCGGGCCCCCTCGTTGCGGCATGCGGCGCGGCCAAGCTTAGCCAAAGGGGTCTCCGTTGCGATATATTGGACGTCTAAATTAACGTCGTAGCGCAGAGGCAAAAGCTTGCCCGCCACCATGCCGCCCGCCGAACCTCGGTTACTCACCAGCTCGGCACGGGATGGCTATACTTTATTTTCTCGACGGGCTGCAAGAGACCCATCCACCCATTCATCCACGGCCAGGCGTGCGGCCGCTCTGGGCCATTCGCAGTCGCACCGCTCGGCTGGGGCCCGGCGCCTCCCGTGCAGTACACACCACACCGGCTGCGAGGGAAGCGGGCCAACGCGAGAGAGGGGGGGCCCAACGCAATGCCATGGACGGGTTGTGGGGGGCAAAAGTGCAGCGGGAAGAGATGCCGGAGGGACGAGAGACATCGAAGACGGTAGGCGAGCCGACAGGCATGGACGGATCGGGGGTGGTTCGAGTCATGGTCACGGGGCAGCGGATGAGGTGAGATGCCGTCGTCCTGACGGCTATTTCGGGTAAAATGGCCCTTGAACAATCTCCGAAACATCTTTTTTCACGCCGCCCCCGGCCGCATGGCCGGGAGTCGAAGGCGGCGGGCGAAGTGGCCAGGGGCTGGAGAAAGCTGGACGGCCATCTTTTGGGCGGCGGGGGAGGAGCCCAGAGGCTGGTGTGATGTGCAGCCAGGAAGTGCCGAGCACGACAAGGACTGACCCAGGGCGCCCATGGAGGGCCGGGATGTGTTTTCGTAAGGCGGGAGCGGCCCCGCGCTGAAGCGGCGGATGGGCCAAGCTCCAGATTCCGTTTACAGTTTCGAGATCGTGGCCGGGGTTGACGCATTGGCATCGTGCATGCAGTGGCATTGTGCCGGCTTCGTGTGTGCTGGTCAGCCGTCTGGCCGCTAGCGTTGGAAGACTTGGATGTCGAGGGGGTGAGTATGAACGAGCAGCGTCTCCAGCGCGAATGAGTAAAGGTGAGGTGGTGAAGTCATCCCGTACCCATCCATCCCATGCCATTGTACATATTGAGACTAACCGTGCGGCCGTAGTACTTACTTACCTCTAGGGTTCGATCAAGACTCCAGTGGAACCTCTAGCAATGGATCCAAGATGCATTTGGAACCGGGGGCGGACTTCCAGGTTGTGGAGGCAGATGGTGCAATACCCGCTGTTCCGCTACAACAGGCAAGTCGCTCGTCACCACCACTTGCTTGATTTCTTTTGCCTCGTTTCAACTGACCTCGGGCACCTAGGGGTGTAGCAGCAGGTTGCTGTCCCAGATGTTGCTGCCGATCATCGCCCGAGACGGCACGGAAGAATCCAACGTCGCGAATAGAGCTGGGGGTTGACAGCAGCGCGTCGCCGAAAGGGCCGAGCGGGAACTAACTGTACCTGAACGACGCGACTGTGTAGATCCATGAATAGATGTGTCCACTCTCCGGTCCACAACGATCGAGCTGGGGCCCGTATTGTAAACAGATCTCGGAGCTCGCCCAGTCTTCACTACCCTACCTCCAAGCCGGAACCCAAAACTGTACCTACCGCCAAATTGCTCGCTGCTGTAACACTTTGATACCTGTTTTCCGAGAACGGGAGATCGTGACAAGCTCTTCTCGGCTCGCCTCCGGCCGCAACCAATCAATAGCGCACATTGTTTGGTGTCTTTTGCCCCCTCCCTTGCGTGCTACCCACAACTTCTATGGGCTTCCAGTAAGCAAGTATGTACCTACCTAGGTACCTAGATACTTAGGTAAGTAAGTATGTAGGTAGGTACATAATCCATGTAAGTGGGATGAGGTACCTACCTACCCAAGTATCCTGGTGCGAAAAACACCTAGTGGATGGATTGCGGTTGCTGCAAGGCAAATGACTGAATGCATGGATGGGAACTGCAATCCGGGTTTAAGCCGGTTCTGGGGAAGTCTTCCCTCGTTCCCATTCAATTGTCGGTACCTGAAAGCCCGCCTCGTAAACCAAACATGGATACCTATTGTGATGGGATGGAGGTCAGTAGCTCTAGCTCGCCCATCCATGGGTCCATCCATGGATGCTCACTAGAGGCTCGGGATTTGGGGCCGTTCCGCACCTGATGGCCTGGCCGCTACGAATTAATTGGCGTCATTGGCGTCCAGCTGCAAGCCCGTGTCGTCCCATGCCGTTACACGCACCACCCGACTTGTACAACTAACTGACCACTGGAGGGGGGGGGCAAAGCAGCAACAGGGACAATCCTGGCAGGGGCGGCCTGTTCGTACTTCCAACAGGCTGGCCGGGCATGTAAGCAGGTATGTACATTATGTATGAATGTACCTGAGTTTGACCCCCGGATTCTGCGCATCCACCCACAGCGACACGATGTACGCGCACACTGGCTCGCAGAGTCCCGTTCCAAAGACGACGTGTCCGACGTGTCGTCCCGGGGGTTGGTCAGCCCTCGCTCGCTTGTGCTGAGCTGAGACTTTAGTGCAGGGAGGGGATGCATCCCGTTCGCCAGCACTGCCAACCACGGGGTACCTTCTTGACCCTCTCCCCACGTAAAGGTTTTCCCTCACCTGAAGCAGGACTCTGACCAGCAAAGACCCTTGGCATCCCCCGCAGTTGTTTTGGGGGGGGGGGGGGCCTCCCTCCAGCGCTTCCTTTCTTCTGGTCTGACCATAAGCAGTCGAGCCTCAACTCCCTGGCCCCCCTCTTCGATGACTGTGATGGATGGCCGGCCATACACGTTAAGTAATTACTTGTTTCTAAACATAGGATCGCCAGCCGCGAGGAAACTAGCTGGGCAACTCTTCACCTTGGGTATCTCTAGGTAAGTAACTTATGTTGTTTCCCATGTTTTGCCGTCTGATCCTTCCAGGGGTAGGTAGGATGGGTGACAAGGAATTCTGCCTTGAGGTACGTGTAGGTAGATAGGTACATATGTATGCACATGATGTTGGGTTCTCTCTCAGCTCCCAGAGGTCGGCGCCTGCGTACGAGGTACCTCCTCATACGGAGGGGGGCCTAGGAAGCTGGAGTAGAAAACAAACGCCTCCAGCTTCTATGCGCAGCCTCTCTCTCTCACCTGCAACCTGTTCCGTCCTGCCCTGTTTCTTTTCTGCATCCGGGGGAATCCAGCCCCCATGGAAGCCCGTTCGTCCCGTCTCTCGTGTTGATTCTTCCCTGCCCTGGCCTTGGCCTGCGCAGCTACACCCCACTTTCCGGCGCTTTTTGCAGCCTGGGCGCGTCCGACATCCCATCCATCCCAATATTCTTTGCGCTTTCTAGAAATTCCGCGGGGGGCTGTGGCGTGCTCGCCATTCGCTCGGTGAATGGTGCTTTGATCATTCTCGGCAGAAAACCGACATGACGGGCCTTCGGCTATAAGGACGCGCGCAGCAAAGGCTCCATGACCCATCACCCGCGCTGTCCGTCCTCCTTCTCTTCGCCGCCTTGCCAGTCAGCGCCTCCAGTCACCAAGTATTCCTCGCGCTCCCCGTCCGTTCCCTTCCGGGTCCGTTTCCAGGCAATCACCACCCTCCCCTCCTATAGGAATTCAAGGCCTGACCCCGCCGGCCCACCCTCTTTGGCGGCGGAGCGGCCCTTTATCCCCCTTCGGCGTCGGATCGTCACTGTCTGCCAGCCCGTCGTTTTCTTGCCGAGACAAATTGCCCGCCTCCATGTTGCTGGCTTGACGCATACCCAACATGACGACGGTAAAAGACACCAGGCCGCTAGTCGACGCAGGACGAACGGGCAGTTTCACGCGGATGCTGCAGTTGGAAAAGCAGTACAAAGTAGGTCATTTTCGGCTGTCACCCGACCGATACTCGCCAGCATATGACGCCGTCGCTCGCCCGTCATGTTTGATGCCCTCACCCGTGTATCATGTACCACATAGTCACTAGCACGACTCTAACGGTTTACAGATGCTGCGGATCCAAGGTCGCCGCCCAAACTCAACTCCACCCCCGCGTCCGGAACCAGCACAAGCGCCTGCGCCAGCACCGGCACCAGCACCAATAAGTACAAAACGGCCAACGTCCGTACTGCCTGATTCAGCACTCGGGGCTCGGCATACCAGTGAAGGGCCGCCGGCCTCCCCCATGAGCGAGGACCCAATAATGAAAGGGCCGCGCAGGAACACGGCCCTGCCCTCGCTTTCCTTGTCTATACCACCATCACCAACCGCCGCCGCCCCGGCAGTCAAGGATCGCCCATCTGCAGAAGTTATTCGGCAGGCAGAAAAGACAGAGGCTCCGCCAGACGAGTCTCGAGAACGCACCAAGACGGTGACTTTCTCTGACCCCGAAGAGGCCGACGACCAGTTGTCTGAGGAGTCTTCCATTTGCCAGTCTCCCACGTGGGAAGAGTTCGGCCAGAGCAGCAAGAAGAAGGCCAAGAAGCGAGAGGCTGCACAGAAGAAGAAGGAAAAGAAGAAGCTGGACGAGCAGGCCAACAAGACAACAAAGAAGCCCAAGCGCCTGAGCAAACTCCCCCCAACCGCTTCCTCTGCGATCGCACCCCTCAAGGCCACAGACCGATCCCTTTCTGCGCCGGAACTAGACCAACACCTCAAGGCCACCCAAGGAATCTCTAGTCGTACGACCACCGAGCCCCTAGTCAAAGACACGACCAACCAACCAAAGACCATGGACGATGGCGCAAAACCCAAGGGCAAAGGGTTCTTGGCAAACTTCAGGAACAGTTCGTCAGGTCCTGGGAAGACAGCAAGCCCGCGTGTTAGTATTGATATCCAATCTCTGAAAGGCCGGGGTGCGACCAGCCATCAAGCCCAGGCTGTTTCTCTGTCTCGGCCAGGCGAAGATGGCGACTTCACGAACCCGCGACAAGCACCCTCTATACGATCCAACATGTCCACAACCACATTGTCCGGGTCGTCAGGAGAGAAACGGCCCACTCACGGTCGCAGTATGTCCTTGCTCGCTAGGTTGAAAGGCCCCTCGTACCTGTATCACCAGAACTCCGAACCAGATGCTACCAAAGAGGAGCACAAGTACCCGCCAATCTCCCAGCCAGTATTGCCTGGTATGCAGCAGTCTCTGCCTTTACAGAACTCTCAGCGCCCGGGAGCGGCCCACGCTACTCCACCGAAAGTAGAGAGTGCACCACAAGAAAACCGAGGCCGCCTGTCGGAAGCCAAAATTCCCCATTCACGGGATCCCAGCAGCGACTATGAGCACGTCCAAATCACGGAGCCTGTCGTGCGCCAAGTGAAGAACGTTGGCCGGGGAGTGCCGGTAGCTAATGAAGGCCGCCGGCGCCCCCAGAGCTATGTGGCTCAAGTTCGGCATCGGTACGACGATGTCAACTCTCCTACACTCACGGGCCCTGTGAGCGACAGGCCAAAGCCCCGAGTACCGGACAGAGCATCCGACCACCAGGTCCAGATGTTCCCCGCGTCCATGGTCGACCAGGCCAATCGCCAAAAAGTGCAGAATGAGGCGGAACAGGAGCCCCAGTCTCCGTTATCTGACCGCAGCTATGCGTCTCAATATCAGGACGAAGTCGATCAACTCAGCGTCACTCACTTTCCGTTTACGGATGACGAGAAGGCGCCGACAGGAGCCCGAGGGCGCGGTTCTCATGCGAGCGAGGGGCGGACGACTCGGTCAGGAGGCGCGCCTCCCAGGGGTTCTCTCCCCCTTACCAATCAGGTGGGGAGAGCTGTGAGGGACGACCACGGGAAAAAGAGCGAACAGGTGAACCGAGCACCCAAAACGATGGCGAGATTCGAACATGAACCTTTCGAGCAGCCACAATCGACGCAGAACAGCCCCCAGCTACTGAAACAAGACAAATCCGCCGATTATTTTGCATTCATCTCCGAGTCGTACGCTCCGCCCTCATTGGAACTCCATTCGCCTGCTGGGTCCAGACACCAATCTTCGCCAAGAATTGAGCAAGTGTCCGACGCTGGCGACGATAATGTATCGTGGGAACCGGCCCGTGGGGAACAGGATGATTCCAGTAAAGGAAATCTTCCGGGCCAGGTGCCCCTCGTCGTGGAGCCAGAAGTCGCCCCCAAATTCCATGGACCTGTTGAGCAAGCCCAAGGCTCCCCAGCGACCTCGTTCCATCACTCCGAAAGCGACATACCTCATCTTGAACCTTTGGCAGCCCTCTCCATCGACCCGAAGAACGAGCCGAAGTTCAATGTGTCAGCCCCGCCGAACGAAGAGCACCCGAGCGGAAATACGTCTGAACGGTCCTCATCGTCGACCTGTGGTGATGGTGCTCGCATGACGTCGGCCATCACAACGCCGAACAGCTCCCGTCCACATTCGAGCAGAGGCCGTAATTCTATGGATGTCCCCTCCAAGTCAAGCATGGCAAAACCCGTTTCGCATCCAGACGAAGGCATGGGGCGCAAAGCACACCGGGCGACATACACGGGACCGACAGATGGCCGCTTGGCATCACAACCCGTCGTGAGGGAGCTGGACACTCACGATGACCACTGGAGCCGCACAGCTATGCCCATTGACATGGAGAGTCACAAGGGCGCCTCGGTACTACCGAGCCGGGCCGAAGCACACGCGTCAAGCCCCTCGCTGGTCGGCACAACGACGTCCGTGGCATCCCCCCCCGGAGTCAAGGGCGAGGCGGAGGAAGGACCGTTGGCGGCGGGCCTGCAACGGCCAGACCTTCCGCCAAAAGCCCACTCGGCGGTGGACTTGCCGGCGACAAGCTTCTTGCCTCCATTGAAGCACCAGCCGCTCAATCCCCGCAAGGCCACGTTGGGGGTGGCGTCCAACAGCGTGCCGAGTTCGCCACCTCCAGAATCCTCACCGGAAGCCATGGCTCCGCGACCCTTTTCGCTCAAGTCGTCGCGGGCCAACAGCGCCAACAGTCAAGACTCAACGGGCGCCATGTCGGCGGGGGCGGCGTACCTTCAGGAGGCGCGACGGTCGGCGCCACCATCGTCGCGGGCGCTGCGGCCGGGCTATTCTCCCAAGAACTCGCACCAGTCACCGGCGTCGTCGTCCCGTAACGCCCTGGGTTCGCCCGAGCCGCCCAAGGGCGGTGAGCCCTTGGCCAAAATGCTCGTGCAGTGCTGCAACTGCCAGTTCTTCCACGACATGCCGTCGCGCGTCTACGAGTGCATGGCCAAACCCGATTCTATCGTCGAGGACAAGCTGTTGGGCGTTTCGGCCGCCATCACCACGACGGTCAAGTGTCCCTGGTGTGCCCATGGCATGACAACGCAGTGTTGCGCCGGGTACGCCGCTGTCTTGTTTCTGAAAGAGAAGCTGCATGGAAAATGAGCATGCCAGCATGCCCTGCCTCCGTGGACACAGACGGGGAGCTGGTTAAAAAGTGAGGTGGGAGGAGGCGACCATCTGCACCACCGCATCACAAAAGGATTCTGGCAATCTCTAGTAGGAGCTGGTGTGCTGCACGCCGCCTGTTCGGATTTTTGAATTTCCTGCTACTTCATTTGTTCACGGCCGACCTACACGTATGCATTTGGGGCATTTTCTTGTTTCCTTGCTCGCTTTCATAGCACGGAGCCAAGGTCTGTCTGTCTATATGCGTATTTTCGTCTTTTCCTTTTCTGCATTCTGGCACGCTCGGGCTTTTTCACGAGATGAAGGGAAAGCCTGCCTATCGTCACCCCGGTTCTGCTGTCTCCGCGGCTTCAAGAATGAACACACGACGACTATGATGATGACATCCGGCGTGTGCCAGCACACACCCTCTCGTTTTGATTGTACATACAAAAGCACCGCCCATAACTTGCTATTTTCCCATATGTTCCGGCGTCACCATGATTTGTGACAGATATCAGGAGATTCGGTGAAGTGTTTTATCGGGCTACGGCCCTGGGGGCGGTCTTGGGACCAGATGAAGCAGCGTGTTCACCTCGGCCGCTCGATCCGGTCCCGGCCACTTCTGCGTGGGTTGGAAAGCCAAGAGCTGCTCGTACATGCCATACAGGGCGCGCCAGGCTCGAAGCAGCAGCCGAAAGCAACCATCTCCAACGCAGAGAGTGTGAACTCGACACGAGGCAGGCGAGACGCATCAGCTGACGGGGCGATTCCCCGCAGCGCCCGCATTCGCCGACGATTCTACTGCCACCACCTCTTCCCCAATACGAGACAGGGCACAGCGCCGTTGCAGTCAGCACCAGCAAAGGTGGGCTGCCGTGTAACCTACGAAACCCGTCCCCTCCACCGCCGCCGCCGCCGCCGCCGCCGCCGCCCGCACCGAAGAAGAGGGAAAACCAACCTTCTCTCTTCTCCTACCCCCCACCTCCGCGGGCTAGCGGACGCAACAAGCGATTCGCTGAAGAGCGTCAGCGCATCCTTCCGAAAGGTTACCCCCCTTCACCCCTTAAGCACCACCAAAGAAAATAGACGGGAACATTAGAACCCACGCGACGTCGCTGCAACACGCGGTCGGCCGAACGGTCTGGGCCACGCACCCCGAGGCTACTGGTTACTGGCTACTCCCCCAGACCCCCCGGGCGCGACACGCGCAAAGGCGCCGTGGGCGATGGCGCCGAGCTTGCTCGTATACCAAAAGCAAACCAGGCCCGCCAGCCGGTCGAACCGGTCCTAGTTGTCCCCACAGATGCCGAATCGGTTCTTTGTTTTTTTCGCCTTGCCCGCCCGCCCTCCCCCCAGATATTTCGGCTACCCAGCCGAACTGACCGAGCTGACCCAGTCAGTAGCGGAGCCGAGAAATCTGCCCGGCGCTATATGTCTTGTCTTCTTTTGGGGGGGGGCGGGGCACGCCGCTTTTCTCTCCAGCAAACAAGTCGCCGGAGGGGGGGGTCTTCGTTAGGCGAGCTACGCAACAGGCGGGAGAGCAGCAAGCGGTGCCGTAACAAGCAAAAATGCCGAGAGAGAAAGATGGAGAGAGAGAGGCATTCAGTATATGAAGGGCCCGAGAGCCCGCTTCTGTCATTCTCTTTTTTGTCTTGGAGAGAGAGCATCACACAGCGACAACTTGCTTTCTTTTCTGTCAACAGCAGACTATCCTCTCGCTTTCTTTCGGTTGCTCAAAAACCACACAACTCTCCCTTACTCTTCCCGCCGACACCATGTTCTGGACCAAGACGGGTATGGCACTGGTCACGGCCGCCCTCGCCGCCACGGCCTCGGCGGCCAACAAGACCGGGCCGTTCCACCTCGAAATCAAGGGCGTCGACAACGAGAGCATCTACGGTAACCCAGAAGCGCCCCTCCCTCCCCCTCTTTCGGCAGGAACCTCCCCCCGATGTGCTAACTCTCGGCCCCCCTAGGCAACGCCGGTGCCTGCCACGCGGGCGCCGCCATAGAGGGCCTCTGCTACGTCGAGGGCGCGGCCCCCAGCCCCAGCGAGAACTACTACGAGTTCTACTACACGTACGGGTCGTACGACCCCGAGACGGGGGCGCCGATGCAGCCGGGCTGGGTCTCGTGGCTCCTGCAGATCGGGAGCAACGAGTCGGCGCAGGCGGTCGAGTCGGCCATGCGGCTCGAGGGCGGCTGGGGCAGCAACGTCGCCCCGGCGCTCTTCTACCCCGACAACGAGCGCGGCGCGCACCTCAACCTGGTGCCCGCCTCGGGCGAGCTGTACGCCGCCGGCAACGACGACGCCTACGCCACCGTCGAGTACCCCGCCGGTGGCCTCCCGCAGGCCAACTTCACCAACTTCCACCTCTGCTACCAGTTCACCGGCGGCTACTGGTACCGCTCCGTCGCCTGGGTCTACAGCCTGCCGCCGTCGAACCCGACCTGCGAGCCCGTGAGCCTGAGTTTGGTTGCCTACTAACAAGGCTCGCCATGCGGGGGGTAGCGGACACCGGGGGGAGGGTCGGTGGCGGATGTAATGGGAAAGAAAGGCTTGGGGAGTGGGAAGAGAGAGAGAGAGAGAGAGAGAGAAGGGCCGAATGGGTAGGTTAAAGAAGCGTTCCGTTGGGCTGGCCCGAAGAAGGGCACTTGGCGGCTGTAGTTTGGCGGCGGTGGAGATGCCATCCATCATTATGAAATCAAAGTTTCCATGCTCGACAACTATGGGCCCAGACACGCGATTCATTCAGTGAACTCAGGGCTGCCCGCAGGCCCGATGGGACTCTCTCGCCCCCCCCCCCCCCCTCCCTGAAGTTGGCCCGCGGCCATCCTCTTTGGCCGGAGAAGCAACGGGCGGTTCAAACCCACCAAGGGACCAAGGCGTCAACTTGGGTGGGAGAAGACCCCCGCCGAGTTGTTATACTCGCATTTATTTCCCAAAGTCCCCAGCGAGCGCGACCGAGTCAGCCATTGCATACCTAAATTATCAAGCGTGGCGGGATATCGGCGCCAAGGGGCTTCTGGGCCGTCAATCCCCCCCCTTTCCCGCGGGGGCCCCTTGGCTCGCCTGGAGACTCGGAATATCCAGATGCTGGGGGGGGGGGGGGGGGGGGGATGTGGAAGCAAAACAGCCGCGCATACTTGCTGTCGAGGCTGCGGTGTGTGGTGCCACGGTCTCTGCCGTCCGCGGAGGGAGGGGGGAGGGGTGGGGGGGGCAGAGGTTGCTGACGGTCCATGACGAGATATTCCAGTCTCGTGAGTTTTTCGAGGCACCCGAGATGTGTATTTCGACCACTTGTCGACACGTAGGCTAGGGCGTCCAGTGCTGCGGAGCCGGGGATGAGGAGTCGTCCTGTGTAACAAAAAGGACCTCGCTCGTCTTCTCGTCGCACTGGGCGTGCGCGGGGCCGGGGCTGACGGCACCCCGGGGGGGGGGGGGGGGGGATGGGTTCCGAGAAAAAAGACAAATCCAGAGCCAACGACTTTCAGTCGGGCGACGGGCCGCATCATTTTCGCAGAACTGGGCTTCGGCTCCGGATATACGATCACCAAGATGCCCACTCCGTCGGAGCGGCGGGAGCCAGGAGCCGGGATTGGGGTCGGTCGTCCGGGTGGGCGACCAACCGGGGCAAGCCGGGCTCGACCTCGGCGCACCGAGGGCGGAGACATGAAGGAGGCCTCTTCTTGAATCCCATCGTGCCTGGCGCGGAAAATTGAGGAAGTAAGCGAGGAGAGGCCGGGCTTTGCTGGACGAAGTTCCACGTCGGCGGCGACTTCGCGTGCCCGGGGGGCGTCTTGCCCCCTTTCTTGTGGTGTAGCAATCGATCCGCAGGTGATGATGGAGAGGAGATACGGAAATGGATAAAGTAGATAGGGCGGACGGAACCGCCCGGGGGTGACGGTGTGGGGTAAAAGATGATGATGATAATCATGATGATGATGCGCACTCCTCCCCATCGAAAGCCACCTCCGGGGCTTGGATCCGACTAATACACACACGCACGTGTCCATGCGGAAAGATGCCCGGGATTTCGTGCGCATGGGTGCCGGGTCCAGAATCCCAGCTTCACGGCTTTGAACCTCCAGCATCACCCCGTGATGAGAAGGATGGCGGCAAAATTCGGACCCAGAAACCCGAAACACCCCCCGGTGGTGCTCTTGTGGAGAGTCAGGGGGGGTATTCGCGCATTCACGAAGCGGTCTTCGTTTACCGGGCGGTCTGGCGAGGTGAAGGCCGGATCGGCTGACATGGCGATTTCTCTTGTTCACTACCAGTTCTAGCAAGGTATCCGGGGCAAAAGACAAACGCAAAAACCCGCCACACTCCTCCGTTTCCCACCCGAGCCGAAACCCCAAAACGCCAGTCCATGCCGATGACCGAGAACACTACCTCGGGTGTGCGAGGGAATCAAGCAGCCGCTGCGTAGGCTTTCTGACACGGCCCTCGCTCGTCTCGTAAATGCAAAAAGCAAGAAAATGGGAAAGGATAGATACCCATCAAACGCCGGCAAATGTTGGACCCACGTAGTCGGAGCCGCAGACAGCGCCTCGCTGCTGCTCGGTCCAGCCAGCGCTCCAAAGTTGCAGCTCCGCCAAGGTGGCATTGGCTACGGCACCATGCAGGCGAGAGCGGAGGAGCTCGGCGGCATTCGTCTCACCGTTACCCTTGCCCTTGTCCTTGGTCAAGATGCCGAAGCGTAGGGCCACCTCGGTCACGGTGACGAGGATACTGACGATAATGAGGATAATGACGATCCAGGTGATAGAGCTCATTTTGGCGTCGGCCACCGAGTCCGACAAAATTTCGGCCAGGTCCAAGAACACCCGGCAGCGCTCGTTCAGCACCGTCGTGCGAGGCTCAATCTCCAGGTACTCGCGGATGGCCACGTACAGCGGGTGCAGCATGGGCTCGGAATCCCAGAAGAAGTTGGGGACGTCGAGAATGTTGGAAGCTACCACGGTGAATCAGTCAGTCTCCCTCCTCGGCCTTGCTGGGTGGACAGGGTTGGCAAGGCGCCACTTACACAGATTGATGTCGACGCGGCTCTTGAAGAGGCGTCCCAGAATCTTGAGGATCTCGGTCCGGGTCATGCTCAACTCGCCGGTTAAAGCCAGTCGTTTGGGCACATGCTGGGCGTTGAGCATGGTCTCGGACATGCGCTCCTCGAAGAAGCAGAGCTTGGTACTCTGCGCAATGGCGTGGCTGATGGTCAATTTGACCATGTGGTCCGACTTGGGCAGCAGCGTGATCATATCGTTGAAGATGCGGGGTCGCTTGATGTTGGCGTTGTATTCGAAATGGAACTCCTCCGTCTCGAAGTCGCTCTGGTCTAGGGGGCGCGTCACCAGCGACGTTCCCGACTCGTTCTCGGCAAATGCGAGATCCGCCAAAATGTTCTTCTCCTGCTGCTCGGTGAAATTCCAGAACACCACCACGCCGTACGAGTAGACGAACATCTCGGCAAACTGCTTGGCGTCGGGCGCCAGCCTGTTGACGGGGCTGGCGGCCGGATGGTCGTCCATGGGTTGGTCCTCGGCGGGGGGTTCGCGGTCCTCGGCAGGGCGCAGGTGGCTGCCGTTCTCGCGCGTGGGACTCGGGCTCTCGCCGTAGCCGTAGTCGTCGTAGTAGCCCATGTGCTCGTCTCTGCGCTCGTTCCGTTCGATTTCCAGATCCACCACGGTTTTCCCGGTGCCCGGCGTTTTCATGATGGGCCGGCTCCGCACCCGGTAGCCGTCGTTGCCGGACAGCAGGGGGATGTGGTAGACGGTGTACAGGCAGTCGTCGTACAGCTTGGTTTTGGCGTCGTGCTTTTTGCGGAGAAAGTCGGACGTCGCTCGCATCTTGTACGAAGAGGCGGTGCAGTAGGCCGTCAGTCGGGACAGCTTCTCGGCTCGCTGGCCCTTGGGGAGCCGTTCGGCGTAGCTCTTTCCGCGCAGGCCACCCCGTTTCTTCAGAAGCTGGCGCTCCTCGTCCTTGAGGGGCCGGTCCTCCTCCTCCTGCATGGCCTCGTCGTCTTCGGAGCCGGCATCCTCGTCCTCGTCCGTCTCGGGCAACAGCACCAATTTCTCACTGATCCGGGAGGTGCGCGATGGGATGTTGTGTTGGCCGTTCCTGGAGGCAAGGTTGGGTAAGCCGCCGCCGCTCATCCTCCTCGGGCCGCTGACGGAGCGCGGGGAGACGCCGGGGGGTAGTCGAGGTTGACCAGAGGGGATCTCGGAAGCATACTGTAGGACATTGTCGACCGAGATGAAGCGCATGGACGACATCCGATTCTGGGGGCCTCCGGTCGCTGTGCCTGGTCGCTGGGGGGCGCCGCGGGACGCCGGCCGCTGGCGCGCATCGGTAACCTAGAGGGAGTCGATACGCCGTTAGTATTGAGAGAGCGCGCGCGTGGAGGGGCAGAGCGCGCGACGGCATGGCCGAGGAGCCGCTCGCTCTTACCAGGACCGAGGGGCCTCGTTTTCCGGAGATGACGGACATGGCGGGCCGTGGACGACGAACAGTGGTGGTTTTTTTCCGGGTTGCGCGTCGATGGGATTAAAACATGGCGGTCCAGGTCGAAGTCCAGGCGGTAGCGTTACAGCGTCCGTGTCGCGGCCAAGTCTGCTACACGACGGTATTGCCGGTATGGGATGTGTTGCTCGCTCGCTTCTGATCGGGCACCTGCTGGCAATGGATATTCTACCGGCAGATGCAGGCGCATGGGAGAGCGCCAGACTTTCCTGCGGCTAAAGCCACAAATGACCTCACCACGATCCGAGCTCCGCCACTACGTACCTTTTGACTGGAGCCGCATCCCATGGATAAATGTACTTTAGGTACAAATGGATGGATATCCGGATGCTGGTTAAAAAAAGATTGGCAATCGCTTCCAACCTACATATAACCAATCACTCGTGGTGTGGGAGGAAGTTGGGCAATGGTCTCACTTTCACCATTCATAGCACCTGCAATGCAATGGGAGTTCAACCACTTGCCGTTGGCGTTGGGTCAACGCCCCAACAACGGACAAGGCGTGTGGCGGAAAGGAAACCTCTGCACCGACAACGACTCGTCTCTTTTCCCACGAACTTGGATGACAGCCAGCCCTAGTGACCATCGTAAGGATCAATGCGAGCCATCTAGCCGTTCCCTACTCCACGACTGAATACGGAGAGAACATGATTGCCTCCAACTGGTAGCCCCCCCGGTGAAAGTGCCAAGCTCAGCCCTGGGCAAACCGTTAAAGCTTCTTCCCCAACGGCTGGTGGGCTGACCTTCTATAAGTACATAGGTATGTAGTACAAGGGTTGTCTTGCACAGCGGCCTGTACCACCCCATGGATGTGCGCGTTCCTGTCTGTTAAGGCCGTAACCGCCAGCTCTGTTGTCTTTTGCCAAAAACATCGTTCGGCAGAGCAACACAAGTGCGACGGGTTCGGAGTGGCAAAAGCTCAGGGTTGAATCGAGGACGCAGAGTGGCCGGGGACGGTTTCCCTCGGCCGGCATTACCTCTCCGCGAGGTGGACGCTAGATTCCACTTTGGAAACGCCAGGGAGCATGGTCAAACACAAGCAGACAGAAAACTTGATATAAGTACTTTACCTACACCGTCTTAGCCTCCAGCAAGTAGGTATTAGTACATAGGTTCTCAGGCATTATTTTATATCCCGTGCACCGGAGACCAGAGGCTGTACCTAGCGGCATGATGCAGACCTCAGCCTAACCACCAACACAAGCATATTTTCGTGGTGTGGCCAAGATCAATTGTGCGCGGCGTGAATGGATGGCTACCCAGTTGTGAGCCCTTCGCCTTAGAATAAAGTAATAATAGCTTCTTGGGGTTTGGTTTTTTCGGGGCGGAAGCTATCCATCCATATCTTAAATCATACTTAGGTATGTACATGAGCCAGGGCATAGGTAGTCTAGGCCTTCGCTACGACCCGTAAACTAGTCCCCTTCCGATCCCATCTCAAGTGGTCAGCCCGGCGGGCAGGGCGTGGCAGGGGCACAGGGGGTATCGGCCAGGCGTCCGTGGATGGATCACATCCCATCCCATCCCATATTGTAGGGCCGAGGATCCACTGGGGAACAAAAGATCCAGGGGCGGACGAAGGCGAGGCCCCAGGACTAGGCCGGTTCGAGCCCGTTCCGGCTTCTTTTTCTTTTGTCCTCACCGCCGGGTCGGCAGCAGCAGCAGCAGCAGCAGCGACAGAGATAGAGAGAGAGAGGGGGGGATCCGGATATGCCTTCTGTCCTCGTGTTGCGAGTGGCTCAGCCGCGAATAGTAAGTAGGTAGCTCGTGTCATGCGCATCGTGACCGTTCGTGGTCGTCGGGATAGAGACGTCGACGACGCCCACGCCAGGCCCGGTGGGGATGAGTCAGCCTACCCTGAATCGAAAAAGCAAAGCAGCTAGAGCTAACGAGGCCCGTACTAAAACCTGGATCTTGCAATATCGCTTATTAGTAGTCCTCCTGAGGGGACTTGGCGGGCCCGGGAGGACCAGCCGCGATGGGCTCACTGACGGAGAAGCGGTCGGTAGCCCGACGGGCTGCTGCCTGGCGCTTGGGTTTTCTCCTCTCGCGCCATGCGTGATTTGTGTATAGGCCACTTACCTAGGTCGGGTAGGTCTGTAGGTATATAGCTGGTAGATGATCGCCGTCGCTCGTTTTCGCCTTGGGTTCGTGTCTTGGCTACGGGCGGCAACACACACACACCACCACGGTCCTCAGTCATGAAGACGTCCACTCGTTTGGCGGCGATCGTCGCCCTTGCCGGCCCGGCCGCTGCCCACATCCACCTCCCCTTCGCGGGCCGATCGACCCACGGCACCCCCGACGCCGCCGCCGCCGCCGCTGCTGCTCGGCTGCAGCGCCGATCCGCGTCCTCGTCCGCCCCGACCACGCACGTCGACACGAGCTACTCGAGCTCCCTCGTCAACCTCACCGTCGGCACGCCGCCCCAGGACGTCGCCCTGCTGCTCTCCGTCGACGACTACGTCACGTGGGTGCCCGACGCCACCTACTGCGCCGACGACGAGGACGAGGACGAGGACGACGGCCCGCGCTACCGGCGGAGCGCCCGGCGCTGCGACTACGGCGCCTTCAACGTCAACCTCTCGTCGAGCTGGGCGCGCGACCGCGACGGCGACGGCTACGACCGGACCTTCGACGCCGGCTCCTCCTCGGGCTCCGCCGGCCGCTACACGGCGGGCAACTACGCCTCGGGCCGGAGCCTGCGCGAGACCGTGGGCTTCGCCGGCGCCGCCGTCCCCAACGTGACCCTCGGGCTCGCCTCCTCGGCCGACCTGTTCGTCGGCCTGCTGGGTCTCGGCTTCAACGAGAGCGAGTCGTCCTACTCGGACCACCAGCGGCCCGCCTTCCTCGACAGCATGCTGGCCGCCGGCCTAATCGAGACCAAGGCCTACAGCGTGTGGCTCGACGACGACGAGGCCGGGGCCGCGGGCAACCTGTTGCTGGGCGCCGTCGACAAGTCAGCCTTCACCCCGCCGCTCGTGCGCTACGACATGGGCGGCAGCGGCGGCAGCAGCAGCTCGTCCGGCTACGGGTACGGCGACAGCATTTCCGTCGACGTGGCCTCGGTCAACACGAGCGCCACGGCCGACGGCCCGCTGGCGCCCTTCCAGAACAAGACGCGGCTGCCCACCGTCAACATCGACCCCTTCGGGCCCCTGTCCTACCTGCCCGGCCCCCTGGCCAAGGCGACGTGGGACCTCGCCGGTGCCGTGTGGGACGAGGACACGACGTGGGCCACCATCCCCTGCCGCGCGCGCGCGGACGCGCGGGCGCGCCTCGCCGTGCAGTTCGGCGACGGGAACGGGCCCGTCGTCAGCCTCCCCGTCTCGGACCTCGTGCTGCCGGCCGACCCCTGGTACGCGGCGAGCTACTACGGCCGCGCCTCGGCCGGCGCGCCCGCCGACACGTGCGTGTTCGGCATCCAGAGCCCCGACTACGACCCCGACGAGGACGAGGCCAACTTCTACTCGGCGTCGGCGTCGGCGTCCCCGTCCGCGTCCAACACCTACGTGGCCGGCGCCGCCCTGCTCCGGCGCGCCTACGTCGTCCTCGACCTCGCCAACAAGGAGCTGGCCCTGGCGCCCGTCAAGTTCGGCGCCCCGTCGACCCCGGCCGACGTGGTGGCCTTTGCCGGCTACGGCGCCCTGATGCCCGAGTCCACGAGCCACCGCTGCTTGTCCGGCAACGCGTACTACTCGGACAACTGCACGGGCGAGTACGCGGGTACGGGGCCCGGCAGTCGCAGTGGAAGCGGCTATTCCGGTGACGACGACGACAGTTTCGGCGGCCTGGGCAAGGGCCAGGTCATCGGCCTCATCGTGGGCTTGTCCATCGTGGGCTTGACCATGCTGGCGGTGGCCATCTGGGGCATTATCCGCTGTACCCGAGACAACCGCAAGTACAGCGCCGAGGCCATGAAGGAGGCTCAGGTCGGGGGTGCCGAACCGGCTTCTGTTAATGCGCCTTCTGGCAGCTCCGCTCCAGCTCCTGCGGCTGCCCAGAGCCAACCCACGACGGCAGCGCCGCCGTAGAAATTTTTGCACATGAAGTTTTCCACACGTATAGATGAGTAATTTTACAATAATACCATATCTTATCCACGACCACATTCGAATCCATCTTTCGAAAAGGATCGCTTGACGGAAAATATCGCATGCGACAAGGGTTTTCAAAAATAAACTGCATGGTATTGATGTTGTTCAGGCGGGCTTATACCTGACTTATACCTAAAGAAGTCATGTCCAAGACAGGGGGTTCTATGAACAAAGGGTAGAAAACATATATGTGCGTCTACACGTCTTGCCTCTCGAACGTCGTGAGGGGCACGTATCCCTCTTCCTTCCTCGAGGACCTATTGAATATCGCCCCAGCGAGGCCCTGGACTCTGCTGACAATACCGTCCAGTCCCCATCCGCGCCCGCGTTTCCTGATGCCGCCCTTCTCGGCGAGCAAGGCCTCGTCCATCCATTGGGGACGCTTCCAGAATTTGAGGAGGAGGGAGCTGACGACGACGCTCACACTGCTACAGGCCATAGCGGCGCCGGCGGCCATCGGGTGGAGGTGCCAGCCCAGCGGCAAAAAGATGCCCATGGCGAAGGGAAGACCGACGATGTTGTACATGCAGGCCCACAGGAGGTTCATCTTGATCCGCGTGAAGATGGACCGCGCAAGGTGGAGGGCCGAAGGAATGTCCATCAAATCGTTGGGACGCATGAGCACCACGTCGGCAGCCTCCATGGCAACATCTGTGCCACTGGCCATGGCAATACCGACATCGGCCGTAGCGAGAGCAGGCGAGTCGTTGATACCGTCACCGACCATAGCGACACATTGGCCTTGGGCCTGGAGTTGCCGGACGATTTCTTGTTTCTGGTCAGGGGACACGCCGGCGTAGACGTCCTCCTCGGGAATTCCAACCAGGGATGCCACGGCCAAGGCAGTCGAGCGTTGGTCACCCGTGACAATGGCGGTGCGGATGCGCATGGCGTGGAGCACCGAAATGGCTGCGGCGGCGCCGTCCTTGATCGTGTCGGCAAGGCAGAGGTGACCAGCGTACTTCCCGTCGATGGCGATGAAGATGTTGGTCGTGCCGGCGGACGTCGAGTTCTTAGATCGACCGGCCTTCGCGTTGAGTTGTTCCGAAGCTTCAATGGCCTCCTCGGAGACATCGACCTTGTTCTCGCGGAGGAATCGGACATTGCCCACCAAAACGTTGTAGCGCGTCCGCTCAGCGCTTGTCGCGGGCTCCACGGTGGCGCTGATACCTCGGCCGACAGCGGCGTTGAATTCGCCGACGCTGCCGTCAATGGCACCTTCGGCATCGAGGCCCAGCTCGGTTCGCGCGGCCGCCAGCACCGCCCTGCCCACGGGGTGCTCGCTTCCCATTTCGGCCAGACCAACGATCGACCACCATATTCGGCGACGCCACTCGCTATCTTGCCACACAGGAGTGAGCTTGGCAGTAGCAACACTCATCTTGCCGTACGTGATGGTTCCCGTCTTGTCCAGAACGACCTGTGTAATTTTGGTGGTGGCCTCCAGAGCGGCACCTCCCTTGACCAGAATGCCGTTCTCGGCGCCCACACCAGTGCCCACCATGACTGCTGTGGGAGTAGCCAGGCCCAGGGCGCAAGGGCAAGCAAAGACAATGACCGAGATACAGAGCTTGACACAAACGAAAAGTCGGCCGCCACTCTGCTCTTCGAGGAAAATTCTGGGGGGGTTGGTGAGGACGTGACTGAGAACCATCCAAATGATAAAGGTCAGGATTCCCAGAATCAGAATCGTGGGGACGAAGTAGCCAGCGAGCGTATCGGCCAGTCGCTGGATAGGGGCACGTGTGGTCTGCGCATCCTGCACAAGCTTCACAATTTGGCTCAGTTGAGTGTCGCGCCCAGCTCGCGTGACGCGGAAGTCGACACGCCCGTGGCCGTTGACGGTACCGCCAATCACGTGGCCTCCCTTCTTCTTCTGAACCGGGATAGCTTCGCCCGTGACCATACTCTCGTCAACGTAGGTCTCGCCCCGGACGATGAGACCATCCGCGGGGATTTTGTCACCGGGTCGAATGACCACAATGTCGCCGACTTGGATAAGCTCGGTGGGAATAACCTTTTCCTCGGCCGCATTGCCGTCAACCACGGGGGTTTTAGGTTCACCTGAGCCGCGAATGCTGTCCCATCCCTCGGCCGCCTTCTCGGCAGCAATGGGGTCGACGTAAATGGTGGCCATGGATGGGGCGAGCGACATGAGCCGAGACAGCGCCTTGGAGGTTTGGCCCTTGGCTCGGTTCTCGAGAAAGCGGCCAAGAGTGACAAAGGTGATGAGCATGGTGCTCGTATCAAAGATGGTACTCGGCCGGGTGTGCGAGGCCGAAAAGAAGGAGACCAACATGGCCGCGACGCTAAAGAAGAATGCGGATGATGTACCGAGAACCACCAGCACATCCATGGTGGGAGAGCCGTGTTTGACGGATTTCCAAGCCGAGACGTAAAACCGCTTGCCAATGCCGAACTGGATGGGTATCGTGAGGCACATGCAGATGATATCTCCGAGGAACAGGCCGGGTAGGATCTGGAACCCACCAAAGTCCAGTACCGGTATCACCATGGGAAATATCATACCGATGAAGAAGACAGGGAGGGCAAAGGCGAGTGAGACCCTGAATGCCCTGCGCCACTCCTGAATCTCGCGCGTCTTGGCCAGTGACTCAAGCTGGGCGCTGTTGTCGTCATTGTCGGCCACCAGGGCGTTGAAGCCGGACTTCTCGACAGTCTCGACAAGCTGCCGCAGGCCTGTCACTCCGGGTTGGTGGGTGACGGTCATACGAGAGCTGGCAAGACTCAGCTTGGCCGAGTTTACGCCGGGAAGCGCTACGAGAGAATCCTCGAGGGCCTTTGCCGCGGCCGCATCTGGACAGCCGTAAATCTTGAACTGGGCGGTCGAAGTGTTGCCGCTGTGGTCTGCCGCGTCGAAGACAGTGGACAAAATCTTGGCGTCGAATCCGCGGTCCTCGATGATCTCGGCGATCTTGTCAGCGGAAAGCTTCGCAGGGTCGTGGGTAATGACGGCTCTCTCGGCCAGCAGACTGATGTTAAACCGCAGCAGTCCCTCCAGTCCGTTGAACCCCCCCTCGACGGCCGACGTACACGCGCCACACGTCATTCCCTCGATAGCAACGGTGGTAGTCGCCATAGACGCTCGTTTGGCGTCACTGTGGGATTCTGACCGCTTGGCAGGTTTCTGTTCTTCGCTGTCGACCAGTGTGGCGCCAAAACCCCGGTCCTCGATGATTTCGAGGATTTTGTCCGCCGGTAATAAGCTCGCGTCGTGCTCAATCACGGCTCTTTCTGACAGCAGCGATATGCTGAAGTGTTTCACACCGCTAACGTCGGCGAAGCCACCCTCCACGGCCGATGTGCAGGCGCCACAGGTCATGCCCTCGACGGCAATGGTGGTGATGGTCGTGTGGGAGGTTTCCTCCTCATCGGCGTCGAACAGGCTGTCGTCGGGCCTGAAGGCGGGCGACGGCAGGTCGGTCGACAGGACCTCGGCCTCGAAGCCGCGGTCTTCGATAATCTCGGCGATGGCGTCGGCGGAGATGCGATCGGCGTCGTGCATTACTACGGCCCGCTCCATGACCAGGCTGACGGAAACGTTGCCTACACCATCGACGCCCTTGAAGCCGGCTTCAACAGACGAAGTGCAGGCACCACACCTGGGCCCGGTCAGCTACGGCGACACTACCAGGCGCATCTCGGCCAGCGTGAAGACTTACGTCATGCCCCCGACTCGCAGAGTCGTGGTGGCCCAGATGGCCGTCTTCGGGGTCTGCAGGGACACGCTAAGCTGCCCCCGGGCGGGAACAATGATATTTGCGGGAGCCATGGTGGCAGCGGTTCGCAGGAAGCGAGAGGATGGGGAATGGCGCGGCCGAAGGAGGCAGACAGGAGGATGTAAGTAGAATTAAGAAGATGAGGAGGAGGAGGAGGTAGGTAGAAGTAAGTTTCGTTCCGTTACAAGACCGCGAACATGTTGTGACAATCGCTTTGACTTCAGGGCTTGCGCCGAAGGTTTCCGGTGCGACGGAGAGGTCGGTCAGTGTTGAGAGTCGGCGCGACGGGCGGGTGAAGAAGTTCCAAGGGGGCGGGATAGACACGGGCGGAGGCCAGGCTCGATCGGTCAAATCTATCACCAGAAGTCCAGCTCCAGCGAACGATGGCAACAACAAGTAGCGAGGGCTGCGGTCAGCTTATGTACGAGGCGCAGGGGAGCAGGAGGGAAATGCGCAGGCGCCACTGGCCAGGAGAAGAGGTTCCAAGTTCCCTCTCGTATGAGTCCCAAGTCCGAGACCCTGTCGGCCAGAGGGTGGTTTTGTCAGCGGGTCGCCCGGGGGGGAGCCTCACCCTGGGCGCATTCGCCGCAGGGCTTTGGTTGAGTGGGCGGACCGTGCGGATACGACGGCCCCAAAAAACAAGCGAGCGCGCTCTTGGTCAATCTTGCAGGGCCTCTCTCCAGGTCCGCGACGCTTTTCCGCTTTCCAGCCGGCGCTGACTTATGGGGGTGTCCGGTGATGCAACCTGGGCCAGGTCGCTATTGGAGGGCAGTCAGTCAGTCAGTCGGTAGGTACCTCATCCAATGTGCATAGATCCATTCTATCTGGAAGATGCCCGTGTATCCCGGGCAGTCAGTCAGCCCTCTGACTTTGGACATTGGCTCGGGACGACGCTAAAGGTTTGAAAGAAGGCCAGTTCCTTAGGAAGCCCCGACTCGGACTGGGCACGGGATTGCGGCCACCGCTCCGTGAAAGCTGCCAAAAGGTGTACATAAGCGGAAGGAAGAGGAGGACACTTTTAATCAACCGACGGCGGGCAGAGTGCCGAGCCGCCTAAGAGCTTCCGCAAAAGGAAATGGTCACGATAGCGGCGGCCAGCCATTCAGCCGCCGGGCGCGCGCCGCCAAGATATCCAATGCCCACCACCGTCCTGAGTGCTGGGTCGCTCTCCCGTCCTCGCTCCAGCTACTACTAACCTAAGTAGGTACATAAAGAAGAGGTACATACACACGGAGGTGATAGGGGTACGCCTGCGACTACATAACATCTTCTCAACCTTTCGCAAATTGCCAGCGGGCCATATTAGCATTAGTCGTATCCCATGTACATAGGAGGTAGGTAGGTAGTATTTACCACCCAACATCCATCCTGAGCCATCCATTCCTTTCCCTGCTCTTCCATGCAACAAGTGCACATGCGTTTGTTTCCGACTACTTGCCTGCAAGGCGGCAAAGTTGGGGTGTGGAAAAGCCCAGTCAGCCAGTGCATGAGGCGCAACGGCCGCTGTTGGCCAGTACTTCTCCTCGCTCAGCAATATTCCGAAGCGAGTCCACACTGTCCAGGCACGGAGAGCCAGGATCCCAGGTCATCAAATGTTTATATTTCTGGGGCGTTGGTCTGTTTCGTCCAAAGCCCAGATCCACCGCGAAACGGGACCTGCAACTGGCCTGCCAAAGGTTCCCAAACAGAGGGAGTGGGTGTGTCGGCGACCGAGCCTCTTCGGATCGGATGGGAGAATCTAAGCAAGCAAAGGCGCGCGCCAACGGTCGGAGGTTCGTGCTTTTTGAGCCTCATCGGCTGACTTGGCGGTTTGGTCCACCGATTGCTGGTGGTTTACTCTACGGCCCTGGCTCGTGATGTGAAATTTGGTTGGGAGGTATGTACCTACCTCTTGTCCGAGAGATTCCTTTCAGCGGGATGGGATACCACTGAGGTAATGGACCTACTGGAGACTGGACTTGGTGCGCAAGTAACCTTATCCCACGCCTAAGTAGGTACATAGTACAGGTTGCCTTGTATGTGTCCAACGGATTGGCAATCGAGAAGGGATCCCAGGATCTACTTCCATATCTGCAAGATCGTCAAGGATCCATCACGCCGGTGATGATGCGATTGGTATGTCTGTACCATATGTAGTCAACGGAGGCAAGTGCTAACGAGTTTCCACTCTTGCACCCATGTAGCCAACTAAACAACCACCTATCCATCCATCCATCCATCCACCACCACCCACCTATCCATCCATACTGCCCAAGTAGCAGCTGCCGCTCGGTCTGTCAAACAGACAGTTTGGGGATAAAGGGTAGGTACATAGGAGGTCTGTAGGTTGCCAGTCCATATGAAGCGCTCAAGATTCGCGCAAATAGCTTAAGAAAGTGGTGGTCATCGCGCCAACTGGATGTTTTGGTGTGGGAAGTACCTGCCTCATAAGTGCATTGCCCCACCCACTATGCTGTGGTTTTGGCGACCTTTCGTGGAGCAGGCGCCTGACGGGATGAGTGGGCTGCCTG
This sequence comes from Nigrospora osmanthi, assembly GCA_029489945.1. Lineage (NCBI taxonomy): Eukaryota > Fungi > Ascomycota > Sordariomycetes > Amphisphaeriales > Apiosporaceae > Nigrospora > Nigrospora osmanthi. The sequence continues at coordinate 1,445,438 of CP120499.1, forward strand.
GAGCTCAAACATCACTGATACATTCATGATACGACCAGGACTTGATCCAACTCAACTCTCCCGCCATTTGTTTGCCAGACCCCAGGCCCCGGCGCGAACTGCACAGAACCCCAGGGTCGTCCAATACCCTGCCCGTGCCTTCTCCAGAACCAGCTCGCCGGCCCCAAGCCCGCGCCCAACCCCAGTCCAGCTTCCCAGGCCAATCCCGTGTGGGAGGGGCGAGGCTGTCGATCCGAAGCTTGTCCTTGACCTCACCCGCGCCGGCAAGGCTAGCATCGTCAGCCCCTCTCCAGCTTCATTACGTATCGCCGCGATGGAGCAGGTCAAGGCACTGAATGCTCTCGAGGTACGTGGCCCTGGTTGCTTGCGCCGAGACCGCAGGATGACGCTGGACCGCCAGCTCTAACGTCCCCCGCTGGCAGCCCTTTCTGGCCCTCACCAAGTCGGCTTCGTCGCCGCGCGCTGCCGCCGACCTCGTCACGAGAGCTACCTCGGCGCCCGGCACCTACGTCTTCACCGAGCTTTTGCAGACACCCCAGATCCAAAGTCTCTCCGAAAGCCCCGAATACTCGTCGCACTACACGCTCTTGCAGATATTCTCCTACGGTACCTATGCCGATTATACCTCAACTGCGGGCCTCCCAGCCCTCCAGGAGCAGCAAGCCGTAAAGCTGCGGCAACTGTCTCTCCTGACCCTCGCCAAAGACCCCCGGAATCTCACGTATGCTGCCCTGCAATCATCACTGGACCTGCCCGATACTCGCGCCGTCGAAAACCTCGTCGTGTCGGCCGTGTACGCCGACCTGATCACGGCGCAACTCGACCCCCACAACCAGACGGTCCACGTCTCGTCTATCTCGCCACTACGCGACCTGGCACCCAACTCCATTCCGACCATGCTTGCCACCCTGCAGGACTGGTCCAGCCGTTGCACGTCCACGCTGGCCCACCTCGAGGCCCAGATTGCCGCCATCGAGGCTGCCTCCCACAAGCGCCATACCGAGAAGAAAGCATGGGCTGCTAAAACAGACGCACTTGTGGAGGAAGAGAAGACCTCGGAAAAGGGAGCTCACGGTCGCAACCAACCTCACTTGATCAACCGCGCTGTGGCGAGCTTCCGTGGTGGACATCCGTACAAGAAGCGTGATCGGGGTGGTAGTGGCGCCGAGGCCGGCCCATATGAGGAGGAGGCCATGGACCTCGATTTGGATGAAAACATAGCGGCCGAGGGAAGTAGTAGTGCTGGAAGAGGCCGGGCCAGCCGACGCAAGCTCTAGCACCGTTTGGTTTCGTACCAGAGAGGCGAAGGTAGAGAAAGCAGCATCACAGAAGACTGGAAGTTGTGCGTGGGCCAGTGAGCCAAGCGCGCCCAGCCTCTTCTTGCCTTATGATTATGAAGGACCATACACAGTTGCTAGACATGGCCTACGTATATGTACGACGATGATACGACATACCCCCACGCATTCGTTTACGAACCTCGTGAAACGTTCAAGTGCTCGGCTCGGCTATGTTTTGTTTACACTGTGTGCAGAGTCGGCAATCCTGAAAGAGACATCCAACAGAAACCCCCACCAGCCGGAGTATTGGAGAGTGATGGGGAGCCCTTTAGTTATATCACCTCATACGGAGTCAGACCCCTGGCTGGCACCCACCCATGGCATCCTCGTCACAATCACCAAGTAGAGGAGTAAGAAGAACCCTCGATTACGACGCGGCCAAGATGAAAGCCAAGGATAGAAGAGAGAAATGGAGGCAGGCGTTCCTGTCTTGAACGAGAACTCCATGCGAGCCGTCGAGCTTTGTACCGGGTCCTCTGCGGATTCTCTCCTGCGGGATACTCTCCCTCTTCTTCAATATGACGCGAGCGATCCTACCATGTCGAAGGCGGGGGTTGGTGTTCCGTGGCTGAACCAAAGCCACACCGGCGGCCCGGGGACGGATATCGCTGGCGGGGGAGGACCGCAACGGCTCAGATCCCACCGTGGGCGCGTATCTCTCCCGCGGCGCTGCGAAGGAACCACCAACAGGGAGGAGGCAAGGGGAAAGGGAAGGGGGTGGTTCTAGACACCGGCCTGGACACCGGCCGGGGGAAGGGAATACGCAGATGCGACGCGTCGTCGTCGTCGAGATGCGGCGAACGTCGGGTTTCGGACGGGTCACGAACGTGCGCGCCGCCCTCCGGACTCGGCCCCCATCACGGGGCCCAAGGGCAGGTAGGTAGGTAGTGCGTTGATGGTCCTTGGGCCGAGATGGATAGCGGGGGGTCGTTTCTTACTATCTGTCTGCTGACGTCCCGGTTCCGTGTGAACGGGGGTTGATGAAAGCCCTCCGAGGCGGCTGCAGCTCGCATACACCACGTCGGTTGGGGGGCATTCACAGCGTCAATGACTGAACTACCTCAGATGGTTAAGTCTGCGGCCCAACATAATACCATGGAAAGGCGTGACCAAAAGTATACAACTGATTACATGTCGAAAATTAAGACTGGCTTGCTGCTTTTGGTCCCTGAGTATCGTCCAACAATCACCGAGCAATGCCAAGCCAAGGTGAGATATTCTTGCTTCTTACGGAACAGTGCTGTACGTGGCAGTCAAACATGCTTATGCACAGGCCTGGAGCTTGTCTCCCCAAGACGCAGCAAAAGGGTGAGACAGACTGGAACAAACCGTTGCCAAGTCCCTTGCGGCCCAGCGTTTTCGAACAGTTTAGTTTAGTATCTCTTGTTCCCGAGAATTATGGAAAGCCGTAGACAGAGCCCAGTGGCCTCTGTATTCAACTACCTAGTAGCATCCATGCTTTTGAAATCAGAAACCCCAGCAACCAAGCAAGCGCCCACGCCGAAAAGAACCCCCGGGAATCTGGTACAAAGCGCTGCCTGTGCGCAAATTGCCTCTAAGGCCCATGTCGCTTATGCCCTGGCCAGTGAGGCAACAGTAAGCAAGCGATGCTGGGGGGAGAAAGAGGAAGAAAGGAAATTAGTGGAACTGTTGTACAGCACAAGCGCGCCGGCTGATGCAAAGTTGCAGTCACAAGAAGGGTATTCGTATAATCATTAGACGTGTACTGCGCCCAGGCAGTTAAAAAAAGATCCCACGAGAGAAGACATCGCTACAGTCTCTTTCCAGGCACCAGGATGAACAGCACGCAGAGTGCTGCATCGATGAGGACCGTAATGGCGAGAACCATTATCGACCGTTTGGTGAGGAGCTTGCGGACGTATGGCTCGCGAATCCGCGAGAAGTTGAAAGGCGTGTACTCAGTGAATCCCATCAGGGCCATAAGCGGATCGAGTGAGTACTGGTATGAGGCGAGAAGATAGACACCAACTGTGAAAGGAAGAATGACCTACAGGCACGTCAGTTAAAGAGAGAGCGAACCGGGGCAATATATCACAAAGGGGTGCTTACCCAGCATCGCGTCTGTCTTGACATGTCCAGGAAGATCAGAACGAAGGCCGTCCAGAATGCACCAAACATGGCGATGAGACCAACAATCAGTCGGGCGACGATGGTGGGGGGGATCAGGTTGCCCAAGGCGCGGGCTCGGAGGAAACCGGGGAAGGCATCACGCTCCATGGCCTGAAAGACGTAGTCCTTAGCTACATCGAAGACCTCGGGATCGTCACGGCCGTCCTGCTCGATAGCGATGGTGATATCTTGCGTGATGGAGCCGGGCAGAGTGATTTCACGCTCCGCACCCGGCAGAAGGAATGTGTAGAGAATCTTCTCGGCGCTGGCCCGAATGTCCTCTCGGGCAACAGCATGGGCTGGGGAGTTGGAATCGGTCATGTTGTGAGGCGTGCTGAGCTGGGTGCTGGCCCGGGCGCGGCGCTCTTGGCTACTGGCTGGCGATTGATCGTGGCCGTACATGCCGGGAGTCAAAGGCTGCTCGCGGAGGTAGGCCGACATCTGCGCGTTTTGCTCCCGTTCCTTCTCCGTCGCGTAGTGCGATGGGCCCGCGGGGTTGTCTCTCATCTCGCCCATGGCCTCCAGGACGGCCGAGGAGCGCTTCGATGCGGCCTCCCCATCGGGGGTTCTCACCAGAACCGATCGCCGGAGCTCGCGCACATAATGGCGGCATAGGGACATATGCTGAGCGACATCGAGCCTGGGCTCTAGGTCAGCGAAATTCCGAAAAAGAGGCAATGCGGCAGCCTACCAGAAATCCAGATAATCCACCGATCGCTGCTGGTCGCGCATGTAGATGTAGAAGGAGAACAGATCGACGGGCGGGTGCGTCCGGCGGCTGAGCACCTCGAAGAGCGTGGGCAGGCGATTGCGCGTCATGTCGGGCACTGGCGACGGCGAGTTCGCCGGCAGATTGGGAGGTTGGTGCCCGGCGTAGGCCATCTTGACGGGTGCCGGGGGGGGGGGGGGCGCGAGTGATATAGGAAGGGCCAATAGATGGGATGGTTGGACTCTCGAGCGTCGCAAGAGGGTTGTAGGAGCCGATTTAGTCGTCGTGCGGTCCCTGAGCGGGGAGGCTGATGCGTCTCGATTCTTTCGTCGCGCGGCGGATCTGGAACAGCGGGCTGCGACGGGTTAGGCTGGGGGAGGGGGGCAGGAAACGGTTGCCAGTCCGTGAGCAGCGGCTTTGGCGGAAGGGAACGAGTGAGACGTCGTTGGGACGGGCGGGAGTGTTGGACGGGCTGGAGGTAACGAGTGATTTCCGGGCCCGAGATTGGGGATGGCGTCGCACCAACGTTGACAAGGGCGACGTTGAGATTGAGATTAAACGTCACGGCAAAGGGGAGGAATGAACGAGTGAATGGATGGGTTGCGGCAGTCAATCAGTCCCCATCGGTCAATTGGGGGGTCGTGCTGGTTGGCTGGTGACTGGACTAGCTCGCTGGGTTTGGAAGTGAATGAAAACGCCGTGCAGCCGGAGAGCGAGTGACTGACTTCCAGTTGGCTGGGCTCGCTGGGCTCACTCTCTTCTGGGAACTGACAAGCCCGGGCAGTCAGTCACTTCACTCACCCTACAGGTCTACTCACTCTCCTTCCCCATGGATCCCAGTGCTGCTGCTCAGCTGAGCCAATTGATGCGCCTGGCTGAACATGGATGGGGGGGGGGGATACGGAATGGATAGAAATGGAAATGGACCATGCGAGCCATGGCAGACGGTACAGGTTTCCCTCCCATACTTGCTTCTCTCAGTACGTACCCCCGGCTTGAGTACGGGGCATCGTACCAAAAGCAACGCAACATATGGCTGGCGCAGCCTCTACTCACGCAGGGGGGCTGTGATGGGATGGGTCTGGGTCTGTGTTTACAGTTCTCCGTCATGCAGCGCCGAAACTTCGATGCACGGTTTGCTCTCAGCACCAAGCGACCGACCTGGCCCTCCTGGCCTTGGCGGCATCAGCTGACCTGCCTCCCGTCTGACAAGCCAACAGGTTACCAGCCCTCAGCCACTTTGGCAAAACCAGCCACATCATGGAGCTGGTATGGGACTCGAATGAGACCCCCTCTCTCCCCAAAGCTCTCCGCGCTGGTATCGGTGGTGGCAGCAAGCCCATGGACGAGGATACGTGGTATGGTAGATCGAGGAGATTATACCCAGGTGGTCTGCCGACTGCTGTAACCGTCTTCAAAGCATGCCGTCGTATACGGAGACCTGAGCAGTGTGCCACGGAATTCCACCGTATACTTGATATCCAGTAGAACCCATTGGGGAAATGAGGACTGCAACTGCGGTGCCTCGGCCGCGTCTATTGGCTGTGGTCAGGGCCGCGAACGAGCCGGAGTGCTCGAGCCCCACTTGGACTCCTCATCCTCCGCTCTCATTGGCTAAGCCACCCGTCGTCCTTGCCCTCACTCACAAAATCCCACAAGCCTGGATTTTCTCTGCTGCCGGGACATTATTCCTGGTCCAGCGCAAAAGTGTTTCCAACAACGACGACCCGCGAACAATCCGACATCCAGCACCAGTCCGACAACCACCAACTAACAAGTAAGCAAGCCTTGCTCTCGCCTCGGATCCCTTCTTTCCAGCCGGCCGAAGGAATATTTGGAATCTGACGCGCCACCATCTAGCAGCAATGTCGTCGACGACTAAGGGAAAGAAGCCGGCCGGCAAGGGCGCCCTGGAGCAGGTCGTCGCTCGCGAGTACACCATCCACCTCCACAAGAGAGTACGTCTGCCCGGAAACTGCTGCCCCGCGACGCACGAGCCGAAGAACGAAGCCGGCCTCGACGGAACCGAATACTGACTTGTGTGTGTCCTCAGCTGCACGGCTGCACCTTCAAGAAGCGCGCCCCCAAGGCCGTCAAGGAGATCAAGGCGTTCGCATACCAGGCCATGGTACGACCCCATTCACCCACGAGCCCGGACAGCCCAGCCCGTTCACCCACACCCACACCCACATCCCACCAATTCGCCGACGCACACCCCCCTCTTTGAGGGGGAGACGACCCTCTTCGAGCGATGCTAACTAACCTGCCACAGGGCACCACCGATGTCCGCCTGGACCCCCAGCTGAACAAGAAGGTCTGGGAGCAGGGTGTTAAGGGCGTCCCCTACAGACTCCGCGTGCGCATCAGCCGACGACGTAACGACGAGGAGGGTGCCAAGGAGAAGCTCTACAGCTACGTTCAGGCCGTCAACGTCAAGAACCCCAAGGGTCTCGTGACGACCGTCGTCGAGGAGTAAAGCAGCGAATGACGATCAAGGGAGCAAAAATCTGGTTTTTCGATGCAAGCGCAACCGGCCGTGTGCAACGGCGGTTTCGGGCTAGATTATTTCTTGAGAGGCGAATGGAAATGAGGTTCTCTCTCAACGAAGGGCATGGGTTCGGAGTTCCGTCTGGCTTCTTCTTCATGACGAATGGATTCTAGCTTCACAGGTCAAAGCGAATTGAGTCGTGAAAGAAAGGATACCCATCACATTTGGCCAAATCATGCGTCGTGGATAGGAATTCCAAAAAAGCAAAAGACAACCGTGACGCCTGCCCGGCCGGTCCTGGCCATGCTCCGTGTGCGCTCAGGTATAATACAGACAATGCAGTCTCCCGCCATCCCCCTCGCTTACGTCTACTCATCGTCAATGTCGCGGTGGCGCGCAAGAACCTTCCGCTTGAACTCCTCGGGGTCCTTGTCCCACAGCTCGGCCGCCTCTCCGTTCAAGGGCGAGGCGCTGCAGGAAATCAGCATCGACTCCGGGTCTTGATCTTCCGCTAGGAAGGGTGGGCGGCGGGGGTACCCAAAGGCCACTACTTACTTGTTCGGCTCCCCCAGCAAGCTCTGCAGGCTCAGCAGGACGGTCTGGATGTTGTAGGCGGCGGTCCACTTGTCCTTGAGGATATCGAGGCAGATACGGCCCGAGAAATCAAAGTTGGGGTGGTAGATGGGCGTCTTGAACAGGACGGTAGGGGGCGCGTAGGGGTAGTTGTTGGGGAAGGCAAAGCTGAGCTTCAGGGTCAGACCGGCATACGGCGTGCCCTCGGGGCCCTCGATGGTGGCGGCCCAGGACATGAGGTTGCCGTCGGCCGAGGGGAAGGCCGAGACGCCGGGGGCCGGCGAGGTCATCAGGGTCATGAGCTCGGTCTGGAGGCTGTGGGGGAAGACAAAAGTCAGCATTGCCGTGTCAGCCCTGCGCGGGCGGGGTGGGTTCCCCCGGGAAATCGGTGGTGTATAGGCATCCCATACCGCTTCGCGACGCTCTGGGCGTCTGTTCCTGGACGCGCGCCGAGCTTGGCGGCCTGGATGCCGTTGGCGTCCTGGTTCTCGGATGCGAAGTCCATGTTGGCGAGGTTTCGGGCGGATTGACACGGACGACTGGAGGATAACGAAGCCAGGGTGGATGGCTACGAGAGACTGGAATGGGGTGGAATGGGGGTGAATGAATGGTAGACGGTCAAAGGGAAAAACGGAAGAGAGGTGGAGGTACCACCAGACCAGCCCCGAATGTCAACAACAAGCCCTTTCTACGGCAACCGCGATTAGATAGATGGGCCCCCTCGCTGATTGTGTGCGGCGACCCTTGGCACTACTAAAATGCCACAGGTCCCCCCATTGGCTCTCTGGCACAGCACCGTTCATTCCATCCAACGGGCCTGGCGCCGCTTTAGAAGTTTCCCATATCACCAAAGGCTTTTTGTCATGTTTTCTCCGGATTCGTTGTATCTTCTTTTCAAGGCCAACCCAAAACGACGGGACGGAAGCCCGCATAATTCCTCTTGACGGAGACTCGACAGACGAGCGGGTGCGAATGACAACGCGTCGATCTTTCGTAACCGCTAGCAAGGGTGGATAGGATGCGGGCAGGAGGCAATGCGTAGGTAAAGAGGTACTTAGGTTGACGGCGCGCAGGGAGCCACCCGTCCTGCTCCGCCAATCAACTGGGGGGCCGCCGCAGAACTTCAAAAGTGAAGACCACCTCGGTCATCGTCATCGAGGAAGATAGGATCTGGCCAGGGTTATCCTGGCGGAGAATAGATTGATAAACGTATTGGGAAGCACAGCAAGTACACCTGCTGGCATGGTTGGGTTGTGCAAATGGCCAGGTACCTATTTACTTCATGTAGGCATACCAAAAAACGCGAACGCATTTACGTCGCGTACGTCCATAGCTACATCGCTCGGGGCCACAAGTCACATAATGAACGGCATATCTCGGCATAGATTCGTGAACAAGTTGGCCTAGGTACATTCTGGAAGTAGAGACCGCCTTGTTGGCGTGAGGAAGCCAATTGGTCCTTGACGCACAAGTTGGATAGTCCCCGCCGAGAACTGCAGATGATGATTGCAAGGGAGAGAGGTAGGCGTATGGGTGAATCTTTAACAGTGAATCCTTCACTCCGGGACCATTATGGGAGGAAATCGAAAAGATGATAGCAGGCAACGGCCATGGAACGATGCGGTTCACGTATGTGCTGCGTATGACACGGAGTGGGAAAAGAGGGCTCCTTGGGTGTGTAAGTACGAACGTCTGTCGGAGCAACGCTTCTAAGTATTAAAAAAAACAAGGACATTGATGACGTCCGGACCGCGAAATCACCTCACCCCCAAGCTTCTGGTTCGTACCGATTTTGCCTACAAACTGGCCTTGGCTACGTCAAAACGCAAAATGAGCAGGCTGTCATCGTCATAGGTGCCTTTTACTTGCCTTCTGTGCCAGGCACGGACACCGAAAGGCGTGGCCGATGCCCTTCCCGCATTCTAATTTCCACGTGGAGGTGGAATGATATCAGGAGGTGTTCGTGCCTTACGGGCCCCTCCCCCACCCCCGCCCCCTAAAGGTGTTCCTTAGATAGGTATGTATGTATATGGATACATCTTCCGTACATTCGTACGTTGATGGGGGGTGACGATGGTGATGTGCTGGAGCTGCAGCCTGGAGGTGGAAGGTCCATAATGATGAGTCCCGTCCGTTAGGTAGCGGAGGGTCTGCCCCACGAATGAGGGTGCTGCCTGGCCGCTCCTCCAATCAACACCCGCCATTCGTCCCGCCCTACAGCAAACAGACGACCTCCAGCAATCGGAGGCTCTCTCTCGTTCAAGCCCAAGTTCCCCAAACCATAAAAAATCCACCGGCTTGGTCTGGCCTGTCTTTTGATTTTAATTAACCAGGCACGAAAGAAACGCGCCTCGCCCGCCATGGTGAGTTTCCCTCGCGTCGTCCACGCGTGCTGCCCGTAAGAAAGAGCCGCCGCCGTCGTTCGGGGCCAACCCCCCATGGGATGGCCGGCATCCATCACCACGCCCATATTCAGTCCCGCGTCGCATGGCCACCAAGTAGTGGCTGGGCGACCTCTCTGACCGCAAACCATCCACGCTGGGGTCCCAAGGGGATGGACATCCGTCACTGACACGATGGGATCCAGTCTCAGCTCGATCCACTGCCTGCAGACCTGCCTTTTCGGTTTGTGTCGCAGACCATTGGCAGAGGGGCTTATGCATCGTGAGCACCCTCAACGCGTGCACCCTGGGCTGCTGGCACCATCGAACTAACACCCTCACAGCATCCGCAAAGCCGTGCCGCTGGACAAGCCCACGCCCGTCTTTGCCGTCAAGTTGATTCACAAGGGCTATGCAGTCCGCCAAGGCCGTATATCTACCAAGCAGATGGCCATGGAGGTATCGCTGCACTCGCACATTGGACCGCATCCCAATGTCATCGAGTGGTTTGCCACGGGTGAGGACACCGTCTGGCGCTGGATTGCCATGGAGCTGGCAGAGGGCGGCGACCTGTTCGACAAGATCGAGGCCGACGTCGGCGTCACCGAGGATGTCGCCCATCTGTACTTCCTGCAGCTCGTCAGCGGCGTGAGCTTCGTGCACTCCAAGGGCGTGGCCCATCGGGATCTCAAGCCCGAGAACATCCTGATGTCCCAGGACGGGAACCTGAAGCTTGCCGACTTCGGTATGGCCACCATGTTCGAGTACAAGGGGCAGCGGAAGCTGAGCGCCACTATGTGCGGCAGCCCGCCCTACGTCGCCCCCGAGGTCCTGGCCTCAGGCAAGGCCGACAAAACGTCTCGTGAGGTCATCAAATACTCGGCCGACCAGGTAGATGTGTGGTCGTGCGGTGTAATACTCTTCGTCCTCCTGGTGGGCAACACCCCCTGGGACGAACCAACCAAGGACAGCTGGGAGTACCAGGAGTACCTCCGGACCAGTGGGCGCAGTTCAGACAGCCTGTGGCAGAGGATACCCACCGAGGCCCTGTCGCTACTCCGCGGCATGATGAGCGTCGATGCCAAGAAGCGCTTCTCCTTTGCCCAGATACGTCAGCACCCCTGGTACACGCGCAACAACAGGTTCATGGCGGCTGACGGTCAAATTTCGGACCCCGTGAACATGGCCACGCAGATGCTCAAGAACCTCCGCATCGACTTCAGCCAGGAGCCGTCTTCTCAGTCCCAGTCACAGCCTACCGTCGATGCTATGGATATCGACATCGACTACAGGATCCCTGCCACACAGCCTGAGACCCCCATCAATGACGTGCTGTTCGACTGGGAGCGCCCGACGCTGCGTTCGCTGGGTGCGCTCAATGTCTCGGCTACCCAGCCCGTCTCCCGCGCCGACGTGGGTGCCTACACGGACAACACGCAAACCCCCAGCCTGATCGATGCATTGGCTGAGGAGCCCTCCATGTCGCAGTTCTCTTCGACGCCGGGTGTGCCGTTGACCTTGACACAGAAAGCCCGCAGGTTCCGCGACATCGTGCCTGCCCATTCTTTCACCCGCTTCTTCTCCCACATGCCGCCACAGCTGTTGGTACAGATGCTGAGTGACGCTCTGCACAATCTCAATGTCCCACTGCCCTCGGCCGCACCCTATGTTGGCCAGGGAGACCACGTGGCGACGCTCAAGGTCAAGACGGCCGACGGCCGACGACAGGGCCTCTACGGTGAAATCATGGTGGAGAAGTATCACTTTCCCGGATTACAAGAGCTTCTCGAGGTACGTTTCGTGAAGATTAAGGGCGACCCCCTGGAATGGAGACGTTTCTTCAAGAATGTCGTCCTGCTCTGCAAAGATGGCGTTTTCAAGCCGGATGTCTAGAGGGGTCCATGGTCAGCCATCCCGCAAGCGGAAGGGCCGGACGAGTTGGTACAGGGTGCTGAGGACACCGCTGGCTCTTGATCACAGCACTTGCATTGTCATTTGGCATCTTCACCCGGCTGCGCAGGACTGGGGGCGAGCTGAACCTCGTACCATCGCAGTTTCACGGATATCATTGAGGGCTTATGGGGTGACACGACAGTTATGATTGTAAGGCGGCATTTTTAGATTGCGAGATGTTTTGCTTCAGAGGGTTGCGACATACTCGACTCTTTACCCCTATCCCCAGAAGTCGAGGGGCCCCGTAATATAATAAAAACAGGCTGACTTGGGATGCCTATGGCACCCGGTGCGATCCTGCTCTGTAACGGGCATATGTGCGAGTCCCAAACACATCAAGGGTGATGATGTCCTGTGCCATGCTTCCGACTGACCACTTCCACACCGTTCGGTAGATACCCGAGAGAATTAGATAGGAAGAGAATTGAGCTTTCCTTGTGGGATGTCGGCTCTTAAACCTCCATGAATTGCTGGAAAGGCAGCAAACGAAAGGCCTTACTAGGGAAAGGGGATGATGGTCGCTTGGCCTGTTCGTAGTTTTTCACCTTTGCTTTTCGGAACATTACTTTCAACCAGCCGGGCCAGAGAAGCGCCGTCCGTACGGGGAACAGCCCGGAAGCACCCGGTAGCCTACCGCAAACGATGCCGGTGCCCAGCCCTCTCTGGAGTCTCTTTACCTCGGGGGCTTTCTCTTCCGTGGCAGCCTGGTTTGCATGTCGCCGTATCTTACCGAAACTCGTTCATGCCAGGGGGTGCCGACGGTTCAGCTGCGTAATCTTCGGTCCGTCTTGGCCCGATACGGGTTGCAAGCGTGGCGCTTGCTTTGTTGCGAAGGGAGGTTCACGGCACGACGAGGGAGTGGTGATGACCACCCGGTGAAATACGCTGTTGCCAGTTCCCCAGAGAATCCCCCAAGCCCCAACCCATGGGCACGCGCGTGTACATCTGCCGATACTGCGCTTGGTCAGCTATCGCAATTGTAGCACAGGAACCGCGAGGAGGTTGGTTTGCTTCGACACAGGTCGCGTTTTTTGTGGCCAGCCAAGTGCGCAGGCCGCGCTTTCGTCTCCACGGAGAGTCGGGATGGTATGGCGAGGGCCGGGGTGGCTCGAACGAGTCCGCCCAACGTGTTGATGATACCAAGGAGGAATCGCCGGTTGACAAGGTGCTACCGGTTGCCGGCCTGGCCCCCGGCCTGGGAAGCATGCCCCTTTCTGAATTGCGGTCGTTCCGACACCAGCGCCCCCCCATTGGCCGATTCCCCGTGGGCCGAGAACCTGCTGAAACGACTGGAATGAGCACGGAGACGGCGAAAAGCACAACATTTGACTTTCTCTGGTTGATTGCTCGAAGCTAGATGCGGCGGTGAATTTCCCTCTCTCGCAGTCGGAGTGACTGGTTGGAATTTGCCATGATCTTTCCCGGACAAGCAAGCATCCATGGGAGGCAGCAGGGATGGACACGCGACCCGGTGCTGCCGAAAACATCAACATTTGGGTTCACGGCGCTTCGAGGTCCCCCCTCCCCCCTTGTCGCCAAATCCACCACACAGACGTCTTTTCAGCTCGGAAATGAGATGAGGCAAGTCCTAAACCAGGGTATCGAACTTTATTATGTCCCTTGCCAGGACTCTGGAAATTTATCACGGGACGAGGCCTCCTGACCTTGAAGTCTGAAAGTCGATTTCCTCGAAAAAAAGGGCCTCATGCACATGCGTTTCAGTGCTGGGACAGTGTGAAATCAGCTCAGGGTTCCGAGCCTCGATCATTCGGTAGCAGTGTTGATGGAAAGTCTGTGGTTAGGCTGCCTGCTAATACTTTTGCTTGCAAAGTACTTGACCTACATATTGAACTTTTTTTTTTGGAGTAATCGGTGCTGGGGATGAGGACGGTCGAGGTGCATTAACCGCAGTGTCAGACGGATGAACCGTCATATCCGGTTCCATAGGTACTTACATAAGTAGGTAGGGGTTCCGGGTGCCTCCCCATACTCTATGTTCCCACGAACCTCACCAGCAGCCTGGCAACACCGCCCAACCAGAGTATTCAAGCCTCGCGACTCGTGAGCTTGTAGCTCCCGAGTCAGCTGGCCTGGTCCGGGGCGATCAACTGGCACCTGTTCAGGTAGTGGAAGTTCGTCGTGGGCTTTGTCTTTTTCACCTTGCGAGTGGACCTTCCATTTTCGCGAGCGGAACATGCCCCTCAGCAGCCCGCACGGGGGGGCCATGGCTTCCAAGTCGTTTCCCGGCCTCGTGATACGTCCGTCTGCAATGGCGGCGGAGGCAGTGCCCCCTCCCATGGCATGGAGTGCAGGACGCCGCTTCCGTGGGGGCGTTTGGGCATTTGGGTGGCGGCGACTCGGAGCCCTGCTTTGCTCGTGTGCGGCAGCGACCCGTCGGGGCGCCGATGCACGATGTAGATCCGACGGGACGGTCAGCATGCACGTATGCGGCTCGACACCCGAGAGAACACGGAAAACCAAGCACGGCTACCTCATACGACGCGGCCCTGCTATTGATCGAGCGGACGGAACGCGGCGTCTATGGCTGGTTTTGTACCTGGGTGCCTGCCTCTGCACAGCGCCGACGGATTGCTTCCACCAGCCCCTGGGGACATTGGAACCCGAGGAAAACGGCGTCTCCGGCCGATAGAAGTAAGGATTGTCCCTCGGCAAGTTCCCGATTCACCCACCCCAGCTAAGGTTCCCTGCTGATGCTCAGTGGGTAAGTAAGTAGTGTAAGCCCGCCGTCCCGGTTGCGGGCGGAGATTCTTGAAATAGATGCATTGGGAAGTCACAGGGGATGTGCCTGCATCCGTGGAAGGCTCGGCCACCATGACACGCGCATCCATTCCTCCATGTTTGCCATATGCGGAGGTACCTCTACCTGCCCGGCAAATGCGAGGAAGAACAGGGCAGTCAGGACAGGTTGAATAGGAGCGGTTATCTCCCCTTCCATCCACCTTCCGACCCGGAAGAAAGAAAAAGGCTCCTTGATACCCGCATCTCTCGGGCACCTGGGCACCACGTCCCATCCACAGGCTCGGAGCCGCATCCCTTCACTTACTTCAGCCTAGATCACTGATCCCTCCGTCGCCCAAGATGCAGATGTTGATCGGCCGCGTCGTCGTCGGCTTCACGCTGCTGCTATCGGCCGTTGGTGCGCTCGAGCTGAGCGTCTCCAACAAGACAACCATCAAGGAGGCGGCGGCCAAGGTCGCCGAGGGCCTTTTTGCCTACCACAACTCCAGCTCTACCGCCGGCCAGTTCAACCAGCCCGAGCCGTGGTTCTGGTGGCTGTCAGGCAACGGATGGAACGGCTTGCTCGACTACACCGTGTACACCCAAGACACCACATACCAGGTCGACATCCTCAACGCACTGGGCAACAATACCGGCCACAACTACGACTTCATGCCGGCCGAGCAGGCTTACTGGGAGGCCAATGATGACCAAGCCTACTGGGTCTTCAACGCCCTGACCGCCATCGAGTACAATGTTACGGCTCTTCCTTGCGTGAGCAGGAGTCTCACTGACGGCAATGGCGGTTGCGATACCTCGTGGCTCGCCATCAGTACCAACGCTTTCCAGCTTTACGTCGACCGTTGGGGTGCCGACGCCAAAACTTGCGGGGGCGGACTGAAGTGGCAGTACAATCCGAGCGCCAGAGGTTACAGTAGGCCCCCCTGGATGACCTCCCATCTCGTGCATCGGACGGTTCGGAGCTAACCTGACACCAGCCTACAAGAACACCGTCACGAACGGAGGCTTCTTCCAAGTGGCCGCGCGTCTTGCGCGGTACACGGGCAACCAGACCTTTGCCGACTGGGCAACCAAGGTCTGGGACTGGTCGTGCGATATCGGCCTGGTCAGTTCCGACTACCACGTCTACGACGGCGCAGGCGACGGGGACGGTAGCAACTGCTCCTCCATCAACACCATGGAATGGTCGTACAACATCGCCTCCTACATGCATGGTGCGGCCCACATGTACGCCTACACGGGCGGCGACGCCAAGTGGGAGGAGATAGTCCAGGGCCTTGTCCACACGGCCAAGGCCACCTTCTTCACCCCGTTCGCCAACGCCACGAACGTCATGTACGAACAGATTTGCGAGAAGACATCATCGTGCTCCACCGACCAGACAAGCTTCAAGTCCAGCCTCGCCCGGTGGATGGGCAAGACCGCAGTCCTCGTCCCGAGCGTACGCAGCACCATCATGGAACTTCTCACTGCCAGTGCCAGTGCGGCGGCCGCCAGCTGCGATGGCCTCGGTAATTCGACCTGCGGCATGAAATGGTATACCGGCACGTACGATGGCCAGTTCGATTTTGGTACAACCCTAAGTGCTTTGGAGATCGTGCAGAGCCTGCTAGCGCTCGATGCCCCAGCCATGGCTGTTGCTCAGCGTTAAGCCGAAGCTGGGCAACTGCATGCCAAGTCGAAGATAGATTCGAAACGATTCCATCAGGAGTCGGGGTGGTTGGTTGGCATTTTAAGAGCAGCAATTTGGCATGGCTGAACCAGTGTGAGATTATATGTAGCTTCGATCAAGACCTCATCCGCATGACGGACTTGCGTGTTTTTGACGAAGCCCTTCACGCGTGACAGACAGTATTGATGCTTTGGCTAGAGACGGGGCGAACCCTGCGTCAACAACAGCTCCCGACCTGAACCCAGCAACTCGGTTTGCCACCAACTGGTGAGGGCTGGACTACTTTTGCGTGCTGTTGCCAACCATGCCACTAGCAAGCGCCAGTACTTGGCTACGGCTGTCTCGTCAGACCATCATCGTTCTCACCATCGGGCCTGCGGGATCTTCCGGAACTGGCGAGTCCGACGAACCGCCCCGCTTCGAACTTCCCCTTGGTTCCCAAGATGGTTTCGGGGCTCCCGCGATATTTCAACAGAGAGAGGCTGGCTGAGCCCCCTCCCTCCGGCCACCATGCTGGTCGGCCACCCCTGACGGGAGGCGCCAGGATGGTGCCCTGCCTCCATGTCCGGCAAAGGAAAATCCACGTGAACATGTAAGCAGGCTTGCCAGCCAAACGAGTCGTTGCAGTTTTTTTTTTTTTTTTTTTTTTTTTTTTTTTTTTTTTTTTTTTTTTTTTGGTGAACCCCCTTCCCCCCTTAGGAGGAGCCACCCCTCCCCACCGATGTCGCGTGGGAGTGCCCGTCTTTTTCTTTTCGTAGGTTTCCCCGCCCCCCATCCTGGCACGCCTGCTCTGCTCGATCATCCCCTCGGAGAGATTTCGGAAACCGAAAGACGGCGAACGTTTCATGTCCGCGCCCACACGGGTGGCCCCGGCCGGGTCCGCTTCCCCCACCCCTCCCGCCGTGGGGAGAAGGGGGGGGGGGGGGGGGGATGGGAGGAGAAAAGAAAAAACCTTTCCAAAACGACTGAGGGCCATACCACCTCTCTATTAATATCCCAACGTCTTTTTTTGTCTTTTTTTTTTTTTTTTCAAACACGGGCACACCTGTCTTGCAGAAAGACAGACGAGCGAGCCGGGGGGGGTCCTCGACACAGGCGTCGTGTTCCGTCCTCCTTCGCTCCGGGGTCCGGACATTTCCGTCTCGTGCCGGGGGTGAGGAACGGCCGTACGGGACGGTCGACAGTACGCCTGGCGACCTTTTACTCCCCCGTTTCTTTTTTTTTTCCCCTCCCCATGCCGGCGTTGCCCCGGCGCCCCTTTACCCCCCACCCCCTCTTCTCACGGTCGAAAGCTCGACGATCAGGCAAAAGGATCATGTTTCCCGTGCGCCGCGGGAAGGGCGAGCAGGCGACGGCAAGCCCAGCCGAGTCGCCTTTCGAGGCGAACGAGTTCAAAGCCTCCATGGAGGCGAGAAGTGGTGGGTGGGGTGTTGGTTCGTAGGGCTGCCGTGGGACGTACGGAAAGCCTACCCCCGCCCCCCTCTTGGGTCGCGACCGTAGGAGTAAAGTAGCCATTTGATGGTCGGGGTATCGTCGCCTGTTGGGTCCATTGCTCAAACGACCCCAGCCGGCCGGTGGTCGTCCCCCCCTCCCGCCCCCCCCATCTTTGCAGCGGCACTTCGGTTCCGGCCCCTTCCCGTCCGTCGTGACCCATTCGAGGAAAGGCGTGGAAGTTGGCGCCGAGGCGAAGGCGTCGCTCGATGACCCCACCTGCGGGCGCCGGCGTTGGAGATGTTGGTGGTGTGTGTGCTGGTGCGGTGAGAGCCCCAAGGGGGGAAGGGCGTCGTCGCAACCACCCGGCAGTAGGATCCGGGGAATAGTGGAGAATTTCTTTTTTTTTCGATATAACTATCAAGGGACATTTGCCAAGCGAAAAGTAACAACACGGCCAGCCGGCGCTCCGGCGTGGGGACCTCGCCCGCCGGGCGCACCGGTTGGGAATGATGTCTACCTATATACACGTCCGGAAAGCCGAGACACCGTGCCTTCTGAACCCTGAGTGACGCCCCGAGTACGCGATGAATGTAACCCGAACTGTATTGTATGCGACGCCCCCACCCCGAAGCCCCAGCCCGACATGAAAAAATTTGTGTCAAAACGCCGTCGCCATGCTGCAAACCCCGCCGGAAAAAAAGGACCGCGCTCTGGTGATTAAAACGTGATAGGGGCTTCTCGGGAAGCATAGCCGAGGGGAGACGGGCCCAGCTTGCCGCACAGGCCCGATGCTCCCTCCGTAAACGTATGAAAGGCAAACGGCAAGCTGAACTCAGCCTGGCCGTAGTGCCGGTGATCGCGCATGTCGCAATCGCTATGGTTATGACTGCTGGCGTTGCTGCCGCAGTGGTCGCCGCGCACAAGGTCGTCGCCGTCGTGCCGGAAGGAGTCGAGGTCAGCCTCGATGTTGCCGAGGAATAACGTATGTGGGCCGGCCCATTCGTCGATCAGACGCGCGATGCGGTGGAAGCCCTCGGTATGACCCCCGCTGCGCCGTGCTTTGAAGCCGCACTGGACGAACAGATAGCTGTGGACGAGCTCGTGGATAAAGGTAGAAATGAGCAGTCGTCGGTTGTACCGCTTGTCCTGCAGGTAGTGTTGCGATAGGACGATGAGAGTTTCGTAGCCCCCCTCCGTGGCCTCCCGCAGGGCCGTCGTTCCCACGATGCGACTGTGGTATCGAGTGTCGAAAGCGTCGGACCAGTCCCAGCGCACCCGGCCCTTCAGGCAGCCATAAAAGAAAATCTCGTTGACAGCGTAGAAGATGCTCTCGAGGGCGTCGTTGTCCAGGTCAAAGTCGGCGGCGCGGGACTTGGGGTTGATCAGGCTCCTCAGCACGCGCTCCGTCTTGGAATCGCGACCGCGCCGGCGGTGCTTGGCGTAGTGCCTCTCGACTTTGTCGGCGGCCGTATCGTCCGTGGCCTCCGAGTCGTGGCCCGAAGACTCGTACGCCCCATCGTCGAGCGTGATGGACAGGCCCGACGAGGTGCGCTCCATGGCCGGCGGCTGCAGCAGGTCCGGAACATTGCGTTCGAAACGACTGGCGAGCGACGCACTGTCGAAGTCGTCGGTGAGCGGTGGCCAAGCCCTTGGCGGCTGGCCGGCGTCAAAGGACGCACAGTCCGAGTCGTCCCAGCGTGGCGAAACGGCTTCCCGAATAACAAAAAACGCCGGACGGTCGGATGGGTGGTAATGGCTCAATCGCGGCCGTTTCCATTGCAGCGGCGAAACCCCCGGATGGGATGAAACGTGCCAGTCGTCGTCCTCCAAGTAACGTTTGCCTCTTCCGGCGAACGCGCGGTAGCCAAAGACCCTGTCATCGGCAAGCGAGGAGGAGGCACTTGACGACCGCGACATGGGGGCCCCTCCGAGAAGCAATCTGGCCATGGGTCATAGTTGGCGGCAAGGTAAATGGGGGAGAAGAGAAAGGGAGACGGAGGGAGGGAGGGAGGGAGAGAGAAAGAGACAAAAAGAGGCTGCCCGGGCAGAAGAGGAGCAGCTAGAAGCAACGGGGGAGGGCACAGACGGAATGACGATGCCGCATTACGGCGAGGTCGCAGGCATCGTAGGAGGAGGGGTCCGAGAATCAAGACGGGACGGGGAAGGACAGACAGGGCAGGAGAGAGGGAGACAATGATCGGTGTGCCGCGTGCTGACTACCGACCGTCCAAGACACCAGCCGGGGGGGGGGGGGGGGGGAGGAAGGGGGGGGGGAGGCGAAGGCAAGGCAAAGAAAAGAAACACGGATACCCTTGCGACCGAGCAACGGAGAGGCGGGAGAGGCGAGTAGTGGGCCGGCTAGCTAGAGGCGGAAACGACAGAGAGTCAAGTCCCAAGGAACCGGAGTCGAGCGTGATCACAGCACAGATGGTTAGCCTCACTTGCGGGTATAAGGATGGAAAGCGCGGGCAGCGGAGGAGGGTCGACAGAGAGCAGCGGGCGGCATTAGCCTCCATCCATGCTCCATGCCCAGGATGGATGGATCGCTAAGGACAAGGGCATGGATGGACATGGACATGGGGGCAGGGACATTGGCATCGCATTGGGTTGGGCCGGACTTGGATTGGCATCGGCGGGCAGGTCGGGTGGTTTGGTTTTACTGTGGAATGTGGGTTGCGTGGATGTCTTGCGAGCCCGTCTCGAAATGCTGAGGCAAAACGAAACCCACACCGACGCTGCATGGACTCCCCGGCTCGTCGAAGGGGAGAGAGGGGGGGGGGCTAAACGGGTAAGAGGTGGAGGAAGCAGCAGCAGCAGCAGCAGCAGCACCTAGCTCCAGCTTTCTCGGGGTGGCCTTGGAGACTCTGCTGTGGGTGCGATGGAATGGGATAGGATACTTAGATGGATACGACTGCAGCGCCGGCGGGCGGCGCACGCGGAACGTGGGAACGACTGCCGAGATGGGCGGATCGTCCTCCTCACCACCATGATTGGCCGGGGGTCACGATGGTGGAGGCGGGCGAGCCACTGTTTGGGAGGCACAGAAATCCGGGACGGCCTGGCGTGCCAGAAGCCAGGGCCACCGGCCAAGCCAGGCTCGAATCAGGGCAGGGCCGGTCAAGATGGGACGGATAGATAGGGTCGTGAGATTACCGCGGAACCGACGTGTGCACAACATTTATCTCGCACACACACACATACACATACACTTGGAACCGAGCAGTATAGCAGCAGCAGCAGCAACAACACCAACAGCGGCAACCATGGGGGCGGTGTGAGACGGGGGGGGTGGGAGCGGCAAGTATCCATGGGATGGAGAGGCAAGGGACTTATCGGCGCGCCAATCAAGCCACCTTGGCATCTCGATCACATCTCCACGGGAGCTTGTCATCACCCATGCCCATTCTGCCCCCATCGTTGCTTCTGACGGGTGATGCGGGGCGAAAGAGGGACTGGAAGGGACACCGAAGACAGACGGCCGAGTTGGTGTGTGTGTGTGTGCGTCTGGTACATAACGATGTGCTTCCAGTTTGTGTGTGTGTGTGTGTGTGTGTGTTGTTCATCAAGCAACCTTGTGTTGGATGTTTGATGGATGAGAGAGAGCCCCAGACCAGCCAAACTTGCATCGGCGTGTGCCTGCAACTAATGCAAGCAGCAGCAGTGCTTGCAGCGGGTGCTCGCACTGCAGGAGGCTGGAACCCCTTCACCACCACCACCACCACCACCACGACAGCAGAACCGGCGACGGCGGTCTCGAGGGGACGGACCCTGGCTCACAGCAGTGCTTGTGTACCTATCCCGTACCTCGGTGGCAAGGCGTGCGGGCGTCCGCAATTAGAAGTGAGAGCGAGCAACAGCAGCAGCAGTATACAAACTCCGCAACCCCCCCTTCACCCCCCGTACGTACTATACGGAGCGGCAGGTTCATTCGTGGTGGCATTGGTTGGCCACGTCGTCTCCTGTTGGATCAAAGAGAGAGAGAGAGCCCTCGGTGGATGGAGGACAGCTAATGCAAATGCAGAGAGAGCTGCAGAGATCCACACCCCGAGCCAGCACCCTAACGCAAATCCATACATACATCCATGGCGCCGCCCGACATAGTACAAAGCTCGTCTTAATTGCCCGAGCCGGTTGGTGTACGTATACGTACACACACGGAGAGGTCAAGACCTAGACTATCTGGAGCCTGGCTGGCCGGCCCACCCCCCGTGAGCCTCCCCCAGTCCATGTCAGCGGGCTGCCATGGAACCCGAGCAGAGGTGCTGAAGCATCATCCATCCATCGAGCCATGAGCCATCCATCCCATACATACCCCGGGGCAGCAGCAGCAGCAGCAGCATCATGTAATTGTGTGGAAGGCGATAATAGAGGGCCGCGCATCCATCCCATCCATTCCCTCGGCCGGTGCCATGGCCCCAATGGCTGGGCCCTGCATTAGAAGGCCGTCGTGTGATTGGCTGGGCAGCGCCGTATCTCCGCTCCGCCGCCGTCGGGTCATTGGCTGCCTCATTTTCCCTCTGCGGGCAGGGCAAAAGCCCAGATCCGAGAGGCTCGTCTCGAGGCTGTCGACAATTCTCTGGCGACCGACGTCCGCCTGGGAAACGAAGTGCATAAAAGTTACCGCCCAGCTCCTCCCTAACCCATGTCGATAGGGGAGGTTGGATATCATCATCATCACCACCACCACCACCACCCATATGCCTGCGACTCCTTGGAAACATGGTGGTGGACGGCAACGTGTACCGTCGGTAGTCGCTACTTCAGCAGCAGCAGCAGCAGCAGCAGCAGCATGGCCCCATTTCGTACTTTTTTTGAACAGCAGGGCTGGAGGCTGAGAGAGAGTGGCAAGCGGGCAGTCCAGCCGCTCTGGCCCCAGCGCCCGTCCCGATAGAGGAGTGGAAGATGCATCAGGGAAGTGGAGGTTCGACAACAATAGCGGCGGCATCCATCGCCTCCAGTCGCCTGCGGGCGTGCAGCCTGCAGCCAGCCACTCGGAGCCCACCATGCCACCGGAACTAGCGACATGAGACGGTGTTGGCGCGTCCGGACGGGCGGGCGGCCGGACACACCAGACAGGCGACACGGCAAAACGGCCCTCCTGCATCGTGCAGCAGTGCAGTGACGCGTTGTCACCATACGCATAGAGGGACAGACAGCAAGCTGCTGAAGACGACCGACGACCCCCCCCCCCCTCGCCTCCCTGGGCAGGGGGCTCCTGCTCCCCGACGCACAGCTTACTCGTACACCTACATACATACCTGGTACACCGCGTACTCCCCGAGCTATACTTTTTGCCGGCCGGGTGGTGAAGCGCGCCTCGTGAATCCAGGGCCCCGACCCTGACCCTGACCCTCGCTACCTACCTGCCAAACCTGCTGCCTGCCCTGTTGCCCTCCAGGGCAACCCGGCAGGCGAGAGCCAGCCATCGGGCTGCCATCTTCACTCCCGGCCTTGAGATCCAGTCAGTGCCCCTGTGTACCAAATTTCGCTATATTGTAAAGCCACTGAAAAGTCTATCGATGCTCACTACCCGAGTGCGTCCTGACTTATGTTGTACATGTACAGACGGCCGCGGCGAGGGCGTGCGTTATCAGCAGATGCAGATGCTCACGGATTACGCATGCCGCTAGCTGGAGGCCCGTACTCTGCGCATTCCTGAGCACGCTGGTCGAACCGGGACGCGCGCTGTGGGGGTGACGATCCACCCTTGCCAGAGGTGGACCTCCTATTCCGACATCATGGGTCGCCAGCAATCCACCCGCCCCTCGGGCGGCCACTTGCTGCGAAGCGGAGAGAGTCGTCGCTGCTTTTCCCGTCCAGTCCTCCCGGTCCGTGTGTTCCCTTCATCGTCAGCTGCGCCGAGACTCGCCTCGCTTGCCTCGCTTGCCTCGTTAATTGATGTCAATCCCGCCGAGTCGCAGGAAGCGCACATCGCTAGCCTGTCGCTCCAGCGCCTGCCTCATCTTCTCTCTATGCAGCTGGGCCTGCCGCTCCTCCTCCAATTCTTCGGCCGACATGTCGTCCGCGTCCTCGAACTCGTCGGCCGTGAACCCCGGCTTCGACGAGAAGGCGGCCAGCCCCAGCTTCTCGCCCGTCCAGAAGAGGATGTCGTCCCGGTTGGCTCTGAACTCGTCCACTCTGCGCGGGCTCGTCGACACCAACTTACGGGCGATCTCCTCCGATCCCGGCATGGAGGCGAAAAGCGATCGCTGCACCATTTTCTCCGCATGGCCAATCTGGTGCCGCCGTACTTCGGTGAAGCCGTCGCGCTCCACCCACTTCAGACAGCCCTGTCCGTCCGAGACCACGATGCGCGTCCCGTGGTTCATGACGGACAACAGCTTCGAGTTGGAAGCCGTCTGCCGGTTCTTCATGGTGGAATTCTGCTTGACCCCAGGCACGGCCTTGCCCGGAGGGCCCAGGCCGTACAATTCGAGTGACCCCTTGGTGTTGTACTCTCCACAGGCTATCAGGGTCCTCCCTCCTGGTAAGCTCTTAGCTTTCTTGACCTGCTCCACCGACAGCTCTCCGCGCCGGCGCAGATCACTGTCTACGGAGGAAGACGGATACGGTAGGGACGCGAGGCCGCATAACCTCGCCCCAGAGTGTATCGCTCCCTTGATGGTGGGAAACATGCGCCGATCGTAGTTCAAGATGCTAGCAAAGCGTCCGGCGACAAAGATATCGTCCGACAACTCCTTGGACCCCGGGCATTCGAGATGCAGGATGCTGTGAGGGCCCGACTGAGCCAGCGGCGCATAGGCCGGAAGAGGCTCCGGGGACAGGATGCTCGCAAAATCCCGTGACGCATCTCGGTCGAAGCCGTCGATTGTCTCCCGGCGGTCCCGCGACATGCCTGACTTGGGTGTCCGATGGTCAAAGAGGTGAATGCCATGAAAGGTGCCGACGGTCAGCGGCACGGCGGGCTGTGCGCTTGACAACGCCGTGATAGTCCATTCGAACGGCTGATTGCCCACCACCTCTAGCCTTTCCAGGTCGACTTCCAGAAGATCTGCTCTCTCTCGTTAGCCGTGGCCACGTGGGGTGAGGGGAGATGCATGGGGTAGGAGGTTATGAAACGTACGGCCCTGGACAGCAAAGAAGGCCCGGTTTCTCTGGCTATCGACACTGACGCATTCGGTGACGTCGTTGCTCGGTCTTTGGGACCGCTTGGAGGGGTCCGTGGCGTGCAGGCGCAGGAGCCGGCTCTTGCTCTTCTTAAAAATCGCCCCCTTCCTGCAACGGGTGCCTTTTACGTCCCAGAGGCAGACCGACCCGTCCTCCAGCGGTGATACGGCAAAAACCTCGTCGTCACCGTGCTGCCATATAGCCACGCCGGCCACCTCGGTCGCGATTAACACGTTTCCCTTCCTGGCCCGTGGCTGTTCGAACCACGACACCGCAATGGGGGCGTTCCTGTGAATGTATTCATCGTACCAATTGGTCCTCTCCCCGGGAAAAGTTGGGTCCCAGTTGGCAGCGATCCGAATGCGCTCCTGTTCCCGAACCTTGGGCGGGCCCGGTGGGTTGTCCAGCGGCACTGTGGGAGCGAGGTCAATGCCGCCCTGGACGTTGGCGGCCGTGGTCGCCAGGAGTTCATCGAGTCCTTCGGGGAAGCGGGGGCCACGGCGGAGCTTGATGCCCTCCAGAAACGAAGACTCCTGGTAGCATCGAGAGCGCCAGAAGGTGTTATCGCGGCACAGCTTGAAAAGACGTTTAGAGGTCAGCTGGAGGAGGATAATGTGACGCGGCTCCAAATCTGATGCGGCATGGCCATGTTAGTCCACGGAGCCGGGTTCACACCGGGGGGACGGGGGAAGGGGGCGAGAGCGTGGCCACTTACAAGTGAGTATGTCAAGGAGTATCTCGTTAGGAAGCGCCTCTAGACGCGAGTGCGCGGACCAGGCCATTTTGCGGATCGGCGGCAGGATGGCCGGCACAGGACAAGTAGTGGCACGGGTGGCATTAGAAGGCAAGTAAGAGGAGCGATGCGCTGGACAAGGCGACGAAAACCGACCGGCCTGGATGTTCGGGCAGTCAGGGAATGCCGAAGACGGCGGGGCCGGGGGAGGGGGGGTTGTGCGAGAAATGGAGGCTCCGCCGACGGGGATAGTCGCCCGTGGTCTTGGTTGAAGTGGCAGAGCGGGCGGCTCGGGGGTGACGGGCTCTATTCGGCTTGGTTCCTGCTATTACGGGGGGAGAGGACGCCCAGGAACGGGAGGAGTGAGAGGGAGAGATGCAGACGATGGGAGAGGACGAGAAAGAGCCACCACCCCGCACCGCCGCACTCGGCTTTGGCCCGCCTGCCCCTCCAGGCCCCCCCCCACGCCAAACCCACAGTGGATAAGGTACCTATCCATGGATGGTACATAATGGAAGTGGGCGGCGTCAATCAACATCTACCTCTAGGTAGTATTATCAGGCCAATGGACGGACGGTACGGCGGGCAGATTGGCAACAGGTGGCATCCCATGGAATCTGGTACATACGCAACATCCATCCCGACAAACAGGGGAGGCGATGACAAGGGCCGCGACGAGAACAGAACTCCAGCGATCGTCGCCATTTGCGCAAACACGAATCACGGCGCACCCCCGACCCCGAGCTGGTGACGCCGCCGTCTGCATCTGGTCATTTGGCCCTCCGGCTATTCCCCCCGGCCAGCACGTGTGTGCCTCGTGACCGGGCCCCGAGATCCCTTCTTGCCCCTCTGGGCTAGTCCTGTGTCTTTCCGCTCCTGCAGCGCTGTTCATATGGATTGGGCAAGAATATAGGGAGGGATCCATGGATGTTCCTGTGCGCCAAGAAAGCCCCCCGCCTAGGGGGCACAGGGACCGCCCGGCGCGCGCGGTCTCACGACTAGCGGGACGGACGGGTTGGCACGTGATTCCTCAACGACGTCGAAAAAGAACTTTACCTAAGAAGTACCTACCTTCCAGACTTCAGATGGTCAACATCCCGTCGGAAGCAAGATGGCTGCCTGGCTAGTTGCCGCTTGCCCCTGATCCAAACCCGATCACCGCGCCAACGGACACGCCACCATGACTAACCGCTGGTCTCCGGCAGGCACTTACCGTCCACTTCCGGCGCCAAAGGCGTGGGTTACTCGGGGAATTAACTAGGTCAGGTAGCTTTAAGTTTCATAAGTAGCGGGCAGATAGACACAAAGTAGGGCCGCTCCTCCAATCAAGTGCAAGAGTGCGGCCATCCATGGTTGAGCCTCACTTACCCCCTTGTGCCCATTGTCTTCTCGCCATATCCGAAATGCGTCAATACCTGGGCACCTGGCCGGGGTGCATATTAAGCAAGTGACTTCAAGCCCTCGGGCTTGGGAAAGCAGATTTTCATGAAGCTGCCCCTTAAAATGTATCCAAATCCGAGCCGCATGGCCTCGCTACCATTTAATATGGTCTCTGAATGTGGTTTCTTTTGGTGTAATACCCAACGCCACCACTCTTTCGATGTACATTCAGTCTCTTAGTGGGTGACAAAACAATGAGCAAGTGTTCAAATCGAAGCACTCATAAGATACTATTAGTGGCTGCGTACTAAGTTGCTTGCCAGAGCAAGGAAACAGGCCAGGTGAGCTAAAATATACGCCAGTACAATGATCCTAAGTATAAAACGTGAAGGGGGGTTGGAATGAACCTATGATAATTAAAAGGAACCTAGAACTTTTAAAACCAATCTTTTGTGCCCCTGACATAGGCTAGTCCGTCTTGTAAGGCATCCTATGTCATGCATGATCATTGCATTGTTGTTCTTACCAGGTGTACACGCGTCTTGTCTTGTCACTATTGCTAACACACCTCTCTAGTCTGGAAATTGTTTACCCTGCAGGAAATGTCCCAGACAGGTACATATACATGTAATCCAAAGATATTGTAACCAGGAGGGGTGAACTTGAGACGACAGATCGCTGGCTTAGTGCAAGCCGGGCCTGTAAGACGAACAGTAAATATAATTCTAAAAAGGAAGGACCCTGGGGGGAAAGGGCATAGTGCTGAGCCACACATATTATACGAAGCGTTGTCTCTTCAGGTAACAATAATGTGTGTATAAAAACTGTTAATACTTCATCAGAGTGTGAGAAATATATCAGCATGACGGGACGCCATTTTACTGCTGTCCCTCCCTGGAGAGGTAAATCTAGAAGTCACTCCAATCATCGCGTCCTTCGCATGGAACATATAGCAACACTGGCAGAGTCGGCATGTACCTATTGTCCATGGTTGCCTGCACACCACGCGTTAGGAACGTGTACGCGTATACGCGTAGTGTTAGCTACATACCTTTTTTTACATGGCCGTTCCAGGCTTCTAACCCGGCTTTCTGCCTGTTGGTAAAAAAAGAATACATCCCATGCCCGCGTCTTGTTGCCAAACTACCAGCTGGATTGATTGCCTTGCCATCCCACTTCAGCTCGGCACTTGGATACGATGACTGCACTTTCCTCCTCCTGCGAGCCCTAAACCCCAGCCCCGCGGCATCGGCCTGCCGTCGCTTGGAGAATATCCCATTGTTACTTTGTGTGCCGGTCCTGTGCTGGTGGAGGTCAAGCATCCATTCTACGCGTCCGCAATCCCCTGCCCCAGCGGAGCTTCGACGTTCTGTGTTCTCCGTCACTGCCCTTGCAGCTTGCGCCTTCCCTTTCGACCCTGTGCGTTGCCCACTGCCCATCTCTATTTCGTCCCTCATCCATCCCAGAGAGAAGAGGTACCTCCTCCTTGCAGGCGCTTCCAATGCCCTCGCTGTCGCGCTGGGTAACGAACTGATACCTGCAACGTTCCATTCTGGCACCCGTCTCCCACACGCTCCTCCCACTCTCACTTCACATCGCCCGTCCCCACAATCTCCTGTCGGTTCTTTCTGGACGGACATTACCCTCGACCCTCTGCCCCCCAGTCGTCCCCTCAGGTTGGCACACGCCGTATTCCACCTGCACCTGGAGGTTGTGCGTGATTCCACAGGTATGTGCTTTACTTACTGTGACCCTTGCACACTGCTTTACACCCCCCTAACCGGCGCTCCAGGCCGCGCACGATTCCGACAGTCAAGATGGCCGACACGCCGACTCGTGCGGAGAGCGACCACTCCCCTCGCCTGCCTTCCAGCGCGGTACGGGCTCCGTCCCAGGAAAGAGCAGCTAAAGGCCTTCCCAAGCGCAGCGTCACTCCCCACCGCCATATCTTCAGCGACTTCGGCGAGGCGCATCGCAAGATTACGAGAAGTGCAACTGCAGACCCTTTCCACTCGCCCTTCAACGGCAATGAATCCAGTGAGGATGTTTCCTCGCAGAACCTGCCTTTTCGCAGCCAGCATTTTGCCTTGCAGCATAATGAAGATTTTCCTGCTGGCTTGCAACAAAATGCAGCGTCCGGATTTGCGCAGGTCTATCCGGAGGTGCAGGAACGGGGCCGCTGTCTCACCGGTCGAAATATCACCCCCGTTAAAACAGTTGCGAATATTCCCCCTTCAAACAATCACTCCGGCGAACTCAGCACCACCAGTGACCTTGGCCCCACCAAGAAAGGCATCCTGCCGATCATCCATACCTCTGACAGCTTCGTCGGTCAGATTGTGAGGCAGTACGCCACAAAAGAGGCTGCAGACAAGCCTTCCGTGCAGGACGACTCAGCCCAGGCCTCTGGCTTACAAGTCCCCAAGACAAGGAAGGCCAAGAACAAGAATGGTGGTCCTGATAGCGGCCAGCACAATGAGTATCAAATCACGACCATCGAGTGCGGCGGCTCTGACATAGGCGACACCAAGGTGAGTCCCCTCTTTATTCTTTTCACTCTCGCGTCTATTGAGAAACAATACTGAGATTCTGCCAGCTGTCATGCTCCGCTGCCAAAACAGCACAAATAGAGGCACAACCTTGCCACGGTGCTCCGTCGGCCAAGGATTCCCAAGCCCTGCTCGTTGGAGCAAATGATGTCTCCAAGACCACAGATGTGCCAAAAGCATCTCCATCGTGCCGCATACGAGCTGTTAAATCTGAGACCTACGACCGCTCCGACCGCAAGCTGATTCCTCAGCCGTTGTGCGGCCCCTCACATACAAACTGTGCCGACTTGGAAAGCCTGAACTCGTCTCTTGAAGCCGAGGCTTCCATTCAGTCGTCGCCTTTCAAGTATGACTCGAAGGAATACCACGACACTATGGATGCCGACAGGGAGCGCGAAGTGAGCAAAGTGCTGAAGAACGTCATCTACGTTGGCGATAAGACTTGTGTTGACTTGTCCACTTGCCATGCCGACCCTGAATCTTCCCCCAGGAGTCTGATGGACAAATCCGAAGGAAGCTTTTTTGACCCCGACACTTTAAGGCTCCTCAACGGAGAAATGGCCAGTCCGCCTCCTAACGATTTCGATGCAGCCGGATTGAGGATCTTGATCGATGCGTACGCGCAACAAAATGGGGCTCCTCAGGGCGCCGAGGCCTCAAAATCCCCTGACAACTCCCCTGCTCTCCCAGAGCTACCTCACACCGGAGTCCCCGTGTTTGGCTTGACAGTGGAAAGAGGCGAGAACGCCGCTACCAAGCTGCCGAAGGATACCACCAACATGGAAGATTGGCAGACCGAGACTACCAGCGAGATTGCCTACGGGACCAGTCACGAAACCCATGATGGACCTCTCAGCAACGTGTTCAGGGCGGCTGGAAGTAGCATTGCGGATCTGTCCGACTATAGTGCAGTCGCGGAGCACTCCGAGTCCAGAGTCCACATTCTGCAAAAGCCCTCATCCGAAGCCCTATGTCCCAACAGCAAAGCTGAGCGCACTGAGAAGCCCTCCCAGCAAGATTCATCCCTCATGAACAGCGTCAAGGTTGTGGGTGGACTTGCATGCGACTCCATCAGGTATAAGGCTGGTATTCCCATGCGATCTCATGCCCGACAGCTTGATCAACCACTGCGCCACAAGATCACCAATCCCTTTGCCAAACGCCAGCAGGATGCCTCCAGAAACACCAAACCAGGCGGCCATTTCTCCCGAAGAGATCGAACAGTGCCACACAAGTATGACTTCCGGGATTCGGGCTCTAGCTTTGGAAGACCAATTCCAAGCACAATGGCTACTGGAGGAAGCGGCATCACTACCCCGCCGGAGGGTTTGAGACGCTCCAACGATTCATTAAGGCTTCTTGGATTGGCAACCGGATATGCCAACCCTTACGGTTCCCGGGAAGAGCCGGCGAGCCGTGTTCAAACCAGTTCCAGACCGGAGCGGCCGGTAAAGGAGGGTGGATTGGTATCCTCTTCCCCTCTGCAGCAGCGTTTCCCAGACCTTGCCTTTTATGAGCCCCATGAGCAACAACGGATGACTCTTGTGTCCAGTCCTTCCTCAGACCTGCCCACTCCCATTGGCACCAGATTCAAATTTTCTTTGATGGATCTCCCCGAGGCACAGGCGTTGGAAAAGAGCCGACGTGAGCGAGGCGACACGGTTGAAACCAGAGCCACGGCAAATACATACAGCACTGGCCCATCCTCTGGTGGCCTGACCAGTGCAGTGACGACCATACCTTCAAGGACCTACACCCCGTGTCGAACTCATCGAGCCTCCACGGTGTCGTCTGTCTATAACCCCCCTCAGTGGATTGAACTGCAGAACTTGGCCATGCAAACCATTGATCTCAGCACCCCGGAACCCACAGATACCCGCCGACATACTTCGGGCACACCTAAAACCCCAGAGTCCAACAAGCGCCACACCCAGTGGTTTTGCTTCAGCAGCACGCCACGACAGACTCGTCTCCTTCCATTGGATCGGCGATTCGGCAACAGCACAGTTCGCTCCCACCAAGCCAACGAGCAAGCCAACGCAATCGACCTGGAAGCTGGACGCTATGTCTTCCCTCGTCGTCCACAGCTATCCGCAGATGCCCGGAAGCGACAGGTCTACTTCTTCTACGCGGTGGCACTTCTTTCGGTGTTTCCCTTCATTGCGTGGCCGGCCTCCAGAGGAGCCCTGGATGCCTTCTTACCTGCCTTGACGGAGGGGGAAGTCGCTAGTTTCAGCCCGACGCAGCAGAAAATCCTCATGTGGGAATGTCGAATCAGTTGCATTGTCACCGTCTCGCTTGTGGTAGGCACCATTGTCTACTTTCTCACGAGGGCCTACCCTCACTGATAAGCTTTGGGGATATACCGGAGCCACTGCCAGCAGGCTCGTGGTAGAGATGGGCCCATGGCGGCCTTCTCGGTGATCGGGAACCATGTTCGGAGCCACCCCCATCTAAGAAGGACAGTTTCTTCGGACACACTGTAGAGTTCCTGTCGATCTCTCGCTCACGCGACATTCTCCAGGCTTTGTTTTTGACTTTCGCATCCAGTTTACTTGTTCATGGCTCAACAGGCGGCTCAATCATCCTCTTTGTTCACCGCATTGGTTTCTCGACTTGATTGCGTTGGAAATGATCCCGACTTTGGGCTCACGCGGCTCTGCACCAGGTTGGACGGCAACGTGCCCCGAAATCACAGCTGCGCGTTGTTCGGCAGAGGACAGTTCCTTTGCGCATACGCCACCCCCGAGGCAAAGTGGCCCTCATTGTCCAGCTAGAGGCCACCTTCCCCAAGAACTCACCCAACCCCGAGCCTTCCTCCGCTCTTTCTCTTTCTATTCGTCGTTACATCCACTCTTTATTGTGTCCCGGCTCTGGCAGTACCAAGCTTCCCCGCTGCGAAGGGCATACTGACAATAGCCCCGGTTGCAACAGGCCCCGCCCTTTTCGACCGCGACGGATCGAGCGAAATTGCCAACTTCCAGCCTAGGACTTGCCGATAATGCCAGGAGGAAACGGAATAACGATAGGAAACGGAATAACGATAGGAAACGCCCAGGAGGAGGGGGGAGGGTGGATGGTGGCTGAGAGATGTGGACCCAGGCCTGTGTTTGATTATAGCAATCCTCCTGTAGCAGAGAGGACAAGGATGGCGGCTCGCCTTTCCCCAATAGACTGCAATGCGAAACTGACTCATGACTACACGGCGTAGCATACGCGCCCCTGCAAGGGTGTACTGCATCTCATTGACTTGTCCTGGCAAACATTGAGGCTATTTGCGATTGCTACTCTACATTTGAGGCGTGGGGCAGAAAGTGGCAAGTGATCGACTTTGGACAAACAGTCGAGATGTTTGTTCATTGCATCCTCAAAGAAGGGAGGCAATTGAAGGGAAACCCCGAAACCTCGTCTATGGTGGTAGCCCCAAGTGCTTGCAACCTTGCTCATTAAGCTGGCAAGTAGGTGAAAAAACACTTGCTCCGTACAGCAGCAACAACGCCTGTGACACCGTGGTCAACCCTCATTACACCCGGGGGGCCATGCCCCGACAAGTCGTGTGGCCTTGTTGTATCCTTAACGCCGGTACCCTGTTCTTACCCTCCATTTCGCCGGCACCTCCTGTTTGGGGAATTCCGTGTCTCTCGCCTTTTGCAAGCAAGGCCTGCTGGCCGTTCGACTTTTTGCCGTTCAACTTTTTGCCGTTCAAAAACTTCTCTCCGTAAAGCCATCCCGTTCGAAAGAAAAACAAAACAAGCCACCTGTGTCGACATAGCGCTATTTAGCATCCGTCACAGGCGTCGGCGCTATGCGTCTCTTCTTCGGGGGACCGCCAGCCGAAGCATCGTCCTTGTCTTTCTCGCCCTCGCTCGCATCTCGCTTGACGCCAGCCGTCACGGCAGCGGTGCTGCTGCCGCTTGGCCGCGGTGTCTCGGGAGGTGTGGAAATCGGCACGCCAGTCACCTTGCCCGAGTTTGTGGCAGCGATGCCGGGCACACTGCCTCCTATCAGGGTCGGGTTGGTCAAAACGGCCGCCGAGGCCTGTGTGGCAACGGACGAAGTGCTGTTGGACCGCGCTGGCGAAGAAGGCCTCAGGCTGACGAAGGATGCGGTGGCAGGCGGAGACGCGGCCGCAAACGAACCAGCAGAGTTTTTATGTTGGTGCGCGGGGCCGGCAAAAGGAGATGGCGGAGCATAGGACGTGGGGGTGGGTGCAGGGGTGGCTTGGTTGGACGAGGGCGTAGGGCCTGCTGTAGTGGCGTTCTTGAGAACTTCCCCCGTATACACATTGCCTAACTCGCCGGGCTCAAAGGAAAGGGTCGAGCAGTACCCGTCAGATGAGGAGATAACCAATGTTGAACCATCACTCGACCTAACCAATATTAGCATTACACAACTATCATTTACACCATCATCGGTGGGAGCTTGGGCGTACCAGGCCAAATCAGTAAACGTGGCAAGATGCAAGTTGCTGACGACACAGATGGGCGTCATTTGTTGCGTATCGTACAGCAGGACGGCGTCCTGTGTAGCCACGGCGTACACCATGCGATAAGGCAAGGCGAACGTCGGCTTCGGCCCAGGCGTCGAGGCGCTCGTTTCTGCATTCTGAGATTTGGATGGCGTGCCTGATTTCTCGCCTTCCGACGCCGGGGTAGGGGGCGGAGGGGGGTCCATGACCGAGGGGGCAGGCTCGGGCTTCGAAAGAGGCTCGGGCAGAGCGGGAATGGGATCCTCTGCCGATGAAGTATCTATCGTGATGTGCTTGGTGGTAGGCTGGCCCTGGCGCAAGGTGTACAGAATGGGCGAGCATCTCACCGCCACGGACGGCTTTTTGTGGCCTGGCAGGTGGGCGATGGGAGGCTTGTTGATGCCTCCTCTCGTGTACAGGTAAACCGTGTTGATGACCTCGTATGTCGACGATGAGCGTGCGCCCTCGGTGGCGGAGTTCTGTACTTGATACTGTCCAGCTGGGGTCAGCAACAGGCTGCCGTCGGGCGTGAAGGTCAAGCGGCGGAAAAAAGACGTTAGGGCCTCGTTGGCGTAGAGGCTGGTGTTCTTCATGCCCGAGCTGCTGGGCTTTGGGGACGGCTCCATCGGCATGACTGCGGGGAGCGGTAGAGACGGGGCCGGCGAAACCGATCTCCGCGATGAGGAGAAGGAAGACCGCCTGCTGTGGCTGACGACGCTCGGGGGGTTCATGGGCAAGGGCACCGATGTGGGTGTTCCGGGCGCCGAGGGGACGGGCGAGCCAACAGAGGCCCCGGGGGTGTCAGCAACTGCGGCCAGCTGTTGGCGATACTCGGGAACAGCAGCAGGGGCAGGGCTGTCCGACATGATACGTTTGGAGGGCAGATCCATTTTAGCATGGCTGGCAACCTTGGTGGTCTTCTCGTCATGGCTGTTAAGCGTGTACGATCCGTCCTTGGTCTTCAGCGAGTATATGTGAACCGACCGGTCCGAGGACTGCGTGGCAATATACTCGTTCAGAGGGTCCCAAGCCACGCCCTGCACAAAATGGCTGTGCTCAGCGATTTGGCGCACTAGGGAGCCGGAGCCGGCATTGTAGATGCGGGCCACGTTATCCATACTTCCTATGATGAAGTAGAGACCGTCGGGCGACCAAGCGAGGTCGTAGATCTCGGCCCCCGAGGAACGGCACATGTGCTTGGTTCTCCAAGTCTCCTTGTCTTCGAGGCCCTCGTTGCCAAAGGCCGGGAGTTGGCTGTCCGAAGGCACCCAGAGGATCACATTGCCGTCGTCGCCCGCCGAGGCGAGCATTTCACCTGTATGGAAGGGGGGTCCTGTCAGTACACGGCGATATAGCAGCCGGAGGCACGAGGCCAGGGGGTCACTTACCCTTAGGGGCCCATCGGACAACATTGACAGCCTGGGTGTGCTTGCTCAGAGTCGATAGGTAGTCAACTTTGCGGTCTTCTCCCTCCCCGTCTACTTTCCATATCTGTGGGTGCCGTCGTCAGCTTGGCCGCCGGGGCGTGGGAGGACCGTCAGGTCAGGTGGCGCGCAAGGCACTTACCCGCACATTGTTGTCTCCGCCGGCGGTTGCAAGTCGGCCCTTGCCGTGCGGCTCGAAGTGTGCCGAGTAGATAGGGGAATTCTGGTCGTGCCAGTGAACAATCAACGGCGTGCTCTTCATCTTGGCAGCGGCAGAGACATGTGACAAGTCGGCGGGTGGTCGTCGGTGGGAGGCGGCGAGGGTATGGGTGTTGGAAGAAGAAGCTGGGCACTCGCTGGTGTGCCGTGTAGTCGACTTAAGGTTGGATTGGCTCGGTCGTGCCGGCCCCACGAGACTCGAGGTTCGCGGCGCACACACAGCAGAGGGGAGCACGCCAGGAAGGGTCTCGATTGACGGTTGGGAG
The DNA here is from genome assembly GCA_029489945.1 of Nigrospora osmanthi. NCBI lineage: Eukaryota > Fungi > Ascomycota > Sordariomycetes > Amphisphaeriales > Apiosporaceae > Nigrospora > Nigrospora osmanthi. The sequence goes on from CP120499.1 coordinate 1,481,045, forward strand.
GGGAATCGGGTAGGGCGAGCTCTGGTAGCTTTCAAGTTGCCTGGGCCAGCCTGCTTTGTATGGCGAGGAAAGAGGGGCGGCAGCAGGGGAGACAGGCAGCGGGCGGGCGGACGAGGTTGTGCCCAGGGCTCAGGACAAGACGAGGCAAACGATAAGGTTGGCTGGGTCGCTTTGTTGGCGCCTGCTGGTGGTCTTGGTGCCGGACGGGTTTGGGATGGTGAATGGTTGGACGAATGGGCAAGATGGATGGGAGCTGTGGTGGATGGGTCGTTCACAGCTACCACACTATGTATGTACTGCTGGATGTAGGAGGTAGGTATGTATGGAAGGTAGGGGACTAAGCGTCCACTGGTACTGACTTAGCTTCCCCAGCAATTACTTCCAAGGTCAGAGCCGGGCCCAATACGAAAGAAATGTCGGTGATAAAAAGGAAGTAGGTATATATATGTACTAGTAGCTGGAGGTAAGGACTTTCGGAGAGACAGCCAGCTACCTAGACCTCTTCTTTTACACATGGACTGGCAGGGCCGATGGCTGAATGGCTGCTGTCGGAGTGAAACGCGACTCGTGCTTTTGCCAGGAACACGCTGAGCATCACTTGCTTAAGTACACGCGGGCGGGCCAAAATGGGGCCTGGCTTGACGACTATTTGCGGCAGGCAGGTTGGCAGGGCTGTTGATGACCAGTCGGAACCAACAAAGAAAAAAACAAGATGTGCAAGCCGTTTGAAGCTGATGGGTTTGGTTGGACCCATGCTCATCCGCCCATCCATCCATCTATCTGTGTGCTTCACTCCCTGGATGGGATTTCATGCTGCTGCTGACTGGGAACTGGAACTGGAACTGGAGTCGGAGCTGGAGCTAAAGCTGAAGCTCGAGCTGGAGCTGGAGCCAAAGGTGCTGTAAGTCCCCCCCCTCTCCTCTCCAGCTGTACCTGTATCCAGTATGGGATGTACCTAAACATCCATCAAAATAACGGGTCCCAGGGCTGCCGAGCTCCCTGGGCAGCGTGGCAGTTGACATTTTAGGCGATGCCCAGCAGAAGCGATTTCACCACCGGTCCTTCTTCCACCAATAGAGGACGGAGGGCGGCGCGTTTGGAAGACGTGTCAGCCAATCAGGACCTGTCTGACCTGAAAGACGACGACCGGCTTGTCCACCTGATCCATTGGCTTGCACCTACATACCAGGTACATAGGTAGGTACCTAGTGTCTCATGGAGCCATGGAGGGCTGTTTATGGTAGGTAAGTAGGCATGGAAGTACCTACCTCTCAAGTAGAGATGGATTCACCGAACAACAATCCCCCACGAGCCCTCGAGGTTCTGAGGGACATAAGAGGCAGGGTATGTATTTGTAGGTGCAAGCCGGCGGGCTATACATACTTACCAACCGGTCACTTGGATGCATCTCGTGCTCCATGTGCAGCCATCTATCTATCTCACTTCCCGCATGCCCCCTACCTACCATGGATGCCATGCCATGCCATGCCGTGCCGTGCGTGCCATATGCAGGCCATGCGGGCCATCACCACCTCTGCTGGGGCACGCATCGTTCCGCCGCTCCCGGTCCGGTCCAAAGAGGCACACCACCTGTGTGGCCTGATGCCGGTGGCCCGGTTGCCAACATGGGAACTTTTTTTCCCCTCTCAATACGGGGGTCGTCAACACGACGCAGCCCCTTCTCTCCACGCCCTTCTCCACGTGCCTGGCCTCATGCCCCTGCAGTATGTAGATCCCAGGAGACGCCTCAAACCCCGAGTGTCAGGCTCGAGCAGGCTGTCCGGGTGTCTTGGTATTTACATTAACCCCCTCCGAACACCACACTGCCATTAAGTGCCCCCCCTCCTCTCCTTACCTGTTGGCAACTTGGCTTCCCGGCCTAGGTAAATACTTACCTCTCCATGAAGGAGCTGGTGCAGTATCCTCTTTGGGTAAGCTCCCATGCTGTTGCCAAGGAGAGTGGGCATCCCGCTCTGGCACCCCTGGGACCCGGGGGTTGGCCTTCAACAAATCCGGTTCCTAGATATGTACCTACCTACTTACACATTCCCATGGGACGTTGCTGGGCATGTCAGCACGGCGGAGATGGCTGCTGATAGAAACCGCCAATCTACTGTGGGGGTAAAGCAAGCACAGCACCCGCGTCAACCTCTCTACGCTCTCTCCGTTCAGCGCACGCTCCATCGCGGGCAGGTTTTACCCCCTAGGCTTGCTTTTTTGTCTTTTTAATTTGCCGAAGCCTGCACCACAAATACCAAGGGTTCGCCAACCTATTCAAGATCCCCCAGCATCAGCTCCAGCGTGGCGTACGGTATTGGTACCGGGCATGGGGGTAAACCTGGCGTCTGTCAGGCTGGTTGTCTTGCTGTGAATCCATGATGGGCGCCCATCCCCTGTGTGACAGCCTGCTTGATGGGTATAAGTCTGATATCAGATTTACCCGCCCAATGCGAGGCGTCCGGCCGCCTCACCTACCTGTCTCTCGTATCCGCGCTACTTGGGCCCATGGCAGAACACCTGTCCAAGCGAGAGTTCCCCGGCACCATGGGCTGGGATGCTCCTCAAGAGCCGAGCACTTATGTCGTTGCTTCTCCATCCTAGGCGCAGAAGACGGACACGGACGGTGCTGATCTGAGCTCGACGGGCTTCTTTGCATGGCATCTCTGTAGTTCATTAGTCGTTCCTCTTTCTCGTCGTCCATGGCGTGTCGCCTGTGCCTCAAGCCCAAGCCCCCCCCCCCCCCCAGACGGGCGATGGACTGGCATGTGCAACGCCCGTTTATCACAACCCTGCCAAGGGCGATCGAATTGCCCCTAAGCGGTGTGACACCTGGGCAGTTTGAATGTCCAATGATGAAGGCACCCACACCCCGCCAGAGGGGTATTGGACTTCCTGCGCCCATTGACGGGAAAGGGGACGCTTGGAGAGGGGAAGACGAGGACGAACAACCCGCTGCAGATCAAGTTTCGACGCACAGGCATGTGCTACGCTTGTTTTATTTAGGGGGGGAAGGGAAACGTATGGGAGTTCCGCTTTTAGGGAAGCCTCCAGGAGCCAGGCTTCTAGTTACCTCCCCTTCTGGTTTGGCAAGCGAGGGACAATGGTCTTGTCCATCTCTTCTTGGGTAGGCGGGGGGTGGCGGCATCACCTACCGCCCTACATACAACCTACAACCTCCGAGCCCGGTCTCGGATCGCCGCAGCGACCTTCAGTCACCATGACGGCCTGCCTCCCTGTGAGCCATTCCAGCCAGCCGCACAGTGCCGGCATCTCATTGGGCTCTCGCCAGCCCTCCGTGCTTATGCTGCACTCCCTCGCGACGCACATGTGTCCATGCACAGCGCGTTGCGGCCTGGGGGTCATATGACAACCAAGCGAGAGGCGCTAGTGTGCTGTGTTCGCTCCGGGACGGACGCTGACTCGACAGGTGGCCCGAAGTACTGCGTTTGCATACCCTACATCGTCAACGGCGGCTGTGTCACTCGGGAGCCGTATCAGCCCGACGCCGTCAGCAGCAGCCGTCTCCAAGTCACCGCTCTCGTGACGAGGGGAGGGGCCGTCTGCCTCTGGAGCCGGGCGTCAGGACTCTCGGAAGTTCCCACCGGCGCCCGCTCCACAGCCAAGGAGGGGGGGGCAGTGGTCCATTCCGTCGACGGCCGGTGTTGGGCATGCAACGGTTCGTTTGCATGACGAACCCCCAGGGGACCGAGAGGCGGGATTCCGTGCTTCCCATGTCGGTGGACACGCCCCGCCGCTACATACTTACAGGGCCCCGAGGCACGGCGCTTCGGGCCACCGACCAGGCCATTGTTTCCCGGCCCTGCCCCTCCCCCCTTCCCCCGTCGCGCGGCTACGCCCATACGAAGGCCCGGAATGCATGGGCGTACTTTCGGTTGAGTCATCGGAGCGGAGGAGATAGTTGTAGAAAGCACACAGTGACGGCGTCCAATGGGATTGGGTATTCGAGAGTATCCGATCTACCCGACTGGGAAGGGCGACCCGCACTGGAGCCCTGGGAAGCTGAATGGATGGTCCATAGGTACACAGTAGTATGAGTGGATAAGGCAGGCCGATAGACAACAGCCCCAGGCACCCGTAGTAGGTCGTCAGGGCTGTCCGTCCGCCAGTTACACCTTCTACTCCTGGGATAGCCATGTCAGACTGGCGGCTCGGGTGCGTGGAAAGGGACCCCGTGGGATCGACAAGGTATGGATGGACTGCACTGGAGGGGACAAGGACGGTGTGTGCCCTCCCTATAGTAGAGATGCATTACACCATACCGAATTGCCTACTAAATACCTTTTAGTATGTCGGGGACTTGTGGCGTGTAAATAGCCATTGGATCGGCCTGGCGCACCACGACCGAGAGGATGCGAGAATATGCATGCGGGCGACATTGTGTGTGTGGGGGGGTGATGGGATGGGATCCATGGATGGATGCATGGAGGATTGTGTGTACTTACCTTACTTACCTCTACTTACATATCTAGTGTGTGTGGCCCGCGGCACCGCAGGTTGGTTGTTCATCAGAACACACAGCAGCAATGAATGGGACACTGTCCAGTAATTACTACAGACGATTCCATGGTGTATGTATGGGATGGGATGAGATCCCAGTACCTGGAGGCTCCACTGCGACCCGGCTAAACCAACCACCTCGTCCCAAAACAGGCAGATAGCCGCGTATCGGGTGCCCGTGGGAACTGGGATCCCCTCCTCACCTTTTCGACGCCGCATCGTCTAATGCGACCTCGACGCGGCACGGTGTAGCGGGCATGCATATTAGACGCGAGGGGCCGGGGCGTAAGCACACCGAAGCCCCCGGCAGCAGCAGCAGCAACAGCGAAAAAAAAAAAACCCCGGGCCACTCTCGCCGGCTACAATACGAGCCAAGGCTCCGGGTTGGACATTCTCTACGACCAGCTAACCCACCTTGGATACTTCCTACCTACCTCGTCTCCCCTCGCCTCGCCTCCCCTCCCCTCCCCCCCCAAGCAACCTTGCCCATGCGGATGGACGAATTGGAATCCCCTACGTCAAGACCTCCTCCCTCTACTGTGTACACGCCCGGTGACGGGAGTTCTCGCCTCCCCATTGCCGCCTCCAACCCTCGAAGGCAAGGCAATGGGAAGCGGGTGCCTTGCCTGCACACCCATGCCTCCCTCCTGGAACGACCCGCTGTAGGTCAGTCAGTCACTATGACTGGAAGGATGGGAAGCTAGCCGAAGACTGCTCGCTCGCCCGGGTGGGCATGGCGGGCGATGAGTCAACCGGCGAGATGAACAAACGTCGACGACCTCTTCTAGTACGGAGAGCCAGCCATTGCTCACATAATCAGGATGACTTACAGGAGGCGGTACCTATCCGGCGTGGGCATGGCTCCGTCTCGCGAGGCCCAGTATTTCCCCCATAACGGATGGGCTCGTCCATTGATCCTCCTTATCGCGAGCGGGTCTGGAAACTTTTGCTTCCACTAACTAACGCTTTTCGACCCTCTGCGACACCTCCCAGCAATCCATTTAGAGCTGCGGGTTCCCATGAGGCCTCTCTGACCCGACTCGCCGTGACAAGCAGCAGTACGTATATAGAGTTGGTCGCCAACCCGCTCCCCTACCGCGGCGCGCCACGAGAGCCAGCAACTCGTTCCCCGTCCAACATGTCCGCCACCGTCCTCCTCCCCGGCATGTCTGGGGCCGGACTCGGGCTTGTCGCGCTTTTGACGATCCCCGCCGTGCGTGGGTTGCTCCTGCAGCTGCGCAGTCGGGACCCCAAGGCCCGCGATGCGTACGAGGACGAGGACGGCAAGAGCACGCCCGAGGCTGTGCGTGCTTACAGCGCCAAACTCCCCAAGGCCTTCATCCTGCTGTTTTCCCTCTTGGCTCTGGGCCTCGCCGTCACGCTCGCTGTATTTTCCACCATCCGCCGCGGCGACCGTCTCTTCCTCGAGAACTGGCTTGGCGTCGGCACCGCCGTGAGTGGACCATCTGTGCCCTCGATTCTGGCCGGCTATTGCTAACCCGCCCGTCAGCTTCTTCTTGTGCTTCAATCTGTCTGCATTAGTGCCCACCGAAACTCGGTTGCGGCTTACGACCTGGGCCTGTATGCGGCCTTGTCATGTGGGCTTCAAGCAGCCCTTCTCGCCTTCCAGACCGACCAGGTCGCCGAGCATCTCATTCAACATGACCTCCAACTCTTGGTCATCCGGGTCGCTGACGTCGTCGCTGTTGTTGGTCTCTTCTTCAGCACACTGTCGGTGCCGCGGCGCCCCGACGTCTTCCACGATGGCGAGCTCGTGGACAGAATGTACACCGAGTCGGCCTGGTCGCGCTTCAACTGGAGCTGGCCGGCCAATGTTCTCCGGATCGGCGCCAAGAAAAAGAACTTGGACCTGAACGACCTGCCCCGGCCCGACCACTACACGCGCGCCAAGGAGGCCACGGCCGCCTGGGAGAGCCGTGGCTTCCAGGGGCCGCTCTGGGTTTCCATCATCTCGGCACACAAGTGGATGTTTGCCCTGCAGTGGCTTGGCACTCTGGCTGCCTCCTTCCTGAACTTTGCGCCCCAGTGGTGCGTTTTGCAGCTTCTCCGTATCCTCGAGCACCGGCCAAAGGAGGAACCCAGAGAACCTCTGGGCTACGACGCCTGGGTATGGGTCATCTGGATCGCTGTCGTGATTGTGGCCCAGTCTTGGGTGGAATCCCATGTCTTCTGGCTATCCTGGGCCGAGCTCTGCATTCCCATTCGAGCGCAGCTCTCCTCTCTCATCTTCCAGAAGTCGATGAGACGGAAAGATGTGAAAGGTGCCGGGAAGAAGAAGACGCAGGCCTCCGGCGCTGGTGACCCGGCCATTACGGCTGCCGCTGGCGAAAGTAATGCCACGGACACGCCCGCAGTCGAGGAAACCGAGAACGAAGATGAGCTGAAAAAGGGCAAGCAGAGCACTGTGAACCTAATCGGCGTCGACGCGAAGCGCGTTTCCGACTTTGCCTCGTTCAACTTTTACTTTCCTGGCAGTCTCTTCAAGCTCATCGTGTCTCTGGCTTTCCTGCTGAGCCTTTTGGGCTGGCAACCTCTTGTCGGCGGCTTCGTCTGCATGCTGGCCATCATGCCCGTGAACGCCTTCTTCAGCAAGCGTTACGCCAAAGCGCAGGACCACCTGATGAAAGTCCGCGACGAGAAGATGGAGGTCGTATCCGAGGCCCTTCAGGGCATCCGCCAGATCAAGTTCTCGGCCCTGGAGCCCCAGTGGGAGAACAAAATCGGCGAGGTCCGTGAGAGAGAGCTCGCGAGTATTTGGACCGCCTTCATTAACGACATTTTCCTCATCGGGTGCTGGCTTACCAGCCCCATCGCCCTGGCCGCCGTCTCTCTCTCCATTTACGCTGCTCTGCATGGCAGCTTGGCTCCCAGCGTGGCATTCGTTTCCCTCGGCGTCTTCCGTGCCCTCGAAGTCACCCTGTCCGTGGTCCCCGAGCTCACTACCGACCTGCTCGACGCTTGGGTGTCGGTCAAGCGTATTGACACCTACCTCAAGGGGGCCGAGATCGCCGAGACCATCATGGAATCCGACGAAGTCACCTTCGACAACGCGACTATCGCATGGCCTGCCGACGAAAAGGACGAGGACCCCGACAAGTTCGTTTTGCGCAACATCGACGTGACATTCCCGAAAGGCGAATTGTCCGTGATCTCGGGAAAGACGGGCTCTGGCAAGAGTCTGATGCTGGCTGCCATCCTTGGTGAGATCGATGTTTTGTCTGGTACCGTCAGCCGCCCCAAGGCGCCCCCTCTCAGTGAACGGCATGACGCCAAGGCGAACAACGACAACTGGATCCTGCCCGGCGCCATCGCTGTGGTGGCTCAGATTCCCTGGATCGAGAACGCTACCATCAAGGAGAATATCCTCTTTGGCCTGCCTTTCGACGAGTACCGCTACCGAAAGACGCTCGAGGTCTGTGCCCTGAAGAAGGACATCGAGATGTTCTCGGACGGCGAGGAAACCGAGATCGGCGCCAATGGTATCAACCTCAGCGGCGGGCAGAAGTGGCGCATCACACTGGCACGAGCTATTTATTCGCGCGCTGGCATACTCGTCCTCGACGATATCTTCAGCGCGGTCGACGCCCATGTTGGTCGCCACATCTTCGAGAAATGCCTCAACGGCGAGCTCGGCGTCGGGAGAACCAGGATTTTGGTCACTCACCACGTCGGTTTGGTTGCCTCCAAGACCAAGTTTCTGGTGGAGCTTGGCGACGGCGGCGTTCTGCACGCCGGTCTCACGGAGGAATTGGAAGAAGCCGGCACACTGGAGCAGATCAAGAGCCACGACCAGAACGGAGCCGAGATGCTGGCCGACGGAGACGCCACTGTCGTCAACTCGGAAGACACATCCCAAGCTGGGGAGGAGGCGGGCGAGCCCCTTGCGAAAGTCCCCTCCAAGAAGCAGACCCGCAAGTTTGTCGAGGATGAGGCCCGGGAGCAAGGTGCCATTAAGAAGCACGTCTATGCCACCTATCTGCGCGACAGCGGCGGCTGGGTCTTTTGGGGCGTTCTCCTGTTTTACTTCCTGTTTGTTCAGGCCTTGGTGCTTGGCCGCTCCTGGTGGCTGCGAATCTGGACGGCCTCGTACGACGACGACAAGGACGTACAGACGCTTAACGCAACCCCGGCAGCGTACCACTATTCTATCAACCTGCAACAGACCTCTTTCCACCGGCTCACGCAGCCCGTGGTGCAGCCGTCGGAGCACAGTCTCGAGTACTACCTCGGCATCTACGTCCTGCTGGCCGTGGGCAGTGCCTTGTTGGGCACAGCACGCTATTACTACATTTTCACTGGGTCCATCAAGGCCTCGAGGAAGATCTTTGCCCGGCTCAACTTCATCGTCCTGCGGTCGCCGCTCCGGTGGTTGGATACGGTCCCCGTCGGCCGAGTGCTGAACCGCTTCACCTCGGATTTCAACTCCATTGACACGCACCTGGCCTATTCGCTGTCGTTCGGGTTCGCCTCTTTCCTGAACCTCGTCGGCGTCGTGGTCGCCGGCCTATTTGTCTCGCCCATCATCATCGCGCTCGCCTGCGTACTCCTGATTATCAGCGGGTACTACGCCGTGGCCTATCTCCATGGGGCCCGGCCCGTCAAGCGACTCGAGAGTACGACCAAGTCCCCCGTCTTCGAGCAGTTCGGCTCGGCCCTAGCGGGCGTGGCCACCATCCGCGGCTTCGACAAAGCGCCCGTGTACATTGAGCGCATGTACAAAAAGCTGGACGATTGGACCGTCACGACGTGGCACTTGTGGCTCTTCAACAGATGGATGGGCTGGCGCATGGCTGTCGTGGGCTCCTCTTTCGCCAGCTTCGTCACCATCCTCATCCTCCTCACGCCCGAGATGGACGCAGCCTTGGCCGGCTTCGCCTTGACCTTTGCCCTCGACTTCTCGGCGACGGTCATGTGGACCATCCGCCACTATGCCAACATCGAGCTAGAGATGAACGCGGCCGAGCGTGTGGTCGAGTACACGGAGCTGCCGACGGAGAACCTGGAGGGCGAGAGCCCCCCGGCGGCCTGGCCCACCGAGGGCCGCGTCGAGGTGAACGACCTGGTGGTCAGCTACGCGGCCGACCTGGAGCCCGTTCTGAAGGGGCTGAACTTCACCGTCAACCGGAACGAGCGGGTCGGAGTGGTCGGGCGAACCGGAGCCGGCAAGTCTTCGCTGACGCTCGCGCTCTTCCGCTTCCTCGAGGCCAAGTCGGGCAGCATCTTCATCGACGGCGTCGACATCGCCAAGATCAAGCTGCACGACCTCCGGTCGCGTCTGGCCATCATCCCGCAGGATCCCGTTCTCTTCTCCGGCACTGTCCGGTCGAACCTCGATCCCTTTGACAACCATAGCGACGCCGAACTCTTTGACTCGCTGCAGCGTGTGCACCTGCTGTCGGAGAACGAGACGGCGCCCGGCACGCCGGTGCCGGGCTCGCCCACGGACAACGGCAACAAGAACAAGAACATTTTCCGCGACCTGAACTCGGCCATTTCCGAGGGCGGCCTCAACCTGTCGCAAGGCCAGCGGCAACTGCTCTGCCTGGCCCGCGCCATTGTGTCGCGGCCCAAGGTCATGGTTCTGGACGAGGCGACCAGCGCCGTGGACATGACGACGGACGCCCTGATCCAGCGGTCCATCCGCGAGGAGTTTGGAGACAGCACGCTCCTCGTCATCGCGCACCGCCTGAGCACCATTGCCGACTTCGACCGCATCCTGGTGCTGAGCGACGGCAAGGTGGCCGAATACGGCACGCCGCGGGAACTCTGGGAGAGGGACGAAGGCCACGGCATCTTCCGGGGCATGTGCGAGGAGAGCGGCGAGAAGGAGCATCTCCGGGCCATCTGCATGGGCGAAGAGAACTAGGTAGACTGTGTTGCTGCTGTTGAATAAGTAAAAATACCTGGAGTAGATTTCGTTTAGCTTTACCTACGCCCTCGGGGAGAAAGTCCTTGTCGGAGTTGACGACAGGGCGTTTAGAATAAAAAGTTACATGTTGGTTTTTTCACTAATTAAATTCTATCTCTACCTACCTTTGCACGCGCCCCAGCCCAAGTATGGGGCTCTATGGTGGTGATGCAAACAAAGTTCAGCCAGGTTAAGAAAGTTTTGGTGGTGGTGGTGGTAGGCAGTCGAGTATAGGCATAGTCTATATGTAGGTAGGTAGGTAGACTTGAGGAGCAAAAAGAAACGACGCGAGCAGGACTTGAACCTGCGCTCCCGAAGGAATAAGATGTCAGAAGATAGAAGAAATTCTAGTCTTACGCAATAACCACTCTGCCATCGCGCCTGTGATAATAGAAAGACGTCCTATCAAGTCTTGTATCCATCAGCGTGTTGCTGTGCACCCAGCGGGAGGTGGGTTACGACCACCCGGTCGCCCAACTGACAAGAAGGGGGGAGGGAAACTTACTTAGCTCACCTACCCGACATGGTGACGAGGGTTCTTAGCCGTCGTTCTCGGGGATTTTTCTCTTCTTCTTTCTTTCTATTTTTTTATTCCTTTTAACGCAAACAGGCTCGACAGGAAGGGTGGTGCGACGCCATGGTGTGTCGGGGGAAAAAAAAAGAGGGCCATGCGTGATGTGATGTGATGGTAATTAATGATGGACGGTCGGATCTAGGCAGTCCCCTCGCCGTTTACGGGAACCAAAAGACGAGCAGAGGCGCCGAGAGGCCGGCCAGCCAGCCAGACAGACGGCCGTCCCCCCTTGTTGGGCCGGGGAAAAGATGCCCCCCCGATCCGACTCAGCAAGCAGCAGACGGCCCCCTCCCTCCCTCCTTCTCCTCCTCCTCCTCCTCCTCCCCCTTCCCTCTTTTGCCCCATTACCCGTACCGGGAGAGGTATATCAGACGGGGGGGGGGGGGGGGGGGGAGGACGAGACGAGAGATTACGGAGAGACCGTTGGTTTGGGGAGAGGGGAGAGAAGTGGCGATGGCGAGCAGAGTCACATTTTCTTTTTCATCTATTTTTTTTTTCCGGCCGGGATGCATACATATAATATAGCAGGCGCGCGACGGGCGGCCCAATGACACGGCGGCGGGGCCGTGCCAGGTCGACACGGGGTCTCGTCAGCGTAGATTAAACGCAATCACCGGCAGATGGCCGGCTCTTCGCACAACTGCCGGGCTCTTCTCCTCTCTCTCTCTCTCTCTCTCTCTCTCTCTCTCTCTCTCTCTCTCTCTCTCTCTCTCTCTCTCTCTCTCTCTCTCTCTTTCCCCCCTTCCCCAACCGTGTGTACCTTTTACCCGGACAAGCCCGGGCTCGGTATCTGGACCGGGTTGGAGAACGCGACGGCGGGACTGCGTCGAGAGCCGGAAGAAGGGAAGGCAAAGGGGGGGGAGGAGGGAGAGAGAGAGAGGCAAAGAAAGGTCTCGATGCTATACAAATAACCCGGCCATTCTTCCTTCTGCCCACGGCCCTCCCGTAGCCGTCAGTTTTCCCGTGCTCTTTTTTCTTCTTCTCCCTCTGCTTCTTCTTCCGCCACGCACGCCTTCCAAAAAGCCATCTTCTTTCCCCCCCTCCCCCCTCCTCAAAGTCTCTCTGCCCGAGACCCAGGGTCTCTCTCTCTCTCTACCCAGCCAATGTTGCTCAAGTCCCTCGCGATGGCGGCGGCGGCGGCGGCCCCGGCGGCCGTCGGCCAGGAGCTGATGCGGTTCGGCTGTTCGCAGCTCACCATCGACCGCATCGACCCGTTGGTCGAGCCGGGCAACATGCCCTCGGCCCACATGCACCAGATCATCGGGGGCAACTCGTTCAACGCAAGCAGTACGTTTTTGTTGTTGTTGGTGTTGTTGGTGTTGTTGTTGTTGTTGTGTGGCCCCCCAGCATTTGTTTGCCGAGCCCTCCTTTCCCGCCTCCCTCCCTCTTCCCCCCCCCCCCCCCCCCCCCCCGTAAGCATGAGAAGAAAAAAAAAGCTCACCGCGTTATGTGTGTTTGTGTGTGTGTGTGAATGCAGTGCTTCCCGTCACGCACGACCCGCCCACGGCCTCGACGTGCACCAGCTGCACCTACTCGGAGGACTTCTCCAACTACTGGACGGCCAACGTCTACTTCAAGGCCCGCAACGGCACGTACAAGCGCGTCCCGCAGGTCCGCAACCTCGGCCTCGGCGTCGAGGCCGGCATGACGGTCTACTACATCCGCGGCTACCAGCAGAGCGCCAAGGTGAAGGCGTTCCCGCCCGTGAGTGGCCGGCCCCTCCTCCCCCCCTTTTCATCTTATCCCATGCCCCGGGAGTCAGCTGTCGGCCCCGGGAGTCAGCTGTCGGCCCCGGGGAGAAGGAGGGAAAATGGAATTTCTGACCGGGGCTTTTTTTGTTTCTCTCCAGGGATTCCGGATGCTCGTAGGCGACCCGACCAACCGCGAGGCCAGCAAGGTGCCCCGCGGTCTCTGCTTCCGCTGCGAGGCCAACATGAACCAGACCCCGTTTGGCGGCGCCCCCGTACGTACTCATCCCCCCCCCCCCCCCCCTTTTCTTTCTTTCTTCTTCTCGTTTCCTTGCCTTCCTCCCCCCGTTGTCTCTTCACCTACTCTCTCCTTTCCCGGCTCTCTGACATACCGGGGGGGACGGGGGAGCAAAACAGTGCACGGGCAGCGACACGCCGGGGTTCCCGTCGCAGCCGTGCGGCGGGGGGTGGCGGGTGACGGTGACGTTCCCGAGCTGCTGGGACGGGCGGAACCTCGACGCGCCGGACCACCGGGCGCACGTGGCGTACCCGCAGGGCGGCAGCTTCGAGGCGGGGGCGCCGTGCCCGGCGTCGCACCCGGTCCGGATCCCGCAGGTCATGTACGAGGTCATGTTCGACACGCGCGCCTTCAACAACCGCGCCGAGTGGCCGGCCGACGGCCGCTCCCAGCCCTTCTACTGGAGCACGGGCGACAACACGGGCCACGCCATCCACGGCGACTACCTCTTCGGCTGGAAGGGCGACGCGCTGCAGCGCGCCATGGACGGCCACTGCGCCAACGACCGCTGCGCGCCCCTCAAGCGCCAGACCGACGCCCAGGCCATCGCCTGCACCAAGGCCCAGTCGGTCAAGGAGAGCATCGGCGACCAATGTACGTATCTCTCACCCTGCCTCTCTTGTTTCGTTGTTCCTGGGGCCCGCGTTCCCCTTGGAGGGGGGGGGGGTTGTGCTAACCCACGATGTGTGTGATCTAGGGCTTGACGCGCTCCCCGGCATGGCCAACATGTAAAAGGGGGGGGGGGGGGGGGGCGAGGATGAAAGAGGGGACGGGGGAATACAGAAGAGAAGCTGCATAGAAGAAGAGTTGGTTGGTTGTCCATACACAGTCGTTCTTTTGCGCGTGTTTTTCCTTTCCGTTTTCCGTACGAGAAGCCAAGTACGGCGCGACGGAGGATTGCCTAGGCGGAAAGGCATCCATCCCCCCTTCCTATGTCGGCACGCACACATTCGGGTTGCAGTACGCTGGAGGTGACGGTGTTCAACAGTACATAGTATCATCCAATATAGCTGGCCGCTCCCCCCCCCTCATCGCAGTGGGAATGGATCCCAATGGGGGAGGGGAAGGCTGAGCACATGCTGCGCCTTGCATTTCGCACCCAACCTTGGGCCGAGTGAGAGGCATCGAGGCGGGAAAGATGTGGGAAAAAGGAAGACGGAAGTCGATGACGCGGGTCCCGCTGGGTTCGGTGAGATGCACAAGTGCGAGTCCGAGCCCTGGGCCAGAACGGGACAGGCGCGCTTGTCCCTTTGCAGTTCCAATTTGTCCGTCGCCCCAGCCCAACCAACCCACACGGGATCAGGACCGATGGCGGCCACGATCCTGCCACACCATCATCACCAGCATCGGGGCGGCACTTACTGTTGCTTAAGTACCTCTTAATATAAGGAGCCCCCCGGTTCCACGCCGCCCTGGATTCTACTCTGCTGTCTGTCTGGACCCTTAAACCGCCTGGGCCCTTCGACCGAGTGTGCGGCGCACTGTGATATCCATCTCATACCCGCGTTTCAGATCCTGGGCTCTCTCGAAACTCCCCCAGGCCTGCCTGCCCTTTTCACTTAAACCCCCGCCATCGTCGGCCACGCATCGTCGGTCGCAGATATAACTTAACCCCCCCTCCTTTCGGGGTTTCGCATCGCCAACCAACGCGACAAGCTCTGTTTCCCTCGTCATGGCGGGCCCTGTGCACGTCCTCGACGACTACTATCTGGGCATCACCCTGCTCATCACCGTCGCCTACCAGCTGTTCTTCTTTTCCATCGCCTTTAGCTTCAAGTTTGACAAGTTAACGGGTGAGCTTTCTCCCTCCCTGTTGCTGGACTCTCTCTCTCTCCCCCTCTTCTAACCCCCGGCGCGCGCGCGCGTGTGCGCGCCCACCCAACATAGATTTCGCCGGCGGTACCAACTTCGCCGTGCTCGCCGTCGTGACGCTGGCGCTCGGCGGGCGGCCCCCGGACGCGCGGCAGCTGGTGGCGTCGCTCGCCCTCGCCGTGTGGGCGCTGCGCCTCGCGGGCTTCCTGCTGGCGCGCGTGCTGCGCACGGGCAAGGACGACCGCTTCGACGACAAGCGCGACCGCTTCTTCCCCTTCCTCGGCTTCTGGGCCTTCCAGATGCTCTGGGTCTGGGCCGTGGCGCTGCCCGTCACCGTGCTCAACGCGCCCGCCGTGCGCCGCTACCCGCAGGCCCCCTTCGGCACCGCCCGCGACGTCGCCGGCCTCGTCCTCTACGCCCTCGGCCTCGCCCTCGAGGCCGCCAGCGACGCCCAGCGCTTCGCCTTCCGCCAGCGCCACGACCGCAGCGCCATCTGCGACACCGGCTTCTTCGCCTGGAGCCGGCATCCCAACTACTTTGGCGAGATCATCCTCCAGTTTGGTAACCCCCCCCTCCCCCTTTCGGATTCGCCGTCCCCGGTGCTGATGGCGCCCCAGGCATCTACACGATCGCCGTGTCCGCGGCCGCCGACGGCGGCGTCGGCGGCCAGGCCTTCAAGGCCCTGTACGCCACCATCGTGGGCGCCGTCCTGCTCACCGTCCTGCTCCTGTTCGTCTCGGGCCTGCCGCTTTCGGAGCGGCCCGGGGCCAAGAAGCGCTACGAGAACGGCTGGAACTGGGAGGGCTACCAGCGCTACCTGCACCGGACCAGCATCTTGATCCCCTTCCCGCCCCAGCTCTACGCGCGTCTGCCGACCATCCTGAAGCGTACCCTCTTTCTCGAGTTCCCCATGTACGTTTTCGACCCGGCCAAGCACGCCGACGGCGCCCCGGGCGCGGCGCCGGCGGAAGAGGGGCGAGCCGCCGGCCGGCCGCAGGGCGACGGGCGCCAAAGCGGCGAGCCCCTGACTGGTGGGTGATTAGCGCCTGTCGCTGAGGTGGTTCTGTTTTTATCTGCTTTGGCTGCCAACGTTTTTATCCAATTTAATCTCGGCCTGAACTCTGCTCGGCCCCTCCCCCCGCCCGGGCAGCACGATACTACAAGACACCCAAAGTCTTGCACGGCCCTCGTAGAAGCCGTTCATCCCCACAGACGTGCCTTTGATCACCCGGTCCAGTCCTACCTTGATACCTCCCCCCCCATAGCGCCCTAGTGCAGGAGCAAATGCGAGTTAGGGTTCCCGCCGCTGCCCGTCAGCGGCCCCGGCGAGTCCATCAGCTGGTGTAGCGTCTCTTGTGAGCCCGCCGAGGAGGCCGAGTCGGTGGGCTCGCCCTCGTGCGTCTCGCAGCCCTCGGGGATGGGCACCATGGCCGACTTGGTCCATATATGAATGGCCTTTTGCCAGTCCAGGCCCATGATGCAGCCCCCCTTGATGGAGACGACGTTCTTCTCCTGTGGTGGTGGTGGCGGTGGCGGCCGGTTACTTACTTGGTGTTCGGACACGACGGCAGGGAGAGGGGTGGAAAAGAGGGGGGGAGGAGGAAAAGAAAAGAGACAACGCACTGGCAAAGTGTGAAGTAATCGAGTACCGCAAGTGCGACAGAAATAACTAGAGGCGGTACCAAAGAAGACAAGTAAGCTAATCGGGACACACGTTTCCCCCCCCCTTCGCAGCAGTCCGAGTCCGCTCTCCTTCCCCGGGGGAGGGGGTGGGCGTACCAGCTCATCGGAAGACCCAAGGGCGTGGGCCGTCTACGTCGGGGGTCGTGTGTGTCAGCAGCCTCTTTTGCGTGCGATTTCTCTTTTTTTTTTTTTTTAATTCCCCTAGTTTAAAGACCACCGGACGCGCGCAATGCACGTTGCCCCCCGTAGCAGAGGCCGGCCGAGATCCCCCAAACAAAAGGGGACGGGGAGGAACGGGGTAAGACGCACGAGTAACACGACAGGCTCTCGTCGCAGGGCAAGGAGAACTTGGGAAAGATGGCGCTGGTGCCAAAGGCCGACGACGTCTGCAGCCGGCACTCGAAGCAGTGGCAGATGTACAGGGCCAGCGGCTCCGCGAGCGGGGTCTGAAAGCGGACGGCCCCGCACTGACAGCGGCACTCCATTCCCTGGGGGTGAGGGGATGAAAACGTAAAAAAAAACAAAAAAAAAAAAAAACGAGGTACGTAAGTATGTAGGTAGGTACCTCCCGAGCCTCCTAGAAAGTGGACGACGTGCTGGGAGGGGCGGCGGTGGGGAGGGGAGGGGCTGACTCTCGTGCCCTTGTGAGCCCGGCTTAGACCGAAAAAGAAGAAACGATGGGCAGGAAAAGAGACCAGGAGGGAGGGAAATGACGGTGGAACGGAGGAGTAAGTCCTATGTACTATACGCCCGGAAAAGGGGATGGATGTTCCGTCGGACTAGGGGGTGAGAGATGGAGGTGCCTGGGAGAGAGAGAGAGAGCCAAGTTGGGTTGGGTTGGGTGGGAGGAGCTTATTAGGTAGGTAGGTTGATGATGGGATGGGAAACTGCCCAGATACCGGGGGGGGGTTTAAACAGATAGAGAGGGGTAATTTGTTCCTTTAGGTAATGTACTTACTTACTTCTATACTGTTTGTTAGGCGTCCCCTTACCTACCTCTCCATCTCAGTGCAGAGCTGCCGCCCGCCGAAGACCCCGCGCCCGCTTTCGGATTGTCTGCCTGCTTGGGGCCCCCCGCCCGTGGCCCGGCACTAAATGCTGTACCGGCTTTTCAAGGCTCTCTCCCTCCCCTCCCCTCTCCCCATATCCGGCGTGTTGACTCATGGCCCGCTATATCTCGACGGTGCCCCCGACGGTGAATCACATGGCATGGGATGTGTCTGGCCACGGGTCTGGCCTCTCCTGTCATCGGTCCGCTTCGGTCCATCGTTCCAAATCCGCTCCCCCCCTTCGTCGGAATGACGTGCACGCGTGGGGGGAGGTTTCTGGGGGACAGGGGTGCCGAGATGAAGATGGTCGTCGTTCCTGTTCCTGGCCCGCCTGTTTTCGTTTAACACTGCGCATCACAACATGTCGTGTCCCCCCCTTCACTGGTGACTATTGGGTCGTGTTGACAGGAGCGGCAAATGAACAGCCCTCCCCCCTCCGATATCCTGGGTATGGGGAGGGGGAGAGCAGAGGCTGCAGCATGTCATGGCACTGTCTTTCTTTCTGACTTTGTTTATACGCTCGAGAAGGCTATACTAAATATACTAAATTTCAGCATCTATGCTCTCTGTGGCCCTCGGGCCCGTGAACGGGCGCCGGCGCCCGCTCCGGCTCCTCGACAAGACAGCGCTGTTCGACCCGTTTGGCCAGATCGACGACGGGCTCGTCCACCAGCCGGCAGAAGACGTCGGCAATCGAGAACACGAGGGGGATGAAGAACACCAAGCCCAGCGCCCAGCACAGGGTCCGCTCGCCCGTGGTGGCGACGCCGATGAGCCCCTTCAGGCCCCGGCCGGCGACGGGGGGCTTGTACTTCTTGGCGCCCTTCTTGCCCTCGGCGGCGACGGGCGCCTTGCCGACGACGTGGCCCTGGAGCATCTCCAGCACGGGGCCGTGCACAATGTACAGGGCGAAGGAGATGCGGCCGCAGTACTGCGCGAAGCCGCCCTCCAGGACCCGCCGGACGAGGCGGAGGCGTCCGCACGACCAGACCACGCCCATGGCGCACAGGGCAAACCAGAACTTCTGGGGCGTCGTTGGGTCCGTCCGGGGAAAGGCGTGCGGCGTCCACTCGTTCAGAACCCGGATTCCCCACGTAGTCTCGGCATGCGCATTAGGCCAGCCCGCCACGTAGCCCGCGACCACCAGCATGGCGACGTGGAGCGACGTCTCGAGTACGGTCGTCTTATCCTCGCCCGCCGGCTCTTCCCGCTCGTAGAGCTTCAACACCGTGTTGCGGTGCTCCATCGTTTTCAGATGGAGCTCGGCCAGGAACATGCCGCCGATGAACTCAAAGGCCGCCCACCGGCCACACGTCATGAAGTAGTTCATGAGAAACGCCACCACGAAGAGGCGTACGCCGGACCGCACGCGCGACAGCGCAAACAACACGGCGAACAAAAGCACCGAGTGGCACATTTCGATGGGAATCGTCCACAGGTGCAGGTCGTACTTGGGGCGCAGTTCCGTATCCCAGCTCCAGGGCCACAGGACCTGGTAAAAGACGGACGAGGCCCAGTCGCCCAGCTGCTCGGTGAAAGTCGGCAGCGGCTTGTGCAACCAGCCGAACCAGACGAGGAAGAATATGATGACGGTCGAGGCCAGCGGGGGCCCGTAGAGCCGAATGGGCCGGCGGAAGGCCGACGAGGCGAGGGCGGCGTGGAAGGTGGCAAAGTTGCGCGCGCGCATCTCCTTGAGGGGCTTGCAGGACAGGGCGAAGCCGGAGATGACGAAGAATATGTGGACCATGGGCCGGCCCGAGAAGATGAGGCGAAGGTACGGCAGCTGGATGGGCGAGGAGGCGACCTCGTGGGCGTCGGCGCCGTACGTCGGCAGCATGTACCGGTGGTTCTCCTCGGTGTAGTGACAGAAGAAAACGAGGACCGAGGCCAGACCGCGCAGGCCGTCCAGGTACGACGTCGGATACATGCGCCGGGCCACCGGCTGGTACTCGGGGTCAAGCTTTTGTGCGACAAAGCTCGGAAGCAAAGCCCGCGTCAGCGAGGCCGTCCACTGGGCCGCCGCCGACGGGGAGGCCATGACGGGCAGGGCCGGTTGGTGAGCAAGAAGGATTCCACGGAAGCCGTCGGCCGGGGTGTAGGAGCTGGCACGGTGCGGGCAGCCAGACTACAAAAACGACGGCGACGCAGGCAGCATGGCCGGATAAAGGGATGGATGGGAGGGAGGGGAAGGGGGTGGGGAGGCTTGGAGAGATAATTAAGTGCGAAACAGGAGAGAGGGAGCAAAAGACCAGAAACGCAGAGCGAGAGGCACGGCCGCGAAAGAGAAGGGAAAAAAGGAATATGGGCAGATCAGGTCTCACGGACAGCGACAGCGCACCCAAGCGGGCGAACGTTGACTCTTTAATTCGAGGCTGGAGACAAAGGGCTCAGGGGGACCCGTCTGAATGTGCTGGTCGGCCCTGGGGAGGAGACCTGCTGTGTAAGTACCGTACCTAAACAGGTACCAATCGGCCCTGGAACGTGGGAAGAGCCCTAGCCCGTGGTTTTTTTTCGCGCCCCCGGATTACGAAGCTTAAAAGTGGGAGGGCGGGCCCGGACGCATGGATGGGCGGCCGAGCTGAGCCAACCAGTGGGGAAAACAGACGACGGGTCCGTCCTGCCTCGGGAAACGGATCTACACGCAGCGGCCGGGGTAGCATGCAAATGACGACGGGGAGGGGGAAGGGATGGCGGGATAAGGAGGAGCGGCCTTTTCCCAGCTGATCTTTCGGGAGGGAAATGGATGATGGCAGCGGCTGACGGGAAGACTGACTGGGTTAAGGGGGGGAGGGAGGGAAAGGAAGGATGCGCCGCCGCCGCCGCCGCCCGTACCGCCCCGTCCAGGGGCATCGAAACAGAGAGGGCCCGGGCTGGGGGTTTCCTCTTGAAAAGAATCCGATCCGTGACGTGACGTGACGTGCGCGGTCGGGCGCGTGGTTGCTTTCCCGTCCCAAGGTGGGAACTTGAAACCGCTGCTCCCCCCCACCACGTCGCTTTTCCAGACAGTCAGCGCAGCGGCTTTGGGCTTGGCCGCCCTGTTTTCCCGCATAGGCAAAGAGAGAGAGAGAGAGAGAGAGAGAGAGAAAGAGAGACAGAGACTGGGATGAAGGTCGGGGAACAAACAGGTAGGTAAATCGCTAGGGTGGGTTGATGGCGGTGGCTCGTGGATGGAATGGAATGGAATGAAACGGGTTCCAACGTGAATAGCGATGAGCAAGCCCTTCGTGGGGGAGAGGGGGGGCGTAGGTAGCGAGACATGGAACCCTCAGATTCGGGAATAAGCTTCCGTCCACTGCCGGAGGGTTCCACCTTTCCCTCCCCATCCAGCTCCTCCAGCTCCTCCTGCTCCAACCTGCTCCAGTCCCGATTGCCAAGGGGGAGGGTCCATCGTTGACGCGGTGGCTATACTAGTAGCTGCAAAGGGCCCTACGATGGATCCATACGCACCACCCAAGTGCATACCTAGTAGTAAGTACTTACTCACTTCAAGACTATTTTAGTAGATGTCGAGAAGGATGGATGAATAGATGGTACCTGACTAGCCTACCTAAGTAAGTAAGCAGGTTCCCAGATCGTAGGTACGTGCCCCCCTAAGGTATAGCCCCTCCTCCTCCGTGCCTTCCAATGGCTACTTACATGTACTCACCTACACGATCCGGCTCTCAGGTTCATTATCATCTTGGACCATGGATCTTTAAGGTTCCATGCTCACGACTGCCGGGTCAACCGTCCACTTGCACCATCTCGCATCCATCCACGGTCCATGTCACCCCCCGGACTGGGGTTAGCAGCAACTTCCTCCACCTCCTCCTCCCTTCTGCATTCCCCCCCTCATAAATCCAGACTGCCGCGGTTTCGAATTCTGGTCGACGGGCCCCGCCCTTGTGCCGGCTGCTTGCGACCTTTTATCGGCCGGGTCGCCGGATGCTTTGGCATGGCGAAACCTGGACCGATTCTTCTTTCCCTTGGCGCCCCCGGGAAAGACGGCATCGGATAGACGGGCCCGCCCGGCTACGGGACCGAGACCTCCCTCGCCACGCCACGCCCCCCTTCCCCGCGGTCGAAAGTGTCTTTTCCCACATGTGGTGGCGGCGACGAGGGAAAGGAGGACCGGGCGCGGGCGCCGTTGAAACGCAAATCTCACCCGGACCGCTCTCGCCCCCTCCCTCCTTCCCCCTACGACGTTGCCATGGGCAGCCTTGGGCGTTTCTCGGCCTCGTGTGTTGTGTGTGTGTACGGCCTTGGGTTGCCGCTGGTTCCGGCGCGGGAGGCCCGATCAACCGACACGATATTGACCCTCAAGGGGGGGGGAGCGGTCAGCGCTGGTCGTAGGATCGGCGCGGTTGTTGCCGCGACGGGTAGCCAGTATGGTTCTGTCCACAATGCGCCGCTTCTGAAACACATGGCCCTCGGGCATCTCACATTGGGGCGTCACTGTGCTTAGACGAGGCGTGCAAACGGGCGGTGGGGACGGAATGCGTGTTTTCGTAGTACAGGCGTCGCGGCCGCGGCCGCCGGCCGGCCCGCCGGCCCGGGAGGCTCAGCACTTCTCTACGCACGTAATCTTCAGGCGCGGCTGCGTCGCGGTGCGCGTGGCGTCGATGGCCTCCTGGAGGCCGCGGCACCAGGCCAGCTTGATCTCGTAGCCCCAGTTCGGCAGCGCGAGGTCGACCTCGAGCTGCCGCAGCGCCGACAGCCTTTCCAGGCCAGCCACGAGCCACTGGCGCGGGAGGCCCTCGCACTCGCGCGCCGGCTTCGCCGCCACCCCCTGGGGCAGGTCGTCCGAAACCCAGGCGCCAAAGGGGCCGTACCCGGCGACCCGGAGCCGCAGGCCCTGGAGCCCCTTCGCCCAGAACCCGCACAGCTCCAGCCACTCGCCGGCGTACCCCCCGGACAGGTCCTTCGCCAGGACGTCGAGGCGGACGTAGCGCATGGCGTTCTGCTGCCACGGCCGCAGCGGCTTGACGAAAGAGCGCGCCGCCCACAGGCCCGACGCGAACCAGTTGACGAACTCGAACTCGTTGACCGCCAGGGGGATTCCGCGCATCTCGTGGTAGAGCTGCCGGTTGGCCCGGAGCAGCGCCGTCGGCATGCCGCCGCACGGCCGGAACGGGGAAAGGAGCCCGGGTTCGGGTTGTCGCGGCCGCCCGGCGGGAGGGACGCCGGGCGCGTTGCCTATGCCGTCTTTCGTCGTGGTCCGACCGTGTATCCTCCGGGTGACGTACGGGTTGTAAATGGGGGTAGGGTACCACGGCGTGATCCTGCCGGGGACGGTGGGCTGGGAAAGATGCACCCACTTATACACCTGGAGCCGGAGTTCGAACGGCAGTGCCATGAGCGGGAATGACTCGGGGCCAGGGGCCACGCTCGTGCTGGCTTTCGTCCCGGTCGGCTCCCCGGATTCCTGGTCGTGCGGGCAGCCGTGGCTACTTCCGGTACTTGAGGGTTCCGAGGCCTCCTTCTCCTCCGCCTCCTCCTCAGAACTATACCGGGCCTCATTCAGTTGCATGGCTTGGAATAACCTGATGGTCCCCATTTCCATGCCCTCTGCCGTACAAGACAGTGCTAAGGGGGGAAGAGCTTCGGACATTGGCGTCTTGAGTGACCGAAGGAATCCGTGTTCCCTAAAGCCCGACTACTGCTCAAAGACGGCTAATGCTGCTTTTACGGGACGCGGGAAAACGCAGAACGCGGAAGAAGAAAGGTGCGCGGCTCAACCGAATCCGAGTCTAAATGCGTACGGTGTAGACGGTAGGAGAGGGGGGGGAGGCGTGCCTTTTGGCCAATTCTGCCGAGCAGGATAAATAGAAGGCCTGGTACATGGGCTATATAAAGTTTGTGTGCACTGCCCGGGCGCCAATTTGTGGCGGTGGCCACGTCTTGCGAGGCCTCTTCCACCAGGCGATGCCACGAAGCAGCGCGCCGCAGAAGGAACCAAACACTCCAGCTATGATTGTCATGACAAGGCAAATGAACGGCGCTCTCCCTGCGTGCTAGTCGCTCGGCTACGTTGCCATTCGCTGGAGCGCATGCCGTCAGCTTACAGGCCGAGCTGGTGTCCTTCTTTGCGGCCAAGACACGGCTGGCCACATGCTGCCAACCAATCAGGGCGAGTGGGTGTGGGCAGCGGTACGCGACGACTCCAGCTGCTTTCAACGTGGTCTGACGAACCGGGCGAGGGTGTTTGGCAAGAAAGGACTCAAACTAAGGGTGTTCTTCGCGTGGTGAGCCAGTTACCCTTTGCAGTTGAGTCACTTTTTTTTTTGGCAAACCGCCTGGCCAGGGAGCCTTAGTTGCTGACAAAGTGGCGTCTTACGTATGGCCATGTCTACTAGACAACACCAGCCCTTCACCACGCCAATGGCCCCTCTGTCATGTGAAGTCCACGTTGCTCATCAAGTATCAAGCATCTCATGGGAGTGAGCAGCGGGGTTGCCAGTGGGGCGGCCATCGACCATCCGTGGTAGATGAGTTCTCTGCAAGTAAGCAGGCAGGAGGGCTTGACCCTAGAGTAAGCGGAGAGACGGCTACGACTCAGTGCCATAACACCGAGCCGATGGGCCCGGCGGGCATGGGCACCGGTGGCACCTGCGGGAGCTCGGCCTTGGTGGTCGCTTTGGCAATTTCGGCCAGCGACAGACCCTTGGGCTTTTCCGCTGCTTCGGGTGCCCGGTCCGGCATCTCGACGTCTTTGACTTTGGTCGACACACCGTCTTCATCTTCGTCGTCCTCGTCGTCTTCGTCGTCGTCCACAAGCGATTTCCTCAGACCGGTCCGGACGTTCTCGATGCCCATGTCGTACTCCTCGGCGGTAAAGAGGTCGCCGTCCTCCTCGTCGGTGTATCGCTGCACCCGCTCCAAAAGGAACTTGGAGGCGGCATTCCACTTTTGGTCAAGTGCCTCCTCCACCTGAGCGTTGCCGCCCATGGCGGTGAAGACCTTGCGGCCCTCGTCCATGGCGTTTTCGACGTCGGGCTCGGGCTTCTTCCGCAGGATCTGGAGGAGGATGTTTTCCTGGGTGCGCCCGGGGAAATTAGTCGAGGGGTGGATGGCGACGCGGGAGAAGATGTCCCGGTTGTTGGACATGACCTCCAGGATGGACTGCAGGTTGTGGTGCAGAATCTCGGCGGACGCCTGGAGAGAGTCGCTGACGGGAGGGGGGAGGGCCGGGTCAGTCGAGGCGCGCATCGGGTAGAAGGCAGCGGCAGCAGCGGCAGGGAGGCGACCGACTCACAGATTGGGCAGAGGGTCCGGATGGCTGTGGATGACATCTTTCTTGACGCTCTCGATGCTGTTGGAAAGCTGGAACAGGCGCTGGCGCGTCTGCTCGACCGCCTTGAGCTCCTCGGGCGTGAGGTTGAGCGAGGCCATCGCGGGCGCGTCTTTTCGCTCGGAGCGGCGCGGGAGAGAAATGCTATATGAATGCCTTTCTTGGAATGAACGAAGCTGGCGAGCCTGACGCCCTGGGTGGATGAAGGTCTCGCGGAGCGGCCGGTGGGCGGAATGAGAGATAGGTAGATAATGCCGAGGCTGGGCACTTATGGATGGTGTGAAAGACCGACCGCATTGCGCTGAGCCACTGTTAAAGTATGGAATTCGGAGGAGGGGCATGCTCGGGTACATACATGTTAGTACCTTTTGACTAACCCCGCGGCCGTAGGAGCTCCAAAACGCTTCGCGCATCCATGCTTTTCATAATTCGTCCAGTTGTATGGGATGAATATGAAAAAATGCAGTATCGCGAAATCAACGGTTTCTAGTCTTTCAGCCTGCCCGTTTCCTTCGATGGCTACCGACGCGATCACACTTGTAGATTTCTTTGCCGCGGTGCATTCCGGTGGCCGTATATCGGGGCTTCCAGCCGCCTCGGCATGGGTGGGATACATGTAAACGCGGAGGTAACTGGTACACCGGTCCTTTTATTGCATCCTTTACCGTAAGGGCAAATGGGACGAGACGGGCTGCTAGCGGCCTCTGCATGCGGCAAGTCTTCATCCCAAATCGGGCAGTTCATGGTCGTCGGCTTGCCGTGGACATAAGACGGGCTGACGTACCGAGTGCATTTGGGGAGGGGGAGCCTTCATACTCCGCACTCGATCGTCAGGGTCCCCCTCCTGCAGGCCAACCCAATCAGCCGGGCCCTTGACCCTCCATGGCGGCGAACTTCCAGTTGGAAAGCAGTGTGGGAAAACCACTCTGAATTAATTGCGACAGCCTACTTGAGTACTTTACTTACTTAAGTACCTGTTCTCAACCAGGTACTTACCTAACATACTCGGGCATTTCAAGTACTTCTTCGATAAAAAAAATAACAAATCCAATTGGCCATATAACTAAAGTAGCTAACCAGCATATCCATCGCCGTGCCATGCCATGCCATGCCATGCCATGCCTATGCCCATGCGCCGCCATGCCATGGAGGGGGGGAATGCGGGTTGAAGAAAAAAATAGGTATCTTCTATAGCAGAAAATCATTTTGGTATGGCCGGAAAAGCAGAACAAAAACTCCACATCAACCCTCTCGTAATATCGTCGTCACATGTACGCCTTTTGTTTTTTATTCCCTGTCTGGTCGACAGTCCGTCGGCGGCAACGGGGAGGGGGTTCAGCTTCACTCGCCATGGGAACCGGCTTGGTCGACCAGGACGCGTTTCGTCGGCCGCCCGGAACTGTCGACGGGTGGGTATCGCGCCTTGCGCTCGAGTTCGTCGAGGGGAAGGAAGGAGCGAATGTACCTGGGGGGAAAGGAAGAAAGACCGCGTTAATATTCAAGGATACATAGCACATTTGGGCGGCATCGTGGAAGGGAGAGGGGAGGACTTACTTGCTGATGGCATTCTCGTGCTTGGAAGGATCGAAATCCCAGGCGTCGAATCGCCCCTGCGTGAGCGTGCTCCACACGAAGCGCCTCTTGCGCTGGGACTCCAGCACGTTCTTCGTAATGGCGTCGAAATCCCAGAGGCCCTGGGCCTCGGCCACGAAGCGGGAGTAGGCCTCCTCCTCCTCGGCCGTCAACTTGCGCTTGCCCCCCTCGCCCCCCAGCTGGGCCAGGTTGACGAGCTCGTGGGGGTCCTGCTCGAGGTTGAAGAACTGGGGCGGGTCCGTCGGGCACGTAATGTACTTCCAAGGCCCGCGGCGGATCATCATGAGGGGGCTGATGGTGCCCTCGCCGAGGTACTCGGCGAAGACGGTGTCGTGGCCCTGCTCGCCCTTGAGGTGGGGGAGGAGCGAGATGCCGTCCATGGGCAGTTGCGGCAGGGCCTTGGTCCCGACCAGGTCGCACAAGGTCGGCAGAAGGTCCAGTGTCGACACGTTCTCCTTCACCCGGCGCGGTTGGAAACGTGACGGGTCCGAGACAAGCAACGGGACGCGGACAGACCCCTCGAAGTAGCTCATTTTGTACCTGTACTTCAACATCAGCGCCAAGGCCCCGGACTCGCCCGTGGGATAGGGGAAACTGGGTGTACGCGGGGGTTGCGCGTATGCCGATTACCAGAGCGAGAGGGGGGAAACTTACCACAAGCCACGTTCGCCCAGCATGTCGCCATGGTCCCCACTGAACACAATGATGGTGTTCTTGTCCAGATCGCAGGCCTTGAGCGTCTCCAGGAGTCGGCCAATGCAGTCGTCGACGTAGCTGACGGCACCGTAGTAGGCCCGGCGCGCGCGCTTGACCTGGTCGTCGGTGAAGTCCTCGTCCCACAGGTCGCACACCTTCATCAAGCGCTTGCTGTGTGCATCCTGCTGCTCTTTGGGAATTTTCACGTTGGGCAGGTCGATGTCGACATCCTCGTACAGATCCCAGTACTTCTTCTCGATGGTGTAAGGATCATGGGGGTGGGTAAGCGAGACCTGGCGAGCAAACCCGGCGTTAGTCACAAAAATAAGGGGGCACTGGCGGTGGCGTTTTCCTTCCCCGTCCCGAGCCACACGACATCGGCCAAGGCGGACTCCCCGCCCCCTGGGCGTTTTTCAACATACCGTCAGACAAAAGGGCCTTTTCTCCGGGCCCGCGCGGACGTGGTCGTAGAGGAACTGCTTGCTCTTGAACATGGACTCCTCGTCGTAGTCCAGCTGGTTGGTACGCACCGAGGTGCCGGCCTGCAGGATGGAGCTCGCGTTGTGGTACCACTCGAGCCGGCGGTCCGGGTGGTCCCAGTCGACGGCCCAGCCGAAGTCGGCCGGGTAGATGTCGGGGGTCAGGCGGGTCTCGTAGCCGTGCAGCTGGTCGCCCACGAAGTGCATCTTGCCCGCCAGGGCGGTGTGGTAGCCCTGGCCGCGCAGGTAGTGCGCATACGTGGGCCAGTCGCTGGCGATCTGGCTGGCGTTGTCGTACGCCCCGATCTTGGTGGGCAGGAGGCCCGTGATCAGGGACATGCGCGACGGCCCGCACAGCGGCGACGGGCAGTAGGCCGAGTCGAACTGGACCGACTGCGCCGCCAGCGCGTCGAGGTTGGGGGTTTTGATCTGGGACGCGGGGTTGTACATCTTGAGCAGAGGAGCCGCTAGCTGGTCCGCCATGATGAAAAGAATGTTGGGCTGTTCCCCCGAGGCAGCCGGGGGCGCTGGCCAACAACCCGTGGGGGGTAGGGGGGCAGAGGCAGAGGCAGAGGGAGAGGGAGAGGCAGACGGACGGCCGTTGCCGTTGGTATGGCCATGGGCCAAGCCATTGACGTGCCCGTTGGTGTGCCCGTTGGTGTGCCCGTTGGCCACGGCTGCTGCTGGCTGGCCGTGACCGTTGGGGGGGAGGGGGGCCGTCTCCGACGAGGGGAGGGTGCCCGAGTTGATAGAGTTGAGATCGGGCGCCATCGCGAGTTTGCGCTCGAGGGCGAAATGGGGGATGGCCAGAGAACCGGCACGTGCAGGAGCAAAGCAGAAACGCGAGAACAGTACAGACTTGGTCTCAAGCAAGACCCTGGGCAGCAGAAAAGGCGAAGAGATAGATGATGGAAGACAGAAAGCTTGAACAGCAAGCAGCAGTACCTCGGATACGGCGCTCAGCCAGACTTGAATAAGTACTGACGGGGCCGGAGGCGGGAGGTATAGCTGGAGGAGAGAAGTGTCCCGTCGGGCCCTACAGAAAGCAGGCTGACCGGGATGCACGGTCGAAGGAGATGACGAGAACAGGAGACCTTACAAGGCGCAATACCTGGCTATAGTGGTGAATCAACGAGGAGATGGACGATCCGGGGGGCTAGATGATCCACTGGATGGAGAGGTGTCCCGTACGTCCCTCTTTTTTTTTCCGGACCGTCCGCAGACAGGAAGACAGGACGAGGGCCGGGCTTTATGGATGAGCCTGTCTTGCGTGCGAATGGCGAATATCACGTCTGACACTCTGACACCGCTTATTTAGTCCGCTTTCGCCCAAAGGACCCTAGGCGGGTTCATAAGCAGCAGCTAGGGACCCCCCCAGACAACCACCCAGAGCCCATCCGATCCCATGACGGCTATGCCTCATGCCGTAAAGCGTAATTGCCAAGAAGCCTAATTGCTTCTCTGCCTTCCTCGGGCGCTTGGCACCAATTTCCAGGGCCTTTGTGGGGTACAGGGGTGCGGCTATCCGTCCGCCTCGCATCCCCTTGCGTCCAGATAGGAGGACCAGTTGTCAGGCAGCACGGGACGGCGAGCTGCAGGCCAGCCCGTGACAGGAGGAGGGAATGCGTCGTCATAAATTTCCCACCCACACACACACCCCCAACGCGTGTAGGCCATGGGCAACAAAAAGAGGAGCGGGCCGATCACGTCCACTGTCACGAATCAGCGCGCGCGCTCTCTCTCGTTCACTGCTACTCCCGTAGCCGGATGGGAGACGTGGGCAAGATGGATGACCCCGACTGCCTGGCTAAGTGGTTGTACGGGCGGGCGGCCATGGACAACACATAATATCCCGAGTTATGCGTTCACCGTAGGGGGACTTCGGGGGGGCGGGGGAGGAGGGGCTGGAGGCGGGCCCATGAGTGATTCCCCGAACCTGGGGAGCTTTCGTACCTTGATTCATAACTCTCCGAGAAACGAACCATTCATGCCTCAACTACGTGGTCCCACTGCGGTTGGTAAGCCGGGACAGGTAAACACGAGGCTGTCCAAACCGCGAACGTAGCCCGGGTTCATCACCGTCGTCTTGGTCAAAGGGAGCCGGCTCGGCCACCGACAACCCGTGCTCGTGATATGGCGTGCTTTCGTCCCGGATCTGGGGGAGGGCGGCCCAATCTGAGCATTCTGCCCCTCCCCCACCAAGCACGGTTGTGTGGATGCATGAAGGAAAACGGCCGGGCCACGCTGCCCCAGCACGTCGCGAGATCCATTGATCACGGGGTACACCCGGCGCCCGTCGAAGCACCGAGCAACTGGGATCTCGTGCTTCTTTGCTTCTTGTGCTGCTGCTGTTGCTGCTGCTGCCGCCGCTTCCTGCTGCTCCTGCTCCTCCCCCGGCCCCGCTGTCCCGTGGTGGTATTGTGGGATGGGTTCCATGGGATGGATGCTTGCAATGCCGCCAACCCCGCTGAGCTTAGTGGCAAGATAAGCTTAGCACGTCTGCAGGGGCCCCTACAAGGTGCAGGCCATCGGTGCTGACTGATACGAACCCATAGCCGTTGCGGTCATTGCATCGACCCCCGAGGTGTGTCCCGCCGAATAAATCAAGGCGAGGGTGTGTGTGTGTGTGTGTGTGTGTGTGTGTGTGTGTGTGTGTGTGTGTGTGTGTGTGTGTGTGTGTGTGTGTACGCGCGTGTGCCTAGACTCCTCCTTGGTGCCACCGGCGAGGGTGGATGGCGAGGATGGATGGATGAATGGAAAGCGGCGCTTCGTTGCGCAGCGATGCGCTGGAACGAGATAAGATGGCAATGCCGATCATCCACGGGCCTAAATGCTCCTCCATCCGCCGGCTTGTGTGTGGCAATCAAGTGGGCCGGCGTCCTCTGCCTACCGGCCGGTCGTGGTGGCTGGATATTGTGACTGGGCTGCCAAGATGCTGGCAGTGTGCCCGTCTGCCTAGCACAGCCAGGGGGTAACAACCGTCATTATCAGCTGCCCGCAGGCGAGACATGATCAACCGTCCAAATGCAGGCGGCCAGCCACTGGGGCGCAGGGCGGTCTGCGGCTATCGGGGCCGGCGTTGTTTGACGACGGCGAGGCCGAAAGCCTGCAGCCCAAATGCCCCCCCCAGAGCCGTCTAGCCGCCGTGACGACTCCCGCAACCTTCGCACCACCACCACCATCACCCCACGTTGCCGACCGAGAGCCACTGCCTGAGCGTGCGCAGCGAGGCCGCCCGTCCTTCGGAGAGGAAAGCTCGTTCGCCATAGACAATACTGGACACGGGGGGGGGGGGGGGGGGGGGTCTTTGGTGTCTGCGCCTGCCATCGGATACGGCCTGGCTTGTCTGCCTGGGGTGGGCATCCACCGGCAGGCCGAGCCGCGGCCGATCTCTTCGAGACCAAGATCCCGGCGACCATGTCGGACCCCAGACTAGGTAGCTGGCGACGCAGGCCCAGGGTTTTGACGGTGAACATCATCTGAACCGTTGGCCGCGCCTCGCACCGGTGAGCGCTGCTGGTGGATGGGCGGGCATGCGGGCGGGCGAACGCTGGCTGGCCCGGACGCCCACACACGCAGGCTTGATTGGTGGCCCCGGCCTCGAGAAAACTCACCACGGGACGCCGTGGTGAGTGGGCATGTGAGAAAAAGGTGCGGCGGCTGCGGTTACGCGGGCACGATAACAAGCCTTGGCGGTGGGAATAGACGGCGAGGAGAACATCCATGGACGCCCGGAAACAAACAGCGGGCCACCCGAGCCCACCACGGAGCGCACCCGGCAGAGGCGACCAGCACATTGGCGGCCAGCCATCTTGCCGCCGAAACACCACCCCTGGACATTGGGCACCAGTCGTGATGCGTTGTAAGAGTGACGACGGGAAACTTGGCGATAATGACTAGCGTATGTGGGGTTGAGACACTCGCCCATGCATCAGGTCAGTATAGCATTGCCTGATCCAGTAGCGACAAGACGATTGCAACTCGCTTGTCAGCAGGTGGCGTCCACATCATCCGCGGAGATCGTGCAGGATGGCCAGGCTGCGCGGCGCCTGCTCGTACACCAGTTGCCGGCCGCTTTTGTCGTCGCTCCTTGCTGGGCGGGCTGCTGCTGTCATGATTCACGAGACCCCCAAAGCCAACTCCACGCGCGTCTGCACGACTCTTTGATCAGTGCCGGCGGCGAGCCCACTTTCCCATGTACCGGCAACGCCTGGCTGAAATAGTCTTCGGCGTCCTTGTCTGCCGCTGGACCTGCATGGCCCCATGATATCAACAGCCACGTGAGCAGAGAAAAAGGGGCGCCAAGAGCCTTGTATGCCCGGCCGCCTCGGACTTGCATTACCCACCCATCGGGGCCTGCATAGTGCCCCCCCGGCCTTTGCAGTTGAACCCAGCCGGCTCCCCGACCCCAGTCCAAACGGCGGATGATGAGCTGGCGTCGCAAGCCCGCTGCAACCCTAACTGGCTGTCGCGGCCGACTTGTCTTGCGGGCACGACGGCCCTCGTTACGTAGCGGAACCAATAAGAGAACGGGCGTGTGGTTACCACGCAGTGTCCGGGCCTCCCCGTCGGGTAGGCAACCGGGCTGCCGGTGTGACGGAGCGCAGGAGTCAAAGCGTATGTATTAGATATCACACCCTGCAGCAGGATCGACGGCTATTCCACCGACCTCGGGCGTCTATGCATATTGCTGCTGTTTAACCTCGTCGCCGGGTTGTCGGGCCCTTGCTCTTTGGGGTCGCGGTCGAAACGCCGGAGCTGGAAGAAGTCGCCACGGGGGCTTCCTTCATCTTTCCTCGCGCCTTGGCCGAGGGCGCGTTCCAGTAGTACACCATCTGCGCGGCCAGGACGCAGTTGAGAGTGAAGCCAGCGATGAATCCATACAGAATCAGCTTATCGTCCACCTCTTGCAGGGTCGTGAAGATCCGGGACAGGGAGCCGGCGAGGTAGTTGAAGACCTGGGACGCCTTGTTAGTCGACATGGAACACACGTTACATCATTGCCCAACCGAGGGAGGGCCATGCGCCAAGCGCCTTATGGCGGCCTACAGCAGCGAAGCCAGTCCGGAAGTTCCACCCGGGGAGGGAATGGCCAAGGGCGAAGTGGGGGAAGAGGGCAAGCAAACGTACCGTAAAGGCGCTCAGCTGTCCCGTGCCGCCCTGCGACCAGATGGCAGCAATCTGGGGGACCTTGCTCGCAACGCCGAGCACGCCCGCGCCGGCCTGCAGGTAGCTCAATGTCTGCATATCCAGCAAGCTGTCGTTGAACAACGAGACCACGCCGACAGCGAGGGCCGCCACGAACAGCGCCGCCATGGTGGCGCGGCCGCTGTAGTTCAGAACCAACACGGTGATGATGACATTCTGGCCCAGGATCAAGGCCGTCTCGCCGTAGGTGCTGAACGGGAACTCGTTGCGCACGTTGTAGGCCAGCGAGATGAGGTAGGACGACGTCTCGAGCAGGTACGAGAGGAACGAGATGCCCGAGGACGACTTGGAGCGCAGGAGCTTGACGATCTGGGGCACCTTGACGATGGACGAGGCCCCGATGATGCCGATGCCGAGGCCCTTGGAGATGGCGTACTTGACGCACTCGGTCGCCGTCGGGTCGAGGTCCAGGATGAGCGCCTTGTAGCAGGTGTCGCCGATGATGGACACGCCGAGGTCGGCGATCGGGGCCGGCAGACTGTTGGTGATGGGCTTTAGGGGCTCCAGGGCCGACTTGAGGGCTTCCATCTTGGCTCGATGGGGGCGCGGGGGGGGGGGACGCGGTGCACTCGGTGGGCGAGGACGGGAGCGAAGAGCTTGGTCGCTTCCGTGGGAGTGCTCAGGTTTGGCGAGTGTTGGAGGGCCGGCTGTCGCGGGGGTTCGCACGAGTAGGGGGAGGAGGAAAAGGAGGGTTGCCGGATCGCGCAAAAAGTGAAAACTGGCGTCTCCCGTGGATTTCAGGGTCGAGAACAAGGGTCGTCCTCCAATTGGCGGCGACAGGGGCTCCCCAGCGAGCCGGGTCAGTGGGGCCACTGTATGTACCTAATCGGCAGGTGCTTTTTTTTCAGCGCCGTGGAACTCACTCTTATCACGACGTCAACTCATAAGACCACTTGCAGCCGGTTCGCGAGAGGAACTGGAACTTGTCTGAGGGCTATGAACACTGGCAATCAGGAAAGAAAACAACCACAACGGATCAATCTAGCGCATTTCAAAAGTACGGGAGCACCCGAAGTGGGTGCATACCTGCGTACCTTGGTAAGCATGTAAAGTATGTATGTACCTATACGTGCAAGCCACCCGCACCTAAGACGGTGCGCCCTGGCGGTCCTACCCAATTGGCATGGATGGATGGGCAAAAGGCGCTTCCATACCTCTTTAGTACCTTCTACCATCGAGGTATTGAATCCACGCAACCCACTGCATCCGGGGCCCCGAGCTGACACTTCCGACCTCTCAGCTTCCATTTGCCTTCGATTCATTCCACAAAGGAAGCTCAGATCGCAACAGGCCTTCGCGTCGCTGCCATCCTTCATTCAGACGGTTTGAAGTGTCTGCAGTGTGTCATCCGATGCGTAAACGCCTAGGCTTTGGCGGCCTTCTTCAGATAGTCATTGAGCGCCGCCTTGCACTGGGTCAAATTGCTCTTCGGCTCCCAAGTGTTCTGCGAGGTAGGATAGCCTTCCCATTTGACACAGTATTCTGGTGAAGCGTTCTTTGCCAGGCGGTGGTCAACGATGGCCTCGACATTGTACTCGCCGCGCTTGTTAGCGGAGGGCTTTCTGCCGCGAGCACGAGTGGGCTTGGTGACCGATGTGGTAGCTCGAGATTTCTTCGCCTGAGTATTTCTTGTCAGCCCATGTATCTGTGGAAGTTGTAAGCAGGTGAAGATTTACCTTGTCTTCGGCGGCTGCTTGGGCTTGAGCTTCGGCAGCCGCAGCCGCAGCTCGGACGGATCGGCGCGGTCCCGTCTCATTGGCAGAGGAGAAATGATGAGAGGCGTTCTGCCGGCCACTACCGCACGAGGCGATGCGGGAAGCCGGCTTGCTCTTGGTCGCCGAGGGGATACCAGCGGGCCGGCCTCGTCTCTTGGCATTAGGCTGCTCCAAGAGGCCTGCGTCCTCACTTTGGGGGTCGGCTTTGGGCATCTTGGACGTACGGCCACGCTTCTTAGAAACAGGCGTGGGCCGAGCACTGTCGACATTGTTGTCAGTGCCAGGATTCGAGGTCTTCGTCGCCCTGCCTCTGCGAGCTCCAAGCTTGACGCTGGGTTTGAACTTGGAGAGGGCGAGCAGCTCGCTGTCGTCGGTGCTGCTCTCGTTGTCGGATTCTTGGCCGTCATTCTCCACATCAGCAAGCGAAACAATGGAAGCAACGCGCTTCTCACCGGTGACGCCACGCTTCTGGCGTCCGACGCGGGCTGTACTGCTAAACGAAGCACGACCTTTGGCCTTCGTAACACCGTTACCCTTGACCTTGGCTCGCAAGGCATCAGATGCATCCATATCATCGCTGTCTCCATCGCTGCTCTCCTCAAGGCGCTCATCCTCGACGCCAACACCCATGATGCTAGTAAGCAGGTTAGTAAAATGAAGATGTGAAGGAAGGGTCTGGAGTTACTCGGAGCTGACTCGTCTGCGTTCGAGATCGAGATCCTCGTCGTTGTCGGATGCTAGAAGCGGCATATTGGCAAGCGGGCGTTCCTGTGGTGCTGAATGAGGGTGCCGATTAGCCTGGTAAACGATGGCTCGCTACGCCTTGCATCATTAAGTATCACGGCGACGACTTGGGTGACGAAACTCAAGTCGTCGCGGCCGGGTGTTTTGTTTGGTTTGACATACCGGTACTTGGAGCCGACGGGACTGACGTGGAGTGTGTAGGATGAAATCCCTTGGCAGGCCTCGCAGCGTTAGAAGTCGGTGACATCCGACGCGAGGAAATTTGATACGCGACGCGTGAAGAGGGCAACACGAAACCAGAACGTTTAAGCTTGGGTTTACGTACCGGTCGCGCTCGTTGTGTTTACCGACACCTGCCCGATGTTGGTAGTTGCAGTGAAAAAAGATAGGTGAGGAAGGCACGGCCCGTACCGAGTCACGGGTTTGGAATGGATGCTTGTGCAACCCCCCTACTTCTTTACCCAGCCACCTTTTTGGAAGATGGAGGATGGAAGATGGTGAGTGAGTGAGTGAGTAGGTACTTCTATAAAGTCTGTACAGTTGGGTGGCTGGATGTTTTTACCTTTTAGAAATGTTTACTTGTTCGGTACTTGTTATTAGTGGGGTAGATATTGCCTTTCGCCTGGAAATATGTCTAACAACCAACCCTCTCTCGAAAATCGCGGAAGAACACCAGTTTCTGCTTCCTGCCCCCCGAAGAGAAGATCACGGTTCACAAGTATGGACTGCCTATCGTGACCACCTAGCGGGACGAAAACTTGAAAATGATCGAACACGGTACGTTAGATATATTCATGGGACTGTGCTAGCCCTTACGCAGACCGCACGTCTTGCCGCCCGAGCTCTTTGAGCAACACGATGCACTACAACAGGTACTTGTACTTTCGGGCCATGTCACGCGATCCTCTGGTGAAGCAGATACCATAAACATGGAAAGCTCAGGTCCATGGAAGCCCTCTTCACTAGACGACTAGTAACAGTTGCAGTTCGCCTTGACGCATCCTTCGTGGCACGACCAACAAGCCACGTCCGTTGCTCCTCATACAGCCGCTCTCTCGAATGACCCAGACCACTTCGTACATTCGTGTCATTTCGTTCAGTCGAGCTCGTCTTCATAATCATCGGGGAGCTCTTCGAAACGACCGGACTGCTGGGCTGTTCGGACCGGATTCTCGGCAGAGATGACACCGTTCTTACGCAGTCTGGGAGATGTCAGTATACCATATGGACAGAAATAGCTGTGGATCTCACGTACCTCTCAAACAGCACAAACAATTTTTCGGCCTCTCTCTCTTTCTCTTCCTCGCTCATCTCTGGGACATCAGGATGCCTTTCGCGGTCCAGGAACTGCCCAGTCACGGGGTTGACCGGGCGACCCTGACCGCCGCTCCCGACCGAGGCCCCCATTGCATTCTCGGGAACGGACAGGTTTCGGTTGGCGAGGAACCCGGAGGCGAATCCGTAACCAACATTGTCAACAAATACGGAGGGATCTTTGTCGGACATTTCAAAGAACAGATCCGAAATGGCCTCGCGCAATTGTGGTGTCACGGGGTTGATCGAGTTCTTCAGCAACCACGAGGTCAAGGTGCCGCTCCGTCCAAGTACTTCATCGCGGTCCGCCTCGGTTGGTAGGAGCTTCTCGCGTATGGATTGCCGAACGTCCTCCGGCGCATACCCGTGGACCGCCCGGATGACACCCACGAGAGCTGCGACAGGTTCGAGTTCGGCGTCTTTGTAAGCCTTGCTAGCCAGACCCAGGAGATCTATGAGCCGTTGCGCCAGAGCCATGGGCTTTTCCGCGGGGTATAGGACCGATCGCACATCCTCGGCGCCCAGGTCCAGGTTCAGCAGAGCGTTGACCATGCAGCTGACCCGCGGTTCCAATGGCTTGCCCGGGTTGATATGCACGTTGGATAGCAGTGTAATTATGGGCTGGATAGCTGCCGTGAACGAAGAGATCTTGTCCTTGCAGAAATGGGTGACGTTGAACAGAAGTTTGAGAGTTTCTGCCATGGCCATCTCCGGCATCGAAGTCTCAGGGGCCGGCTTAGACGCGGTCAGAGCAGTAGCATGACGTTCGAGGTTCTTGGTTAGAATGCCAGGTAGATCGTGCTTCTCAATCAATGAGTTGAGATCCAGCGTGGTGCCGTACGTGGTCAGAAACAATAACCTCGCAGCCAAGAATTCGTCTTCCGGGTTGTCTGTGCGGACGGAGGCGCACATCTTGGCCTCGATGGGCATATCTTCTGGTGCCCTCTTTATGTCGACATCGACAAGCATCTGGCGCGTCTCGGCTTTCAACAGCAAGGCATTGCAGAGACAGCGCAAAGCGCACCTTGTGGTGTTGGGGGCTGTGCTCCGAAATGCGTGGTTCGCAAGCGTACTGATGCCCTAAAAGCACGAGCATTAGTGGGTGAGGGTTGTCCTAAGGCAGGGGTAGTTTGCCTGTACCTCGTGGGTGAAGATGGGGTCAGCATTTCGGGGGTCTCTGCCGTATATCTTGAGTTCATCCAAGAGGGCATCTCGCTCTGTGAAGCAGTAGTCAGTAGGATGATTTGTCGAGTGGGTACCGGGCCATACTTGAAGGTGACAGTGTTGGGTTCTCGACATCTTTCCGAAGCTCAGCCAAGATATTCGATACGGCTGCAAGCTTGGCTATTGTGCAGATTAGAAAGACGAGCTCAGGTTGAAAAAAAAGGAGGAATACCAACCTGGACCGGTCAAGGACCCCATGGGGGAGTGCAAGCTGCCGTTCTGAGACATTGCGGCCAGCGTAGTGGTTGATTTTCTTGGATTCCTCGCCCGGCTCCCAAGGGCAATGGTTTCTCGACCCAAGTGGGCAATTGGATCTATACTGTTTCGGTATTATGAGCACAAGGGACGGTGGATGACGTCGTCAATGGGGTCCGGTATAGCAAATGAAACAGACAAGATCGGCCTGCACCTCGTCAAAACAGATAGTGTAGGGATAGCGAGCAAGAGTCCCGTGGGATGGTCAATGAGAGTCGGAAGGACGGATCCACGAGACCCAAAAGAGCCAACGACCAAGCCCAGGCCATGCATAGGTATTACTGCCAAAACACTGGCCAGCCTGCGCGGATAGGGAGGAGTGAAAGGGGTAGAGTATGGGAACCAAGAGCGCCGCAAAAGGGACTATCTAACAACCAAAGGAATCCAATATGAGACTGCTGGGCTGACCTACTTTTCAAGAAGTCGGCAATAAAGGTATTGACCGGTTCAACGGCGCCGTGTGACATCCAATGCGTCGGAGACGGGCAGCCGGAGTGGGATGGAATCGATGTCACCCGATAGACTGGCGGCAGCTAGCGCAAGTAGGGGGTCAGTCACCTGCAGCGCTGCTTGCAGATGGACGTATGCGAGGCGAGTGGGAATTGGCTGCAGCAGGCAGTCGGATCAATCAATACTGGACGGGCGATGGCCGGGTTGCTGGGGATGGAGGGATGGATTGGAACCCGAAAGTATGGATGCCCTCGATAAGGCTTTCTCTCCCCTGGATGTGTGAGTTTCCATCCCGAGCCAGCTCGACGCCAACTGGGCTAAATGGACCTCCGCAATGTGGCGCGTAAAGTGCGGGTGGGTCAAGCAGCCCAGCAGCAAACATCCATCCATCCATCAATCCAACTGTGGACTGGAAGAGAAGAGCTGCCTAAGTACTTACCTAGGGTAGGTAAAGTGACACAAAAAGCAATTGCTCCAGAGGCCGGTGATTGTCTTCAATTCCAATACCTTCCATCTATCCATTTGCGAGATTCCCAGGGTCAGTACCTACATGATATATGGTACCTACCTACCTACTTCATTACCTACCACCCGATCTTGTACGCGTGGGCGGAAGGTTCCATGGCAATAGCCAAGTAGTCAAGTACGTTTGCACCGCTTTACCCATGGATCCTTATCATCGTTTGTGATTGATGGATACTGAGGTCGACTCTATGGGAAATATGATACCTATCCCGCTACCAAGGTACGTACTCGATCACAACTCGTAGTACGTGCCAGAGGTGCCGCAGGTAAGGCGCGCGATGCGTGGACCTGAATACCACCTACATATGTAGGTGGTGGTTTTACGCGTTGCTCGCCGTTGGCCCTAGCTCTCGCCCTATAGTAGGTATCACCCGCTAAGTCGCCCCCCCCCCTCAAAGTCAGCCCGCTCGCCCCTACTATGTACAAGCAGAAGCAGCCTCCAGGTCTGATCTGGAGGTGCACGCCCAAGCGGAAGATGGCCCTGTCGATTGGTTAGAACCCCAGCCTCGCCCCACCGTGGTCGGCAGGGGGACCATTACTGGAACAAGGTTGGATGGGCTGGCGTTGCCGTGGAACCCCCCATCCACGTGCGTTCACGCGTGAGAGGCTGGGAGCCACTTTAGCTACTTCCTAGGTAGGCACTGAGCAGGCATGGATACGCGCTCCGCGTTCCGTCCATCGCGTTCGCGAAATCCCATTTATCAATGTCGGGATTGGGTCTGGCGGGTAACACGGGCAGTCCCATCCTGGAGACCGGCAGCTTGCACGACGCGCCCGCGTCCACGTCGTCTCCTCGTCAATACATTTTCAGACGTCGGTCGAAGCCAAACCCGTCTCCTGCCACTCGTTCTCGGGCCTCGTGTGCAGCAACCTCCCAACCCGGCACAACCGCATACAGCCCGCCCGCCTCTCGCCGCCGCTCGTTATCAACAACACACGCCCGAACGAGCCTCCAGCATCACATGAGCCCGGAGCTCTCTCGCCGAACTCCCAACGGTGGTCGTGCAAGTCGAGGAGCGGCGGGCTTGCAGTCATGATCCCGGAAGTGATTGCCCCCACCGGCCTGGAGACCCTTCCTGCTCGACCGCCCACGCCGCCCCGGGAGAAGCCACACGAGTCCGACCTGGCCATCGTGAAGAAGAAGAAACAGATCGCCAGCTCCAAGGCACTCCACACCCCGCCAAGCTACTCGCCAGCATCTTCCGACCTCTCCAACCCGACGTCGCGAAGCATC
Organism: Nigrospora osmanthi; assembly: GCA_029489945.1. Classification (NCBI taxonomy): domain Eukaryota; kingdom Fungi; phylum Ascomycota; class Sordariomycetes; order Amphisphaeriales; family Apiosporaceae; genus Nigrospora; species Nigrospora osmanthi. The sequence goes on from CP120499.1 coordinate 1,521,303, forward strand.
CGGAAGAAGGTCGGCTTCTCCGGCGAGCCGCAGTACTGCGACGCGCCCGCCTATATCGGCGATGGGAAGCGACAACCGACACCCCTCTCAGCTTCGTCCACCACCAGCCTCTCCAAGCCCATCAGGTCCATCCTGAAGCCCTCACCTCCTGTCCTCCTCAACTCCCTGAACCCCCTCGCCGGAACCGACGACGCCTCGCGACATGCGAGCTTCGCCACCATGTTGGAGTCCAACATCAAGCAGCTGGCTGGCGCCGATCGGGCCAACCGAGTCGACGCCTACACGATGCTGGCCCGAGCCCTCAAGACCTCCAACAGTCTGCCTGATCGGATAGCTCTCCGGGCCAAGATGGGTCTTTTCATGCAATTCATCCAGCGCGACATCACGCACAAGACGGTCGAGGGGACCGCTGACTCGTCGCTGGCCAAACACGCCCTGCATCTTCTCGTCACCTTCCTGCACTATCCTGCCATTGCTTCGGCCTTGACCAACGACTTCGGCATTTTCATCATTGACCATTGCATCAGGTCCTTCGACGACGACGCCGTCTCCAAGGACACCGTGAGGCAGCTGGGCATGGTCGTCTCCTCTCAGGACTTTTCCCCCAAAGTCATGACGGCCGACCGTGTGGGCCGCCTCGTCGCCGCGTTGCACTCCATCGAGGACCGCGTGACGGGCAAGAGTATCATCCAGGGGCGTCTTCTCATCTACCAAAGGTTGATCAGACAGGCAAAGCCTCACATGATAACCTACTCCGACTGGATAACCGACCTCTTTACCGACATGCTCAGCACCACCAAAGAGATCCGTGCCACCGCTGTCCAAATCGGCTTGGAAGCTAGCTTCACCATCGCCAAGGAAAAGCAGTTACCCCGAAAAGTGATGGAAACTTTACAACTCACCGTGGATAACACCAAGTATATCGAGTTTTACATTCGGCAGCTCGAGGCCATGGCAGGGGATAGCTCCGAATCCGCCTGGGTGCCCCAGATCTGGAGCGTTGTGACACTAATGATGAGGCACCCTTTGGAACGGTGGGAGTTCCACACCCCGTGGGTGAAAATCCTTCAGCCATGCTTCAACAAGTCGGATCTCACAACCAAGTACGAGGCTAATTACGCGTGGAACCGCTGGGTCTACACCCTTCACACCAATGAGCAGTCACTCAAAAAGGCCATGCCAGTCATTCTGCAACCCTTGGCGAGCCAAATAAGACGGAAGGTCGGCAGGCAATCCGATGAGCTTCGAAGAGTTGTCTGCGGATCGATTTGCAATTTACTGTACTATGGCTTCAAGCCAGGCTCCTCCACGAGCCATATTGACAGTTTCTGGGATACCTGCGTCAAGACCCTGGTTCTGCGTATGGTGAACCCCGACGTCGACTTGCAGTCGTCAGCAAAGCCTTCGGCCTCTGCTCCGGACCTCGTGCGACAAGCAACCTTGATGTTGACGGGCCTGTTCGACTCAGTCACACCTCGGCTATGGAAAGAGGACCGTGTTTGGCACAATGCCTTGGCCAAACCGGAGGAACTGTCCGCTCTGGATCCCAAGTGGGTTCGACGGAATGCACCAAGGGTATTTTCGCTGGTCGTCCCTATCCTGTCCAAAACATACTCGGATTTGGCACGACCCGATTCAGACTCGTCTAAACTCTGGCGAAGACTCGTTGGTGCTGTAGCCTCTGCTGCGAGCAAGGAGATCAAGGTGTCCACGGACACGGCGGTCTTTGTGGCCCACGCGTTCACTTTTTTACACCAAATCTGGACTCGTGGGTTGGCGGAGTCGGAACAGACGCATGCCAAGTCAACCACATTCCTTCAGGCTACGAGCATGTTCCTCGGTACAATGATAGATGCTCTGGGTCTCCTCCCCTTCACCGAAAAACATCTATCGATGACGAAGGAGAACACGTTTGCTCCTCTTGCGACGCCTTCTCAGAAGGCTGGCAAAAGCCAGGGTCTTGTTCGGACTCCTCTTTACCATCTCTTTTCGATGCTGTCGACACTCCCCCCCGGGGGAGAGGACAGCGATGACTTCGCCAATCTACTCGAAGCAGTCATTGAGCCTTTCATGAGCACTAAACCACCCCAAGGCAAGGTTGATTTGGCTCTTGAGTTGATGCAGCTGCTCCCTGGGCACACTGCGGCCCCCTACGGGTCGTGGCTTCTCGTCTCAAGAGTTCTGTCTTCCTCCTTGAAGACTGGCCGGACAACCCAGTCCATCAGCAGTCCCGGTGGTCAGCCTCCCCTTGGTCGCGACTTTCGCGAAATCGTCAAACACCTTGAGAGAGGACTGAGGTCTACGCCAAACCTTTCATGGGCGCAGTGGCGTTCTCTATTCCAATTGCTCGTGGAACGCGTTACTGAAGAAGCTGGGGTAGCTGGCTGCGCAATCGCCGTGATCGAACCTCTTGCCAAAATCCTCATGGACATCGCAGCTGTTGAGCCCGAAACCAAGTCTAGCCAACTATACATCAACGCCGGTATCGAATTGATAACCAATGCCAGGCACCCGCGTGATCGCCAAGCGGTCGAAGCAGGCCGACGGCATCTATGGGGCACAGCGGTATCAGGCTCGAGGGCATCGTCTTTCGATCCCTTTGACTGCTTTTACAAGGCCATCGACCACTTTCTCAAACTTTTCTACGAGCAATGCGGCAGTGGAGAGCTCCATGGGCCGCCGGCTTCGCTTCTCAGCGCCGTTGCCGGATTTCTGGCCAGATGCAACCAGCTCCTCGTTTTCAACGCCCTCGTCAACATCCAACACGGAGTTGGAAAGTGGATCGAGGATGCAGACGGGCGGTACGATAGTCGCCAATCATCTGATGTCTCTGATGCGGTGAGTTCCTCGAATGTGAGTATTTCAGATTCGGCAATGGCTCATAGTGTACAGGTTAAACTGCTGTGGAGCCGGATTTGTAACATCTTCACCGAAGCGGACAACCTCGAGCATGTCCAACTGGATACGATCGAGCCGCTGCTGTGCTGTGCTTTCGGAAGTAGGCATAGACACATTGCCAATACTGTCACGACCATGTGGAACCATGCGTTTGAGCAGAGCGGTGAAATCCAATACCCCGAGAGACTCAAGGCAGCACTCCTGCTCCTCCGTCCATTTGTCGACATCATTACGCCTGGACTGGACATTCCTAACCATGAGCCAAGTGAGGGCCGACCGTCTTTCATCGAGTCGCAGGAGGACCTGGACACGACCGGGCTATCAGCCAGGACATCGCGGGCCAACAGCCCCCGAAATAGCACCAAGCGTTCATCGTCGCGACGCTCAACTCCGGGATCGGTTCAGCTCTCGTCATCTAAGAAACGTCAACCTGAAGATACCCCTGAAGTTGGTCGAACGAGGGCCGCGAAGCGTAATGCCACCCCGCGAGCACGGCACGATGACTCCCAAGTCCAGTTTACGGCCATTGTATCTTCGTCGCCTGGCACTAACGCGGTGTCCCAAGTCTTGACCGAGAGACAGAGAGAAGTTAGGGAGCGACAGAAGGAGAATGCTGCATTGTTTCCCGAAATTTGTTCAAGTGCGGACAAACGGCCGTCATCTTCCGGTTCTATCACTCCCAGGACCACCAGGTCACAGAAGCAGACAACACCCAAGAGTCACCGTACATATGAGGACTACGTGTCTTCGACGCCTACCCCGCGCCGCGGTCAGGCCCTGCTGGTGGACCAGGAACAAGAGCTGACGGATGAAGCACCTTCATCGCCCCCAGAACCACGGCGATATCCTCTCCTGCCAGAACTTCCGAAGCCTCAATCTAGCAGTAGCAGCCTCTTGGACGAGTGGCCGCCTTCTTCACCTATTTCCGGCTCCCCTTCAAACAACCGCCGAGCGTTGGCAAGTGAGCAAAAACCTGCTTTGTCTGCTGATAACGGCTCTGTTGTCCCTGCATCCAGCCACGAGGATTTCGATGAGTCAAGACTCGAAACCGTCGACACAGCCCCTGAAGACGCCATTGAGCATATCGACTTTGAGGATGCCACTCACAAAGGCCTGCCTGGCGCCGGGCAAGTTTTGGAAGTTGCCGTGGCTGGGTTACGACAAGGACCCGAGAAGCAAGTTGCGGGTCTAACTGGTACTACCGCTAGGAGTATCCCTGCAACCCGGACCGCAAGTGGATGCCAGAACCATGCTGGTATTGATGAGGTCGCTGGCCAAGCTTATTCGAGTCCTCGAAGCCTGCGATCCCAAGCCAAAGTCAACCAGCAGATTACAAACGCTCCGGTCCCCAGTGCTCAAACCCAGGGACATTCATTCGATGCCAGTGCTGTTGATGAGCGCAGCATGCTGCGACTTGCGGTTGAGCTCGACTCTAGAAGATGTGTGCCTGCGCCTACATACGAAAACGAAGACGTCAAACAGTCCCGGGAAGAGTCGCCAACTCCAAGACGAGCCTCCGTCGCGGCCAGTGTGGGATCTGAGCGACCGAGTCGCAAATCGAAGAGGAGCAAGACCAAGGCTAATCAATCGGAACCCACCTCGTCCACAGGTGTAGTCACAGAAGAGTCCCAATCAGCTGGCAAGAAATCCAAGAGAAAACGAAGGACCCCCGGCGAGGACAACGAAGAACCTGGCGGCAAGAAGCGCAAGCACAGCCAAGCTGCCGAACCAAACAAGGACACAGAGCCGGAGAGCCCGCCCATGCCCATGCCCAACAATGACAGTAAGACGCTACTATCCAACACCGTGACGAGAGCAAAATCTGATATTTGGGCTAGACCTATCATTGGCGCCGTCCGAGATTTCTGGAGGAGGACTACAGCCAAACTCATCACAAGAATCCTTGACCTCGGACGCCAACCCCCAGGTGCATGAGCCGGGCCGGAACTCAGTGCCGTGCGAGCCAACTGTGGACGACAACGAGGCTGTTCGCTTGCAGATTGCGCAGGAAGCTTCGCAAAACGACGAGGCTAGCACTGCCATGGTAGACTCGCACCAGAAAGCCAAGCCTGAAGCTGTCTTGGCTTCGGGGGAGAAAGAGAAGCAGAACCAAGCAGGGGAAGCCAAAGAAGCGGCCTTTGGAACCGCTTTCGCACCGGTGGAAAACCCCCAAGGAACGGCAGCAGTACCGCCAGAGAGTCAGATGGATAAAATCATGGCAGCGCTGCAAGGGGGCCTCGGTGAGCTGCGCACCGCCACCCTCTCCCGACAAGAAATAAGCAAGATCGAGGACTTGCTCTATGACTTCAAGAAGGAGCTGTACGACGTCGAGAGCCGCGGACGGGAGAAGACGTGAGAATATGTAGCGAGTTGCCGTTTCTGTTTATTTGCCAATTTTTGATACACCATGAGCAGGAAAGGACGGATGGATCTGGCGTGGGACTCCCGCGGAAGATGAACCATTTTGGTTGCCGTCCCCTGCGGTCCGTAGCTCTAGGGGATGACGGGAAAAACAAAAGCCAGGCAGAGAGGGTCCTAGGCAATGACATTAACTCGAATTATGTACTTGGGCATCATCGAATTGGCGTGGCGTTATAGGTATTCTGATATGGAACAAAACGAATGCAACGAGCCAACCTGCTACCTCCATCCCACCCATTCCTAGCTTTCTTTCGGTTTCCCGGCACCAGGGAGCGAGATGACCGCCAAAAATGAAGACGGGCAGTCGATTCGTAGGTTGTGTAACTGCACTTTTTCGGCCCATCCCGCAACAGGAGCGCCGATGGCGTTGCCAAAGTAACACAGGGGTAACAAATAAAAGAATCACCGGACCGTGAAAGAGCGAAAGAGTGCCTCGGGGTGGGAGGGCGATGATCCCCCATTGCCACAATCTTCCGCGTTCCCAGATGCCTGCCTTTTCAGCGACTGGACAGTTGGCGGCGTGGCCGGGGCAGCAGCTTTCCGGCCGTTTATGCCCCGCCCTCTATTCAGCCCGAAAGAAGAGAGGGGAGCCGGTGCGAGGTCCAGGGGGGAGACGTTTTGTTTTGTTTTTCTTCTTCCCCGGGCCTCGTCGCTATTCCGCAGCCAGAAGCCACACGGGCTCAAGGTGTGTGTGACAAGAGTGGCGCAGGTACGCACGCGACGCACGCGCTTCGCTCGATAGCTATCGAGATGGAACAGGCGACGCGCATGCTGTGCCTCGGGGCATGGTTACTTCCGCGAGCACGATACGGCCGGGCGATTTTGGGGCCCCTGGGAACTGATGGTTCGGTGCATAGCGGACCGCCTCGGAGCTGCCAACTCGAGATAGCTACATGCCCGTTTTCAGCGGCCTACTGGGGCGCTGATCTTTTTAGAGACTTTGCTTGTTATCAATCATCGCTTTTGAGCGAGGGGGCAGGAAAGGCCCGTCCCAAACAGGTCCACGCCAGCAGTCCGACGCGAGCCATGACACAACCGGAACACCCAGTTGGGTTCAGTCGGTGCGCCCGGGCTCGACATCGTACTCGACGTCGGTCCGGATGATGTACTTTGCGCCCTTCCGCACCCCCGTGCCTTCGTGCAGCAGAGCGCCTCGGCTCTCCCCGTGGGGGAACAGCGCCACGGAGCCCATCATCGGCCGGACCGGGTGGGCGTTCATGACGCCCTCGACCAAGCTGGGCGTGAAGAAGGTCGTCTCCCCGCCCTCGAACTCGTCGTTGAGGTAGACGAGGAAGGTGAACAGGCTCGACTGCTTGGCGTCGGCGGCCGAGGCGTCGTACAGGTACTTGCCCGTCGTGGGGTGGACGCCCGACGGCGGCCAGGCCCCGTCGAAGTGGCACCGGTACTCGGCGCCGGGCACGTAGCGGTAGACCCGGAAGCGTCGGTTGATGCTCCGGGCCTTCTTGCCGCCCACCTCGGCGGGGATAAAGGGCCGGACGCGGCTCCACAGCTTGTCGTGGAAGGCCTGGTCGATGACCCAATAGACGTTGTGGGCCAGGATGCTGGTCTCGGTGACGTCGTCGCGGAGGGGGGCGTCGGGAAGGTAGCCCACCGTCTCGGTGGCGGCGATGATGGAGCGGCACTCCTCTGCCGAGAGGACGCCCTTCATCAGCGACAGATTGGGCACGGCCGGGTGCTGGTGGTAGGTGATGGGCGGCGCTGCGGCGGCGAGCGGCACGGCATCGTCGCTGCTGAGGTAGAGGACGGCGGGGTGTAGATTCGGGGGCTTCCGTTCCGGGCCCGGCGTGGTCTCGAGAACGGCGAAGCGCTCCTTGACCGCGGGTGGGCACGCCGCGAATATGGACCCGTCCACCACGCTCTGCCGAACCGCCAGGGGCTGCCACGTCTCGTCGCGCAGGTCCCAGAGCTTCTGTAGCGCGATGGGGTCGGAGGCGGTCAGCTTGAGAGCGGCCGGCTGCTTGTCGGCGGTGCCGGTGACCCTCAGCACCGAGTCGAGGACCCGGAGCAGCTCGAGCTGGTTCGCGGTCCGCGGGACCACGGGGCGGCCCGTGTCGTCGCCGTCACGCATCGAAAGGCCGCTCACGACGTCGAGGTCGCGTACCCAGCGGCACAGGGCGCCCAGCTTGGGGGCCTCGTTCCGGATGCGCATCTCGGCCAGGAGCACGAGCGCGTCCGTGTACTTGCCGTCCACCAGGGCGCCCGAGATGCGGGCCGTGAGGTTCGCATCGTCTGTCAACAGCGGGCGGTCAGCTCGTGCGGATGGGGGTGTCGGGGGGCGGCGGGCAGCGGCTTACTCCCGCCCGTGTTGGCGCCCGTGGTGCAGGCCTGGCGGAAGTCGAAGACGGCGGACCGGAGGTCCCGGCAGCCCTTGGACTTGAGAAGGGCCGGGTATCCGGCCAGGGCTCGCAGGGTATCGACGGCGATCTCCACCTCGGCTTCGGACACGACGGCGCCGAGGCTGGTCGGGCCGGGCGACTCGCCGGCGGCTCCTCCGTCACCCGAGTCGGGGGTGGGAGGGGCGCCCGTCGCCGTCTGCCTTTTCTTGTTGGACGGGTCGAGCTGCGCATCGCGCTTGCGCTTGGCGGCGGCCTTCTTGGTTTTCGACATGTTGGGGTCCGTCGGGCGTCGGGACGGGATGCGGGTGTTTTTCGAAGGGAGCTGAGCGGGTTGTTGGTTGTTAGTTGCTAAGTTTGCCCGACATCGCCACTGGGAGGGTGGGAGGCATGAAAAAGCTGGAGAGACGTTCGATGGTGGAGGCTAGAACTTTGGGATCGCCCAACCCTGCCGCACTAATAACTGGACCCTGAACAGTGCTATACAAGTATCATAGTAGGGCTCGTACATACATTATGTACCTACGTGTAGTTCTCGCTTGGATAGGTACACTTGATAGACGACAATGTAAATACAGCCGAGATCTACTCTAGTCCGACAGCTCATTCGCCAATGGCCACAAGCGCCAATCCGCCATGATGCAATCGCAACCCATCGCAACGTGCCCAAGAAATCACACAGAAGGAACAGACAGGCTCGAGTACGTTGAATCTATGAACAACCAGGGCGGCATCCATAACATGGACCTACATGCCTACCCATCATCATCATCATCATCATCATCATCATCATCATCATCCTCCTCCTCCTCCCTCCACCTGTGGTCCAATACCCTACACATCATTCATCCGGCTGCACCAGCAGCCCCGGTAGGACCCGGAGATGCTACCGTCAACCCTCGGCTGTCTTTCAATGTCGAAACGACCACATTCTCCTCGCGATCCGGGTACAAGATGCGGTTGTCGGAGCCAGTGCGATGCGGCAGGCCGCAATCTGGGCCCTCGTGCTCGAGACGGTGACCAAAGTCCGCCAAGCGCCCCATATCCAACGGCGTCGTCCAAGGCTGGTAATGGCCACCGGGTCCCACGAAGCGGTCGCCTTCAAACATTCGAAACACGCCAGACCTAGGAATATGCACCTTCTCGAGCAAACCGGGCCGTGGGGGGAGTCCCAGCTGTGGCGCCAAGTCGGGTCGTGGGGTCGAAAGGGGCTGTGGGCTCGGTTCAGTCCGTGGAGGGGCGGAATACGGCGGTGGGGGGTTTCCATCCGGCGTTCCGTCTGCCGCGGGGTCCCGCGGCCTTTCGGCAATGGACGTCCACGTCGCCAGGACCAGGGCCCGCGTCGGAAGGCCGGGGAACTCGGCGACGGCCAGCACGAAGTCGGCGGGACACCAGTCGCAGCTGCTGGGGCCCGGAAGCGGATGGGTCGCCCACCAGCACTTCTTTCCGCGGCAGAGACAACCCCGGTCACGGGCCAGCATGCAGAGGAGTTTGTCCCCGTCGCGTTTCCAGCGCAGGCGAGGGCGCGATGGTCGGCAGGGCCGGCGGAGAATGCCGGCGAACGCCTTTTCCCATGTCTGCTGATGGGGGCAGATACCGTCCGTCATGGTGTTGATGAAGGCCAGGAGCTCGCCAATGACTGTCTGGCTGTTCCCTGTGATCACACAGTCTTATTTTAGCACCTATCCCTGGATGTTCGCTGTCCGCGGTTTGACACTTACAGTTGCCGCTGGCCGGCACGATGACCGTCTGGGTCTTGGCCAAGAGGAATCCGGGCGTCAGCAGTGGCCGCTCGGATCGTTGCACGTAGAGCGTTTCCTGTCCGACACCGGGAGCCATCGTCCACGTCTGGCACAATTGCTTCAGCAGGGCCGTGGGTTCGGTATTCTTCCTCGAGATACAAGCGTCTATTACATTCCGATGCAAGCGCTGATGAAACGTCGTATAAGCGTAGGGCGAAGAAGGACTTCGACAGCGGAACCTGGCGAGCGGGGGCGTCGGGGCCCCTAGCGAAAGCCATGGCGAGTGTAGCTTTTGGCAGTCGGTACAGAGCACCAGCTCGGCATGGTCCCTTTGGATGGCATCCATGACCATAAAGCGGGAGGCCATGTCCAGCTTCCTGAAGTTCCTGGTACCTAGCGTGTTGAGAAGCCTCCGGGACGCGAGTGCTAGACACGTCGTGGTCGTGGGACGTAGGTAGTCCGTGATGCATAGGAGAACCTCAGTGGGCATTTCTTCTAAATTCGATAACAGATGAGGCGGGAGTAGGACCGGCTTGGCGTGTTCTCCGGCCTCTGCTGACGACTTGTGCGCCAGGCGCTGGATCTTGCGTTTCTTGGCCTCGCGCTTGAGGGATCGTCTGCTCGGGCCCATGCGTTCGGGGGGCCTGGTGTCGATTCTGGCCCCGATTTCGACGGTCCGAGTCAGGGAGTTGGGTAGACCTGCCGGCCCTCCATCGTCGTCGGTGTAGAAGAAGGTGGTATGCTTGGCCACCACCGGCGCTCTCTGCCCCTGCCAGGCCTGCCTTCGCAACTTTCGGTGCGCCGGACAGGGCATCCTGGGCGGTGGAATTTTGTAGTATATACGCGCGACTGGTCCAGAAGATGGAGGAAAGAGAAGTTGGAGGACTGTTCAACGTTACCTTTCCAAGGCGGTCGGGAGAAAAACAAAAAAAAAGGGTTTAGCATATTTAACAGAGCCTGGTGTTTGCCGTTTGTCTAACGAAGTATTTTTTGAGGTAACATCGATTGGAGTTGTTAATCTAAGTAAAGATAGGGCCAGAAGACGGCCTTCGTCAGAAGCTTAATCCAGGCGCCGCCGCCACTGTTGCTGTTGCGCCTCCAAGTTCTGACCACCCGTTCCGTTGTTGGATATCGGTGACTAATACTGATTGTCCGAATAATTGTTGTTTCTCTCTATTTAATGACAGTGGCCCAAAAACAGCGTGTAATTCGAGTTTGTTGTCAGGTTTTGCACCCATTTTGGCTCCTTCTCTCCTGTTTGTGACTGCTTGTATTAGCATAAGGAGGTGGCCCTTCTTTTCTGTAGGAAATATTCGTACACCTTTTACAGAGACCAAAATATTCACTACACAACTCCTCATACTATGTTCTAGGAACCTTGGCGAGAGAATTACGTAGGGTACCTGTGCAAACAACCCAACGTCCAGGCAGCACGTCTTTTGGGGATCCAGCACTACAAGTACAAGCTTTTCGGATATTGCGAATTTGTTCTCATTTAATAAACCCGGGGGTGGTGAAGTTGTAGCCGTTTCCCCGTATAATGCGCAGAATTAGGTCCGCATTGTTACGGGGTGAGAACATATTGTAGCCCAGGCAGTGCGAGACGAATGTGTCCACCAGGGCGGGACTAGGACAAACCCCCCGTTCTGTGATGTTTCTGCCGCGGGGGGTGTCACGGAAGCAACACGGGATTTACAAAAAACCTCATTCCGCCCTGCTCGATAGGTAGGTTGGCCGGCCTCAAGCTAGAGTGGTCATTAGCTAGCGTCATTCTCGGTATATACAGGTTTGGCTCTGAATATTCAGGGCGAATGGCTGAATGGGTCAGGTGGTCGGGCTGGGTGGCTGGCGACTGGCACATCTAGCCGGCAGAGTGTGCTATGCTTGATGTTGTTGGGGTCGTTCTGCCCTCTCGTGGGCCCGGCGGCGTTGCACAGTACAGTACGAGTATTAGGCTGCTGAGCCACCATAGGGCAAATCCCGACTGGGCCAGGCAGGGAGCAGCGTCATCATGGTAACCGCCAAGGGCTGCGATGCGTATCGCATGGGATCCCATGCTCGGCGCGCAGGACATGCAGGTACCCGAGGGGCGGCTCAACGGTCATGATGGATGCGAGGGTGTGGTGGTCGGTGTACATTTGGATGCGCCTTGGCCTTCGGGATGGACGTCAGGCAGTCCCTACCGAGTAAGTACCTGTTCCCTACCGAGCAGGTGGGCGGCGGGGTCTCTACCAGCCAGGGCTGTTAAACATCCATAGGATAGGTCCCAGTAGCATTGGAAGGCCGTTGCTTTGCCCGAAGCGCGCGTGTGAAAAGCTCCGCACAGGCGAGATGAACGGGACAGCCATTCGCGAATGAAAGTGCATCGGCACCCCCCCATTCAGCCGGGTGAAACATTGCCCGCAGTGGAAAACCCCAAAGGAGCAGGTCACTTGCGGTTTCAAGGCCGACAAGCGGTTACTTGGGATTTCTAATGGGATGCAGGGCTGCGCCGAATCGTAGGGAATGGCTTCCCGTGGCATCGCTTGGCATCCCATGCAAACCCTTGTCCGCACCCGACGATCGCGGCTTGCTGCCGGTGGGCAAGAGGATGGAGATGCGATCGGTTTTGGGTACTGGTTTGCTTTGAAGAGGGCAAGCTACTATATCTATGTGCTCGACTCTATTGAATCAGGAAGCACCGAATGCCCAGAAGACCACAGAGCCCTCCGGGTATGTATGTACAACTATGTGCCCGTAAGTGGGCACTCGAGATATTCCCATGCTGGATAGAATGGATGGATGGATCCATCCCTGGAAAATGATTTCGGGCGAATCGCGGCAGGGTGGGGGGACCGTGACGGATGCCAAGGGTGTACATACGGCAGCCGGAACCCGAGGTAAACGAATGGCCGAGGGCAAAAGGGAGAGAGACAGAGAGGAAGAGAGAGAGAGAGAGCAATCGCAGACGAAGGACGGCAGATCTTGGATGGCCCCCCCCCCCCCCCCCCCCCCCCCACTCGCGGGAGGCGCCTCGTCACGACAAGCAAAAATCTGAAGTCGATTCGAAACGGACAAGGCTCCCCCTCGGGCAATTCCATCGGCTCACGTCCACGCTGGCCCCATCTCGGCGCTGCAACCTCAGACGAAAGGCCCCATCGCGCGAGCCGGGATTGCCGGCCGTGCTGCGTGGGCCACGCCGGCGCGTCGATCCAATCACCAGATCGCCGCGGCTGATCTTCCCTGGGCTTCGGCTCCACTGGCACCGGCGGCAGGAGGGGCAGACCAGCCGCCAAGAGCCCCCGGAGCGGATGCGTTAGGGATAACCTCAAACCGAGTCGCTGTCTTCGGCGGGCTTGGGCGTCTGACAACCAGCCCGCCGGCGAGCCCCCCCCCCCCCCCCAAAGTCAACCAGGCCTGTGAGCCTATCTCTATCTGATGGGGATCCCCCCCCTCCCTCCCCGTCGCCCGCTCCTCCCAAACCGGGCATCCAGGGCCTTGTCACAACCGCGCGGCCATGCGAGCAATGCGTGCGCGGGATCAAGCACATACGGTACCTGCTGCTGCTGCTGCTGCTGCTGCTGCTCCGGATCGGCACCCACGCGGACCACACGGGCGTAGAAAGATGCGGCTCTTCGGCAGGGGGGGGGGGGGGGGGGGCAAACAACGCCCCTGCGACCCTCCCCCCCGTCATTATCACGACGTTGTACTCCGTACGTATAGAGAATTGCCTGCTCCACGCCCTCCCGAGGGGCCCAAGGCTTGGCTGGCTTGGCTAGGAGAGAGAGAGAGAGAGAGAGCGCCCCCACCCCTGGCTGCTGCAAGGGACGCCGTCTTTCGCATCTTTATATCTGCAGACGCCTCCCGGCCTCGCAGCCCTGTTCTGGTTTCCGATCCCTCTCGCTTCCACTCTCTCTAATCCCGTACCACGCCGTCGACCGGCATTTTGCAGCTTCTTCTTTTTCGTTTTGCGAGATCCGCTGAGCGGTATTCAGTTCTTACTACCTACTTCTTTGCGCAAGAGATTCCCACGTAATCAACCAACCAACCAACCCCCAGTTCCAAGATGCAGTTCCTCCTCAAGACTCTGGCCCTGGCCGCCGCCGTCAGCGCTCTGCCCCAGCCGCGTTCGCTTGTGCTTCGTCAGGAAGAACCCCGTGTCATGTCCCCCGAAGAAGCCGCCCACAAGGCCCTGGTAGCCGTGGGCATGGCCAGTACGTTCCCCAGCCCCCCCTAAACCGCCGGCACCGTTCTGACCAGTCACGACAGAGGGCCCCTTCAGCGCCGCCGCCGCCGCCAAGATCATCCCGGTTGTCGTGGGAGGCCAGCAGGACACCTTCGTGCCCAACTCGGTCCAGGCCGCCGTGGGCGATGTCATCCAGTTCCAGTTCAGCAACGGCAACCACACCGTCACGCAGTCCAACGAGGCCGACGCTTGCCAGCCGCTCCAGAAGACCGTCCCCGGCGCCCTCCACAGCGGCCACATCCCCTTCCAGGATGGCCAGGCCACCGTGGGCACCTTCAACGTGCCGGTGGTGTCCGAAGAGCCCATGTTCCTCTACTGCGCCACCGGTCCGCACTGCCAGCTGGGACAGATGATGATCGTCAACCCGTAAGGCACCCTTGTACGGACGGGATAGAATGTGGGAATCCCTACTAATGATGGCGTACAGGAAAACTGCCGACCAGGTTGTTCAGTACAACAAGGCCTCCAACGGCGCCAAGGCTAACGTGGACGGCACTACCGTTGCTGGCGGCACCGTGGCCCAGATCTCCCTGGCCAACGCCGTAAGCGCCCCCCCCATCCTTTCTTGTAAGGGTCCCCAGCGGTAACTGACATGCAAATTCTTCAGGCCTTTGTGCCGGCGCCCGCTGAGAAGGAGGCCAAGCCGCCTCCTGCCCCTCCCGCCGAGGCTCCCAAGGAGTCCACGCCGGCTGCCCCCCCTGCCCCCCCGGCCGAGGCCCCCAAGGAGACCACGCCCGCCGCCGAAGCTCCCAAGGAGACCAAGGCCGCCGACCCTCCGGCCGAGGCTCCCAAGGCCACGCCCCCGCCCGCCGCCGCGAACCCCGCCGTTCCCGTCGTTACGCTCTCGGGTACCACCACGGTCGTGGTGACAGTGGGCGCCGGTCAGATCCCCGCCCCTTCGGCGTAATCCCCCCGCCCGAGGTGCTGTGGGCGGGCTGCTGCCATCCCCGAGCTAGACTCCTCGGTATTGAGAAAGGCCCGGAGGCCCGGCCCGCAGCAGAAACATACAAAAGGGTGTCGGGTGGCTTGGGACCACCAAGCTTGCTTTTGGTGGGATAGGAGGTGCAGATTTTCTTGTGTATATTGAACGGGCTCTCACGGCGGGGGCCGCGACGTGGGCGTCGGGGGATTCGAATAGATTTCGATGTTTCGACGGAAGCCCCCGTTGGCGTTCCCCGTGGCCCGCTGTACGATGAACGGCCGTGACGATACATACCCCCGAGGGCCCAGTAGTTTAGAAATTACGAGCTGCTTCCGCGACTGGACTCCCATTACTTTCACCACGGCTGGATGTGAATTTGCAGTAGGCGATTTCCGAAGACGATGTATCCCGGGAGAGACTTTCCCCGCTTTGATGGGAACGAACTGGGAGCGAACTTGGTCTCTCCGTGAACCCTTGTTCATAGACTTCTCGTGCCTGGGGACACGTAGATAACCGCCACTCGAAGGCCGCCTCAGTCTATGTCGGTACAAGAAAAGAACGGTGAAGCCGCCGTCTGGCGCCCCCGAGCACCACAATGTCTGCTGTTGGCCGGACTCATGGCGTAACGGCCGGCCTGACGTTTCTCGCCCCATCCACTCGACATTTCTTTCCTTCTCGGCCCGGGAAACTGGCCATCCATGGGTCCGATCGAGGGACCCGTGATACCGAGAACACCGAAGTGGCACCCCATGCCCTCTGGAGTGAGCAACCTCTGCACACTCGCCGGCCCCTTGTCGTCCGTCCCCCCCACCTTTCCCCTCCACCATCGGACCACGCGCTCCCCCCTAAGGACTCCCCCGGTGGCCTCGATGACTAACGGGCGCGCCCAAACATGCCGCCACCCACTTCGTCGGGGGCCAAGGCGGGAAGGGGCACACCCGGCGACAGCTGGGTGGGTAATAGGGTAACCAATACACATATCACTCTTTCTCCCTCCTCCCTTCTTGCCGCCGGTCGGCGGCGGTCTTTCCTAATCAGTCCTGCCGTTCGCTCGCCTTTTGCCTCCTAATCCTTAGCCCGCCATGAGTTCGATAACGAGTTGGAGACTGCTCTTCCGTTCCCGTATTAAGGGGGAGGAGCGTATTTTGGGTGACCGAGGGTGGTGGCGTGTGATGCTCACGATAAAAAGCGAAACCCGGCCTGTTGGCCGCTTTTACGGGTGCGCAAACTACCGGGGCACCAGGGCCCCGTCCCCTCTAGCTAGATCGGAGGAGAGGGCAATGGAGAACGGGGCGCCGAGACGCCGTTCTATCCCGTCTTCCATCCACGGAATATCGCTATGCAAGGGTGGGCTTGATTGAGGGGTGGGAGGTGATGGGGGTTCTCCTCGTCGTACTATGTGGGTGTCTGTGTTCGACCCCCGGAACGCAAATCATTGTAGGTGCGAGCCAGCCCAACTACGCACCACGTACTTGCCCACAACACTTTGAAGATTCTCTCCCAGGATTCTCGGCATCCATGCCCATTGTCACAACGTCTCTCACCCTCCAGCTCGTTGGTATATTCAAGTCCGACTCTACACACGGCTGTACCCAACTGTAAGCTGGGGCTCCCTTCGTATTCCATCCATACTTAAGCTACGATCAAACACTGTTGGCGGCGCCAGCCTTTCGAAGGGCCATCGCGATGGCAGGGCTACATGGACCAATGGCCGTTCTTGGCACCATTCACCACCAGCTCGATTACCGAGCCGCGGTTGTTCGCAACGGGTACGTCTAAGCCCCAAATGTCTGGTTCTTCATCGGCGAGAGGGGTGTTCTGTCTGCCTTGTTGGCCGGCAGCTGAGCCGCTAGGTGCGCAGGCCCCCCAGGCAGCTCTGGTGGCCACGTCGCTTTCTATGCAATCGCGGGTGCGCCTGTCGGTAAGACAATCCGGATCTTCCTGCGGGATGCGGCCCCGTAGATGCGCTCGGGTGACCGAGGCTTCTGTCGAATTGCCCAATGGGGATAGGATGGGCGCCTATAGCGCCTGCGGCCAGAGAGGGCAGTGCATGCAGCTGTGAGTTGCAGGCTGGCAGGTGAGATGGATGGGTGGCAAGATCTGCACCCAAAGCTTGAATGCTGTCACCTGTTTTCATGATGCCGGGATGTTATTGCTGTCTGCATGTCTGTCTGCCTTGCTCTAACTGTTTGCAGCAACACGAGCTTCTGGAATCCAGGCTCTCTCGGGGAAGGAAGGTGCTGGATGACGTGGTGGGTGAAGTTAAGTAGTGGGTGTGGTACCTACCTCTTATGTACATCCCCACTAATATCCATTATCGGATCCAGTGATCAAACTGGCGGCCATCCAACGACAAGCCCATAAAAAGCACGTATTGGAGATCCATGTGCAGCCGCTCCTCAGTGGCAAGGAAGGAATGAGGGGCATGGCCCGCCGCTGCAGCACAACCGTCGTGCTCAATGGGCAACCTATCAGCCTCGTCGCGTATTACTGGCGGTTACGCCCGAGCACGCAGGCATCCATTCTAGATACCTAACCTCTCAAGCGGAAATACAGAGCCGATTGGATCGCATCTTCCCACCGCAAGGATCTTGTGCTGACATTGCAGGGGATGCCGGGACTCATACTACCTACTTTCCATGATATGGGAGAGGTGCCGCCGTCTCCCGTTTGCATTTAAACCACCCTTCGCCATCCGCCGTGAAGACTTCTCAACTTTGCCTTCCGTACAGCCCAGCAGCCACCTCCGTTATGGCCGCCACGCACGACGCCAGGGGGGAAAGCCCCGTCCGCCCCCATGACGCCGAGACCCTCCCGGCCTATACCCCAGTGGCCGGCAGCCAAGCTGGAAACAACACGGCACTACCCCCCGGCGCCGTCCACGACCTGAGCGCCGCTTTCTCGTCGCTGGATCTGCCTGATGTCACCACCGGTTTACACCGGAGCACGTGTCTTGCCCACCTCAAGCTCCTCGCCGCCTTCGAGGCCCTCAAAGAAGACATAGGATACGCCGATGGCCTCTGGGAGATCTTCGACTCCCGCGCCGCCACACCCCAGGGGGACGCCGTCGAGAAGGATGCCGACCCTAAGCAAGCGCTGGCCCAGTTGCGCGAGAAGCGTTGGGCTCTCTTCGTCGCCCGCGCAGTGGACCGCTATGAGGCCTGGTGGGACACCATGGTCGGCGAGCCCTTGACTGAGGAGCACATGAAAGACCCCGCCGGTCCCAACTACATGAAATTTGTTGATTCCCACAACGCCATGGAGTGGGAAGTTCTTCCGCCGCTCGGTGCGTGGAGCCGATGGCCCTTGAAGACGAGGGGGAGTGCTGATCTCTCCAGATGTCCTGATGGTCTGGCATGCCCATATGCTCAACCCTCGCGCCTTCCTCGAGGACTGCATGCGCTTTGGTATGGCCCGCTTATGGACTGCTGGCATGCCATGGCGACTGGTCAACGATGCCATCGACACCGGCTTCAACTACCGCCCAAGCGACGACAGCGTGCAGGCCTGGGAGAACACGACCGGGCGCCCTTGGGATAACGTAGAGGATTTCCTGACCAAGGAAATCAAGTGCCCCGCTTGCAATGCTTCGGACGATGTCCTTTGGACCACCTGCGGCATGCCTGAAGACGCAAAGGGGCCTTCCCCTGGCCTGGTCGGCAGCGGTTATGGAGATGGCGACTTCACTCACGCTTGCCCGAAATGCTCTCTGCCTATAAAAAGGGACACCCTGGAACTCTCCAAGTTTGTCAAGGACGTCGAATCACTTCTCCTGCGAAACCGCCCCATGCCTGGTACCCTACTTGAATCCATGACGGGTGTGCCAGAAGTACTCCCCAGCACTGAGGCAGCGCGTGCCACCCATGAGCAGAGCTTTCCAAACGTCCTTATCAAGGCGCACCTGCGCAGCCCCATCTTGGATCTGCTCCAACCAGACAAGGCTCGCGCGCTCCAACCGAGCATGGAGAACGTGAGGGTGCTGATCGAAGAAACCCTAAAGGACCAGGCAACCATGCAGAAAATACAAGGCCTCGCCGGATCCAAGCGTTTCCGTGCTACCAAGCGAGAACGGTTGGCTGTTCGAAAGATGATGTCGAGGTACTGGGGCAATCAAACCCCCTTTGCGCTGGAGCTCGGCGGTGCTGTCCTGCGCCAAGGCGCTTTCTCGGAGAAGATGCAAAAGGTCGGCGAAGCACTCACTCTCTTATGACCGCGGCCTCAACACAAGCTTACTTTTCCAAAAACAGATTGACTGGCTGCACAGTCCAGCCGCTATGGATACCATGGAACGCTTGATCGTCAAGTACCGGAGATTCATCGATATCATGGCCTCCAACCCCTACCAAATGGCCGTTCCCACCCTGGATGTTGACCTAGCTTGGCATACACACCAGCTCAGTCCTCAGTCCTACTATCTGTCAACCACCATTAAAGCCTCGAAGTTCATTGACCACGACGACAAGGTCAGCGAAGACAAGCTGAACTCGGCCTTTGAGTGGACCAGCAGGACATACCAAGAAAAGTATAACGAGGTGTATAGTGAATGTACCTGTTGGTACTGCGAGAGCATCCGGGCATCCCACGTTTCCTCCGTGGGCAAGCTGCTCGGTGTGTCGTCGAACAGCAAAAGTAAAGCCTCCGATCCAAGCAATTCGCCGGTTTCCAGTGTGTAGGGAAGCTAACAGCGTATCTTCGGCAGTCTCGGAAAAGTTCCACTCCTCTGGCAGAGCCGAAGAGTGTCCCCCTGACCAATCAGCCCACATCTCCTCGCACAACGCAGTACGCTTCATTCACGAGGGGTTGGCCTCCCAGATAATGGAAAAACGGCGCGAGGCGCAGCTTCGCCGTTTGGAGGAAGGGTACAAGAAGGCACAGAAGCGTGCCGAAAAGAAAGGCAGAACAATCCCTCCCCGGGACGAGTACTATACTCGATGGGGGTATCCCTACCTCATGTATGGGCCTTGGATCTACCCCATGTACTTCACCCCCGGGATTTATTACGCTGGCGACCCCTGCGCCGTCCCTAGCGGTTCAGGGACTCCGGGTGCATGCGCCGGGGGGACTTGCGGCGGGGGTGAGTGCTCTTACGATTCTACACTGGCCTCTTATGAGGTGTTCGGAGTCGGGCCAAAATACTGACGTGGTATGCTTAGGTACCGCATCTGGAGGTTGTGCGGGCGCGACCGCCGGAGGTAAGCAACACCCCCCTTTGGCTCCCCTCTCAACGGCGAGGCCGGGACGCTTGATCGCCAAGCCACTTCACAAATTGTATCCCGTCTAATCCTCGATAGCATGCGGGTCTTCTGGCGGATGCAGCGGAACAGGTGCATGCGCTGGAGCAGGTTGCGGGGGGGTAGCTGGAGGTTCAGGGGTTACTGCTGCCTGCGGAGGAGGTGGAGGCGGCTGTGCAGGTGGAGGAGGGGGTGGTGTAAGTTCTTTCTTTCTGCCGCATCTCTTCGGATCTAACAACGTCACAGGGTGGGTGTGGAGGAGGAGGAGGAGGAGGCTGCTGAATGTTCGGCGTCACCTCTGGTGGAC
Organism: Nigrospora osmanthi; assembly: GCA_029489945.1. Classification (NCBI taxonomy): domain Eukaryota; kingdom Fungi; phylum Ascomycota; class Sordariomycetes; order Amphisphaeriales; family Apiosporaceae; genus Nigrospora; species Nigrospora osmanthi. Next base: position 1,541,403 of record CP120499.1, read on the forward strand.
ACTGGCATACGAAAGTCTTCTGTCCTGCTCGGTTCTTCTGTTTGCTCCGCAGTGCTTTCCTTCTGTAGTGGTCTTGGTGAGCTCCAATAGTCTTCGCTTAGCCTTCACAACACGCACACTTTTGCATGGTGGGCTTAAATCAGGCTTTTTGCCGGTGTATTAGAAAAAGCAATATGCCACAAGGTTGTGCTGCCAGAAACCTGCCATCAGAGTTTAGCTAGTTCAGCCGTGGCGCCGAGAATCCTTGGGATCTCAGGGACGATGACGCCCGTGACAATGGACTATCACTGGGTTGGACTATAGAAATGGCTGGAGTCCAATTCCCAGTCCAAAACCCGACGTTGCCTGCTATTTATCATTTTCTTGCTACGGGTGAAGGGTATCGATCACGTTGTGCTATCTGTACGGTTCCAACACCCACTTGCATGTTTCTGCTCATCCGTTCAAATTTGGCGTGCACTATTGCGAATTCTAAATCTTAGACAAGCCTCACTTCACAGGGCACACAACACCAACGCCCCCCGCACCCTCCGCCAGCACTGTGACAATGCCGAAGACCGAGGAGTCCCAGGCCGTATCCGGGGAGCACCCGGAAAGTGCGCCCCAGGAAAGTGCGCCCCAGGAAAGTGCGCCCCAGGAAAGTGCGCCCCAGGAAAGTGCGCCCCAGGAAAGTGCGCCCCAGGAGAGTAAAAAGGACGAGCTCCAGGAGGAGTTGCCCAAAGGCGACGAGGAATATATTGACGAAGAAGGGGATGCCGAGGAGGAGAAGGAGGAGCAGGACGACGACCACGAAATGGTCCAAGACGAAATGGTCCAAGACGAAATGATCCAAGATGAGGTGGCCGCGGAAGAGCAGGATGAAAACGCCCCGCCAGGAGACAAGGAGGCCGCGAGCGAGGGCGTAGAGGCCGAGGCCCAGGGCGAAAGACCGGCAGGCGTCGAGCCTAATGAGGAGGTCGCCGCGGGAGACCCCGAAAAGGAAGACGCCCCGGACGGAGCGGACAAGAAGCCGGCGCCGGCGGCGGCACCTGAAGAAGAAGAACAAGAAGAAGAAGAAGACCAAGAAACGTCGGGCAAGAAACGCAAGGCCCGGGAAGACGAGAACGGCGACGGCGAAGCCGGCGGGAAGGCGGACGCGGGCGAAGCGGCCGGCGAGCCCGCCGCCGGGGCGGAGGCGACGGGCGGCGCGGCGAAGAAGCAGAAGACGGACACGACGCAGGAAGACGACAACGCCGACGCCGACGACGACAACCACGGCGCGGCGGCGGCGGCGGCGGCGGCGGCGCCGGGCGGGCCCGAGCGGCTGCCGGCGGTGGGGCAGCGGGTGCGCTGGAAGGGGCCGGGGGGCGACGCCGAGGGCGCCGTCGTGGCCGTGGTGCACGAGGAGACCGAGGTCGAGGGCCGGGCCGTCCGGGGGGCCGCGGCGGGCGACCCGCGCGTCGTGCTGCGGAGCGCCGCGGGCGGCGAGCTGGCCGTGCACAAGCCCGAGGCCGTGTACTTTGCTTCGGAGTGAAAAGGGGAGAAGAGGAAATTGGCCGAATGAGACGTCCCCTCCCCCCTTCCCCCCTCCTTGCTGACGTGGGGAAGATGCGGATACGGGAAGAGGCCCCGGGAGCGGGAAGAGAGGAGAAGTGTTTGAGCTGACGTTGTCCATCCAAGGGGCTTTTCGAACTGGTGAGAAAGGGAGAAAAGTGCGGGTAGGAGTTGGGGCCTCGGGGACTGACCGGGTGCTTAGAGAGACGCGAGGAGGGCTTTTCAAAAAAAAAAAAATACAAGACAGGCTTGCACGCTTCGCCCCTGCCATCAAACGCACGGCTTGGAGATATATGGACAAGAGAATTGGTGTTGAAGTCATGAACTCTGAGTTCCGATACTATGAGAGAGTCCTTGGAGGGACTATCGCACACCCGTCGGCTGGACAGATTACCCCCCTCTCCCCCCTGGAAAGACAGCCATACACACTCCCCCCCCCCCCCGGGGCCGGGGGTCAGTCAATCCACCAGGCCACCTCCTTGCCCTCGCACGTCATGGTGCCCGTCGCCGCCAGCCGGCCGTCCCGGGCGAAGCGGCGGATGGCGCCGCCGTAGATGTCGAGGATGTCCTGGTTGGCGAGGCGGAAGGCCAGGGGTTCGGCCGCCGGGCCGGGGCCCCGGCCGAGGGAGAAGGTGCAGTCGTACCCGACCAGGGAGCGCTTCTCGCCCGCGGCGGCGCCGGTGAGGTTGGCGAACCAGTCGCCCGCGTCCGAGGCCACGCCCCGGCAGGCGTCCTCGCAGCCCGAGGCGCCGTCGACGCGGGGCGCGTCGGCCGTCGTGCGGTCCTCCCACGTCGCCGGCGTGCAGTAGCCCGCCGCCGCCGGGTCGCCGGTGCAGTAGCTGCTGCTGCTGCTGGCCCGGGCCCAGGCGGAGATGGGGACGAGGAACCACAAAGGGTGGAGGAGCTGCATCGTGAAGAGCGAGAGCGAGATAGAGGTTTTGGATCTATTCTTTTTGTCGTCGTCGTAAACAGAGAGCAGAGTCGGTCTGCAAGAGGGTAGAATAGGGAAGCCCCGACTGTTCAGCAATGACGGACTTGCATCGTTTCACACATGGGAAGCCGAGGCCGAAGCCAGCTGCTATATACTCCCTTTGGCCCCGAGGGTAAGGCAGCACGATGGAATGCCCCCCCGAGCGTGTAGCAAGTCTATCCAGTGACGGTCGAAGGGACCCCAAGCCACCTCACGGCGTTTACATACCCTATGGCCAATCATGGTGTCGCACAGGCGTAATCCTCCGTATGTGAGCAGCTTTCGAACGCAGCGCTACCCTGCAGGCTGCAGTGCGACGTTCCCCAGCTCACACATATTTTGCCGCGCTGATTGGCCACCAAGGAGTATGGCGGGAGGGCATGACGAGATAGCCGCTGTTGGAACCTGACGGCGCAGGTAAAAGACGCGGCAACGCGGTCTAGATGCCGACCCCTATTTCTTCGGGTGTTGGTTGTTTTTTTTTTTTTTTTTTTTTTTTTTTTGGCTTGATGCGGGTTTTCCGAGAACTGGGGGGAGAAAAAAAAGCAGGTGAGAGCCTCCCATGACAAAGGTCACAACATGGAGCCCCCCCTCGCACGACTTGTCTGTGTGTTGACTTCACCGGCCCTGGCGACAGGAAGAAGCCATGATGATGACATGCATCGCCCGGCTGCCCTCCATGCCAAGTTCAAGTTCACGGTCGGGGGGCCGCGGTCCCCACTCGACGTGGAAGCCCCGAAGATGGGATGCACGGATGGGCCAAGTGTGGACCTCCGGGCCGATGTCTCGGAAGACACGGCAGATGCAGGAACTCGAAAACACCGGGGGCGCGTTCCGGGGAGGGGGCTCAAGCAGACAGTCCGGCAATCAGTAGGCCCCTTATACTGGCCGGCAACGTACCCCGGCCCGGCACACAGGGCGCATGAAATGGCGGCTGGCGGGGAGGCGAGCATGTGGTTGCGCAGTAGGTCCCAGTGGCACACGCATTGAGTCCCATACCACCTAATACATGGGACATCTAGGAAGGTTAGGTACTGCTAGAACGGGCCGGGAACAATCGGGCCGTCGTCGAGGTCGATGATGCAGCGCCCCGGCCAGCGCTGGAGGCCCGAAGAGCCCCCCAAACACCGGAGCATCAGTACCGATACTAACACATCGAGATGCAAGCTACCTGCCTACCTAAGTAACCTACCCTTAGACACTATGAAAGCCGTCGTGGGCGAGCGGGCGGGCTGGCTGGCTTCCAGGTCCATGGGCAGAAGGAGGGCCTGAGATGTATGCACAGCATTAGATGATAAGCAAGACCGCAATCGTGCCCCACGTTTTCGGCGGTCGAGATGTTCCACCTTCCGTCACCAATCCACTTTGGCAACCTGGTTTTTTTTTCTTGAAGCCGCCGCCGCCCGAGCTCTGCCGCTTTCTTCTCCCTCTGTTCGTCATACCCACGCGCACGCAGTAAGTAGGAGCCCGGAAGAGAAGAGGGAAAACAAAGGCGGACACGGCCATCGGAAATCCAGCCCACGCCATTCTCATCTACAGGGTGGCCGCCGTCGCCGCAGTAGCCCCGGGCCGGCGTGTATGGCATCAGCCTCCTCCCCCCCTTCCAAGTATGGGATGTCGTGCGTGCTGGCTGTCAAGAGGTAGGTATAGGTGCTCGCGCGCGCGTGTTCCTCTCTCTCTCTCCCTCTCTCTATTTCTCTCTCTCCCTCTCTCTCGGCTCTCTTTTCCGTCTCCCGCAGCTACCGCGTCTCCAACCACTCGGCTTCTTCCCACGAGTCTTCTCACGAGGTTCTTAACGCCGCGGCACGTCTTGTGTTGCGGTTACTAAAGAGGGTTCGGCTGATTCGGGGCCGGCGGTCCTGTACCGCCGGTTCTCCTTGTCGAGGTGCTGCTAGAAAAAAACCACTGGGCCATCATAGTCCGCGCTCATAGCCCATCCATCGGCTTCTTGCCTTGATGGGCCCCCCCCCCACATGGGCGAGGCTCCAGGAGCTCCTACATTTCCATGCTGCCCTTCACTTGATACGCGTTTCTACCCGTATAGTGCGCGCTCGGTTGCATCCCATATCCGTGCCCGGGATGCGTGTACTGCATCATCACTCTCCCCCCTTGCAAGCCTGTTTCTCGGCCCGCAGGCAAGCAAGACGCGCGCCCATTACTGTGTAGTTAAGCTTTCTGGACGGGAGAATTGTGGACGCGACGATCCCACAGCCCCGGGCATCCATTCAACGATAGACCCGCATCGCCTCATGGGCCGGTAAGCAGGGCGGCTGCCAGTGCAAATCAGCCCCTTCGACGTCACGTCACCTCGACGGCCGTCGCAACTGCAGGTCTATTGGCGGGCCCGAGGGGTCCCCCTCCCCCTCTATCCTTCCCATCGGTGGATGCCCAAGAAGCAAGCCAAGGCAGTGCTTCCGCGGATATCGATGTGCTTCATTCCACATTGCCTGCGAACCGTCCAGGGGCAGGTTTCCTTGTCGGATAGAGAACCGGTTTACATATTTGGGTTGCCTTACTGGGTACTTAAAAGCTATAAACGGTGCTACCGGCATCTGCGCCCTCCCCTCGTACTGCCCGAATCAATCACTGAATGCATTCCCCTCTTATTCCCCCCTCCCGTTCGTGACTTGACTACTTAGGTTGCCGTGCTTCGCTTCGCTTCGCTCACCACCACCCATAATGCCGTCGCAAGGGAACTCGAAGTGGTCGCATCTGCCGCTCAGCACCAGCGGCCCCGTCGACTGCGCCGTGACGGGCCATATCCTGCTCAACAACGCCAACTTCAACCGGGGCTCCGGCCATACCGCCCAGGAGCGTCGCGACTTCGAGCTCACCGGCCTGCTGCCCCAGAGCGTCAACACGCTGGACCAGCAGGCCGCCCGCGCCTATCGCCAGTACTGCAGCCGGCCCGACGACCTGGCCAAGAACGTCTTCATGACCTCGCTCAAGGAACAGAACCTCGTGCTGTACTACCGCCTCATCCAGGACCACATCAAGGAGATGTTCAGCATCATCTACACCCCCACCGAGGGGCGCGCCATCGAGGAGTTCTCCAAGGAGTTCCGCCGCCCTGACGGCTGCTTCCTGAACATCCGGGACATGGACCGAGTCGAGCACGACCTGGCGCAGTGGGGCAGGCCAGAGGATATCGACTACATTGTCGTTTCGGGTTGGTTTGCCCCTGCCTTTCCCCCTCTCTCCTCCTGTACCGGCGCCACCCCTGCGAGAGACTCTTGCTGACCGTTCGTCAGACGGCGAGGAGATTCTGGGCATTGGAGACCAGGGCGTAGGCGGGATCCTCATCTCGGTCGCCAAGCTGGTGCTGACGACGCTGTGTGCCGGCATCCACCCTGACCGGACCCTGCCCGTTGTCCTGGACTGCGGCACCAACAACGAGAAACTGCTGAACGACGACCTTTACCTGGGTCTCAGGGAGAAGCGCGTGCGCGGCGACGAGTACGACAAGTTCGTCGACAAGTTCGTCACGGCGGCCCGCAAGCTGTATCCTCGGGCCTATGTGCACTTTGAAGACTTTGGCCTGACTAACGGTGAGCCACCCCGCGGGTCCGCCCCGAATCTGCCCCGATCCATGCTGACGAACACGTCCAGCCCGCCGGATCCTCGATAACTATCGGCCCAAGATCCCCTGCTTCAACGACGATGTGCAGGGAACCGGCTGTGTGACCCTCGCTGCCATCATGGCCGGCCTGCACGTCAGCAAGCAGCACGTCAAGGATGCCAAAATGGTCATCTTCGGCGCGGGCTCGGCCGGTGTGGGCATCGCCGACATGGTGCGGGACACGATCGCCACCGAGAAGAACATCAGCAAAGAAGAGGCAGCCAAGCAGATCTAGTGAGTGGGCTCCTCGTGGCTTCCTTCGCGTCAAGTCTCGTGCTGACCCCCCCAACCCCAGCCTGTTGGATAAGCCGGGACTGCTCACCACCAAGGTGGATGGTCTCTCCGAGGCCCAGAAGGTCTTTGCCAAGGAAGCGTCGGAATGGGAAGGCAGCGGTACATCGCTACTCGACGTCATCAAGAAGGTGAAACCCACCGTCTTGGTTGGCACCTCGACCCAGCCGGGCGCTTTTACCGAAGAGGTGGTCAAGGCCATGGCCGCGGGCACCGACCGCCCCGTCATCCTTCCGCTGTCCAACCCGACGCGGCTGCACGAGGCGGTGCCCCAGGACCTCCTGGCGTGGACCGACGGCAAGGCGCTCGTGTCCACGGGCTCCCCCTTCGAGCCCGTGCGGGGGCCCTGGGGCCCCGACGGCCAGGAGACGGCGATCGAGGTGGCCGAGTGCAACAACTCGGTCGTGTTCCCGGGCATCGGCCTGGGCGCCGTGCTCTGCCGCGCGCGCCTCGTGACGGACGGGATGCTGGTGGCGGCGGTGCGGGCGCTGTCGGCGCTCAGCCCGGCGCTCCGGGACCCGCGCGCGCCGCTGCTGCCGGGCGTCGAGGACGTCCGCCCCGTGAGCGTGCGCATCGCCCGCGAGGTCGTCCTCGCCGCCGTCGCCGAGGGCGTCGCCACCGAGACGGACATCCCGGCCGAGCCCGGGGAGCTGGACGACTGGATCCGCGAGCAGATGTGGAACGCCGAGTACCGCCCCCTGCGCCGCGTGCGCCGCCAGAGCGCCTCGCGGAAGGCCAAGGCCGAGCTCAAGGTGGTGGGCAGCCTGCAGGAGGATTAGCATAGAGAATTTACCAGATACCAAGGTCAGTTAAGTAGTAGTAGTAGTACTAGTAGTAGTAATGTATGAAGAGCCCTGGGCCCATGTTCTTCGGCCAGTACGGCAAAAACATGTCTTCGTCCCATGCTGGTTCTGTTGCCAAAAGACTGGGGGATAAAACTTTTAGTTACACGCGGCCAGGTTCGGGGGGCCGAAAATTTAAGAAAAATACAAAAAAGAAATCTAAAAATTTCAAGGCGTCTCTGGGTGGGGGGCGGGCTGGAAGAGGATTGCTTACGAGTTTTTGAATATGATGTTCACTCGGTGAAGAGTGTAACATGGGGGCGATCTTTGGAAATGATAGCCCCCGCAGCTTCAAGTCAGGGACTAGGAACCAACTCGGCGGGTATGTAGTATGACTTTGGCGATAAGTTTTGTCAACGACCAACGAGGCCGGACAGGGGGGGGGGGGGGGGGGTATAAGTAGGTAAACGCCACAAGCTGATGACAAACAAGCCCAATGAACCCGTACATGGGGCAGAAGGTATATTATGTAAACAACTGATAAAGCCGTCGTTTTGTATTCAAACTGAATGACTGTTGGCCACACGTGGTACCGGTGCCCGGGCTCGAACAGTAAACCTCGTCATCTGTTAGCCGGGGCGATCCGATCGGGGTTTTCCCAACTACACCAGAGACCGCCTTGAATATTGGTAGACGGATGGGCTGATCGAGCTTTTAACGGGGGAACACGGGAAGAAGCCAGACGGCCGTAGAGTTTCGAGCCATGAGTTGATTGTCTATTGGGCAGGGGGGGCGCGAGGCTTCGGTGTAGGGGGAGCAACAGGTGGATGGATCAACCGGACGGGTGGCTGACGCTTTCAAAAGGCTTGCAAGTAGTAGCCTCAATGGTTCGGTCCGTGCCGGAACTCAGACACCAATATTGTTCTCTAGTTCATCGACCGGCTCACGATTAACGCCGATGGCGGCCGTCCCAAGGGGGGGGAGGGGGAGGGGGGTCCGGCGAATTTTCGCGAGGAGCCCCCAACCGGAGCAGATCCGGTGCAGCCGTGAACATGCTCCCTCTCCCCCCCCCCCCCTGAGCAAGAGTCTTGGGTCGCGCGGGGCTCTGTTTCGAGCGAGCGGTTGAAGCCCGGCAAAGCGGCGATGAGCCGAGTACAGCAGATGTCTATATTATGGTAGAAAGGGGAAGGCGAGGGTTCTTTCGTTTGGGACAGTTTTGGGGTATCGCGGGGTTGAAGAAACGCTAACGGACATTATAGCCTCGTCTTTCGCTTACCGAAACCTTCAGTAGTACTGGGAGGGGCTCCGGCCACACACAAAGAGCTAGACCGGCTGGGCAAGTGGTGCGCGAATGGGTGGGAGGCACAGGCTTGTGAAACTAGTAGGCATGCTGATATCTTATCATGGGATGTATGAAGGTTGCTACTCTACTTTACCTAGCCAGCTGTCCCCCGACCCAGAAAATAGAAAGACAAAGTCTCGCATACGTAAAAAGAACGGATGGAGCCCCCTTCCCGTCAAAGGCAAGTATGAGTATCACTCTGCGAGTCGGGGGAATCGGGCATGTTCGGTACGGGGGTTCCGAGTGTCGAGAAGACGTGCTGGGGGAAAGAGGGGGCGGGCGCGGGGGCGATTAGGAGGCTTGGGCCCGGGCAGTCTGGGGGGGTGGGGATGGAATAGGAGACGAGCCCACAGGCGCGCGGGAAGCCGGCTTGGGAGGTGTGGGAGCAGGTCCGACGGGCGGAGCCGCCGTTTTAACCGTGGTTGCCACGGGTGCCGAGCCGGGCGAGTCCGCTGGAGGCGACACCGGGGGCTCGGTGGGCGGTTCGGGGACGCGAAGCCCGGCCGGCGGGGGCACGGGGGTTGGGGTGGCCGGCGGCGGCGGCGGGGGCACGTTCGAATCGACGACCAGCAGCGAAGTGGTTCCCTGTAGAGCAGAAAGACGCAAATGTTAGCCGACACGGGACTCGATGCTGTAGCGGTAGGGGGCTAGGTGAAAGGGGGGAGGGGAGCAATTACGCTTGCGGCGAGCGAGGGCGGAGAGACGGTGGTACACGCGGCCGAGGACGCGCCGTCGCAGCTACAAGCCATAGCCGTGCCCGAAGGCGATACCGCCGGCGGGGACGGGGGCGGCGTCGCCGGGCGTCCGGCTTCCGCGTACCGTCCGCTCGCCAGGCCCAGGGCCACCGAGGCCTCGATGGTGACGGCCAGGACCATGGCGAACAAGAGGAGCCCCCATATCCTGGCGCGGGGATGCCCCCAGAGAGGGGTGGTAGCCGTCGCCCTCCACGGTATCTTGCGCACCCCCCCGAGCCCCAGGCGCTCGATGCCGCACCCCCTCTTCTCGTCGCCGGCGGGGGTCGCCGCCGGGAATGCCTCCGGGTCGCCACGGCACAGCGCCGACGCCCGGTCCCAGGCGCCCGTCAGGCAGTGTCCCGGCCCTCCGGAGGCGGGCTTCGCGGCCGTCGGCACCCCGGCGGGCACGGGAGGGGAACCGGGAGGGCCGCCGCCGCCGCGAGAAGCGGGCGGCCGGGTTTCGGGCCGCGCCGGGCCCGCGGGTGCTTCCGGGGCGGTGTCCGACGGGCCGGACGCGGGCGAGGCCGCGGCGACGTGCATCTCGCCGGGGCCGCGCAGCTCGGACGCGGCGCCGGGGGCAGGGGCGCGGCCTGGCGTCGGGGGGCGCCGCGCGGGCCGCAGGGAGCGCCGGGACGGCCGGATCGCCACGCGGACGCCCGGCGGCTCGTGGCGGGCGCCTTCTTCGCGCCCCGGGCCCCGTCGCGGGGCCGAGCCGTGGCCCGGGGCGCCCTGGCCCCCCGGCCGGACGGCTTCGGAAACCCATGCCGCGTAGAAGTTGGTCCCGTTGTGACTGTCTGTATCCATATCGGTGGCTCCGGGGGGAGGGACTCGGGGTCGGTGACGGACACGAGGGAGGTGACTTGGTCAGATACAGCTTGTTGGTGCAGAGAGCAGAACCGCTCGGAACGATTTATGTCGTTTGTTAGCACGGCCTGCCCTGGGGTATATACGTCTGGAAAACACCACAAAGGTTGCCCAAAACGGAGGCCCGGGTTGGGACCAGCAACACAAGCCATCGAAAGAGCAATGATGCGTAGTGGAGAGCGGCGGGTGCCTGAAAGAGGACACGGTCCTTTGGTTTGCCAATCGCCAAACTCTTGTCAGTAGTATTCGGCTGTTGGAAGGGACCCCCTTGGAATAGGGACCGAGTGCGTACAGTTTGCTTCTCCAACGATAGCAAGACGGCATGCCTATCGTTTGCGTAGGTCCGGGGATGGGGCATCAGAGCAAACTGATTTCACCACCACAACACTCGTCACGAGACACCCCGAAAACAAATGCCTGAGCGGGTGTGCTGCTACCGACAAGACCAAATGCATGCCAGAGATTTTCACCCTTGCAGAAACCTCAAACAACAAATCGTAGTCCAGTGTTGCTTGCGACTTCAATAATTGTAAAGAACCATCACAATCCTTGTTTGCTTGACCCTGCAACGGCGGAGGAACCAAAACGGCTACAAACCACTATCGAAAAGCCAGGGAAGCCGCAGAGCTACCATTCACAAAACACATAAGAGCAATCCGAACTGATGTGGCCAGTATCTAGAAAAGTCCAGCTCTCGCGGCCTCGCCGCCGCCATCCTCAATAACGCTCTCTACCTTTTGCTTGCCCTTGCCGAGGCCACCATCACCCACGCCCATGCGTCTCGCCACGTAGCGCTGGGCAACGATGCCCACACTAAGGCTGAGGGCCTCCTCGACCCATTCGGCAACCCACTCACGCGGGTCGACACCACCGCTCTCAACGATCTCGCGGATCTCGTCGGGAACGTTCATGACGTCGGAGACGCCCTGCTGCGACTCCGACTCCCCACTGGCCGGAGTAAGCGGGCTCGGGGCGTCAAGCCAGCGGATCCACTTGGCCGGGATGTGCTGGCTGATGGTGCTGTAGGTGATCTCATGAATGGGGTCAAAAACATAGATGGCGAAGCAAATCTGGGGATCCGAGGCGGGTTCGGCGACAGCACTCTCCTGCTTCTCCTTTTCGCCGGCCGTGCTTCCCGCAAAGAGATTCTCCTGCGTCTCGACGTAGATGGCTTGCACAGCAAGGAAGATATCGCTGTTGCGGACGGGGTTGCTCTCGCTGGCCGGCTCCAGAGCCCGCTTCTGGGCTTCGGCAACGCCGCCGTCCGCAGCGAAGTAATCGTGCGCGTAGCTTTCGGCCGAGACACGGCAGAGCTTGGTGCCCTCGACCAAGCCCTTGACGATGCCCATGTCGCGCGGGGTATCGACGTGGCGCCACCAGGGGCCGTCACGCCAACCGGCCGAGGAGGACGAGCTGCCGTAGTAGGCATCGGAAGCCCGGCGGGCCGTGCTCTCGTGGCCTCGTTGAACCACCATCAGATCGCCCCCCTCGACCTGCGACATGACACGGTTGAAGACGCCGTAGATCAGGGGGTCGAGCGAGGGGTAGCCCACCATGTCGTGGGTGATGTGGATGAGAAGGCGCTCATGGGAGGAAATGGGCGGCGCCAGCGTGTGCAGGATGTCGGAAAAGGCCGGCAGCGCTCGGTGTCGCAGCTCATCACCTGGCGCAAAGAGGGCGGTCAGTACGGGGAAAGCCAGCGATTCAGGTCCCGTCGGCGAAGGCGGAATGCGCGAATGGCACCGCAGGGCGACTTACCGTATCCGCGGATGACACTGACATTGCCGCGCACTTGCTCGAGGTACTTCTGGGCGTCCTCGTTCTGCTGGATCTCCTTGTAGGCGGCCTCGGCTTGCTTCATAGCAGCAGTCGCGGTCGCCGAGGCGGTCGCGAAGATGCCTCCCCACCATCCGCCGCCACCGCCCCCGCTGGCAGGGGCGGCGGCGGCGGCGGCAGCGGAACCGGACGAGGCGGCCTCGGAAGAGGTTTGCTCGACGGAGCCCTTCTTCTCGGCATCCTGGAGGTCGGAGCTCGTGGCGCTTGGGGTGAAGGTCGCGTGGATGGAGCGGTTGCTCTCACCGGATTTGCGGGGTAGGTTGGCCCGGTCTTCGGACAAGCGGCCAGCGGCGGCACCGGGAGGGGGGGTCGCGGTGCTGGAGCGCTTCGACACCGTCTCCTTGATCCGGGGAGTATGGGGCCGTGCAGGCTGGTCGCCGAGCAGGTTCTCGAGCTCGGCTAGTTTATCCTGCTGCGGTTGTTCGGAGCGGACCTTGGAGGTGGCCGTCTTGGGCTTGGGCGTTCTCTTGGGGGCGCTCTCGTCCCCGATGCCGGAGAACAGCTCGTCAAGGTCATCGTCGGCGGCCTTGGTGTCGGCCTTGGTCTTCTTGGTGGCCATGCTGGGCGGCAGGAGCGATGGGCAGGGCTGTCTAGGGATGCTGTTAGACGCGGCCGCGACGGAGGGCTGAGGCTCAGCACAGAGGCCGGCGGTCTGTCGTGATCCAAGGCACGGGGACGTGCCCACAGGGGACCACTGGGCACTACCCACTGCAGTGTTCGGCGTGCTGCAAGACACGCAGAGCGAGGTGCAGGACGGTGGAAACCGAGCTGGGGTGAGGCAGCCCGTCAACCAGGAGGATTAGATATCGGGCAGGTTGGCAGGACCGACGAGCAGTCCAATGGCAATTCTCCCGAGGAGACTACCGAAGTAGGTAGGAAGCTAAGGTACGGTATCCATGGCCATACCGACGGGAGTGTATCACAGTGACACATACCTCTTTTAAGTCGACAAGGCCCAGCCGGAGAGAGGGGGTGCCAGCGGGGGTTGTGATTCACTTCGGGTGTATGGAGGAGGAGGCAGGTACGTGGAAGAGGAGGTACGAAGAAGCCCGCATGGGAAGGGCGTGGACAGCCCGGGTGGCACAAAGGAACAAGACGGACGGGCTATGTGCTTGCTTGCATAGATACGGGTCCGTCTGTTGGTCGGTTGGTCGGTCAATCGTCGCCGCCGTCGTCGGCACGAGCAGTTGGAAACGGGCGCATACGTAAGGTAGGTAAGTAGATATGTAGGTAGATGATGATGCAGCGGCCGTGCTCGTACAAGCAAATGGCTGGGCCCTTAGGTAACAAAGCCGCAAGGGGCAATGGAGAGCGGCTACACCAGAAGCGGAAGTAGGACAGCCTGATTGGCTGGGAAGCCCTTCCAGACTCGAGGGGCGATGGAGAATGTGCAGGGCTCGGGGGGGTCCGCCTGCAAGGACCATAGGGAGAGTGAGAGGCAGCCCTGGCTTGGAGGGCCCAGGTGCACTCTCGTCAGGCTTCACTGTTCCCCTAAAGCTACTTACCTTACCTAGGTACCTACCTATATGCTAGGTGAGTACATACATACCCAAGGGCGATGACAATCCATATTGGAAGGCTTCATCTCTGTATGTCCCGTCTGCATCTACGAGATGGCCCCCATCTGTTGGTGGCGACGGCAATGGGAACGGGGATCCATGTGGCTGGTGATGCTGCCCACTTGTGTGTGTGTGTGTGTGTGTGTACTCCGTACGGAGTACTTGACCCTCCATCCCCCAGGCCGCCTAGTGGCAGGTACCTACATGTAGGTAAAGTACCTAAGTAAGTAGGTAGGTACTTAGGTAGGTACACACCTCCTTGAGAATAATGGCCCGTAAACCTGCCGGTGACCCTTTTAATCAAGTAGAATAGGTAGTAGCAGCAAGTGAAGAGAACCTTAGTCGGTTTTGTCAGAGAGAGGTACTGGAAATAGGTAGAATAAATGCGCACGTGGTACGTTGGCATCCCATCCAATCCCTGGTCTGGTGCTGGTTCCATGTGCGTGGGCGTGCGGATGTGTGTGTGTGTGTCTGTCTGTTGTGGTGGTGTCCTGGCTTGGCTGGCCGAACCTCCAAAAATTGGCAATGCAGGCAAAGGTCTGAATAAGAAGAAGTGACCAAGAACAATAGGTCAACCCCCCCCCTCGCCAAACACGATCCCCGGCCGGCATCATCCTTTCCCCGTCGGTATTTGCATTCCCTCCCTCTTCCCCAGCTCCAGCCGCTTCGTGCACGCTGTTCGGCTCGGCACCCCCAGTCTATACGCCGCCACGGGTCCGTGGCCATCAACACCAAATCTGCTCCAGCCGAGACCCAAGAGGCTGATTTCTTTTCGCCTGCCACCATCCTGCCATCTGTCCCGCCGGCCAGCCCCCGAAACCCGCGCCGTTCCCGTGCTGTAAGCACAGCGTATCGTCTTTTTTTTTTTTCATACTGCCCGGCCTCTTCGGACTATCTGTTCTGCCTTGCCTTGTCCGCCGTCTCGGCCCGGCTTCTCGGCATCCCCTTTCTCGGTGTAAGGCGTGTGTGTGTATTAGACCTCTCCTACACGCATCGCCCAGATCACGAGACTTCGCTGCCTGTTCGCGCGGCCGGCTATAGCAGCCATCGTGCCCGTCGTTTGTTCTTCGCAGCACGTGTTTGGTAAGTTGCCTGTCTTTTTCTCGATTCACCTGGCCCACGCTGCATTGTGGCCGCCTGGAGCCGTTTCATCCTGCCTCTTCAAACCCTTCTCTCCGTCTCTTCCTCTACAACACGTCAGCCTTCCCTTTCCTGCCGCCGCGCCGGCCCTTCCACTCTCCCCGTGCCGTGCCTCTTGACGAGTGCTCGGCGTCCCGAGCCCTGCCCCTCTGTCTGCTTCTCGCCACTTCTTCCTCCGTTGGCCTGGACGCGGTTGTCCGGAGCCCTCTATTGACCAGCCACATTTGCCTCAGGCAACGCGTGCCAGTCCGCGCATCGAGGTGCCCAGAGTCGGCAGCATTGGCAGGAGCGCCGCGGTAGAGCATCTTCTGGCCGTACCCGGCGCCCTATCACCACAATCTTCACCCTCCGGCTTTTCTGCGCCCTCGCTGCCCGTGGTCCGGCCGGCCATACGACATCATTCCCTTTCAGTTTGGGGGGTGGTCTGCCGTCTCCACTTACATAATCTCCGACCCTCAACTGGGCAACTAGGTTTCTTGAACTCATTTGCACCACCTACGCCACATATACACACTTACCCTACCGCCCGGCCGAGTCCTCATGGATTCTCCCAACAGCGCCCGTAGCAAAGGGCGCACTTCGAGTCGGAAGCGCAGTACCCTGCCTCCCCTCACATCCTCGCTGCTCCATTCAGATTCTATTGAAAACCCTGCATCTGAGACAGCCGGCGCCGCCATGGCGCCCTCGTCCTCCTCCTTCACATTCGAGACGCCTAGTCCGACAAATCCCCGGGCTACGCGGAGAGGGCCCCGGAATGCTGATTTGTTCAACGCTTCGCCCGAGGATGCAAGCAGTAAAAGTGGTCGCTCGCTTCGTAAACGGACGCGAGTCGACTACTCATTTGACCACGGCGGCGACGACGACGAGGCTGTCGCTGCCCGGGCCAACCCTCTGACTACACGTGCCGCCAAGAAGCGCCGGACAGACGTCACCACCCAGGGCGATGAGGTAGACGAGGAGCCGGAACCCCGTATCAAACGCAGAGCCTCGGAGCAAACTCCCAAGCCCGCGCTTCGTCGGAGCCAGGGCCGGAAGTCCACGGTGGAGCCTCAACCCTTCGTGGCAGACCACCAGGATGAAGATGTGCCTGTCCAAGACACTATCGAGGTTGGAGGCCCGCAAAGCGAGGCCTCTGATGAGTCTTTCCACCAGCGTACGAATTCAGATGCCTCCCAACACGAGCCTTTGGTGGCTGCTGTTCAAACCACCGAGATTCAGACGGAAGCTTCTACCCAGGAGAGGTTCCCTCACGGCATGGCTAGTGTGTACTACGAAGCGGAGCCAATGAATTCTGCTGCTGCTTCGACGGAGAACGTCGACCTGGCCGTCCTCAAGGTTGAGGCTCAGGAGACGCCTCCGGATGTGCCGTCTTTCCAGGACGAATCCAAGGCAGAACCCATGCACGAGTGGCTCATGCCTTCACCAATGGCGGTCACCAACCTGGTGAATAAAGAAAGACCTATCGACAACAAAATCGTCCAGCTTGAGCCCACTCAAAAGCAGGTCATTGAGAAACAACCCATTGTGGGCCCTTCAGTTGCAGACCAGTCTATTGAGGGCCCTTCAGTTGCGGACCAGTCCATTACGGACCGGCCCGTTGCGCATCAACCCGTTGCGAATCAGCCCACCGCGGATCGGCCAGTTGATAGCCAGCCCATTGACAATCAATCGACCAACGAACAACCCGTCGAGGTTCAGCCCACTGGTGACGAACCCGCTAAGGATAAACCCGCTGAGGACGAACCCGCCAAGGACGAACCCGCCAAGGACGAACCCGCCAAGGACGAACCTGCCAAGGACGAATCTGCTAAGGACGAGCCTGCTAAGGACGAGCCTGCTAAGGACGAGGCTGCAAAGGACGAACCTGCTAAGGACGAGGCTGCAAAGGACGAGCCCACCCAGGAGCACCCCGTTGAGGAGAAGTCCACCGAGAAACAGCCCGCCAAAGACCAACCCGTTGAAGACGTCCTTGATGATCAAAAACCCGTTGAAGATAAAGCCGCTGAAGACGAGCTCGTGGAAGACAAAGTTGTGGAACGAAACCCTGTTGAAGAGAAGCATGTTAAGCAAACCCTTGCTGAGGAAACCCCCAAGGAGGAGAAGCCCGCCGAGGACAAGCATGCTCCGGACGAGCCTGTTGAAAAAGAGCAAATCGGCCCTTACGCGTACTTGAGCTCGTACATTGAGGGCGAAAAAGTATTGTATCCTCTTGCCCAGGGCGAAACCGAGCCTGCGGCAGAACAGGCAGACCCGATCGAGACGGTCGAGCTTGGAGCATCTCAGGAACCCGCAGAGGATGCAGCAGGCGAGGATCTCGGCGATGACCAGCCCGAGGTGCCTGATGATACTCCAACAGGAACACCTGCGCCCCCAGAGACAAGGGCAAACTCGCCCGCTGCCGAGACGGAGACCCCAGAGGCACGACTACCCGTCAAGAAGCAATTTGCTTTCAAGAAGACCCGTCCTGCTTCCGAGTTCACAGAACTGTTCGACGACATCGATTCTCTGTCCCCCTCCGAGCTGTACAACCGGCTGGCTGCCGTCAACGATGCTCTTGTTGCATGGCAAGACGAGTACACGCGCCTGCGAAAGATCACAGACGATGAGGACAATGCTATACGCTACCAGGCAGAAGAAGCCGCATTTCTGCATCGCCAGAAAATGGCAACGAGCAAAGACCCCGATGCCAACCCGCTTCGGAAGGACTTTGTTGTCAAGGGCATTCGTGCTCCGAAAGCCGACCCTATGATGGCGTATGCCAGGCAACAGGACAGGATTCTGGCCAACGCGTACCTTTTCGAGTACGACGACCGCGACTCCAAGGTCGGCTTGCAGGATCCCCTCTCTCAGCGCCGTGGCGCAGGCAAGACACGACTTCGCGACAGACCAAAGCAGACAGCCAAGGCCGCTGAAGCTGACGACGCAAACGTTGTACAAGGGAAACGATCTCGCAAGCCACCCAACGTCTACGGGGATGTCGAGAACGCTAGTAGGAGCTCGACACCCATGCCTAGCCAGCCGCAACCACGGCGGCGTCGTGGCGGGCGGCCACCAGCCGAGGAGAATGGCGATGGCCACCTTGCTGTCCCTGGCTCCCAGGCTGAGCCTGTCGTCGAGGAAACGCCAAAGAAGCGCAACCGTGGTGGCCGACCCAGAAAGCACCCACTGCCCACTGCGATTCCTGAAAACGCCCCTGCCGCGCCCGAGGCGGAAGCCGAAGCAGAGCAGGAAGAGCCTGAGGAGAGACCCAGTCGCAAGCGCAGGCGCAAAACTTTCCACGACGAAACCTTTGTGAACGGCACGAATGGGACTACGCCAGCATCGGGTCGAGGGAGACGCCGTAACTCTCGCTTGTCTGAGCAACCCACTGGGTCCTTCTACAGCAACAGCTCGATGCACTCAGCACAAGGTCACGATGACTCGCGCCCCGCGACGTCCTCTTCCACGGCGACCGCGTCCTCGCTGGCCGTATCCACTTACGGGCTCCGCGAGAAGCGCCAGACTAAGTTCTCACTAGACGATGATGACGACGATGACTTCGTGGTGGATGAGGAAGAGCAGCCCAAGCCCAAGCGAGCTCGGCGCGCTTCGAAGAAAGCCCAAGGCGACCACACAACTTCGGTGGCGAATGGCTACGTTGCTGCTCCCAAACAACAGGACCCCGGTCCCACCTCGATCCCTAAAGTGCCCAGAATCAAGATTAAGAACTTCAACAACGGCAGCTCTGCGGCCAACCTAGCGCCCGCCCACGCTCCTACGAGCAACCCCCTCGGCATCGCTGCCAACAAAGATTCGGTTCCAGCGCAAGGGAATGGCGACGGTCTCACCCCAGGCAACAATGGCCAGGCAAGTGCGTTCGACCCCCACAGGGACTACAGCACTATGACCAAGTCGGAGAAGATGTCTCACTCTATGAAAGGTAAGCACCCGTTGCGCCGCTCGGCACACTCCCCGTCCTGGGGACTGTCTAGTCCTCTTGTTGTCTACTCTTGCTGACCAGCCACAAGCACGATGGGCGTCTGGATCAATGTCCCCCGCCGTCGCCAAGAGGCGTGCCACTCTGGCTGCCAAGAAGGCGGCGGCCAAGACCCCTGGTCCGGAGGTACAACCTGACAATGGCAACATCGCACCGCAACAGTAAGCATGTCGGAATTGAATACTCCAATACGGCATGCGTACAACTGCAAGAGTGCTTTTGGATACCCATTGACAGCGGACCTCGAAAGAGTGTGAAGTTAATAAGACAGGCCTGCCAGTTGGGGATCTGACATTTGGCGCTGTCGACGCGTTGTGGCAGGTGTTCCACTTGCAGGATGAAGTGAGCAGCAGTACGGGAGGAAGTATCCAGGCTGTCTGCCACCTACACGGGCTTTGAGTGTCGGCGGCTGGCCCCCCGGGCTCCCTGGAAGGAGTCGACCTGCGAGAACAAGCTGCAGTTGTCCTGACGCGATGGGAACGAGTCATCCGTCGGTTCGTGTTTTTTTCTTTTTCTTTTTCTCTTTTGTTATGTTTTCCCGTTCTCGGGCATTGGCTGGCGTAGCGGTCATTGAAGATTGCATGATACCCCCCCCTCACCCCGTGGACACGAGGAAGGTACACACACACACACACACACATACGGAATAGCATAAAGTATTGGCATCATTGATGGATAGGGAGGGGAAACCAAAAAAGGGGGGCAACATAGACTTTCTGTATACAGCGAACAAATTGTTACTTTTGTCGCATTCCTTGCCGCCACGGGTGGACCGTCCTGGCCCACGCCCTCTGCCTGCCGAGTGTTTCCCGCGCCAGCCGTCCCTCGCCGCTACCTATAAGAGGATTTCGAGGAGGCGGGACGGAGCACATATTCCCGCCAATTCATTCCCGTCCTTGGGCTCTCGCGAAGTGCGCCGGATGCCGAGAGATCCCCGGGCGGACCTCGTTCCTCGAGATGACCGAGCCATGTCGGTAGTCGTCAGCTAACCCGGGGGAAGGGAGAAGGGGTTCCATGGCTGATGGGGATTACGAAAGGGCATGGCCGCCGGCGAAAGCGTGCCAGAAGTCCCCCCTCCCTTGCTAAGTACTTAATGGTGGGACGATCGAAGGGCGGCCGGGGTTTGACGGAAGGCCCACGGGAGCCGCGGGGGACAGAAGAGGTGGGCATGTCGGGGGGGATCAGAGTAGGTATAGAGAAGGGGACGGGTGGGCTTCTTCTTCTTGGTGGTATGGCATCTCACTAGGGGCGGCGGGGTTGGGTATGTAGGGTAGGCCGGCCGGGACGACGCAGCCGCATCTCATCGTATATACGAAATTTTGCCTTGGTTTCGAGAGGGGCCCCCGCCTCCTGGCAGCATGGAGGGAGGGATAGGGAGGCAAGCCGTATACTGAGGAACGGCCCATCGGCAAAAAGAGAAAACTTGCTCGCCCAGGGATGCCCACTGGCATGTTTGCCGACCGCCTCCACAGTGTCGGCAGCGGTAGTCTGCAGCCTATCTCGGGGATACGCATCGCTCTCTTGGGGGGGGAGGGGGGAGGAGTATGGCCACATATTTGTGGGGTCAGGCGCAACACATGGAGGAGTCGTCGGAACTGAACCCTTTTGGTTTTTTGCTTCATTTAGATTCAGGATGCCATGTAAGGTATGATTTGTCTCCTGTACGCCCCGTAGCCGAAATGCAAATCTTGCCAGATCATCACTTTTTATCCCTCCGTGCCAGTCATCACAAGAAAACGCAGAGGAAAGTGGCTGGCCCGTTTGGTGGTGATTCGGATGTGCCGATTCGCGACGTGGATATTCTCCCCGTTCGTGCTTCCCCAAAACAATGCTCTTCCTTTTTTCTCCCCCCTTCTTTACATGACGACACCGGAGTTGCTGGCAATACGCTGCGGGGGGCGAGGGCCGTTAGCACGGGGGGGCGGCGGACGTCGGCCCGGGAGGGGGCAAAGGGGAACGGGGGCGGCAAAAACTTACGGGCCACAGCTCGGCAGCCTCCTTGCCAACGGGACCGGTGATGGCGGAGCCCTTCATCTCACCCTTGGGGTTGACGATGACGCCGGCGTTGTCCTCGAAGTACAGGAAGACACCGTCGGTGCGCTTCCAGGGCTTGGCCTGGCGGACGATGACGGCGGGGTGGACCTTCTTGCGGAGCTCGGGCTTGCCCTTCTTGACGGTGGCCATGACCATGTCACCGACACCACCGGCGGGCAGGCGGTTCAGACGGGCACCGATACCCTTGACCGAGATGATGTACAGGTTGCGAGCACCCGAGTTGTCGGCGCAGTTCATGATGGCACCGACGGGGAGACCGAGGGTCATCTTGAGCTTGCCACCCTACAGCACGCAGCGTCAGTACTTTGGCTCCCCCATGTTGTCGCACCGCCGTGGCCTTCCGCCGGTCGGGGAGGCGTCGGGGCAAGGCCGCCGAGCGCGCAACCCGCCGTGGAGGGCCATGGAAACAACGAGGCTCGAGGGTTGCTTACGGGGGCACCACGCCTAGAAATCACACGGTCAGCATCCTGGTCTTATATCTCAAAGCGGCGCGCGTCAACAGGCACGTCTCGTCCATCTCGGTAGGCATCATCGTCGTCATCATCGTCGTCGTCGTCGTCGTCCGTGGTTTTCGGACCCTGGGGGTCGTATCGTGGGTCTGTAGTGCGGGCGCTTGTTCGAGTCGCAGGACGGGGCAATCGCGAGCACCTTGCCCCAAGTCCGTAACCCTCCTCTTCCTTCGGCACGGGTCGGTCCCCGGTGCTTTTTCCTAGAATTTTCCCCAAATTCTCCCCTCCCCCACCACCATGGCAACTGCGCGGATTTGGACGGCGGATGATGATGCTCTCGAGTCGGACGGGACGTGCAACAGTCACGGCACACATAGAAAAAAAAGCGGCGGGAGCAAGCAACTTACGAGAGTTTGGCCATTGCTGCGGATTAGAATGCGACTCGGAGGGGGTAGGGGTGGTGGTGTCGTCGGTCAGAGGTGTCGATGAATTGCGGCGGGAAGTGTTCACGATAGGCCGGCCTGATTTTCGTAGGGTCGAAGCTTGCGCGCCCTGGAAATGGAAATTTTGTTCCGCTGAGCTGTGCGGGAGGAAACCCTACAGCACCCAAGCCGGTTCATGAGGAGGCACGTGCGGAGGGAAGGTGGGTCCCTGCCAGCTGTCATTCGGCCCCAAAATGCTGGGCAAGCAGAAGCTGCAACTGGCAGCAACATCACCCCCCGATCTCGGTGGGGCACCGGCTCGGTAAGTAAGTACCTAAGTACCTAGGTCGTGCGCCAAACGATCTGTACCTTGTTATCCATTCAATAGCTCTTGGAGAATAATCCGTCCGTCATTTGGTCCATCAATTCGATACGGACCTCAGAACGGCGCCGAGCATAGAACCAAACACCTCTAGGCGGATGTTGGTGGACGCTCATCCCAGTCGCCCGTATCGGGAAATACTGATACTGTTGCCCGTAGGCCATGAATAGAACAGTATGATGTAGAGCAAGGGTTAGTGATCCTCACTTGCTTTGCTCATGGCAGATATGCGAGGGATGTCATGGATTGGGTTACACGCTTATCATTCTAAACCTACTTCCAGCCTTTTCCCTTCTTCCAAAGTCCGTCTTGCTCTTGCTCCACACTTCCATAGGCAAATGCTTTGAGATACAAAGGGAAGAAGCTGTGACAACTACTTTGCTTCTCTTCGTGTGGTTTCATCGAACGACTGCTGTGTCGACCCCGGAGAAACATCTTAACTGGTCTGGAATCAATTACACGTAGCTTCAGCCCACTAAACCAAGCTGGATACAAACCCGCCCCCCTGGAACGCCAAGTAGAGTACCACTACTATTTTACAGACGACTCGTGACCGCGTGAGATGCATATGCCGTGAAGGGTATCATGAGAAAAGAAGTGCGAAGCTTATTGGGAGCACCGGGAGTCAGTGGCATCTAGTGGCTGGCGTCTTCCGCCTTGTTTTGCGGCTCATCTGCCGATTTGGCTGGACTGGCCGCCTTCTCTTTCACTGTTTCAGCCTCGGTTGGTTTGGCATCGTCGACATCCATGGCATCCTCGGCTGTGGCCTCGGCGGGCTTTGTCGCATCCGCCTCCGGCGCGTCCTTGGGAGCTTCGCCCGCCTTATCGCTCGGCTCCGACGGTGCCTTTTCCGTTGCCGTGGATGCGACGGGTGCCTCGTCTTTCGTGGCGGCGGCAGGAGACGGGTCCTCAACGACAGCCGCCTCGATGGTCTCCGGCGCCGTCTCTTCCGTCGGCTGCTCGGCTTGTGCTGCGGGTTCGTCCCTCTTGGGTGACCCTTCTTCTTTCTTGACGGCCGCCTCTTCGGCAACGGGAGCTGGTTCCGCTGCGGCCGGCTCGTCCATATCGACGTCGCCATCTTTATCAACCTCGGTTGGCTCTTTCTGGGCTTCTTTGAGCTGCTCCTCCTGGGTTTCGATGCCGGCTGTCTCTGGCACGATCGCGTCGGCCTCTGCTACGGGCTCTGCGTCCGGCATGACCTCATCCGCCTCCTTGGACTTCACGACGTCGTCAGTGGTACCATTTGCGGGCGTAGGCGCTCTGCTTTCGTCATCCACTTCGGACTTTTGGTACTCCTGAAACCGTTTGGGACCCCTGTTTCGCATCACGCCGTTTGCCTGGTCGATTTCCTCGTTATCGCTGTCTTCGAATTCATTCGCCTTTTCGATATTCTTATCCCAACGCCGCTCCGTCATGCGCACGTCCTTGTTTTCGTCCTCGTCCATGTCGTCGAGCTCGGCCTCCTCCTCGTCGGTCATGGTGGCGCCAAAGTTGCCAGGGTGGTCCTGCATTTGAACCGAGGGAACGTGGGCCGTTCTGCGCAGATTCTCGATGAGCTGGTTTTTGATTTTCTCGAGATACTCGGGACTGTTGGCGTTCTCCATGTTGGAGGCCCGGACGTCGAGTGCGTAGTCGGGTCCGTAATACTGGAGGTCTGGGGTTAGTATGCTATGTTGGGGATAGCAGCCATGACGAGTGGGCACTCACGTCGTAGTATTCATTAAAGGGAAGCGTTCGCTCCATCTTGGCATCGACAAGGAGGCCCGTCTCGTAGGCCCACGTGCGTGCGACGTTGCGCATCGTGTAACCACCTCCACCGAGCACCAGCGTAGGCAAGTTGAAACTCTTGACGAACTTGACGCAGTTGGAGTGGCCGTTCATGCTCAGATTGAAGCAACCGAGACGGTCACCCGACAAGCTATCGCCACCGCACTGAAGTACGACGGCGTCGGGTTGGTAGTACTCCATGACACTGGATATAACGGGCTCGAAGATGGACTTGTACGATTCGTCGTTGATGCCGTCCCGGAGAGGGCAGTTGACGGCGTAGTGTTTGCCCTGGCCGATACCGATATCGCGAAGCTCACCGGTGCCGGGGAAGTACTCGCCGTACTTGTGGAACGATACAGTCATGACGCGATCCGTCGTGTAAAAGGCTTCCTCGACACCATCACCGTGATGGACATCGATATCGATATAGAGGACGCGCTTGTTGAAGCGCAGGAGTTCGAGAATGCCGAGAACGATGTCTGGTAGCGAGAAGCGATGAGCGGGTGAAAGTGAAAGCAGGTGCCAAGGGAGGGGTGCGCATACCGTTGACGTAGCAGAAACCGCTGGCCTCGCTCTTCTTGGCGTGATGGAGACCGCCGGCCCAGTTGACGGCGATGTCGCACTTTTGACGGTTGAGCCTCGCGGCACCCTCCATGCTGCCGCCGGCACTGATGCCGCAGAACTCAAAGAGACCGTCGAAGACAGGACAGTCATCGCCGACGTTGAATTTGGTCTGCTCCCGCTGGAAGTTCTCCATGTTCTCTGGGCTGACCTTCTGGAGGAAATCAATGTACTCGTCTGTGTGGAACTGCGTCATCTCCAGGCGCGTAGCAGGCTTTGCGCGATAGATCTCCATCTTCTTGTAGACGCCATAGTTCATGATTAGGCTGTGGGCCAAACGTATACGATGAGGCTTCATGGGATGACCAGCAACGTAGGCGAAGTTTCCGATGTCCGAGTCGTAGAAGTAGGCCACCTTCTTGGGGGACGCGGCGCCCAGAGCGGTGCCATTGGTGTTGAGGTCAACGGGCGCGGCGTGCGCCATGCTGTTGGCTGTTGCGAGTCGACGACGCGTCAGGGATGGTAAGAAAGCAAACTGCTGGGCAAATAGGTTTTGGCGACACGGTTTCGGTTGGCAGCCCTACCGGGGGAGAGGTGGGAGATTGTGGTGCTGGGAAACGTCGCGGGTAACGGGGTTTGGGGATTATTTGGCGGATGAGGGTGGGAGAAAGAAGGCCGCGGGAGCTCCAGCCTCATGGGCCTGTCGCCGGACCGCAGGGGCTGTAGTGAAGTAGCGCCTTCGGCGGGCGTTCTCGAATCTGCTCAGCGGGTCTGGCACTTACACCGACAGGCTGTTGCTGATTGGCTCCCATGCCCAGCCATAGCTACGGGCCAATGGATAAGAGGCGATACGGCGTGCCTGCCTACGATACAAGGTAGAGGGATCCGTGCGCCCTCTCAAGTACCTTAAGTACCTGCGCAGGTATGGAAGTCAGTGATTATTTAGCTCTGTGATTCAGGATTCTTACCACATCCCTTCCCTTTCACGCTGCAAAGAACCATCGGGAATCATTCCAAATGATCTTGCCCAAATGTGTGTCGCATCCTAGTCGATTCGCTGGCCTCCTGGAGCCCTGTAGGTTGCTCTTACTCATGTGTCCGATGCCACTTGATGAACGACATGCATGTACGACCCAGATCGCCATGCCTTGTCTGTTTGCCCCGCGTGTATGCCGGGAAGCTATGGGCAGAAAAAAGTCTTGAATGCAGGCGCAGACAGGTTGAAAGGGAGACTGAAAGGGTATAGGTTTTCACCAGCCCCCAGTACCGTTTCAATTGGCTTCATGGTCCCCTCTGTCCCTTTGCATTTCGTTGGACTCGGAGCTGCATCTCCAGTTCAACCCCGCCGGAGCTTGCGAAGCTTGTGAAGTCGGCGTCGCATCAGGTGATATAGATACATACAGGTAGGTATTCCTGCACTTCAGCATCGCTCGCTGTTCTTTCCAGCAGGTTCCATCCCATGACACCAGTGCAACTGCTTGCTTGCTGTGTTACCACACTGGCCAATGCCGGGGCCCAGTTCACGGGAGTCCGGGTGCCATTGTGCAGCAGCATCAGCTGTTTTAGAGCGGGTCGACTTGATGCCTGAGGCCCGGGTCTGTGGTCTGAAATCTAGGTAGTCAGCTATCCATTGAGCCTCCCTCCTCCCATACTCTTATGCACCTATCTATTCAGGTGGGGTTGTGAGCATCAAGGTCAACGTTGCCTCCATCCCGGGATCCCGATGTTGCCCCCTCGGGTCATCTTCATCCATCCCATGTTGGAGCTGCACTGCACATGGATGCTGGCTGGCCCGCATCGGAGCTCCCATGCATTAGCACTCTGTGTGGTTGTGCGGAAATGCCACTTGTAGGTCAATTATGACACAAGCAACCCCTCTGTAAACTCCACTTCGACGAAAGGGCGTACGGTACCTCACCCGAAGTCCGTAGGGATGACAAGAGCCGGTATGCACCTACCCTGTATGTAAGCATGCACATCACGGCATTTTAATCCCCCGCCTGAACCCAAGACTGACCACTCTTCAAGAACGTTGAAACCGTTCTCCATCTTGTTTCTCCTCTTTCACCCTTACCACCTTCAATACTCGACTTGATTATCGTACTTCCACCTCACCAAGCAACGAGTTTCCGAACATGTCCGGCCAAATCGTGCTCCTCGACCTTCCCAGCCGTCCTCCGTGCAAGTGCTGGTCACTGAACCCATGGAAGAGTATGCGCCCCGGCCACGGCATGGCAACACCATACTGATACCCACAAAGCTCGCTTGCTTCTGAACTACAAGGGCGTAGACTACGAGACGGAATGGGTAAGCCGTGGATCCATCGCCGCGCAGTGATCATCGAACTGATGCGCGACAGACCGAATACCCTGATATTGGGCCACGATGCAAGGACCAGTCAGTCGCAGATACATCGAGGCATAGGCAGAACCGCCAATGGCTAATTTGTTGTCCAGCATCAAACTCCGCGAGGGCAAGCCCAAGCACACCATCCCCACTGTGATCTTGCCGGATGGCACTTGGGTCGATGAGTCGCTCGATATCGCCAAGAAGATCAACGAGCTGTATCCCGAGCCGAAGTTGGATCTGGAAACGCCTGCATTCAACAGCCTGGCCCAAAACCTTATGCCCGAGCTCATGACGGCTTTAAGACCCGTCTACATGTCACTGGTCCCGGCACACTTGCTCAACGAGGCCAGTCTGCCGTACTGGATGGAGACACGTAGCGAGCTCATTGGCAAGAGGCCCGATGCCGTGACAGACGCCGATCGCGACGCTGCCTGGAAGGAGGTGGAGAAGAGCGGCGTACTTGCGCAGGTCACCGACTTGCTCAAGGCCAACGAGGGCCCCTTCTTTGAGGGAAAGGGTGTGAGCTACGTTGATTTCGTCTGGGCCGGCTTCTTGATTTTCTCCAAGCGCATCGACATCTTTGACAAGGTCTTGAGCCTGGCCGGCGATGAGGCTGTTCACCGAAAGCTCTTGGAGGCTGTGGAGCCCTGGTCGAAGAGAGAAGATCACTAAGGGAGTGGCCAAAAGTATGGGTTAAGACTGGGCTGGGCGGGGGGCTCCGGTAAACCCGGGCAGCATTCCGTTCCCTGTCCAGTGAAATGAATAAAATGGCTCAGATTGAATCAACAAAGCTCGCCAGACTGGCAGTCGAGTGGCCCATCATGAACCAACCGTTCGGGCTATTGTGACTCAGTGGATTGAACCTGTTCCCCACCATCCAGAGGCCTCCTGTCAAACACAGTGAATCTACCCAGGGGGTCAGGCGTTGTTACTTAAGAGATGGATGCCAGACATGTGGACCAACTCACGATGGTTTATACATAGCCATGATTAAGGCGGGTTCGCAGCCCATCATATGCCTCTTACGTCAAGGCCTTGATCTCCGAGAGCTGAGGATTGGCAGCCTCGAAGATTAGCCAACCCAGTTCTGCCATCCCGCTGAGTTTATTCTTGAAGTGGTACGTGTCGACGTTTTGGAGCTGAGGAGAAGCAGGCCACGGCGTGCTCGGCCGAGCCATTCGTCTTTGCTGGTCATCCACAACCGCATCTCAAGGCCCAGCCATGTCCGAAAACTCGGCTGGCAGGACCACGGGCTCCTATCTTGTAAGACGGCAGGTCTTATAGGCCTCAAATTGGCCACGCGGGGCCAAGCGTTGTAGTACTGGCTCATCGTGGTATCACAGCCCACGGCCGTCCTTCTGGAATAACTCTGTCTGCCTCTGTACAAAATCCCCCACGGTGAGTTAGCCGTCAGCCGCGTGGGGACAGGAAAAGAGCCGGCATACGGGGGTATCCAGTGCTGATTTGTGGAATTTCAAAAGATGTGCCCCGGAACTCGAACCAGCCGACTTTTTCATATTGCCAAACCCATGCCACACGAGTGTCCGCGTTTCTTCAAGCATGCTGTGACTTGGTAGACATGGACACGACGAATGCAAAGGTAAGTCCTCGCTGATGCTGCCCAGTGGTGTAATGGCGGGCGGGCCTTTCCGGCAAGCCCACGGGTCCTCAGCTTCATGTTTCTTGGAAGACGATGTAGGGCAGCACATGTTTCTTGCTGGATGGCACTTCAACCCACTGCAATCACTCCGAGCATGGAGAATGAGTGGGCTGCTCGGATCAGAACTCTCCTCGCGAATGGGCGATCAGCGATCATGCTCGGCACTTGGAAATATCTCGCCGACGTTCAACGCTCAGAGCTCTAGAAAAGATTTACCAGGAAGGATCTTCCGGAATGAACCTGGCATAGAAATACCCTGGTATAATCCCAAGAGAGGAAGCAGAACGAGAACACAGTGAGAAGCACATTGATAATGGATGTAGCTAGGGTAACTTAGCAAGGTCAGGCCTGCTCCCGCAAGACAGGAAGTCTGATCGAAGTAGCACCATTTTCCTTCTTTTTCTTCTTCTTCTTCTTTCAGACCCCAGTACCGGTTTCGACTTCATTGACATACTCGAGCACTCTGGTCACGGGAGCAAGACCCAAGAGTTGCTATCATGAACCAAGGTCAAGGCATGGTGGCGTAGGCCCAGACGATCTCGCCCATCCTGCTGGGAGGTCGGGTTTCGCGGCGAACACGCTTGGGGTGGCAACGGCGTCTTCAATGCTGACAAACGGATTAATTGGCACCTTCGCGGTCCCAGGCCGGCCTCGTCGGTCACCTTGGGTTGGCCGGGCCCTGTCGATGCTGGTCGGTGCCATGGTCTAGCCCTTGGCGGAGCCCGCGGATACACCCTAGAAAGGAGGCCAACGGGGTTCACAGCCCTGCAAGGCCGGCTGGTACGCGTTGGGGCCGAGGCGATGCAAGGGGAAGGGGGGGAGGGCGTAATTGGCCGGAAGCAGCTCCGTCAGTAGGACCGGGGCTGGGGGCTGAGAAGTCGAGATTGCACCTGTTGGTCTGGGCTGATAGCCCCCTGCCATTCGCGAGAGATCTGCCTTGCGCACTTGTCCTTGTGCCTGCGTTCTTGTGCAGTCGGCCAATTTTTTCGTCTGGCGGCATCTAGCCGTCATCATTACCACTTCGTTCAGTGGGCGAGGGATGATGCTTGGACACGATCGTATCGGTCAGCGACATCTTCTCCCACCCCCCGCTTCCCTCGGCGGGTAGCCTCGTTACCTCGATGCTCCCAACAATTTTCCCGATTTCCATAATCCCGCCCATTCCCTTTGCCTTTTCCCTCGCTTGTCGAGTATAAATGCTTTGTATGGCAGAACCAGATCGATCTACTCCGATGGCACTACTGTGAAGGAATGCTCCTCACCCATCTCCGGGGCATTCGAGTCTCTATCCACTAAACAGCCCACAACACCTCAGCACTAGAGCGAAAATAGCAACGTGAAACTCATGTAATGGATAGGAGCTGGGAGGCGGGAGTTCGAGACCGAGGTACAGGGCGGTGCTGAAGACGAAGAAAAGTAACGCCCGGTGTTTCGATGCTACCTGCCTTTGCTTATCGAACCTTCGAGCATATTGCCAAGTTTTCCCTATCGGAGTATGTAAATCATGTCTGGGATTCTACACAACCTACCGTTATGCTTCCGTCTTTGGATCACCAGCCCCAGCACTTGCCGCTTCTCTCGGGCGTATACAACAGTTATCAAATGCCCGTACAATCCGATACTACGCTGTACCGACAAGGTCTGGGTAGGCGAAGCGTTGTCGCCGCGCCGGTATCGTTGGGAATACTATTCACTTCTCCGTGGTGGGAGTTTCGGTTGCAAATAGATTGGCTGTACATGCCTAACAGCAAGTCGATGTCTTGCCAGTCAACTACCCCTGCCAGCAAAAGCAAGAGCGCCCCTAGGCCACCACAAGTCCGCAGATGCCTGTCCTTGACTCTCTGTCCTGCGCCGCGGGAAGTATCTCACAATGGTAACAGGCACCGGACATGGAGTCAATCGCCACGCCAAGGTTATATTGCAGTGGATTAATACCCTGAACGGGCTCCTGGGTGCCGTGCCGCCCAGGACACCGAGCTTCGTGGTAACGAGCAGGGGGGTCAGCTTTGTTTGACCCGATGGCATGGATGGGACAAGACCATCGGGAATAATCCGACATCGGCCCCGGCGGACTGGATCCGGTTTACTGGATGCTGGTACGTATGTACGTACCAGGGAGGTTCAGGGTTGGCGCTCCTACTGGGCATTCTGCAGTATTCGGACTTACAAGTAGACATTAGAGGTGGATACTGTTGTATTGGTATATGAGGGCTCGGCGTGCGGGCTTCCATGCTTATTCATGGTCAAGTAAGAGAGAGCATCCCTCGACCGATTCCCAGGCAATGCGGCGAAGGGTCAACAGAAGCGGCGACAAGAAATAGCGCGGCGATGACTTGTTGGTATCAAATGCACTTCTTAGTCATTACCTAATGTACTTGACGTGCCTTTGCATTCTTCATAGTAGAGGAGGCCAATCGTCTACCCTGGTTGTTCAGCCCACAAACCCTGTACTATAATAGGCGGATAGTAAGTAGTAGGGGGAGCACGCGTTGGCTTGGGTGCGCACTAAACGTCGTATTATCGTATGTAGTAAGTGATGGCGATCTGTCTGGGATTGCTCGCTTCCCACACGCGCGCATGGTCTCCCCAAGCATGCAGGACAGACAGCCAGCACATGGCAGACATGGATGAACGGCCGGGTCGGGCGAAGCTGAGAGTTCCTACGGAAGAACGAGACGTTCCCGGTCGCGATAGGAAGGAGGGAACCCCGGACAGCTCATTCTTGTAAGCCCTTGTTGCCGGGTTACCTAGAGTGAGTGAGTGTGTGTGTGTGTGTGTGTGTGTGTGTGTGTGTGTGTGTGTGTGTGTGTGTGTGTGTGTGTGTGTGTCTGTGTGGCTGCTCGCATGCGCCTCTTCGTTAGGTTTGCAGTCACGCGTACTACGGCAGGGGACTGGCTGGACACGGACGGGGTAAAACGGCTGGGCATAGGTGGATTCACTCATTCCTTCATCCCTTGGCTCCCTGGCCTGGCCAAGGGCTGCACCTCGTGGGTAAATGCCTCTCCTGCGCGTGAATTGCCGACCGACGCTTTTTGCTTTTTCCTTCTGGGGCAACGGCAAAAGGCGCAGAGGTGCCCCATTGTTTCGTGCGAGTTCAGCATCGGTCGGATTTGCGGGCGCACAAGCGAACGGAGTCGTGGCCATGAAGAGAATAGATTGCGGGGCCGAGAGCTGATCGGACCATCCACATGGGACAGTGGAGAGACGCAGGCCATCCATGTCGGCCATACCTCTCGTAAGTACACCACATTTTTTCGCCATCCATCATCTTGCCTGCTCTCGCTCGTCCATCCACACACACCCTTCATGGCTTGGCTTATCGCTGCTCTCTGCTTACGCGCTGTGCCCCATCCGGCAGGTATCTCGTATACACTTTGGTACGGCCCACCAATTGTTGTTCCCTTGGGGCCTCCCCGTTCCGCTGCAACGGTTCTCATTAGCTGGAGCGTTGGCGCCTGCCGCCCAGCCGTTGCCCCTGCGGCGCTTGACTCCCCCAACGCGAAGGCGGCACCCTACAAGACAAGATGATACGGGGACTTCTTCATGATGGCCCAGCCCGTCATAAGCCAACAACGGCAAAAAGACCCTGGAGGGGGGAGGGGGAAAGACCCATAGCCCGGGGGTGCGTGAATGTGTGTGCCATGATGGATACCCGATATCCATGACAGGAAGG
Organism: Nigrospora osmanthi; assembly: GCA_029489945.1. Taxonomy (NCBI): domain Eukaryota; kingdom Fungi; phylum Ascomycota; class Sordariomycetes; order Amphisphaeriales; family Apiosporaceae; genus Nigrospora; species Nigrospora osmanthi. The sequence goes on from CP120499.1 coordinate 1,573,370, forward strand.
GGGGGTCTCGCTTGAGCATACCTACCTAGATGGCATGCCCTCCATTCTCGGCACTCTTCCGGAACACCATGTCTATACCTAACCTATGCTGGCGAGCTGCTCCCAGCCGCTCCCAGCCCAGCTCCCACAGATCGTCCCGTTGGATAATCGCCGCATGGGGATCTTTCTCCGACTGTGTCAATGCTGGCTTTTCTGGCCAATGTCACCTGCCAAACTTCAATGGTTGGCTGCGGACAGGGTTGGGGCGACCCAAAAACGAGGGGACCTGGGGAGCTTGATCATTACCGGTCCTCCCGGTGGCCTCCGTTACTCGCCTTACGCCTTACCGCTCGGCTCCGTCGTCCTCCTCCCATCTTTTGATATTCAATCATCTGCGGCAACGTGCGGCAGAGACAGATTTGCTCCAGCCAATAGCTCGCCGGCGCCAGACGTCTCACGACATCTCGGTCCCTGTTGCCTCCTCCTGTCAGATCTTCTCACATTGCTTGCAATTTAAGCATCCATTCCGTACCACCCCCCTTGACGCAGAAAGTCGCACCGCCCCGGCCGGCCTTTGGCTATCATCCACGCGCTCCCCGCAAAGAGCCCACGAGGTGGATCGCGAGGCGTCAGCCCGACGTTGGGAGGTTTCTCCCGAAGCGCGCCCCGCCTCCCGCGATTTGCGGCCATCGATTTCAGTGGGAATGACACACGGCTACATTATGTGCCGCCTAACCGCAACTCCCTCCCACTGACCAACCACCACCGGACCTTCTCGTTACTAGCCAGCCGCACGCAACGGCCCGCACCCGTCAACATGTCTGATGAGCCTGACGAGATGCCCCTCTGGGCTGCTGAAGTCCCGGAAGGTCAGGTCCGACATACCACGAACCTGCCGAGTCGTCAGGCTCAAATCGTCGTGGTGGGCGTCGTGGCCATGACAATTGGTATCATAGCCCTAGCACTACGGCTCTTTACCAGACTGCGGATCCTGCGAAAGAGGTTAACCACCGCCGACTGTAAGACGCCTTATGTTCCACACCACTCTAAACCGGAGGCTACTTTGGCTGACACGGATGTTGCAGACTTCAGTATTCTGGCCATGGCCTGTGGCATAGTGGCTTTCGCCCTGACCATGAAACGTAAATTCTCCCCCCTCAGCTTGTCAATGCCCTCGAGCTCTGTTTCTGACATACAACAGAGATACAGCACGGCCTCTCGTATCACAAATGGGACATTCTCTACGCACAGTACAATATTTGGTATCCCTTAGTGCGTATGCGCCTCTCCCGGGACCAAGAGACCACCGGCCGCTGACCGTTGGTGCCCCTCTAGTTTGCCATCACCATGACGTGCTTCTACACCCTCAGCGTGGGTTTTGCGAAGCTCTCTATCCTCTGCTTTTACATCCAGCTCTCGCCAATCACATGGTTCCGATCTGCGACCATCGCTTTGATGGTGGCCGTCGCCATATTCTCCGTCGTCTACACCTGCATCAACCTTTTCCCCTGCCGGCCGGTGCAGGCGAGCTGGGACTACACAATCCAAGACGCCCATTGTCTCGACTCATGGGCTGGATACTTAGCACTGAGCATTCTGAACATCATTATCGATATCACGACCCTGGCGTTGCCCATCCCCATATTACTGCCTCTGCAGATAACAACCAAGCAAAAGGCGTCACTAATCGCCATCTTCGGAGCTGGCGGATTGTAAGACTTTTCCCTGCCCGTTTGCGCCGCCGTCTGAACGTGTGATCGCTAACATGGTGCCACCAGCGTCTGCGCCATCACCGTTGTCCGGGCTTCTATTATACCCAGCATCAAAGCCAGCAAGGACAGGCCTTGGGACGTATCTATTGACTACGTCCTGGCATTTCTGGAAATCAACATTGGCGTTGTCTGCGCTTCAGTCCCCACGCTCAAGCCTTTCTTCGTGCGCTACCTTCCGGCCCTTGTGAGCTCGCGTGCCTGTCGACGAAGCGCCTTCGTCAGCAATCCAACGTACAGCCCGAACACAGTCTTCGAGTCGAACCGCGCGCGGCGCATGATGCAAAGCGATACGTACGAGATGTCGACCAAGGGCAGCGGGAGCCGACCAGGCCGGTTCTCCGAGGACGAAGAGAAGCTCTGGTCTCAATCTTCGGATGAACAGTGTGGACAGGGCCCGGGTGGCAAGTCGAGGACTGTCAATTCGAAAGAAAACGCCCTGCGCGAGGGGCTGCACGGCGGCGGCGCCACCCACGTGGCTAGTGTGACGACTACCGACCACCGCCAAGTGCCACTTGGACGCGGTATCGAGGTCCTGCGGGAGACCACAGTGCAGTACGAGGTGTGACGATGCCTCTGTTGTGCCTAGGGGCTGGCCGTACCGCCTTTCTAGCCCGTGTGGCGTTGGGAAGGCGGACTTGAGGCGCCACCACCTGCACAAAGGGCACTTGTCTCTGTCACGCTCGGGATGATAACAATTGGGCACCGGAGTTTCCATGGGCGTTGGGAGATACCATACGAAACAGAATCAGGGTCGCGTTTCTTTTTGTTTACCACTTTGTTTTTCAGATACCTGCCTGTTTATTCCGGCTAGCCTCACCAGATACCCATTTATGATGCACCAAGCTACTTACGTTACGTCTCTTCTCCAATACGGCGTTACACTACAGACCGCATGACGATACTTACGTACTGGCCTTTTTCCTGAGCAGCCTAGTCCACCGGTCATGTGCCAACGCCGCCTACCCAGGTTTTCAGCCTATAGTATCTGCCGTGCGTATGTACGTGCCCCTCTGGTCACCGGTCTCACTCAGCAACAACTCGAAGTCGACCGAGAGATCCTGCGCTCCGCCAAGACGAGGCGGTATGTCTGACTGGCTTTCTCGCGAGGGGAAAGGAGAAGAAGCGAAAATCATGTGAAGCTGACTACACCGAGAACGAGCCGCGTACATACTTACCTACCTATCTATATAATCCGCCTCCACGTACGCGTATTATTTCCCCGCGCATGCCCGGCCATCGGTAAGGCGTGATTGTCTTCCCGCCTCCCCCCCCCCGGTCCGTCTTTCTCCCTCCCTCCCTCCCTCCCCTCTTTTCGGGTCTCGCCCCCCCCCCCCCCCCCCCCTCCCCTTATGACGAGCCCCACCGAGGCGGCCGACCCCGGGGCCGGGCCCGGCCCCGGCCACGGTCCCGTCCGCCGCATTTTCGTGTGCGACTGCCCGCGGACCTGCTCCGTCATGTTCCACAAGCTCTTCGCGGCGCACCCGCAGCTGGGCCACCTCTTCTTCCCCATGATGGGGCCGGCCATGTACGGGCCGGAGCGGCTGACGCTGCGGCTGCGCCACGGCGCCGCCTGCGAGGCCGCCATGCGCGCCCTCGCGCGCGCCAGCCCGCTGCGCGACGACACGTACGCCGCCGGCTTCGCCCGCATCGAGGAGAGCGTCGCCGCCTTCGAGAAGGAGGTGAGTGTGTTATCCCGGGGGGTATAAAAGGAGGAGGAGGAGGAGGAGGAGTTTTTTTTGCAAACCTATCCCCTCCCACCTTCCCCCCCAGATACTTTGGAAGGGGAAGGGGGGAGAGGGAGGTACTGACGTGTACGGGGGGGGGGACTTAGGGCCGCATCCCCTTCATCAAGGACCACGCCCACTGCGTCCTCCAGCCGGCGCTCGCGGCGGCCCTGGTGGCGCCGGGGCCGTCGGGGCCGTCGGGGCCGGGGTCGGCGGCGGCGGCGCTGCCGGCCAACCCCACGGCGTGGCCCGACGCCTTCTTCGAGAGCCTGACGCCCGTGTTCCTGATCCGGCACCCGGCCCGCATGGTGCCGTCCTGCCTGCGGGCGGGGCAGCCCGTCTTCGGCATCGACCCGGCCGACGAGGACTTCCGGGCGCAGACGTCGCTGGGGCTGGCGCGGGTCGTCTTTGACGCCTACGACGCCCTGAACCGGCGGCGGCGGCGAGGGCGGCGGCGGCAAGAAGACGACGACGACGACGACGAGGACCCGGCCCCCCGGCCCCCCCCGTGTCCCCCCCTCGTCGTCGACGCCGACGACGTCGTCCGCCACACCGAGGCCCTCCTGCCCCGGCTGTGCGCCGCCCTCGGCCTCGACCCCGCCGGCGTCCGGTACCGCTGGGACCCCGTGCCCCGGGAGCAGTGGGGCGCCGACCCCATCATGCGCGGCTTCTTCGGCGAAGTCATGAGCTCCAGCGGCGTGCGACGGGACACGATGCCGGTGAGGCCTTTTGTTTTTGTCCCCCTTTGATACGGGGCTCCCCCCTTCCTACTTCCCTCCTCCTCCCTGCGGCAAAAGTTTTAACTGACCTAACACACAAAACCAAAAAGCCCGAGGAGATCCACGTGGAAGCCAAGCGAGCCGAGTGGGCGGCCGAGTTCGGCGAGGAGAGGGCGGCCGCCATGGTGCGGAGGGTCGAGGAGGAGATGCCGCATTACGAGTACCTGCGGCAGTTCAGGTTGACTGTGTAGAGACCCGACGACAATCCCCCTTTAAAAAACAGGCGGGATTGCTTGAATAGGTAGTAACAAGTATTTCCGAGCTGGCTTTTGCCTGTGACGTAGGCTTCTGTGTGTCGTCGTGTCCATCCGCGCTCGTTCGCCCGAGTCTAGATCCAAAGCTCACTGTGCCGTATCTGCTGAAATGTGTTTGCCACTCTCCCCATCAGTTCGAGTATCATTATCAAAAAACCGACTATATATACAGATAACGACTTTATATATACACCAATCATCTAAAAGTGACTGGACCAGCCATGGCGTAGTGTGGCCGGCACGCCATGCCATCCAACAAGTACATGTACAACTGCCTTTTCCAGGCCTCTTCCCTTGTGTATATGGCCTTTTCAGGCTGCAGAGAACCTCCCAGGTACATCTATCGGCTTCTTCTCTTGGCCCCCGGGGGGTTCATTCCCTTAGGCCATCGGAGCGGCCAGCGCATGAGGAGCAATCTATTCTCGAGTAGGCGTAGTTGGCTCAACCAAAGCCATTTGGTCAGATGCGGCCTCTGCTGGCCATTGTGATGAACAGCTTCACTAGGGCCGTGTCCCAACAACAACTCGACCGACTGTATAACTTTCCGTTCCACTCAACTCTGAGGTGGAATATGCCCTAGCGGTGGAGGACGGACTTCCGGAGCCGCTGGACTCGAGGACGGTGTGAGGTTTTCCGTCTCCGGATCTGGGGAAACCACAATCGTGGGCGGGCTCCGCTCCATTGAAGGTAGCGGAACGACGGAGGGGCCAGAGGAAGGTGGACTGTCCCAATGGCCCCGGGTAGGGGGGTGGTGATAGTCGGGGGTTGGAACTTCCAGCGTGTCGCGCCGCCCTGTCCTGCCGTTGCGAGGGATAGGCTCGGGGGAGTCACGGGGTGTGGACTCGGTAGGCAGCGTGTTGGAGCGTGACGCTTGTCCTGTTGGATGAGGGGCTCGGGACGGCGACCGCCCTGACTGGGACCGACTCGGCGATGTTGATCTAGCGATGGGCGAGACAGGCTCGGCGTTGGTAAAGCTCCCCGTCCGAGAGCGCTGCCGCCGCAGTTCGGGCATGTATTCCTCTTCCATGTGACGAAGGTCTTTGTACTGGGATTTGAGGCGGTAGAGATCCGCGACGCGGCTCTTCTCCCCGGGGATGACCGGGTAACCGGCCGCCTTGCCTCTTCGAAACTCCGAGTCGTCAAACAGGTCCGGCCTCGGGGTCCCGATGTACTCGCCAAACCGGTTCAGTACCTCGGCGACCTTGCGTCTGCTCCTCGAGTTTGCGTGGCCCGCGTCCCCAGCCGTGTGCATCGTATCCGGCATCGCGACCCGGCCGTGTCCCTGCTCGATCGAGTCGGTCCTTTCGTGTGTAAGTGCACAACTATGGTTGGACCCTAGCCTGGATAACCTGGCATCCGTGATGTCTCTCTCATGCATCTCCACCGACTTCTGTTGGGGGCTTTCGCATATGTAGTGCCGAGACCCCTGCTCATGGTCATGGCTGCTTCTTGGCGACGAGTGTACGCTTTGTATACTGCTAGGGTGCTGGGGAAAGTTGCCATGGGGTATAGAAGCGGGAGAAGACGATCTCTCTCGGGCCAGTTTGCCTTCTCCCGCCGCTAGAATGTGGAAAGACCCTAAAGCAGCCAGGAAGGTGCCCACGAGGGGAGCCCACTGGCCTGCCGATGGGCACAAAACAACGTTGGTTAGCCATCCGGTACGGACATTTTCCCACTCGGTACAAACGAACGGGGGGCAATGTTGGGTGTGGAGTTCGACCTACCGATACTGGCCATGGGCTCCGTCTCATAATACACCTGGGTGCTGAAGAAGTTCAGCTCGCCCACGATGAGGATGGCGATCACTGCGGCGACAAACAAAGGGGCCTCGATGGCACTCAGAAACATCCGGATCACGCCGTTCACATGCCGCATCTTGCCGACGGTGGCGCCGTTGGTGCCCTCGATCTGCTCGTCCAGGCGCTCGTCTGGCTCGCCGTTTCCCCACCGCCTCTTCCAGTTGATCTCGAGGATCTTGTTCCACATGGACACCATGGACAGGATGGCGGGGATACAGCAGGCGGCGGCAAGAAGGGTCGCCGTACCAAAGTTGAGCACGTCCGGGGCCGGGATCACATGAACGTCCTTTGCTGCTCCGCCTCGCATGGTGGAACTGGGGTTGCCGGGCACGCAGGTAAGATTGCATTGTGCGTGGTCGTAGGGAAAGTTGCCCGGTTTCAGCGCAGGGGAGATTCTCTGGCCGTCGTCGCCATACCGACAGGGGATGGGTTCGAGCCGGTAAAACTCGACGGTCAAGCTCAAGAGGCCTTTGCCGGCGGCGGCGTGTCAGTGATGGCCCGTATTGCAGGGAGGAGGGGGTGGTTGTGCTCACCAGCAAGGACGAGGCCGGTCCACAAGAAGATAATGTTACGTCCGGGGTCGTTGAAGTAGGTTCGCGAGAGGAGGGCGGTCACCGGGGCTGTTAGAACGCCAATGGAGCACAGCTGGAAAGCTCCGAACACGTCCATGTCGACGACGCCTGCGGGTCGAGCATCGTGAGTTCAAGTCCTGATAAGTGCAGAGAGGTAGATTCCAGCACCAGTCCGGAGCTGGAGCGCTAGCGGAGAGGGACGGCACTAACGGTCATTGTGCGTTGCGGCGAGCACGATGCCGTGAAAGGCGGCGACGGCGGGGAAAATGAGGGCGGCCGCGAGACAGGCGTTCCTGAGCCATTCGGCTTTGCGGGCGAAGACGCAGGTGGCCACGAGGCAATAGTATCTTTCGCGCAGAGGCGGTGAGGCATTAGCGACGGGACGGTCTGACGGCCTTGGATCGTTGTGGGGGACGCCGTAGCCTGTGCACGAGAACCTCCCAAGCTTATACTTAAGCTTACGCCCCGGCAGTTGAGGGCCGGCTCTGGTGGAGCCGGTAGTAGAAGAAAGCTGAATTGGCGAGAGGGAGAGGAGAGAGAGCGCGCCCTCAGTTCGTGCGTTAGGGAGAACTCACAGGATCCTAGATCCGAAGCCGTACTGGCCAGAAACGGGGAATGCACATATCACCTCCCAGGGGGGAAGCGCCGCGGCGTTGGCGGCATTGGCGGCGACGGTGGCAGCCGAAGAGAGGTTGCCAATCACGTCCCGACCAAGCTGGATATTCGGCAAGGGGCTTGAGGACAAGACTGGCATTTCTACTTTAGAGTGGACGGGTGAAGCGGCAACAAAGCTCGCGAGGACTCGTGAGGTGGCGGGCGGCTTAAGGCTAGGAAGCTCGAGGCATAGCAAAGGACTTCCTGGGCGCGCGTATCCGGTGGCTAATCTTCCTGACTGTTCTCACCGAGCAGGTTCCCGGCGTGGATGGTCATGGCTCGAGACAACTTGGAGGAGGCGGCAGAAGAAACGTCTAGGTTACTTTAGGTCATGTACTCTGGGTGGCCGTTGGAAACCAGAGCGGAAGCCAATCTGGCTGGCACGTGTGCTCCTTCAGCCGCATCACGAAGGCGCGAGGCGCGATCGCCAGGGAAGAAACCGGGGGTTGGGAGAGAGCGTGGCAGGTGCCACTGTCCCTCGGTGAACGAAAACGGCATCCTCAGCATTGGAACCCGCCCCGGGTTGAGTACCTAGGTAAGTACTCGAGTAGGCAGCAGCCGGGCTTCTGTGCTTGCGTCCTCTAGCCACGGAGCCGGCCGTCCAGCGAGGGCGTACGTGTCGTGGGACACGGGGAGCTGATCCTTCGCCCGGACGGCTGGCGTCACGATCTGCAAAAGGTCGCCGGAGAGGTCCTGTCCGTTCCAAGTCGTCCAGGTGGCCGAGGTGGAGTGCGCAGGTAATGGATCGCGGGGAAAACCAGGTCGGTGGAACTAACTGACAAGCTGCTACATAGCCTTGGCCCCCGGGGAGGCTGAGCAGCTGCATGTCAGCAAGGGAACTCGAGCACCTGACGTGTGACGACAAGAAATTCGAGAAAGCCATTGGCCGTGGCGACGGGTTTGACAGCGCGCTACTGTGTAAGATGCTGCGAGGATCGCCATTCCATCCCGTCGGTTGGGAAAAGACGGGGCGGACGCGATGAGATAGATGATGGAGCGGTACTTTACATTCCATAGAAGTATCCATGGAAGGTACTTAAAGTAAGAGGTCAGGTAGTATTCTGGCGGTGCAAACTATAATACTCCTCCAGTTAGGGCTCTTCTGGAGGCTTGGGCCTCCCAGTGGCAGTGCATCATCCATCGCGTGGGGAGCCGAGCTCGGCCCAAGGCTTGACTCTTCTTCGAATTGCCTATTCTGGAACTTCGTACTCGGTATGTCGCGGCACCTGATGTAGTGGGGGCCTTTGGTATGGACCTTAGGTACTTGTTGTACGTGCCGAAGGTACTGACTTCCATGACTTGTACATCCATCTTGTGTCTGCTGCTATCGGGGGGCAGTTACTCAACTTCTATTATCGCGGCCCTACTCTCGGTGAGAGTAGCCACCCTAGCGCAAATACAGAGCCTAACCTCTACTTAGATTGTGGTAGCTAAGCCCAAAGGGCCTCGCGACAGGGCCGCCCATGTGCACGGCACCGTTACAATCAACGGATAAGTCCGCGGGAAATCGGGTGGGTCAGTCGCTCTCTAGGCGGAGCTTGTTCGCTACGAAGGGCCCTCGCTTACCCTTAGAGTAACCTAGTACATCCTCGACGTCCCATGCATGCCCCTCAGCTCTGCCCCTTACGATGGATTCCAGGAAACAACTACTGTTCTAGTAGGTGTACTAGTCTGTACGGCTGTGCCGTCCTCTCTCTCTTTCTCTCTCTACCGAGGTGGCAAAGCGGCGGACCAAGAACCAGGAGCCAGTCACCACCAGCAGACGTCCCGTCGTGTGATGCAGCTCCCAGAGACTGCGGCCGCACAAAAAGCCGCAGCCCTTGGGGATACGATCTGATCTCCCTTGTCTGGATGGCCGGACCTGGACCGTAGCCGGTGGGGTTCCCAGCCGGGAAACTGTGCCTGAATACACAGTACCTGGCCAGCCATCCACCGTGGGTTTCTGCCCATCACCACCATCCATTCTCCCTCTCCTGCTTGGTCCTTCAATTCGCCCAGCCGCAGGAGCCACTGCTTCTGCCAAAAGGCTTGGCTAGCGGCTTTCGCGAACGACGGGGCTTTTTCGTGCGCACTGGAAACTAAACTGCCCGGGGACGGCGGCCAAGATATCTTTGTAGGTAGGTAAACTCTTAAGAGCATTCAAGGCACGGGTCGTCCCAGAAAACCGTCGAGACAGTCAGTCTGCGTTGCGTGAGTACAACTTATTACTTTGCCTACACCTACTTTTACCTATTCATGGATCCCCCCGCGCCACTCTAGGGTAGCTTCCATTCCCCACTCGCCCCCCGAGGGCTCGAAGAAAGCTGCCATCGTCTTGTTTAACATCGCTTTTGTTATTGGAACCAATCTCGGGCGCCTAGTTCTGATACGGTCAAGGGACCCAGGCCAGAGATCCGGGCTTTTTCTTCAATTCATACATACTTAGGTATCTAGCCCAACAAAAGGCCAGTGCGGTCGTCGTCGCTGCCCAAGGGTTGCCCCTGAACTAACTGGACGGGAGAGCTGAACAGCCTCGGGTTTTGATCAAAAGCCCTCCATCATCTTGGATGCTGTCGTGCTTGGCCTGACCACCTCGTCCGGTTGTCAGCTGAACTAGCGCGCCAGTTTTCGTCGCCGCAGAGACACGCCGCCGATCTTGACTCGGGCGTTGGGTGAATTCTCTTCGGGGGGGTCTTTTTTTCTTCGGGCAACTCGCCTAGGCTCCGATCCTTAGGGACCTTGCACTTGATCATTGGTTATCCCCCAAGACCGCAGTCCGCAAGCAAATCCTGTGGCCAAACACGGACCCGGACTGTGGCTCGAAACCCTCACCGTCAAGCCATCCCAGCTTCTCTTTCCTATACCTGTCTCTGCCAACAGCATACCCAAGATGGAGTCCGAGGGCATTGACCTCAACACCGACAAGATTCGCGAATGGCGGTCCATCGTCACTCTCATTGTCTTTGTAATCACCAGTGAGTCTGACTCCTTGCTTGCCGGTACGGCAGTACCCTTTTACTGATATCTTCCTAGACATCATCGTCTTATTTCCTTTTCACATCCCTGTATATTTCCCCCGGGCTATCGACACGGCCGTTTCCCATGCCCTGGTTAGCTTGCGTGTGACAGCCCCGGTCTCTCACGACAAGTCCGGCACCTTCGCCGGGGACGACGGGGGCACCGGCAAGGTCAAACCTTGGGTTCGATACAACTTTCCGCTCAACTTTCTCACGGCCCCCTTGATTGCGGACCTGTTTCTATTGGCCATCCTCGCTATCGGCCGCGACGAGGTGTACGGCGGCACCATTAGCGCGGACAACATTGAGCCGCTCGAAATCCTGATATTCTTCATCACGCTGGCTTACATTGCCATTTCGATAGACGCGTCGGGCCTCATCCGGTACTTGGCTTTCAAGGTGCTTCAGAAGGGAGGCAAGGTCGGCCACCGGCTGTTCTTCTACCTCTACTCCTTCTTCTTCGTCCTCGGCAGCTTCGTCGGCAATGATCCCATCATTCTCTCCGGCACGGCCTTCCTGGCCTACATGACGCGCGTGTCGAGCAACATTGTGCACCCCCGGGCCTGGATACACACGCAGTTTGCCGTCGCCAACATCGCTTCCGCCATCCTCGTCTCCTCGAACCCCACGAACCTCGTCCTCGCCGGCGCCTTCGGCATCAAGTTCTTCATCTACACGGCGAACATGGTGGTGCCGGTCGTGGTCACCAGCATCGTCCTGTTCCCCTTTCTGCTCTACATCGTTTTCGCCGACGAGGCGCTGATACCGTCGGCGATCAAGATGCACGAGCTGCCCGAAGAGGCCAAGGGGAAAAAACCGGTGAATCCCAACATCCCTCACGCACGTGGTACGGCCAGCGAGGAGGAAAACAGCCTCGCCAACGGCGACCAGACGAAGCTCTTGTCGCTCGAGGAGATCATGAACCCCTTCTTGGACAAGAGCGGGGCCACGGCTGGCGCCGTCATCATGGCCGCGACTCTTATCTGCATCCTCTTGATCAACGCACTGAGCGACACGCTCGGCCACCAGCCCGTCTACTACGTGACGCTGCCTGCTGCTGTCCTGATGCTTTTCTGGGACCTGGCGTTTGGCTGGCTGCATCGCGAGGAAACCCGGTCGATTGCTCGCAAGGGAAGACGCGCGGTGGAATATGCGCGAACCAGGAGAGCCATCATCGAGGAAGACGAGCGACGGAGGGCCGTGCCTAGAGACGAGAAAGCATGCACTGTTGCGTCCGACGGGGCTGCGGTGCCCTCGTCCGAAAGCAACCAGCCTCGGGTTGCGACCGAGAAGGACGTTCTCGACGAGGGCAGGGACAACAGCCTCGGCCTGTTTGTCAAGGACGCCGACGGGATGGAGAAAGCGACGGTCGACGACTCGCATCCCGTCACGTCCAGCGAGGACCTCGGCAACCGGGGCTCGACCGACTCGGAGGAACAGCGCACGCGGGATCTGGAGAGGCGCGTGGAAGACGCAGTGGCACTGAAAAGGCAACCCGGCCCCACGACGCTTTCCTCCTTGACCCGAGACGCGACCCGGTGGACGCAAGAGACTTTCCCCACGGTGGCCGCCGTGGCCGCCCATCTGCCCGTGGCCCTCGTGCCCTTCTCTTTCTGCATGTTCGTCCTGGTGCAGGCCCTCGTCAGCAAGGGCTGGGTGGCCGTCTTCGCGTACGGCTGGACCCACTGGGTGGACAAGACGGGGACGATTGGCGCCATCGGAGGCATGGCTTTCGTGTCGGTCATCATGTGCAACGTAAGTCTTCCGCAGATGGACGGGACGTTAACGCGAAGCCTCCGGCCGAGCCATCCGCTAACCTTGGGTGGCAGTTCGCCGGAACCAACATCGGTACCACCATCCTGCTCTGCCGTATCATCCAGCACTGGGTCGCCATACACGAGCAGTCGGGCCAGTTCATCTCGGACCGCAAGTTCTGGGCGACGGTGTATAGCATGGCGCTCGGCGTCAACTACGGCGCTTTCAGCATCGCCTTCAGCGCCTCGCTGGCCGGGCTGCTCTGGCGCGATATCCTCGCGCGGAAGCACATCCACGTCCGCGAGGTCGAATTCGCACGCGTCAACCTTCCCATCATCGCCATGTCCATGGTTGTGGGGTGCGTGGTCCTCGTCGGGGAAGTTTACATAATGAGGAAGGACGACACGCCTTATGCCAAATAACGACGACACGACCCGCCATCGAATTTTAGACGAGTAATCTGCATAGACTCTCCGTATCATAATAGACTTTTGCTTCCCATTCCCTGAGACCCTGGCCCATGGTCTTTCGACCTCGATAAAGACGCACCGGTTGATGAAACCACCGGCCGGGGCCATAACTCGTCTTTGTTCGGGGCCTTCACCACCAGCAACAACGTCTTTATCTTCGGCCTTTAGCCAGCTCCTCACAATGCGTGTTGCTTGGAACGCCATTCAGTCTAGATTCTGGGACACCGTTCCAATCTCTATTTAATTATCATCAGGACCTGTCGCCTGGACCGCGAAATATCGCCTAACAAGGTAGGTATCAACTACGAAAACAATCCCCCAAAGCCTCCTCTACTTAGAGATTAGGATTATCCCATTCCGGTCCAAGATGTCGCTAGCAGCCATCGCAGCCATGTTGTCCTCATTCTGGTCATTCTGGTCGGTCAAGCCGGTTGAAAGCTTTCTGAACGATCACCCCGAAATCCTCGAGCGTGCCTTTGGCTACGCCCTCGGGGTGGGCATCACGAACGAGCTGACGCCCTGCGCCATGAGGGCCTTCGAGGAGCGATTGCTGACTCTCCTTCGAACCCAGTCAACCAAGGACGCCTGGGAAGAGTACACAAAAAACTGCCCCGTCCCCCCGACCGGCCAGTGCTGTCCTTGGCCGGCCGTCGAGGGCCGACTCGGCTTCGTGCTTCGCCACGAGATCCTCGCGGACTACGCGCTGCCGCGTACGGAACCCCGTCCCGAGGCTCGGTACTGGGGTCGGGTGGACCACATCGCGCGCTTCATCCTGCGCGTGAACTTCGGCATCCTCCAGCAAGAAAAGGCGGCCCTCCAGCGGTCCCCCGATGCACCCGTTTGGACGCACGTGGAATACTGGACGGCGGCGTACGTCCTGTACGAAGTCCTGCGAGGGCTCCAGGGCTCCAGGCCTCTGCTGGAGGTGCCCGAGTTTGACGAAGAGCCCTATGAGACCGAGGCCGATGGTTTGGAGCGTGTGGGTTTGAGGTGTAAGACGGCAAGAGCGGCTTGGAGCTTCTTACACCGCTTGCTTTGAGATAGAGATGCTCAAGGCATCCATAGCGGGTTTCGAGATGTTTTTGGCGCACGGAGGAGGCACCTCAGTTCCAGGGAGATAGATACACGTACCTGCTGATAATGAGCGACCGGATGACGCATGTAAGCAAGTACAATGGATACCTGGAAAATATACGAAATCAAGTCTAACAACCCGCTTACCTACCTCCTACTTTACCACGGGCAGTTCCAGGGTGATATCCAAACCAAGGATGGGATGCTATTGGAAGCTGCGTACCTACTTAGGTACTGTGTAGCGGGGGGACTGTTAATGGCCCTATCCCAGAAGGTGTTAGGCTATGGTTGGCATGGGCTTAGTGGGCAATTGGCGGGTTAGTGGGCGAGGTGGGTTACCCTACCCGTTGGTTGAAAGGGAAAGCGCGGCCTAAACTCCCGTGGTTTCCTCCGTTTGTAGCCATGGGCAGGTACGTCCCATGTTACTACTTAGAGGTATTGGATGGATGGATGGATGGGATTGCACTGGAAGGGCTGCCGACTGCTGAATCGCCGGGACCCATAAATTTCCAAGTCCCATCCACCCACCCCTCCCGCCGTACACGAAGCACTCAGAGGTGGACCCAGAACTCCATGGTCGACAACCCTCGATCTTCGGACAACTCACCGCATTCCTCCCTCCCTGCAGGACTGCACGACCGAGGCGTGCGTGCTATGGGAACATCTGCGTACGGAGTGCCTCTCTCAGTACTTTCGGAGGGTAGTTATCAACCGCGCCCTCACCGCGGCCTTTTTTCTCTTGCTCACTCCCCTTCTTTGTCCCCTTGGCCCGACCAAGCTGCAACCCACTTCGCCCAACGCAACTCAGCTGAGCTGTGACGACGACGGACCGTCGCTTTCCCACCATGGCAGGGCTGGCGATAAAGCGCATGACCCGCGAGCGCCAGATGCTGCAGAAGGACAACGAGGACTACTTTGCCTTCTTCAGGGATGACGACCTCCTCAGCTTCGACGCCTACATCGTAGGCCCCGACGACAGCCTCTACAAGCACAAGCTGGTCAAGCTGCACTTCGACATTCCGCACGACTACCCAATGGTGAGCCCCTAGCCAAGTCCCCCCCGCCTGACTCGGGATACCAAACTCACCCGTCCCTCAGGTCCCTCCCAAAGTCAAGTTCATACAACATAGCGGCGGCAGGATCCACCCCAACCTCTATACTGAGGGTCTCGTGTGCCTGAGCATACTGGGCACATGGCACGGCGAGCCGTGGACTTTCAGCATGAACTGCAACACTAGTAAGTGTGGGCGGAGGCGCCCCAGCTCTGCTTGGCATTTCGCAGCTGAACCGGTTTGTAGTTCTCATCACCATCCGGTCCCTCCTCGACAATAAGCCGTATCTGCACGAGCCCGGCGCAAGAGACCACCCCGAGTTCAATCACTATGTGCAGTACTGCACCTGGAGAAGCCTGCTCTTTGATTATATGGGCCACGAAAGAGACGAGTCCGCCAAAGCTTTTTTGCACAAGTTTCTGACCTCTCGGGCTTCTGCCATGGTGGCCGAGCTCCAAGCGCAACAGGCCGCCAACTCGACAAAAAAGGAATTTCTGACTCCCTACGCCACAAGACTGAGAATCATCCCAGACTATCCTAATTCAATAGCAGAGCTCAAGTGCCTCGTGAAAACCGCGGAAGGGCACAATCGACGAGGCGCAGCTCCCGAAGCAGCAGAAGAAGAAAAAGGCAAAGCATCAACAACAGTGGCGACTGTGGTTTCAACCCCCGCAACGGCATCCGCCCCAATCCTGGCAGCGGGAGCAGCTCAGGCTCCGGCCCTGGCTCCGACCCCAGCACAGTTGTCCGCGGGCGGCTCACAGAGGCAGAAGACTAAAAGAGCAGCCAGTGCGGCCACTGGCGCCGAAGACGAAGATCACGAAGCTCCAGCTTCCAAGCGTACCCGAAAATAGTCTGGTGATGTGCGTACTTCGTTCGACCTGACCAGCAACTGCACCGTACCATGCAGGCTGGGGAAGGCCGCCAATTCGTACTGGAGACGTATTCGACCGTCGTATATACGGTTGCGGCGCTACAAATCGTTTCATTCCACGTTGTTATTTTCTATGGAGCCATGCATTTAATCCTGGCTGATATTTGATATCAGAGACAAGGGCATTGGTAGCTCTGAAGCGCGGCGTATGGCGTATGACTTTCTAGCATTGGCAGAAAATGAATCTAAGCGACTTCATCAAGGTTGATGTGAAGCCGGCGCAATGCCTTGAGCTGTAAGAGAAGCGCTTCTTGACAATTGTGGCGTCGTATGCTGTATGAACTCGATGAGGGCGGTGGATCGCATTCAAACGCGGGGGGGGGGGGGGGGGGGGGGGGGGGGGGGGATGATATACTACACGATCATGCATGGATCCTATAGGGAACCATGGCATCTTTCGAAAGGAGTTTTTGGTGCTCTCATCTGCCCCAGCCTATCTCATCAGAAGGCAGAAGGCGGGCCGAAAAATGGAGTGTAGAACAGAGGGAAGCCCAGCTTCCATATGGGCATAAAGCCGGGGAAGGCCTCACTTGTATATTATGCATCTGAGTGAGAGCTTCGTGTTCTGCATTTCTTCCCTTGAATGGAACGGGGCCTAGGCAATCTACTCATTGACGCACCTGATGGACCCAAGTACGACCTTGGCCGGCCCAGGCACGCAATGCCTTTTGACTCGCCAACACGTCGGGAGTCGGTAAGTCGGCCGCCAGCACACCCCGTAAGCGAATCGTCGACCTGAGTGTATATAAGTCCACAGAAGCCAGCACGGTTTAGCAACACGCCGTTCATGTCATTCTGCACGAACCCGCCGCTACCGAGGTTACCACCCCGGGGCACCGCCGCGAGCATCCCTGCGTACTTATGTGACCAAGAACCGCATGACCATGAGCGCCTCGCAAGGCAATAAGTCTACAATATGGGGGGCCTCGGAATGTGTAGCCGGCGGGGCTTTTCTGGGGGCAGGGATCGGATGGCTTTTTCCAGAACCCACACGGTCACACTATTGAGGTAGACAAGTAAGAGCCCGTGGAAGGGGACGGCGCCCAAAAGCTCTGTGAGGTGGACTCTGCTCCAACAGGTGCCGTATCATTTACGAGCAATTGGGATTGTCTTGTCCTGTAGATTCGGGCCTCCGACGATATCCCAACGAGTCCAGCGACGGCTGTATGGGACTAGGTCGGCCCCGCAGAGGGACGTTAAGGGCTTCTTTATGAGTATAAAAAAAAGGAAGGGGGGGGGGGGGGGGTCAACACGAGGAATCGCCCACGGCTACGGCTAGGAGCGATATGAGGCAGCCCTATCTTCTTGCGGTACAGCCGATAGCTCCGCGAACGAGGACGGTTCGTTGGGAAGTTGGAGTGGTTGGCATAGTAGGTAGGCAAGGCTTTACGGCCTGGCTTCTGTCCAGCAGAATACAACGCCTCACCCCCCCTTTCCATCCTCATAGGCATTCTGTACATTCGTAGTATGAATGATGTCAGCAGCCCCGGTCTCCCGGTAACCTGGGGGATGCCCTCGCGATGGAGGGAAAGCTGCAAGCGCCGCCAGTGAGCTAAAGAAATTTACCCTGTGAGGGGATGAGAGAGGGCGGGGAGGTTTGGGGATAGGCCGCAGGGTGTTGTTCCCTAAAACCACTACAACTTCGCACCCAGTTTTGAACTGGCTAAGTGCCAGTGCTGACTTGGGACCATATTCAGTCGGGAGTGGAGGTGAAGCGGCCGAGGCTCGGAGGGGCGCTGGGTGGAGGATCCGAAGGGCGGAGGAGCAATGGGACGAAACGGCCGGACAAAGAGACAGACGGCCCAGTGACGTGGTGCCATGTTTTTTTGTTCTTTTTTTCCTTCATTAAAAACAAGAAGGAATGCGGCGCAACGTTGGTTCACCGGCGTCGACCGCTAGCGTGCGCTGGCTGATACTGATGTAACATGGATGACACCGATCGGACGAACAGGGGTTCTTTTTTTTTCCTTCCAGGGTACCAGGGATGAGAAAGGCAGGGGCGGGTTTCTCGATTCGGTCCCTACCTGACCGTTCCCGCATCGGCGGTATGCAATCTAGAGGACAAAGGGGGAAAACATACCACATTAGGGCCCCCATCTCGTTTGCCGGGGAAGGGGATGACGATGCACACACATGCGACATTGGCATTCCGTTTGTCACGACAACCTCCCCCCATCACGTTCACTCCAGCCGTTTTGCGATCCACCAACCGGATAGCCGGGCCCCCGTGGCCCGGCGATTCATCGCATCATCGATTCCGCGGGCCCCTCTCCAGCAGCGAGCAGCCCCTGTTGGCTCCCCCCTTCCCACCATCGGGGGGAGGGAGGGGCCCAAGCAGGAGGAGCCGGGCCGGGTGTTGATGAATAAACACCGGTCCAGACTGGTTTGTTTGTTTGGTGTTGGCTGGCTTCGCTGACTCTTGCTGACGACGCCCGCCCGCCCCTGGTCTGCTCCCTTTTTTTTTTTTCCCTTCACCCTGGCCATCCACCATGGAAGAAGTCCTTTCGGCAGCGGCTCCGCCCAACCCACTTCGCGCGCGCGTCTGTCTGGTTCCTGCTTCTCTCGCGGGTTGCTAGCCTGGAACCCTTTTTCGACGACGACAGCGACGAAGACGACGACGGACGACGACGACGGACGCCGACGATCTGCTTTCCCCCTCTCCCCCTTCTGCCCGTTCCGCTCCGGCCAACCAAAACCAGCTCGGCGCGCCTTTTCGTCCTGGATTCCGGATCTCGCCCCTGTCAGTTTTGGACCAGTCGAGTCGCGAGCCATGGCCGCCCGTGATGCCGACGACAAGCCGGCCGACGGAGGCGCCGCCGCCCCGGGGGACCTGGAACGCGACGGTGGCGTGCCGTCGTCCCCCGGCTCCCAGGACGCCGCCGCCGCCGCCGCGCACGTCGCCCCGTCGGGTAGCACCGACGCGGCGTCGTCCCCCGGCCCCCCGGACGGCGGCGGCGGCGCCGCGCCGGCGGCCGCCAAGCCCCTGGAGGAGCCCGAGGCCGGGCGCACGCGGCTGCAGACGTGGCTAATCATGATGGCGCTCTGCAGCGCCCTGTTCCTGGCGGCCCTCGACGTCACCATCGTCGCCACGGCCGTGCCCACCATCGTCCAGGAGTTCGCCTCGCCCGTCGGCTACACCTGGGTCGGCAGCGCCTACCTCCTGGCCAACGCGTCGCTGGTGCCCTCCTGGGGCAAGCTCAGCGACATCTTCGGCCGCAAGGTCATGCTGCTGGTCGCCGTCGCCGTCTTCTGGGTCGGGTCGCTGCTCTGCGCCCTCAGCGTCAACATGGGCATGCTCATCGCCGCCCGCGCCATCCAGGGCGCCGGCGGCGGCGGCATCGTCGTCCTCGTCAACATCTGCATCAGCGACCTGTTCTCGATGCGCTCCCGGGGCGTCTACTACGGCGTGCTGGGCATGGTTTGGGCGCTGGCCTCGGCCATCGGGCCCATTTTGGTACGTCTTTACCCTTCCCGGGGCTTCTTGCCGCCGGGTGTGTTATTGCCCTCGTTGCTCACAGTGGACGGCAGGGCGGCGTGTTTACCGACAAGGTGACCTGGCGCTGGTGCTTTTACGTGAACCTCCCCATCTCCGCCGTGGGCTTCACCATCCTGGTCTTCGTGCTCAAGCTGCACAACCCGAGGACCCCCTTCAAGGAGGGCGTGGCCGCCATCGACTGGCTCGGCAGCCTGCTCATCATCGGCGGCACCCTCATGTTCCTGTTCGGCCTCGAGTTCGGCGGCGTCACCTTCCCGTGGAACTCGGCCGCCACCATCTGCCTCATCGTGTTTGGCGTCTGCACCATCGTCGTCTTCTTCCTCGTGGAGAAGTACGTGGCCAAATTCCCCGTCATCCCCAACCGGCTGTTCAAGCGCCGCACCAGCGTGTTGTCGTTTGCCGTCAGCTTCTGCCACGGCTTTACCTTCATCTCCGGGAGTTACTACCTGCCGCTCTACTTCCAGGGGGTGCTGGGGGCGTCGCCTCTCCTCTCGGGCGTCTACATCCTGCCCCACGCCCTGGCCTTGTCGTTTGTGTCGGCCGGCACGGGCCTCTGGATGAAGAAGACGGGCAAGTATCTCCCGGCCATCGTGTTTGGCATGTTCGTCATGACGCTGGGCTTTGGCCTCTTCATTGACCTGCCGCGGGGGCACAACTGGGCCAAAATCATCATCTACCAGATCATCGCCGGCATCGGCGTCGGGCCCAACTTCCAGGCCCCCCTGATCGCCGTCCAGTCGGCCGTCGAGCCGCGCGACATTGCCTCGGCGACCTCGGCCTTTGGCTTCGTTCGGCAGCTCGCGACCTCGATCTCGGTCGTCATCGGCGGCGTCGTCTTCCAGAACCAGATGCAGTCGCAGTACCCCGCGCTGCTGGAGGGCTTGGGCCCCGAGCTGGCCCGGCAGCTCTCGGGCGGCAACGCCGGCGGCAGCGTGGGCCTGGTCGCCTCCCTCCAGGGGAACGAGGGCGCCGTCGCCAAGAACGCGTACTGGAGCAGCCTCCGCACCATGTACATCATGTACACGGCCGTGTGTGCCTTTGGCCTCCTGATGAGCCCCTTCATTGGCCAGAGGACGCTGAGCAAAGACCACCAGGAGCACAAGACGGGGCTGAAGAGTCTCTACGCGGGCGCGCGCCCGAACAAAGGAAACGAGACGGAGAAAACCGACGGCTGACGCCGGGTCGGCAGCGAGTCCTGTGGGTTTCGAGCATGAGCAGCGATTTCAACATCATCGCATATACCTGGAGTTCGGCGTGGGGAATCGTTCATGGCGTGCATTGCGACTGTTGGTAGATAGATACTTACATGTACATAGATATAGCATTGTATAGGTGCCCGGTAGGTAAGTACTTACCTAATGCGAACCACCTGCGTCTCGGCCAGGTCGCCTTGGCGCGCTGTAGCCTCTACCATAGTATGTAGGTAGGTAGTTACCTACCTGCTTAATCCGTCCTTACACGATATTCTCTATACTTTCGCACCTGCGACCCCTGTTGCCACCGCTGGTCCGGGACACTTGAGCCGGAATGGTTTCTCGTGACAAGTCGGCCCGGGTGCCAAGCGTCCCGGTGGGGAGGACACGGGGGGAACGTACCAGCATCAATTGGAGGAAAATCCGCATTGGCACACCAGCCGGGGGAAGCTGGCTCCGAAGGCCCAATAGGGACGAAAGAAGCAAATGGGCCGTGGACGCAACAAGAAACGAAAAGCACGCCGGCAAATCGTGTCCACACTGGGAAAATTACGGCAAATTGGGGGGGCGCGGGCGGGCGGGAGCTGGATCTCTTGGATCTAAGCCTCGGGTCGACAGCGGGCATGAAGCTGAAAACAGGCGCCCACTCGGAGACATCCATCGCATCCGTGCCGGTCGTCCGGGGAGGGCCTGGCGGTGATCGGGGGGGGGGGGGGGGGGGGGGGGCCTCGCCGACGCTGCACCGGAGAATCCACCTCTGACCCTGAGGGGGGGTTTTCGCAGTGGATGGGGGGTTCTCTCGTGTCCCCGAAAACGCCAAGCGGAGGCACGCCGTCCGCAGTCTCCCTCCCCGGATCATCATATAAGAGGACGACGGATTTCCGCGAACTCGGTCTGGAGGGGTTGGGCACCTGCCGCTGGGACACTGCGCAGCCTCTCTCTCTTTCTCTCTGTCTCTCTCTCCCCCCCCCCCCCCCCTTTTTTGCTCGCACACCAACGCCGCCACGATGATCCTCTCCGTCCTGGTGACCTTCCTCTTCGCCCTCTGCCGGCTCTCGGCCGCCGAGGGGCTCGCCAAGCGCGCCTCGCTCCGGCAGGTGTCCAACTTCGGCGCCAACCCGTCGGGGGCCAAGATGTTCATCTACGTGCCCGACCGGGTGGCGGCCAAGCCGCCCGTCATCGTGGCCATCCACCACTGCCAGGGCACCGGCACCTCGTACTACCAGTCGACGCCCTACGCCCGCCTGGCCGACCAGTACGGCTTCATCGTCATCTACCCCGAGTCGCCCTACAGCGGCACCTGCTGGGACGTCTCGTCCCGCGCCACCCTGACCCACGAGGGCGGCGCCAACAGCAACTCCATCGCCAACATGGTCCGCCACACCATCAGCCAGTACGGCGCCGACGCCGCCCGCGTCTACGTGACGGGCAGCTCGTCGGGCGCCATGATGACGGTAAGCGCCGACCTTGCCCTGCCTGGTCTTGTGGGGGAAATACTGACGCCGGGGGTGGGGTTAACAGAACGTCATGGCGGCGACGTACCCCGACATGTTCGTGGCGGGCATCGTCTACTCGGGCGTGCCGGCGGGCTGCTTCATGTCGCAGAGCAACGCCGTGGCCGGTTGGAACAGCACCTGCGCGCAGGGCAACAGCCGCGCCAGCCAGGCGCAGTGGGCCAAGGTGGTGCGCGACATGTACCCGGGCTTCAACGGCCGCTACCCCAAGATGCAGATCTACCACGGCTCCGCCGACGACATCCTGCGCGCGCAGAACTACGAGGAGACCATCAAGCAGTGGACGGGCGTCAACGGCTACTCGATGACGCCGACCCAGTCGCTGCCCGGCACCCCCATCGGCCAGTGCAAGAAGGACATCTTCGGCGACAACCTGCAGGGCATCTACTGCAACGGCGTCGGCCACTCCGTCGTCGTCATGGGCGACGAGGACATGAAGTTCTTTGGCATCCCGGTACGTGCTTACCCTTCCCCTATCCCCCCATGGCCGAGGCCCAACCCCTCCCCCCAGCGGTGCCCGTGACTAACACGTTATCTTGCGGTGAACAGTCGGGCGGTGCCACCAAGCCCGGCAGCGGCAGCGGCAGCCCGACCACCACCACCACCAAGCCGCCGACGACCACCACGGCCCCGCCCAACAACGGTGGCGGCGGCGGCGGCGGCAGCGGCGCTCCCCAGTGGGGCCAGTGCGGAGGCAATGGCTGGACGGGCCCGACGACGTGCCAGTCCCCTTTCACCTGCAAATATGAAAACGACTGGTACAGCCAATGTAGGTAGATAAGCGGAGGGGGCGAGGTCCTCCGGGGGTGGCTGGTTCAAGAGGCCGGCTGTCTAGATACAGTCGATACGTGCCTACCCGGGGGTTGCTCTGGTGGACACAGGAAGGGGAAGGGGAAGAATCAATTCGAAAACTACTTCTGGAGCTTCCTTGCGCCTCGTCCGTGCCCGGGAAAAACCTGCCGGCCTATTTGTCGCAGCTCTTGCACAGGTCCCCGAAGACGTCCAGCGTCTGCTGCATCCGGGCGATCTTGGCCGTCATGAACTGGTGCGTGGCGCCGCCGAGCGGCAGGGTGTCCTGGTCGAGGTGGCCCTCGCCGGGGCCCTGGCCCATGACGACGTCGTAGATGGCGCGCACGCCCTTGTCCGTGTCGCCCTTTGGGGGGATGGCGTTGGCCTTCATGCCGGCCAGCATCTTGCCGACGGGCTTGTCCTCGTAGTCCTGGTCCAGGGCGGCCTCCTGGTACTTGAGGGCGCCGGGCATGCCCGTGTCGAAGGTGGAGGGGTTGACCGACAGGACGCGGATGTTGAAGTCCTGCACCTCGAGGGCCAGGGTCTTGTGGAGGCCTAGGGGGGGGGAAGGGGAAGAAGCCGAGGGGTCAGAATCCCACGCCCCCCTTTTACAGCAAGGCGGGGGCTGGCTTATACGTGGAGTACTGGGGAAAGGGGAGGGGGGGAGGAAATCGGTCACTACTACTCACTGTCGAGAGCGGCCTTGGCGGCGCCGTAGACGGCCATGGTGGGCACGGGGCCGACGGCGGCGGCGCTGCTGATGTTGACGACGACGCCGAAGCGGCGGGCGCGCATGGCGGGCACGACGGCGCGGGTGAGGCGGTAGGGGGCGAAGAAGAGGGTGTCGAACAGGCGGCGGGCCTCGGCCTCGGCGAACTGCTCGGCGGCGCCGTAGAGGCCCCAGCCGGCGTTGTTGACGAGCACGTCGACGTCGGCGCCGAGGCCCGCGAGCACCGCCGCGCTGTCGGCCGCGTCCACGTCGAGCGTCACCCAGCGCCCGCCCCGCGCCTCCACCTCGCGCACCAGCTCCGGCGTGCGCGCCGGCTGCCGCGACGACGCGATCAGGCGGTGCCCGTGGGCCAGCACCAGCCGCGCGAGCGCCAGCCCGAAGCCCGACGAGCAGCCCGTGATGAACCAGGTCAGCGGCCGCGCGGGCAGGGTGAAGGTGGGGGGCGTCGTCGGAGCGGCGGCCATCTTTGTCGTCGGGATGGGGAGAGTTTGGGGGGGGTTGCGTTGCGCGTCTTGTTGCTCTTCGCTCTCGCCTTTGCGGGTGCCCGGAGTACCTCTGAACACCGACTTCCACCCATACTTGAGGAGCTTGCTTGCTTGTACTTATACTCGGTCCATCAGATCACTACTGGACCCCCCGCGCATGATCCGTCCTTTTCAGCCAAGAACCGGCTCCTCCAAACCACCCCTTCCCCCCCTGCTCCCTTTCCTCGTAGCCCTTACGACGATTGCATTTACGAGAGGTGGGCCGTTTCGGCCGCGGCTGAAAACCCAACCCTATAGGAGGGGGCTTGATAGATTAGCTTGGGCCGCGCCGTTCACCCATCGAATCCGGTAGTTGCTCCGTAAAGAGCGGAAACCTGCATGCGCCTAGTATGGAACCCATCCTACGTCCCCCCATCGTGAATGTGCGGGACAACCAGCCGAGCTCGATCCGGGCGCGCAAGTGCCGGGGACCCTGAGTTGTCGCTGGTGCCGTGTATCACGAACGTTCTGGCGAGGAGGGGTAGAAAGGCCGCGCAGTTCGCCCACCCTGTTCTTTGTCGGTGGCTCATGCACGTAGACGTGTCGAGATGAGAGGTATGTACCTTAGATGCGACGAGTCGGTTTCTGTGTTTTTTTTTCCGGACAGCCCAGTTCCCTAAGTAGGTACAGCAAGCCGGCTGAATGCTGACGGGTTGCTAATGCTGCGTGTCTGTACGTATGGGGGGGGACGCAGTGCCGACTCGGGGTCCGGAACGTTGAAGCAAGGTTTCCTCCGCCGGTCCATCCGACCTCCCGGGATCCATTTGGAGCCGCTCGTCGGGACGGCCAATGCTGCAACCGGGGGGGGCGGAGGGGACGCCGAGCATTCGGTGCTCCGGGCTGGTCACGAATGAAAACCGGCCCTCGGCGCAGCCCTCGGGCCAGGAAAGAAAGCAGGTGTTGAAACCGGCCAGTTAACGCTCCCGCATTACAAGATGCTGGCAATCAATCATGCACCGTGGGTTCGAAAACCCCCCAAGCCGCCAGCCAGCCAGCCAGCCTTGCAGAGCCCAAAGCCCAGACCCAGCCTGGGCTGATGAGACGCCCCCTCCCCTTCTTGGCTGGCCCAGCCTGCACATGGCTTTCTGCAAGTCACCAGGCTTGTGTTTCGCTGTACCTGTTACGCAGGCGTAGCCTCGCTGGGCTGGTCTTCGGAAGTCGTCCGGACTCTCGCGCTATCGGGTCCGTGGCGTGTGGCATATGCATGTGGCCTATCTGGCATCTCGGCTTCTTCCCCCCCCCCCCCCCCTCTCCGAGACCGCGGGAGGGGACACGATGCGCCAGGCTCGGGGCTCGGTACTGGTCCAGGCCGGCGGCGTGAGGCCTCACCGCCATGCCACCCTCCAGTTTGCGCTGGGTGTTGGCGCAGTCGTTGGGCTGAGTCATAGGTTGACAGCCCAGGGGTTGTTATATACCCCAAGTATCTCATAACCGTACCTCTATACCTAGCTAGGTATGGAAATACCTGCTCGGAGTGTGATCGCCAGCTCAACTGCGCCTCCCCTGAGTCGCCACCTTCAACTATCTACTTACACAAGCTGACTCACACATACCCTTCATTCTCGTCCTTTCCGTGCGTCCACGCGCCGTCATCGTTGCACTTCCCGGACTGCGTGACGCCATCCTCATCGCCGTGGCTGGCTGTCTCCTGACTAATGCTAGGCAGACACAGGCACCCGCGTCCGCCTCGCATGGGAACGACTTGAAAAACAGCCGCTGTCACCATTTTGCAGGGCCCCAACTGCACGCGGCGTCTTCAGCACACACACACACACACACACACACACTATTTCTCTCTCTCTCTCTATACTCTTAGTTGCTGCCCCCTTGTCACTATCGACACCGACACTCTCCAGACTCCGGCATGTCTCACCACTCGCACCATCGCCGGCACCGCCATCGGACATCTTCGTCCAAGGACAAGAAAAAGCCCGACAAGTCCGCCCCCGCCCTTTTCCTTCCGGCGGGTCCATCGTCCCAGCCAGCATGGTCCTACATGGCCTTGGACGACACTGGGAGCTTCGCCTACGACGCGCTGCGGCAACCGAACGGTATGCGGGAAGACGGGAGGCAGCAGAACCCCGGAACCCAACCCCCCATGAGGGGGGAACTCTATGCTCACACGTTTGTTGACAGGCCAGGTTTTGACCTACCGAATCATGCGACCAGAGGTCTACGGCCACCGCGCTTGGGCCTAAACCCCCATCCCCACGGCCGGTAGGGGGATAGCCCGGGCAGACCTGGAATTCCTCGGGGGCCGGCACGTAGCCAGGCTGACAGTGGCGACGGGCAGGCCAGGAGGGAGCTTCTGGGTTTCGGCCGTGAGGGAGGCGGCGTGGCCAAAAGTACGCCCGACCCGATAGGGTGAGTATGGAGGCGAAGAGCCTTCGGATCCTGCAGAAGTCGAACCCGAGGTGTGCCGGCGCTTAGAGGAACATGTGGCGCAGCGTTCGGTAACCAAGTCTCAACGGGCGCCGAAACTTGTATTCGTCGAAGAAACGTGGTCGTGGTGAGATTCTCTTCAGCTCCGCGAAGGCCGAGGTCACAGGGTGGCTAGGGGTACTGGAAAGGTATAAAGGCCAGTGAGGCTGATAGCTGTTTCTTTGGACTCTGTCCTCGAATAGCTACCTCTTACATTGTGGTTGGGCATGGTCCGCGCGATGTGGTACGCCCTAGATGGTTCAGACGGCGGCGAAGGGCACTAAGATGTATACCTTCACATTTTCCCATTACCAACAGACACACCATCCAATGGGCCCTAAGTAAGGGTATATCTTTCGTTCTCAAACGGCACAAATGGATCCGGTTGTTTCTAGCTTTGGTGGTTTGGACAGCCGGCCCGGAAACGACGTTCGTCGGTGTTTGCCTGAGGCTGGAATTGGTTAATTGCCATAATCACATCTATGAATCAGGAGGCGAGAATGAGAGAAGTTTACGCTTTCTATCCATCAATGTTTGGGCGAGAAGCCCGTAGGGGCACCGCGTATGCCACTGAGAAATCGGACAGCTGGACGGCCAGTTCCTGCCCGCGATTCCACCTGTTTCGGTTTCATCGCGGTGCCTCGCGGGGGAGTTCGTAGCAAAAGGGGCGGCGATAGGCTTTTGGCATTGGGCGACCGTTGTTCTCATTACTCTCGCATCTTCGGTGTAGCTCCGTCGGCTGTTCGGACAGCAGTTACAGCCGCATGCCCCGGCTGCCTCCGCTTGCGGCTTGAGCCGTGGGTTTCTTCGTTCCCCCCCCTGTCGCTCAAGGGGCATAAGGCGAAAACGGTATCGGAAGAAGATCTGGTCGTGACCATTGCCCACCTGACCTTTAGGAAGGGCCTTTCGGAGGGATGCCCCGGGGATTCGGCAGAGCGCAACAACGGGGCAGTGTGGGTTGTGAGTACTATACTCACGTTCTTTCAACGGGCCATGTGCTATTGCCCGGGTCGCCGCGGGAAGCCACGTACGTCCTGAACAGATCGGTATCTCCGTTTTGCCAAAAGTCGTTATCCCCCAACGCCATGAAACAACATAACGATATCCCCAGCCCTTGTTTATCTTCCTCCACGTCCACTGGCCCGTGCCCTGCTGACCGTCGCCCGTCCCCTGGCCAGACCGACACCACGGCCGCGGGCGTTGCGACTCCGGAACATGGGCGCGTTTCTGCGGGCAAGACGTATTAGCAGCGATCGAACCGAGGCAAGAGCGGGCATGAAGGGTGGCCTTACTTCAGCATGTCCGGCACAATGAAGAAGCGCACGTGGCTACCTCGGATGTAGACCTGGTCCAAATGGCTGACACGCCCGTCGCGGGCGGTCACGGTGATGTCCTTGAGCTGGACGTTCATGTTGTCCTCGGCTGCGTCTCGTCAATGACCGGGCCCCTGTCGTCGCCCGCGGCGCAAAGGAGCAAGCAGCCTTACCTTCCAGGAGCTTGCCGCGGTACGTCTGGCCCGAGGTGATTTCCAGCGTGACGATGTGCCCTTGGGCCTCGTTCAGCAGCTTAATGGGAATGCCGATGGTGGACGTCATGGTGTCGAGCGCGTGAGGGTCAAGGGGCGTGGATGGTAATGAAGTTTGGGCGATCGGTCGGTTGAGGTAGGCGCGTCGCGCTCGCGGTCTGAGGCAGGCAGGCGATTTGGGCGATAGGCAATGGGCGCGCTCTCCAATGATGCTGCTGCTGCTCTCGGCGCAAGGCACAGCTTCCGCTGCAGGTGCTGCTCGCCTCTGGGCAGCAGGGCTGCACGCGGATGAATTCGGCCCACGCGGTTTTTCCGGGGTACGTACCGCCAGGCGCCACCTAAACAGCCCTGGCCCGCATTCTCGTGCTGCTGAGGAGGCCCCGTCGCGGTGAACGACTCTCATTGGAGGAAAGGGCAGATACCATCAGCCTATAGAAGTACCTGGGTACCTACCTACCTCACGTACCCCGCCAAAGCGGAAGCGGAAGCGGAAGGACGCTGCCCCTCCACTGATCAATTGTGCCGGGTGTGTCAGTGAGGGCGGGCAGACATCGTGTGACTCAACGCCTTGTTTGTCTGCGCTATTCCGGGCGTCTGATCTGCGACTCGACTTCTTCTGCCTCATTCCCCACCCGCAATTCGCCATGTCGACGGATCCGGAAGCTCCCACCCAGGCCGTGCCTGCGGCCGCGCAGGATGCCACCGCCCCCGCGCCCACGGGGCAAAAGGTCGATCCTTGGAACGTCGCCGGCGAGGTTGGCGAGGATGGCAAGGCGAAGGCAATCGACTACAACAAGCTCGTCGAGGAATTCGGCACCAAGCTCATCGACCAGGCCCTTCTCGACCGTTTCGAGCGCCTGACCGGACACAAGCCCCACCGCTTCCTGCGACGAAAGATTGTCTTCTCCGAGCGCGACCTCAACCTGATGCTGGACCGATACGAGAAGAATGAGCCCTTCTATCTCTACACGGGCCGCGGCCCCAGCTCCGACAGTATGCACGTCGGCCACACTCAGATCTTCGACTTCTGCAAGTACGTCCTAGGAACCCGGGGGGGTTGGGGTAGTCAAGGGGAGAGCTAACAATGTGGAAAGGTGGCTGCAGGACGTCTTTGACGTGCCCCTGATCATCATGATGACCGACGGTTGGTTGATCCCCCCTTGGTGCCCAGCATGCTGTAGTCACTAACCCGAGGCAGATGAGAAGTTTCTGTTCTCTGAGAAGAGAACAGTCGACGAGGTGATTGGCTATGCCAAGAAGAACGTGAAGGACATCATCGCTATTGGCTTCGACCCCAACAAGACCTTCATTTTCTCCGACTACGAATACATGGGCGGTGCCTTCTACAGGAACATTACGCGGTTCTCCAAGATGGTGACCTACAACACGGCCAAGGCTGTGTTCGGCTTCGACGAAAGGTGAGCCCTTCCGTTGCCCTTGGGCCATCGAGCAGCTGAACTGACAGACCTCGCGAAGCTCCAATATTGGCAAGATTCACTTTGCCAGTATCCAAGGCGCGACGTCGTTTGCCTCCTCCTTCCCCCATGTCTTTGGGGATGACGAGGCTTACACCAACACCATTCCCTGCCTCATCCCCTGTGCCATTGATCAAGACCCTTATTTCCGGGTAACCAGAGATGTCGCGGCGAGGCTGAAGTTCGCCAAGCCGGCGCTGATTCACAGCCGTTTCCTTGATGCGCTGCAGGGTCCCGGCTCCAAGATGTCGGCCTCCATCGACTCGTCTGCCATCTTTATGACGGATACCGCGAACCAGATCAAGAACAAGGTCAACAAGTACGCTTTCTCGGGCGGCCAAGAAACGGCCGAAGAGCAGCGGAAACTGGGTGGCAACCCCGATGTCGATGTGTCGTACCAGTACCTCCAGTTCTTCATGGACGACGATGAGGTATGGCCAACAGCCGTTCCCTTCCGGTTGCATCTCTAACATCTCGACAGGAGTACAAGAAGATCGGCGAGCAGTACCGCAAAGGAGAAATGCTGACTGGCGAGGTTTGTTGCGCCTGTTTTTGGGTTTTTCGTGTTTTGGAATCTGTCAGGGCTGACCGAATTCGCAGCTGAAAGCAATCTGCATCAAATACCTCCAGGACTACGTCAAGGCATTCCAGGAGAGAAGAGCCGAGTGCACGGACGAGGTCGTGGAGTTGTTCATGTCTAAGCGCCCTCTGACGTGGAAGGGTAACCCCAAGGTGGAGAGAGTGGTCCCCATCATGGAGAACGCGGGCAAGGAGGGGGCGGGCGATGGGAAGCTGACGAAGAACCAGTTGAAGAAGCTGGAGAAGGAGAAAATGATTGCAGCCAAGAAGGCCGCCAAGACCAAAGAAAAGGAAGGTAAGGGCGAGGCGGCTTAGAGTCTCCGTTGACACCCTAGGCTCTGTCGGACCAACACATTCAAGAAACTTTCGATCCCGTGGTACCGTAGTTTCACGACAGGCAATGTATGCATGGCCAATGCTTGCAGCTGCGTGGACTTTACCAGGTGACGGAGTCGATAGATGTCCACATGGTGCTATAATATATAGTCATGTATGGGGAAGCTTGGCATCGGAACTTTCCCCCCCACGTTCAGGTCGATTTCGCCTTGACTCGCTCCGCGGCACGTCCACCGGTCAAGGCGAGGGCCGTGAGGGCGGCGCCGGCGCCCTCCCACACGGCGGCCGCGGTCCAGCCTTGCCTGGCGAAGACGGCGGTCGAGAGGAGGCGCATGGGCACGATGAGGACGAAGAAGGCCCGGTTCTCCTGGTAGGCGGCCAGGGTGTAGTAGAGGCCCATGGCGAGCGCGGCGAGCGCGTTGCCGCGCAGGGACGGCACGCAGGAGGGCGGCGCCAGGCCGAGACGCGCGGCCAGGGCCGGCGGGTCCAGCAGGCCGTGGAGGCCGGCGGCGAGGGCCGTGGCGCCGAACAGGTAGACGGTGAGGGCCGCGGCCGAGGCGGGCATGATGGTTGGGGGGGTCTCCGGGTAGTAGGAACCCCGGCAAAAGGGACAAGGGAGAAAAGAGGGGATGGAACTCTCAGGACGGTGCCGCGGATCAGTAAGGTAGGTAGCTTTGGGGGAGGGGGAAACTCACGAGCAGAGCTGAAGCCACGGCGTGGAAATGCCCTCAATGGATCTCGGGAGGCGGGGGAGGGGAGGGGAGTTGGATACCTATCAGCCAGGTAGGTACAAACGGGTTATGGAGTTTACCCCACGCCCAACCCGGGTGATGAAACCATGTATGTTGGTCGTCCATAACCCGCCGTGTAACATGAGATGATGGAAGTCTACCCCAGGACTAGAATCACATGGGTTGATGTAAGGCATGGAGAAACATGTACGGCAAAGCGCAGCATACCCCGCGGTAAGAGGTGGAATGACTTCCATGCGAGGAGCACCAAGTAACCTTGTCAGCAATACCACCACGTATCGTCATCGGTGAAGCCCAAAGTTTAATCATGATTCTTATTTATATTTTGTTTCATTTAACTAGCTTTCATTGACCGCACGCGCACTGCGGGGTAGTACACAATCCTGCCCTGCACCGTTACCATGACGGTAACGAGCATTCTACCACCTCATCGTCTCGTGGCGCTCTTGCGAGTTGCTACGAGTCTCGGGTCAGCACCCCTTCGGAAATTCTGGGAGGGGAGGGGGCGGAGAGCGGCTTGAGGAGAGAGAGGGAGGAGGGAGGAAACGGGGCGGGGGAAGGGGGAAAAGGGATCAGGGACAGCGGCCACTCACGGGTCGTAGTGCTCCTGGTTGCCGTACTGCTCGTCGTAGAGGTGCTCGGCCTGCTTCTTGGCGTGGTGCTTGGCCTTCTCGCGGTCGATGGCGTCGAGGCCCTTGGTCTCGATCAGCTTGTCGACCTCGGCGGCCGCGAAGCCGGCCAGGGCCTCCTTGGCGAACTGGTGCTTGACGACCTCGCCTGTTGGTCGAGTTCAGGGTGTCAGCCTCTTTTGTTGCTTTTCGGGGCTCTCTCGGGGTAGGGGATGGGGGGGGGGGGGGGGGGGGGGGGGAGATGCCGTACCCTTCTTGCGTTGGTGGTCCTCGTACAGCTTCATGGCCTCAAAGGCGGCACCGCCGGCCACGACCTCGTGCAGGAAGGACGACTCGTGCTTCTGGGGCTCGAAGTCATCGCTGTACACGTGGTCGCGCTTCTCCTTGCTCTCGCCTGCCGGCCTGTTAGAAGCTGGAACCACGGGATGTGATGGGAAGAGCGTTGGGGCTTCCAAGCGTACCGAATCCGAACATGGTGAAGAGATGTAGTGTGGATGAACTTGGGAGTTGGCTGAGTGGTAGTGTAGGTGATGCTTTGTTTGATTACAGTAGATATGAGAGATATCGAAAGGTAGGATGGCGAGGCAAGAGCTGGCCTTATATAGCCACGACCTGCTTATAGACTCTCTTGGCCACGTGCTGGCATCCTACACACGCAAGCACAGACAGCCGTCATCATAGGCTACCTGTTGCCTGAAGGGCTGGGTAGGAGGATGCAGCCGACGGAACCCCTCCATGACCAGGTTCCTAGCTTGACTGGTTTGGTGCCGGGCAGAAAGGGGGGGGGGGGGGGGCCGTGGGCAAACGCACACTAGAGGCCCGCGTGCAGAGAAGCTGTAAGCCCGGCGCCGGCACGGTTAGGCCAGGCCAACTAACTGGGCCCGAGGGTGCATGAGCGCGCCCGCCATCGTCATGCGTATCGGCGTCGGAGTGGCCACATCCCGTTCGCTGGACGATAGGACGATGGAACCCGTGGCCCTCAGGGTTACGCAAGCCCGCGTGCCGTCTACGCGGGCGGGCGGGCTGGACAACAGGCCAACGTGCCGGCCACGTTGAGGGATGCTCGACCCTCGGACTTCTCGGGACCCTGGAAGCCTCGGCCGATAGCTGGAGCCATGGGGAGCTGGAGGGATATAGACGGTGGACGGCAAGGAGCCCCTGGAGCAGGGGCAGGTAGCTTCGTATGTACGAACGAACCTTCGTTCACGGAGCGTGGTAACCCTACCCCCCCTCCGCGAGCCCCTTACAGAGGAGCAACATCCATGGCACTGTAGGTAGGTACATAATTACGTAGTGAGTACCTGCGACGTCCCCGTCTGGCTTAAGACGCGGAACAGGCTCACTCATCACAGTCACAGTGTGCCGCACCAGCGACGAGGAGGGGGGAGGGGAAGGAAGGCGCTTCGTCAGCCATCGAATACCCGACTTCCAGCACCCGGCTAAACGGCAGGGTTGCCCCTCGGTTCGGCGCTAGCGAGTGCCGGAAAGCTTGTCGTGGCGGGGGCGCAGGGCTCCACGCGCGAGCCGATCGTGGCCCCCTGAAACCCCCCCCGAAAGCGAGCAACGAGATCTGCTACGTACCTGTTGCTGGCCCGTATCGCGCGGCTAAGCGGTGCCGTGCCGCCCGCAGTCTCGCGGCGGTCAACCAGCAAAAAACCGGAGAGAGAGAGAGAGAGAGAGAGAGGGGCGCTCCCAGGGCCAGCATGACGATTTGCCCAAGAGGGGTCTCGCGCCAGCCAGCTCGCCAGGGACCCGGAATCGGTCCCGGGACCACGCGTCCCCGGCTAAGCAAAACACCCCCTGAGCTGAACGGCTGGTCCCCCAAATCGTTGTACTATAGGTACCGCCAAGGGGAGCCCGCCTGCCTGCGTCGCTCTTCGGCTCGTCGAACTTCCAGCCAGAGAGGTATAGAGGTATGATTGGACGGAAACTCGTATCGGATGACGAAGTGAGAGGCTTCCACCCCCCACCCGGGGCCTTCTTCGAGAGAGACGGTCTGTCGCCCATGGAGCAAAGGGGGTCATGTCAGGGCTTCTCTGGACGTCATTGACGCCGCTTCTTCTGCTATGGCCATCCATCCAAGGGCCCGAGGGGCTGAGCAGCCCTCATCTGCTGGGGCCCGCCAGCCACGAAGGGCGCACCGGTCAGTAAAAAGGACCGAACGTCCACGTCCTTTTGCGTCTGCAGCCACTGAGTGTGTGGCAGTGTGGATGGTCCCTGTTGGGGTGGCACCAACGACCAAAAGACAAAGGTTCATTGGAAATGCGCCTTTGGCAACCCTGTCCCGGTCTCCCAATGCCAAGCACCACCCTCCGTCTCTTGGCAAATGCTTATTTCGCTGACAGCCATGAGCACGGATCAGCCATCTGTCGCGGGGTTTCCCTTTGTCGATCCCTCCCCTCTCTCGCGACAACATGCGATCGCCTACATAGTAGTCAGTGCCCGGCCCCTGCCCTGCCCTCACTCGGTATGCAAAAGCGAGGAAAAGCTGAAAACCCCCCCGGTCGGTACCACGGCTGCTCAGCCCGCCATTGCCCACGCTCAAATGACGGCGGGAGGCACGGGGAAGAGGCCGCCGCCGTGCTCCCCAAATCCTCCGAAGACCCGGCCTGATCAGCAACGCCTGGTGTGCTGGTAACTCGTTCCATTGGGCCCGACCGTTTCGCTAACTACTTCTTTCACTAATGAACTCGGCACCATTGCCCATGTCATGGCTTTGCGGGCGCAACCATCACGCGGAGCCCCCGAACTTGGTGAGCCACTCGCCATGCGCCTTCTTCTGCCTATCCCAGTCCTTCTTCAGCTTCTTCAGCTGGCTCTTGGGCACTTCGCTACCGTCTTGCATCTTGGTAGGGAGGCCCTCGGCATCCCAAGCGCTGTACTTGGCGTCCCCCTTGTACATGTCTTCGGGTTTCACCTTCGCCTTTTCCCACTTCTCCGCCTCGGCCTTCTCACGTGCAAGTCTTGCCTCCTCCTTTGCTCTGGCCTTCTCGGCCTCCTTGGCTATCTTCTCTTCGCGCGCCGCAATCAGTTCCGCTTTCGGGATGAACTTGATGAGGGACGGCTGGTTGTCCGGTCTGTCGTCGAGATAGACACCGATGTTGGTCAGATCAATATCGCGGATGCGGTCGCTGAGTGCCAGGATCGACTTCTTAACCTCGGGCGATGCTGTTGGTGCCACCCGACGGAGCTCGTCTCTCAGGCGCGAAACGCCGCGGAGGTAGGGAAGACCCAACTGCTCCGGATCTCTAGTGCCAGACGCAGCAAGTGCATCAAACTCGGCGTCGGGGGATTGCGAAAGGAGGCTCGCAATGGCTTCCGAATCCGAGAGCCCAAGACCCTGGACATCCTTGGCCACAGTGGCGTAGACGGCCTTGTAGGGTTGCACTGCATCGGCAGGCTCCTTGTTGGCGGCAGCTTCGGCAGATACCCAGCCAATACCGTTGTAGGGAGGCTTTGCGTTGGCGTCCAAGCCGAGAATGCCAACAATCTTGGTCACCCATCTGGCGGCTGCCTCGACCGATGCCACGTCCATGTCCGACTTGTGTTCAGCGACGTGAATATTCGTTTTCCGAATCAGTTCGGAGATGATGCGCATGGCCGAGGGCGTATCGAACGAATTGGTCATGGCCGCTTCCAGTTCCTTCTTGGCCAGATCCAGATCGGCCGCAAGACCCTCGGCGGGCTTGTCGCCAAGAGAGAGGCCTTCGACAGCACTGGTGACGCCTGACATAGCGGCGGCTTCTGCAAGCAATGATTTGATGTTGATGAAAAAGTTCTGTTTACGTCAGCTCAGCCCACGCCCCGTAGGTAACGTGCGGGCAGCTCTACTCACATTCACCGTGGTCTCCCAGCCATCGGCATGCGACCGCATGTCGGGCGAAATCTCGACGCCGTCGTTCCAGCGGCCGAGGAGGAAGACAATGCGCATAGACCGCGCAGTGTATGTCGAAGCCAGGGCATCCTTGATGGTCTGGAAGTTCTTGAGGGATTTCGACATCTTGGAGCCCGAGATGGACAGATGGCCCATGTGCAGGAAGTAGTTCACCCAGGTGTGCTCGTGGCCGTGCTCGCAGTAGAAGGCCTCGCTTTGCGCCAGCTCGTTGTCGTGGTGCGGGAAGGCCAGGTCGATGCCACCCGTGTGCAGGTCGAACTGTGCGCCCAGGTGGTCCGACGCCATGACGGAGCACTCGATGTGCCAGCCAGGCCGGCCATTGCCCCATTTGCTGGGCCAGTACGGTTCGCCCGCCTTGGACTTCTTCCACAGCGCAAAGTCGCCGGGGTGCTTCTTGCCTCCCAAGCTCTTGGACAAGGAGCCCTCGCCCTCCTCTTGCAGAGCCTTGTCGTTGCGACTGTCGGGCCGAAGCCGAGCATAGGTGTTGCCGGCCTTCTCGAACGAGGTGATGTCAAAGTAGACGGAACCCTCGGACTCGTAAGCAAAGCCCTTCTCAACTATGCGCTCGACGAACTGGGCAATCTGGGGCACGTATTCGGTCACGCGCGTAACGACGTCGGGCCGCAAGACGTTAAGGTTGTCCATGTCGTCGGTGAATTCGCCCTCCATGAAGCGGGTCAGGTCGGTGAACATGGTCTGGTCGCTCGTGTCGATGGTCTCCTTGTACAGGGAGTCGAGGTAGGGCAGCAAGATCTCGTCGGCCATGCCGAAAACGGCGTTCTTGTTCATGGCAATGACGGCCTGCGTCATGTTGCTGATGTGCATCTTGAGCTTGGCCTCGTCGTCACCCGGCCGCCCCTCCCCGGAGAGAGTGCCGCCGGCCAGGACCTGGCCGTAGGCGGCATCCCGGCGCGGTATGTAGTTGTTCACGTCCAGCTCGGGGCCGTCGGCCTCGAGCAGGAGGGGAAGGTTGTTCTTGGCATAGGCTTGGAAAGCGGCGCGGGCGAGGGCGGCGACCTCTTCGTCCGAGTGGCCCTTCTTCTTCTCGAGGTCGAGCAACCGCTGCCGGCGGGCGCGCAGAATGATCTTGTCGTCGACGTCGGTGAAGTTCATGACAAACTTCACGTCGAAACCGAAGTAGTGGACCAATATGCGACGGATGATGTCGGTCGAGACATAGTTGCGGGCGTGGCCCAGGTGGCTCTGGTCATAGACGGTCGGGCCGCAGGCATACCACGAGATGGCGCCGGGCTTGATGGGAACGAAGGGCACCGGCGCGCCGGGCTTCAACGAGTTATGGACCTTGATCGAGTCCATGACGGCCGAGGAGTAGGCGGCAACGGCTCTTCTCGGGGCGGCGAGTCGGGCGCGGATGAGGGGCAGGCTCGGACGGGGGCGTGGGAGGACACGCAAGAGGACGTTCATCAAGGACGAAGGAAAGCGCCCTGAGCGGGGAGAGCCAGAGAGGGGGAGAGGGGGTTTTCAGTCCAGCGGCAGGGAAAGTATTGAAAATGGTGTCACCCGGAATGCCCAGCTTCCCTGCGGGTGGCTTTGAGTCACCAATGGACGCGAATGGATTCCTGACAATAATCCAATGGACCGATCTACGGGGACCTGCGTGGCACGGGCGGGAATACGGCCCAGCACAGGGGCATCCATCCCATCGCGCATCATCTATTAATACGAGCTTGGTGCCCGTGTAGTAATTGTATGACTCCCCGCATTAGCTGATTCGGCGACGACAAGCACCATCCGCCGTGCCACTCGAGAGCTTCGCGTGGGAGCGCCCGTGGTCAGGGAACAGGGGAAAGATACTTGTACCCTATAAGTAGTAGGTGCCATAGAAGCCCGTCCCATATCTCCTCCTCCCAATGCCACCTTTTTATTTTTCCATAGTAAAATGGATCGCATCCACGGCACTCGAGCTCCCCCTCCGTCCCAGGGGCTTTGGGCCTGCAGCTTTTGGAGGGGTAATCCAACGAGAGTGGGCTTAACATGTAGGATGTACTCATGATGTACACACTCCGCACTTATGCACTGTATGTACATCTTAGGTACCTCTGCAATGGATAGTGCACGCCCGCCCCGCTTCCCCAGTAAAGGTTCCTTCAGCCTCGCCCGAAATTTTGAGATTCGCATTTTCCATCCCATCTTATCGCGTGTTTGTCCACGCACCGACGGCGCTCGCTCTCCTGCCGTTGAATCGCCAAATCCTTGCAAGGGATCATTGAATCGCCATCTGCTGGAGGCATTCCGAGGATTGCACCGCTCGGTCGCCATTCCGAAACCGCCATCATGGCCTCCGTCTCGCCGTTCCTCGACCCGGGTCCCCGGACAAAGCCCGGTTCCCTCGCCATTGTGCATCTCTCTCGCGATAACCTCATGCCCGTCATCCTCAAGGACGACGTAGGCCAAGTCGATGGATATGCCGAGGGCACGGTTATTAACACGCGTTTCGGGTCCTTTCCGCACTCTACCCTCATCAACCAACCGTGGGGTTCCCAAATCCGGGCCTCGGTCGTCGACACGGGGTCCAGAGGACGCAAGCGCATAGCGCAGGATCAGGTGCAAGAACAAGCTGCCACCGCCACCGAGTCCGAGGGTGCCATATCAGGGCCGCCGCCGCCGCCGCCACTCAAGAGCCTCGAAACGGCCCCAAGCGGCTTCGTCCACGTCCTCCCGCCCACGCCTGAAGTATGGACCACCAGCTTGCCGCACCGGACCCAAGTCGTCTACACGCCCGATTACAGCTATATCCTGCATCGCATACGCGCGCGTCCCGGCATGAAGCTCATCGAGGCCGGTGCTGGAAGTGGCAGCTTTACCCATGCTTCCGTTAGAGCCGTGTACAATGGAGTGCCCAACTCTCCCAGCGACAGGAAAGGAAAGGTTTTCAGCTTCGAGTTCAACGAGGACCGTTACCACAAGATGGGCGAAGAGATCGAGGCCCACGGGCTCAAAGAGCTTGTTCAAATAACGCACCGCGATGTCTACAACGACGGATTCCTCGTCAATGGCCAAAGTCCCGAGGCCGAGTGTGTTTTCCTGGACCTGCCCGCCCCCTGGAAAGCTCTTCCACACCTCTCGCGAAGCAAGCCTGCCGAGGTACAGCAAGACAGGCCCTGGGTATCGCCTCTGCGGTCCGACCGTGCTGTGCATCTGTGTTCTTTCTCCCCCTGCATTGAGCAGGTCACGAAGACGGTCGAGGTTCTACGGCAACTGGGCTGGATGGAGATCGAGATGGTTGAAGTGGCCCACAAGAAGATTTCTGTTGTCCGAGAGCGCGTGGGCTTGAACATGCCGACAGACCGAGGCTCCAACCTTTCGCCGTATGATGTGGGCGAAGCCGTTCAGCGATTGCGGGACGTCGAGTCCAGATTCAAAGACTTCCATGAAGGAAACCAAGGGCCTGGAGCAACCGAAGGGGACGTGGCCATGGATGATGCCGACAAGAACCCTGCAGAGGCATCCCCGGCCAACGGGACGAAAATGGATGCTTCGGCCCGGCCTCGTCATACGGTGGGTCGGCTGATTCACCGGACGGAGCCAGAAATCAAGACGCACACTTCCTACCTAGTATTTGCGGTCATGCCACAGGAATGGAGCGAGGAGCAGGAGGCGGCGGCGTTTGCCAGGTGGCCTTGCGGGCAAGAGAGCAAGGTTATCGGCAAGCTTGACAAGGAATCTCGCAAGAAAGAGAAGAGGGAATTGTTGCAGACTAAAAGCAAAAGAAAGCGAGGCAAGGACGACAAAAGCGAAGCCGACGAGACGACTGTTGCCAAGCGCACACGTACAGCAGCGGAAGAGAACCCGCAGTAAATAGTCCATTCTACAAGTCGGCATTATGATACCCCTGCATCTGAACTGGCCACCCATACCCTCTCCTGGATTTGTTTACCCTCTGAGGCTTCCTGGGTGGCAGTACGTGGCATTACAAAAAGAAAACAAAAAAAAAGACAGAAAATGGTGTTTGGTCGCAGATTGGTATGGCACACTGATTTCGAGCTATAGGAGACTTTCAGC
Organism: Nigrospora osmanthi; assembly: GCA_029489945.1. Taxonomy (NCBI): domain Eukaryota; kingdom Fungi; phylum Ascomycota; class Sordariomycetes; order Amphisphaeriales; family Apiosporaceae; genus Nigrospora; species Nigrospora osmanthi. Next base: position 1,613,065 of record CP120499.1, read on the forward strand.
AAATATCCCCGGGGTCTTGCGCCAGCCGCCGAATAGAAGAATCATCATGGTCCATGGCCGACATCTCCATATCGCCCTCCGTGCCATTCGCGCTCATACCCCCGCGTGAAGCACTGTGTGCATCTTCCATTTGCCCTAGGCGAGGTGAACCGGCACCGCCCGCTGCTTGGGACACAATACGGGCATCTGGCGGCGAGGCATTCATGGTGTCTTTGTTGACCGCTTTTTGGCTTGTTCCGTCTTGGATGGTAGCCCTGTCTGAGGCCCAAGTGTTCCTGGATGTCACGGCAACCCCTGGCATGTCAATCAGTTCCGCGTCGACGTCGCGGCCAAGGTGCACCTTGTGGAACAAAGAAGGGCGGCGTCGTTTTGATGGCGGCACCTGGTGTGCATCCCCCTCAATAGCGGCCAGTTCCATCTCGATGTCATGGCCGTGGTGAAACTTGGCGAACGGAGATTGGCGTTGTCGTCGCACCGGAGACCCCTGCTACATCATCCGGAGTTAGCACTTTCCAAGAACAGGTGCTCCTCGAGCCAATTTCCAAAGCACCCTCAGATCAGCACGCCAGAGTCAAAGCCTAGCGGGACTCAAACGGGAGGCACCGTGTCAAAAAGGGCGCAAAAGAACTCCGAATGTTGCTTACGAGCGCCAGGTCATGGGGTGAAGCGTTTGGGAAGAACACGTTGTCCCAATTATTGACTTCCCTCCTCTGGACCGACTTGCGGATCTTGACAATCAGCTCCGCCATGTTCATTTCGATGTGCAGTTTGATCAGGTAGACGAGTGGGTGGCATTGGAAGTAAACGGAGCTTTGCCGCATGGTCATGATGGCTATCATGACGACCTGGATGCCTCGTTAGTCCACCTCGGAACGATGAGGGCTTTATTTAACCAAAGCGAAACGACTTACATCCAATGCCAAGGACACCAAGATCATGGCGGCGTTGAACCAGAGCAACCGGCTGTACTTGGGCAGGTCGTACTCGGCCAGCCGCAAGCGAGCGAGGTAAATATAGTACCCATTCAGTCCGATGTCGACGACGGTGAAGACGATTTTCTCTACATGCTCGAAGAGATGGTTTGCCCGCACCCAACCACGGTTTATCTGGAGCTGGGCGGGAACCCAGAGGATGAAGACGGTAATGTTGATGACGGCAATCAAGGCGGCGACACCCCACTGCACTTGGTCGGCACGCCTCTCGTCCCGCAAAATGAAGCGGATGCGGTTTACGATAATCTGGAGGATGCACTGGGTTTGAATGACCCAGAAGCACATGAGGCTGAAGAAGACCCCTGCGAACACGCCGAGAGTCAGCACCAGTCCGGGGGAATCGGCCGCTTCCAAGTCTCCTCCCGACCGAAAGCGAGAAAAGAAAAACCTGATGATGGCTCGGGAAGGCGTGGCCTCGACAGGAGATGGCCGGCCCTGGGGGGGTTGCTTACAGAAGTCGGGTGCCCGTGGAATGACGGGGTTCAGATAGATCCAGTCCAAAGCGGCGCCGACGACGCACGAGACCCATACAACCCACACCATGATAACGTACGAGGCGCCCCATAGCTGGAGCCGCTTGGTCTTCTGTCGGCGGTGGCTCTTGTAGCTGTGTCGGAGCACCTTGGTAACGGTGATGACGGCGCACCCTACCGACGAGCCCCATACCATACTGGCCAGGTTGAGTTCATTGTTGGACGGGTCGACGGGATGGTACCATGGCGGGAGGAGGAAGCCATCGACGGCCATGTCGAAGGGTCGCTCGCGAGGGCCCTGCCGCTATCCGCTTCTCGTGCCGACCGCGACCTTCCGTCGGCGCTGGGGGGGGTGTGTGTGTGTCGGAACGACGGAGCTGGCTCGCGTGCGGGGGGGCCAGAGTGAAGTCACCCAGGGATGCGGAAAGAATGGATGCTAGGGGATCAACAGCATCTCACCAATAGATTGCACTCGCGGAAAGGATGGGCAGAGGGGAAAGCTGAAGTTGTCTTTACGGTCGGTGTGCTTCCAGAGAACTTGCTGGTCTGGACCTCATATTCTGCATAACCCCAGGGAACTGGGCCAGGCGAGCCCGAATGGGGTATTGGCTCTGCTCCGATCCTTATTTCAGACCCTCGTCATCACCCCTCCCGGCCAATCGCCGACCCCAAGTCTTCACGACGATCCACGAGCTAAGGGGGGCGGGGGGGGGGGGGACGTACCCCATGGTCTTCCGTCCGGGGTATCAGCAGCCCGGGCGGAACGACCGACCCCATCTTGGCGGAGGCATACCGATGGGAGGAAGTCCGCGGCAGGTCCCGGTGTTGGGATGGCCTCCGCTCCAGCTGCCAGATGGCGTTCCCACGGTAGCACGGGCGGAAGCTCAGACGAGTGCTCTCTCTCATTTGATTCCGCGACACGATTCAATGCGTCTTCGGCGGGCAGGGAATCAGAGCCGGCTCGAGTCAGGTCGCTGCCCTCCCGGCAGTATCATCCCTGACCCCGTCGCGCTGCGGACTGCCTTGGCAGGTGGGTTGCACAAAAAATGACCCAACTAAAGGGTGTTTCTATGTAGCGTGTAAGCCAGTTACCCTTTTAGTTGAGTCATTTCTTCTGCAACCCACCTGCTTGGGGCCCGATTGTCCGCTGTCTCCCGCCCATCGAGCGATACAGAGTTTAGCGAGTAAGGGGCTGGACTGGGGGACACGCTGCCGACCAGGAGGGCGACAAAATAAACTGCTCACTGAGCTCACTGGACCACAAACACCTGTACTAAAGTGAGCCGCTTATTTTGTCTCCCCCCTGCCGACCTGCCGGACTCGAGTCGCACCCCTCTCGGTGAGGCGTGCGGGGAGCGGCGGGACTCCCGGAATGCTGGGGGCTGCCAGCGGTTACATATCGGGCGGACGAAGTTTCTTGTCGGATGAAGTCTAGTCCGAATGGAAATCTCTTTTAACGCTGACATTGTCGCCGCCAATGCGGCTGGACCGCCGGTCGCGCAAAAACAGGTTCGGATCTGCCGGAGATGGGGGTCACCACACACATTAACGGGTCAGGGAATTAGTACCGTTAGGTCGGCAGTTCGCAAAGTGGACGAAGAGAAAGGGGCTCGGGGGGATCGATCATCTTGATGGATCTATGTTCTACAGGGGTTCGATCGATCGACCCCCCTCCCCCACTCGGCACTTGAAAACTACCGAATTCGGAAGGTTCCCGTCGTTTGCAAAACGAGGCATGACAAAATCAAAACAACGCTGCCGAAACGCCTTCCGCTATACAGTTCCCAACCAAAAACGCCTCGTATCAGAATAGCCTTTCCTTGGCCTCTCCCCCAAATCACGCCTGCGCCGCCGTCTGGCCGTCCAGCCACTGCACGATGCCGTCGGCGCACTCCTCCCAGTGGGCGTCCATCATGAGGTGGTGACCCGAGCCCTGCACCAGGAGGAAAGCGCAGGACTCGCCGGCGGCGGCGGCTTCGGCGGTCTGGTACGCGCGGTAGTTGTCGAGCACCATGGCGGGGGGCACGAGGCGGTCGGCGGAGCCGGCGACGCAGAGGACCTTCCGCGGCGGGGCGGGCGGGGGCCGGTCGGGGCCGGGGCCGAGGCCCGGCAGGTGGGCGAGCACGCGGGCGGCGTCGCCAAAGGGCCAGAGGATGGAGGCGCTGGCGCGGGCGTTGCCCTGGGCGGAGCGGCACTCGCGCAGCCAGGCGTCGACGGCGGCGTCGGGCGTGGCGTCGCTGAAGAAGGCGGCCCGCACCTGCGCCGGCGTCTGCAGCTGGCAGCGTGCCCCCCAGAGCCAGTGGCCGCCGCCGCCGCCGCCGCCGCCGCCGCGCCCCCCCGCCTCGGCCTCGACCGCCCGCCAGTGGGCGAGGATCTCGCGTCCGCCGCCGCGGAGGGGCGCCGCGCCGAGCAGGACCAGCGCCGACACGAGGGGCGGCCGGCCCGGGGCCGCCGCCGACGCCGCCGACGCCAGCCACTGCGCCAGGCCGCCGCCGAGCGAGTGGCCCCCCAGCACCGGCGCCGGCGCGCCCGGGTGCGCGGCGGCCACGTGGGCCAGCGCCGCCTCGACGTCGCGGCCCCAGCCGGGCAGCGTCGTGCCCAGCGTGCGGGCGAGCCAGCCCTGCCGGTGCGAGGCGCCGTGGTCGCGCAGCGACAGCGCGTACGCCGCGTAGCCGCGCCGCGCCAGGTACGGCAGGAAGTTCTGGTAGCAGTGGGCCGAGCACGAGAGGCCGTGGAGGAAGAGCAACGGCGGCGGCGGCGGCGTCGTCGTCGTTGTTGCCGTCGTCGTCGGGAGGCTGGACAGGAGTTCCAACGGGCCCGTCGGCCCCTCGATCATTTGGCTTTTCAGCGACATGGCGGTCTCGTGGTAGTGGTGGTGGTGGTGGTGGTGATGGTGGTGGCAAGGCATTATCGTTGGTGCATCCTTCAGTTCCACGCTTCCGGGCGACAGGGCAAGTTAACCAACAACACAATGTATACGCTGTCTGTGGCCTCGGGGGTAGTGTGCGGTGGTGGCATGATATAAGTAGGTACTCAGGTAGAGAGACATTGAAGCAAAGAGGTAGTAGTACTTCCCTACCTTCCTCTACACGACCAACCAACGGGTAGGCGGGAACCGACGCAAAAGACGATCCATCATGTCCTCGATCCATCCTTCGGGAGGCCGTCCGCAACGTGGGAGGATCGAAGTAGTAACTAGATCTCTCTCTCTCTTCTCCTTCGGTGATTGGCGACGGCGCGCATCGAAGCGTCGATGGCGCCCAATCGCGGGGCGGCGCGCGGCTCGTATATGACGTCGTCGTTGCTTGGCTTTTGCGTCCCTCACTGCGCCCGATGGTCGCCGTCATAGACTTTTCTGCAAAGTAATCCCGGCCCCCCCCCCCCCTCGGCCCTGCGGCCGCGGACAAAGAACGCGACGCCGAGGCCGCGTCGGATCTCTTGGGAAAGCCGCTTTCCGCATGGCGCGTTGGCGGGGGGGGGGGGGTTGGAAATAAGTAACATTGGATAAACAGAATATGGCTTTTTATGGATAGCCTTCATGCATATTTCATTGCATGTTCGGAACATATTGCCCACGCCGTAATTCATGACCGTGGGAAGCGGAAGCGCCTCCCCGGGCTATGCTTGACTGCTTCTGTACTGCTGACGACCACCTTCCGGCGAGTACATGAGGCCAAGGAATTCATTCACGCAGTGGCAGCCCCGGGTGTTGCGATGCTTGCTGTTTTGAGGCCCCTTTTGTAGATCAAATTGTTCGGAATGTTTGACAGGAATGAATGCCGGTAAGCCGCTATAAACAGATTGCCCAAACCCCAATGCGCCCAATGCTGTCTGTATCCCAAGCCCCATCTATGTTATCTTGCCCTTCCCGGAACTCCGGCCCCCCCATAAGGATTGGAGGGCTCTCTATAGGTTTTTCAACGCCGCTCCCCTTTCACGCCGCCGCTGCCGCGGTAGGGTTACTCACCACGGCGTGGACGGCGTCGCTCTGCGACACCTGGGGCTCCATGCGGTCCGCCATCTCGGGCTCCTGCGCTTCGGCCGCCTCGCCCGCCTTCTTGCCGAAATCCTGGCCCTTGCTGCCCATGCCGTCAATATCGATCCAGCTCCACGCCTCGACGGGGCCGCCCTCGGCCACGCGCGCCAGGATGGCCGTGTCGTCGAGAATGCCGTCGTCCGCGGCCCGGGTTTTCCCCTCGGCAGCGGCGGCGGCGGCGGCGGCGGATTTGTCCACGTGGGCGCCGTCCACGAGATCGCCCACCCACGTGCGCGCGACGGGGACGTTGCCGGCGCGCAGCACCTGGAGGATGGCGCGGAGGTTCAGGCGCATGGCGCGTTCGGGCGCCGCCGACCCGAAGATCTTCTTGGTCAGCCAGGGAAACAGGAGGCCGAAGTCGGACTGGTTGAGGTGGGCCGAGTTGTGCACGTAGAAGAAATGGGGCTCCGGGAGCCTCACGCCGCTCGCGCGCTCGTAGGCCGTGGGCTGGACCGTCGTCGCCGACGGCTCGGGCGACAGAACCCGCGCCGTCACGTGCAGGTGCTCCGTCCATTTGAAGAAGTCCTGCGACTCCACGGCCAGCAGATGGCTGCCCCCGGGCGCCGAGGGGTCGTTGGCGTACACGGGCAGCGGAAGATCGAACAGGGGTTTGCAGTCCTCGGCAAGCAGCGGGAAGCACCAGAGGTCCAGCAGAATGGTGACATTCTGCGACGTCACCTGGCGGCAGATGGAGGACTTGGGCGAAGGCGCGTAGAGAGGCTTCTTCATGGCGCTGAGCTCGGGCGATCCGGCATAGTAAACCGACTTGAGGAACTGGACCGTCGAAGCAGCGCCGAAGCTGTGGCCGGCGAAGGTGATGCTGCCGGGCTCGTGAACGTGCAACTGGTGGGCAAACTGCCGGAGCGACGGGGTGCTCTTGTTGAGGTTCGTGTAGCTGGTCCCCTCGTCCAGGCCCAGGAGGGCGTCGTGGATGAGGCCCATCTCCCACATGCGGATCCGCAGCTGGTCGCAGCGCAGGGCGTGCACTTCGTCGGTGGCCTCGTGGGGGATCCGCCGGTAGGGCACGATCCTCCGGGTGTTCTTGATGAAGTAGCTGTTCTGCTCCGAGGGGATGCGCACGAACGAGGCCACGGCGCTGCCGTCGCGGTGCTCGGGGCAGACGACGACCATGCCGTGCGACGCCAGGGACCCGACGATCTGCGAGTAGGCGTTGCGGCTGCCGCCCAGGCCGTGCGAGAAGACGGCCGTCGGCCAGCGCTGGTTGGGCGTGTTGGGCGCGAGCAGGGGCGCGTTCTTGACCACGGGGACGGTGGTGTAGTGGAGGTGGCGCGGGAGGAAGGACACGGCCTCGGCCACGAGGGAGCCGACGCCCAGGAACTTGATGTAGGCCGTGAGATGGTGGCGCTGCGGCGCCGGGAGCCAGGTGATGGGCTTGCCGGTGGCCTCGGGCTGCGCGGGATAGAATATGCGGAACTGGACCGTCTCGATCTCGGCGGCGCCGGCGGGCGCGGGCGCGGGCGATTCGAGCTCGCTGACGGGGATTTCGACGTCGACGGTGCCGACTTTGTAGGGCCCCGAGTACTCGGCGAAGGCCGGCACCGGATTCAGCTTGGACAGGTACGAAGCAGCCATGGCGGCGGAAAAGGGAGAGGCGAGGAATGAATGGATGGGCGCTGCCGGTCGGTCGCCGGGGCGTCGATGGTTCGCTCGCTCGCTCGTTGTGCGCCGAAGCTCGTGGGGGTTCGTGGTTCGGCCGCTAGGGCTTTTGCCGGAGGGGGAGGAGAGTGACAAGAAGCTGGTCGCCGCGCCGAGGGCAAAAGGCGAGTTGCCGTCGTATTAAGTCGGGCGCAGCGTGAGGCGTAGAGGAGGAGAGGCCCGGGATACCACCGTGGCAGGTACCTGTGTGTGTGTCCGCGTAGGCACGGCTCCGACAGCCCCTTCGCGGGAGCTGAAACAAGGTGTGGGAATGGGCACGCCGAGGATTCGGGAGTTGATACGGTTTGGAGGTGGCAGAGGTTGTAGGTGGAGGGAAGGAAGAGAGCATGAGCAAGACGCATGCAAGCAAAGCCAGGGATGTAGAATGAGGGTATCAAGAAGGCGACGACAAGGGGGAAGGGCGGAAATCCTGCCAACGACCCGTCCGTCGTCTCCCTCTCCCCCCCTGCTGTTGGATTGACCGTGGACGGGGAATCTCGTATGATGGAAAAATGTTGATGACCAATGGCGGCGTCGAAGCAACTGACAAACTCATTGTCTTGTGCCCGGTTGTCTGTCTTGGACTAACGTCATTACGGAGGTCCGACTAATCCTGGACTGGACTCACTTTCAGGTACGAACTTTGGCCTCTCTCTTTCTTCTTGAGGTCCCGCATTAGCACCTACTTACTACGGTGGACAGTTGACAGTAATATGTAAGTAGGTACATACGTCCCATACTTACATTATGTACATGAAGTATGTACATCTTACTGCACTAGGTCGCCATGGGTTCGATCCGAGTGGAACTCGAAAACGGTTCTATTTCCCCTTCGGGCGTCGGCCACGCGTCGCCCTCGGGGACTTGCATCCATGGCAATCAATGGGACTGTAGATGCAAGATCGATCACCCTCTCCGGCCTGCCGGGTTCTTCTAGTGCTATTTCTGTATAGGTGTATGTACATACTTGTACACAGTAGGTATGTCCCATGAGGATCCCGCGAGAGTACGGGATTGCACCGTCCTCCATCAGCGCAAGCGAGGCTTCACCACTTTCACCATGTCTTCATCTGTGAGGGCAATGCTATCCCCTCCCACTCCTGCCCGCCAGCTTGAACCGGGAGATGCCACGGCCAAGATCTGTCCGTGTGTATGTACATACGTACCTTGCATACTTACCTACATATGTAAATACATCTTCTAGCTTGCTAGCTGCCGAGGCGTGCAGGCCCGCCAGCCTCTCCCGCATGGCATTTGCCTCGTGCTGCTTCTGCCTCATACCGCCGTACAACCTTGCGGGCTGAGACATGGGCAACTTTAAAACCCCCCTCCCCCGCGTGGCAGAATGGCCATGGCCGCTCGCGACTAACCGGCAAGACCGGCCCCTGGATAACCCCCCCGGTTCGGGATACTCGGTAAGGCAGGTGCTGGCAAGATGAGCGAATCGACGTGTATATGTAGTTTCTATAGTCTCTTGCTTCTCCAGCGCCGACGGGCACCTATATACAAACACCCAAGCCGGCTAAACCAATCCGAAACCACCTTCCCATGCAACCCTCGCCGAGCTCGACAGACCTGTTCCATGTGACGACGATGCCTCACACTATTAGGCACGTGACGCCTGTTTCAAGGCCACGACGGTTGGTGGTGGCGACTTGAAGGTTCAGGGTCCGCCTCGTGCCGGCCGAGCCTCCCGGGGTTCCCGTGCCATGTCGGAGCTACTAATGGGACCACTCGGCGTCGACCTGCTCCCAGGTGTCCAGGAAGCCCTTGAAGAACTTGACGCCCAGACCGGGATCCAGGCTGCCCGTGGTGGCGCGGATCGAGTGCATCGACAGCTGCGGCATGCCGGCATCGGCACACTTGACACCCATCATGCTGCTCAGCGTGGGGCCCACGGTGCCGCCCGACCGCGAGTCGTTGCGGATCATGAAGGTCTGCGGCGTGCAGCCCGCGAGCTCGCACACCCGCGTGAGGATCGCCGTCGACACCGCGTCCGTCGTCATGTGGCCGTTGGAGTCGGCGCAGAGGACGATGCCCACGTTGAGGCGCGGCGCGTGCTCGTCCAGGTACTTGGCCACGAAGTTGGGGTTGATGGCGTGCGTGACGTCGGCCGAGACCAGGAAGGACTGCGCGTAGGTCCGGCCCACGATGCTGGGGCCGTAGGGCGTCGACCGGTCGCAGAGAGCCTCGACGGACCGCTCGATGACGAGGGGCAGGAAGTTGCCCTTGGCGCCCTGGCGGAGCAGCGATCCGATCTCCTCGTCGTCAAACAGGGCCACCATCTTGATGGTGCCGTCGTCCTCGGCCGTGTTGGCGGCGAGCAGGCCCTCCATGGCCGCCCAGCTGCACAGCTTGTCGTCGATGCGCCCCCCGGTGATCAGGTCCTTGTCGATACCGGCGACGGTGGACGGCTGGAGGTCGAAGAGCTCGAGCTCCCAGTTGACAATCTGCGCGTGGTCCTTGAGGCCCAGCTCGCTGGCGATCAGCTTGACCAGCTTGGGGGGCTGCGTGGCCACGAAAGAACCAGCCGGGCCCAGGGGTTCCGGGGTCGGTTGGGCCGACGAGGACTCCAGGTCCGAGTTGTCGAGCCCGAGAATGGGCACCGTCTGCGTTTCCTTGTTGTTGGAGCCCATCATGCCGACGCCGAAGTGAGGGGCCAGCGTCGGGATCTTGGCGACTGCGCCCAGTCAGTACCTAAGTAAGTAACCAGCGGTTCCGCCCACCGACGCGACGGGGGCTACTCACTCGGCCACCCAATCTTGACGAGCTTCGCCGCCGTCTTGCCAGACTCGTCGCGGACAATGACGCGGCCGCCGATGCTCAGGTCTCGGTCCCACCAGGTCTCATTGAGGCCGCCGGCGTAGGGGGCGACGCCCAGCTGCAGATAGCCGGCCTTGGTGGGCTTCTTGCTTACGGGCTTCAGCTTGGCCGTCAGGGCGTCGATGTGGCCGGCGATCATGGCCACGCCGTTGCCCGGCTTGTAGGCCCTGCCTACGGTGAAGGCGATGATGGTGCTGCCATTGCGCGTGGTGTAGTACTTGCCGCCCGTCTTGAGCCTGCCGGCCCAGTCGTCGCGGGGGGAAAGCTGTAGAGATACTCGTCGCCCCGTTCAGCCGCTTGCTTGCCTGGCGCCGTGCCGTGTGGCGGGCAACTGGGGTCCACTCACCTCCTGAAAGCCGTGCTTGGCCAGCTTAGCCTTGAAGTAGTCGACGGCATGGAAGATGGTCGGGTTCTCCTGCAGAAAGTCGCAGAAGGGGCGGGTGTATTCCTCGGGCCGGACGTCGGCGGCCCGCGTGGTCCTCGCCGGCGCCTGCTCCTGCTCCCTCACCGGCGCGCCGAGGCTGACGGCGGATTGCGACATGCTGGCCGCCTTCTCGGCCGCCGCCATGCGCAGCGACATGTTGGAGCTGCGCTGGCGCAGGAAATCCGGCGTGTGTCGCGTCATACTGGGGAAAGATGGGAAGGAGTTGAGATGAAGGGGTGGCAGACGCAAGAGTTAGGGAGGGAAGATGGCGAGGGAGGATGACTGAAGGACAGCTGGTCGCTTCCCTGTCTCATCACACGAGACGCTCCCGTTCCTCAACACGCACGCACGCACGCGCGCACGCACGAACGCATTCCCACTGGCCCGGTCCCGGTCCGGTGACCACACAGGTACTAAGATAGCGCTCCATGATTCATGATAAGACTGCTGTTGCTTATCAGCTTACCGTTGCCGGGGCGCCCCCTTCCCCGCTATTAGTGGTACATACACAGTAAACCCCAGCCGTCTTATTAATAGTCAAGTACCTACTTACCTACTTATACACGCTTCTCGGTTTTGTTTTTACTATTACGATTTCAGTCAAAGGAAAATTATAGTACATCGGGCTTGTAGGGCTATAAGGATACAGGGATTAATAACCATAAAACCACTGGATTTACACCGAGGGCCGGGATCGGGACCAAATTCAGCGTCCCTAGTGGACTGCCCAGATCTACCAACAGCAATTTAGACGGATAGGAATGGAGGCTCTAAGCACAGTAACCATACAGGTCTCCATCCTGAGCGAGGAAAGGGACCAATATTCGTGCGGCTTTTTATAGAGCGCCATTGGCCCTCAGCAACGCTGAATAGCCCACGCAGACTGCGTACCTAAAAAGGCTTGGTAAAGAGGGGGAAGGCGCGGAGTGAAGGGGTCGCTGGCGACTCCACAAGTGGAAATCACGCTTGGCTAGGTGCTCGTAGCACCACGGCTGTTCACATCCTTCAGCACAAATGATCTGGGGTCAGGACCTATGTAGGGCGGCAAGGCAAACGCTCGTCGATGGATAGAGTGCGTCAAAACCTGTAATACGTCATGGGTGCTGGTGGGCTTGACCAGAGTGTACACCCAATAGGTACCTAGGAAGTATCCAGCTCGCTCCGCGGTTCATGTGCATCGTCACGCAGATAGTTGGCTATGGCTTGCAAGGCTCCCGGTCGTGTACGATCGTAGGGTTACCTTTCTATCTGCAGGCAAAAGGTCGTATACGATAGTGCTACCTCTTCTAGTCCTCAATTTACTCATCTTGTGTATTCTCGAAAGTTGCCATTGTCATGGATCGCTGTGGTTGGTGCATTTATGGCATGCATCCAGCAAATCTCTCGTGTTACTATGAGAAGCGCATATCGGTTTATCTGCACACGGCTGCTTCGGGGTCCGTCTCGTATATTAGACGTCTCTTAGCCTCGGCAGGCTCTTTTCGGCATCAGTACTTGTTCGGCCCCCTGCTGATGGTCACCTGCTATACATTCAAGCCTTTAAATATCTTCGTATACCTCTGGTCGGCTTGTCCGTTCCGATCAAGGTCACTATGGTCATTGCACTGTTGCCCTGCTATCTCACTCCCGCTTAGCCTGGCAAAGGGCTTTGAAATGTACGCCACACCCACGAGGCTAAGTACACATGTGGAGACCCAAGATCTTCAAGTCTTACTTCCATCCTGCGTTTCTGTCTCAACTTAACTCCCGATTTCTATGTACCCCCAGCCCTTTCTACCTCAGTGGCAAGTAGCTTTTCACCAGGGCAAGCATCCTAACCTCTAGTTTGCTTCCAGTGGCATTACCTCGCCCTTCCTTGCCTATCACTCTCCTGTCACAATTACTCTGTATAATAGCTTTCAGAAGCCACTCGTTTATGGTCACTTCCAAATACTAACACTGCTCCGCTTTCAATAGTCGCCTGCCGATGATCTTAACGACACAACCTTAACATAGTGGCTAGAAAAGACGGCGGACGCTACGTGCGTGCGACAGGTGTAAGAATCCTAAGATAGAAGTTAGTATCTTCTGCTTAGTTCCTCGGTCTATTTCTAAGTTTATTAGTTGTTCTCTAAGATTATCTTACTTCTATATCAAAGTATCTTAGAGCTTATCTTAACTCTATTAGAGATTCCTAATCATATAATAGCACCTAAAGTGCTAGTCGTGATTCGGAGCCGGATCTTGGTGGCTTTGCCAGTCGTCAGTGGTTGGATCTCAACTAAGAGAGGCTACTAATGGTTGGTCCTCACATCGTGTAGAGACAAATATTGTGGAAAGAGCACGCATCCACTACTTTCGCTCTGTGTGAGCAACTAGGTATTTCTGTGGTAGTACCATAATTGTCCCATTATCATGGGTGGCACCATCATCACTGACACCATTGCCTCACATACAGTATTAGGCGTGCGGCACGCAACTGTATAAACACTAGTTTTTATAACAGGTATAAAAGAAAAAGAATAACGGGATAGAATAGGGATATCTTAGGCTTTCAGGATCTTTCACTGAAAATCCTTTATCATTTCTCAGCCCTTGCCCATCCTTTATTATACGTGCTTAGCAGTCCCTATTATTAGTGTGGCCTTACTAGCCGTGTGGAGATCGATAGTTGCAGTGGCAGCAATGTCGACTTTGTATTTTCCAGCTTCTAACCGCCTAATTGGCAATTACTTCTTGTCTCCGGCATTGGTGTTTATACGCGCAGCATGTAACTCACTAGGAGGACTCCTACGTACTTTCCGTAGAGACTCTAGAATACTTTTTCTAGAAACGGGCACTAAACTAGCCTATCCGTCCGCGTCCTTGACCTCTAAGACACAAGTTTTCATTCTTTGAGAGCTGCCACATCGTTTTAGGGGTCACCGGCGTCTAGGTGGACAGGGTCATCGAGTATGTGTCTCCGTGGACCTCGGAGAACGTGTTCTTCCCAGCGGCAGCCGACAGACCTCGACGCCGGGGCAGCCCCTATTATGCCCACCACGTGAGAGAGCTGGGTAGCAACCGGATTATTTCGTCCCGCAAAACGGCCGCTCGCATGGGCTTGGGCTCGATCTCTGGGGAACGTGGTGCAGCCGGCGGCGCTTCACTTAATATCAACGATGAGAGGGGGGTGTCAGCACTATGTGTCTTGGCAGTCAGAAGTGGGTGCTTGGCGTGCTGAAGCTCGTCACGTAAGTACCTACCTAGGTAGGTAGTACATAGATATAGCTTCTCGTAAGCCATCAAGTGACAACACAGTATTTGCTTGATATTTCCTCCGGGTCCCTCCGCAGATCCGGGGCCGGCCCGGTGCGGACATGTGCGGACGTGGCTCGCAGGGCGGGCCAGCCCAAGCCTGACCTGACCTATCCATGTACATACCAGCAACCTCGACATTGGCCCTCAAACCAAGGCTGACTGACGGGTTGCTTCTCAGCCTCCAATGGAAAACCGGCAGCCGCACGCCTGGCCGCATGGTACGACCGCGGGAGGGTCTCGTGTGCGCGTTTCTGCCGTCCGCGTTGTGTGGAAACCCCAAAGAGGCTTAGGACCGGGCCCTCAGTCAGCGACACCGTACACGTATGGAGTTGGTTGTGTTTATCAGCGTCCCCCTTCTCCGCAGTGCCCGGGGCAGCGAATCGGTATGGATGCCCGTCTGGTTGGTGGGTTGGCCGGTTCCACTTTGCCGTTGGGGGAGCCGAAAGGCGAGAGCTCCCATGCGGGAAACCGGGCGCGATGTTTCTATATAAATAGCTGGACAGGCGCCCAAGCCCGCTTGTCTTCTTGACCGCCCGCTTTCCCTATTGTTTGTCCTTGGTACACCCCGGCCAGTCCATCTCTGCGCCCCTTATGGACCTCCTCAGCTGTGCCGGTCTCGCCTTGTGCGAGACGGCCTTCCTGCCGCAGTCTCCCTCGGCCGGGCGCGGTGTCGCCTTGTTGCGAGCCTTCTCCGCGCTTTTCCTGCTCCACTACGTGGTTTTGAAGCTGTACCGCATCGTCGTCTACCCGGCCCTGGTCTCGCCATTGCGCCACCTGCCGGGCCCCAAAGCAAGTTGTGTGCGTGTATACCCGTGTCACGGCCACCACTGACGCCGCCGACCAGGACCATGCCTTCCTCGTGGGACAGGAGCTGCGCAAGTTCACGGCCAGCAGCCCCATTGCCCTCAACGTGAAGTGGCAGCGCACGTGGCCGGAGGCCCCGTTCATCCGGTACATCTCCTTTGCTGGGAAGGAGGTGCTGGTGGCCAACAGCCTGGCCGCCTACAAAGCCGTGCTGCAGACGCATTGCTACCGCTTCGTCAAGCCCGCGGCCTTCGTAGACATCTTCCAACAACTCATCGGACTGGGCCTGGTCACGCTGGAAGGCGAGAAGCACCAGCAACAGCGCCGACTCCTTGCCGGGCCCTTCTCGCTGCCCAACACCCGCCAGCTCTACCCCGTCTTTGTGCGCAAAGCGGAACAACTCTCGGTGATTTTCGAGCGCGAAATCAAGGGAAAGAATGCGGCTTCGCTCGAAGGTACGCCCCGGTCGAGGCCTCCCGCTTTGTCCTCCACCCCTTTCCGCTGACCCGGGAGCCTAGTCACCTCCGTGATGTTCAAGGTCGCGCTGGACACCATTGGCCTCACCAGCCTGGGGGTCGAGTTGGAAGAGCTCACCCCCGACGCCCAGAACGGATTCCATGCCATGTACGATGCGGTTCTTCACGGGGGCGCCGTGACCCACCTCATGACGATGCTCAATGCCTACTTCCCCTTTCGAAAGGTCCTTCCCCTGGAGGCGAACCGGAGGTTCCTCCGCGCCAGGAAAGGCCTGGATTCCCTGTTGAGGAAGACGGTGCGACAGCGCATTGCCGACATGAACGAGGACAAGGACAAGCCGGCGGCCCCCGCACGAACCGACCTGCTGTCGTTTATGCTCGAGGAGTCGGTGAAGGGTTCGGGGGAGACAGAGAAGCCCGTGTGGTCCGAAGACGAACTCGTCGACAACGTAAGCCACCTGGTATACATCGGCCCGCCCCCACGTGGAGTGCTAACGCGTGCGCTATCCATCTAGCTTCTCACATTTACTGCCGCCGGTAGAGCCGCCGCGTCCATTCGTGCCCGAGGAGAATGCTAACCGCCAGTGACAGGCCACGAGACGACGGCGTTAACAATGGCCTGGTCGGTGTATTGTCTCGCCACGCACCACGACGTGCAGGATAGGCTGCGGGAAGAGGTGCGGGATCTCTTTGCAAAGTCACCGGAGCCCTCCTTTGACGCCCTCTGGTCGCTCCCGTACATGAACAACTTCATCCGGGAGGTCCTCCGCCTACTCTGCCCAGGTACGTATCCGTTACTCGCCTCCGTCCTTGGGGCTTATTGTCCCTCCCCTTACCATATGCTGACGGTCGAGGCCCCCACAGCTCATTACAGCGTTCGCGAAGCCGCCGAGGATATGGTGGTTGAGGGCGTCAAGATCCCCAAGGGGACCCAGGTCGACGTCATGCTCCACGCCATCCACCGCAGCCGCCAGATCTGGGGCGACGACGCCGACGAGTTCAGACCGGATCGCTGGGACGACTTGACGGGCGACGCCACCAACAATTTCGCCTTCGAGGCCTTCTTCCAGGGCCCGCGCATCTGCCCAGGTCGGCATTTCGCCATGACCAGCATCAAGACCTCCCTTGCCGAGCTCGTCCGACGGTGGCAACTGGTCGGCATCGAAAGCAACGATGGGAGTGGGCAGTTGCTGGCCGACGGCGACGAAAAACTTGGGCGAGGCGTAAGTGACCGTTCCGCGTTCTTCATTGCTCTTTCCACACCCGATTCCTGTCGTATACCCCCGTCACAGCCCGTCATTCCCTCTATTGCCTCGTGGACACAATGCCCGAACTCTCGGTCTGGGGTGACTCCAACTTTAACGCGTTTGCAGGTGCGGTTCGAGACTCTGGCCATTGTCGTAGCGCCCAAAGGAGGGCTTCGCGTTCGTTACAAGCGTCTATCAAGCGCAACCGAGACGCACGACGCTTAATGCGAAATATCACGGGACGAATGGACAAAGAGCATCGATTTATGGATTTAGATATGACCGGATAGAATAAGCGCACAGCTAGATCACGCGCCCACGGCTGGTTTCCATACTGGGAGGCGTCAGCTTGGCAAATGGTCCTCCGGCACGACCCCCGGACATTCTTCGTACCAATTCTGTCCCCATTCGTCACCCGAGTAATTGACGCTCGACGTAGACCAGGCGCCTTTGCCTGTCGCCTTGACGACACCCGGCGGGAAACCAGCTGTTTGCTGGCCTTGCGCCGCTGTTTGCGTGTTTGCATAGCGTGGCACAGTCTTCGAAGCACTTTGATGCCTGCTGGGCGCTTCGAAGGGCCGCAGGCCCGACGTGGGCGTGGGAATCGGGACTTGATGGAGCGATGCGTTGGAAGCCGAGGGGGAGGATACCTCGCTTTGGACCAAGGAAGCCGGCCGCGTCAAGGGTGAAGGATCTTGGAGGCCGGGCAGGCTCGCACTGTTGGCTCCTTCCATCGACCTCGAGAGGGCTGGTTGGGGCGCGGGCTTAAGCGGTCTCGTATCTACCGCCTCGGGCGCGCGATGGTGCGGGTGACCCGTGCCAGCCGTTGTGCCAGACATGCAATAGTGTGTGTTGGCATCCGCCTGGACGCTGCTGCTCAGATCTGGTGTCGACCACGAGTGTTCCCGTGGTACCAGCGACAATCCAGCGAGCTCTTGCGTGGCCCTCGCTACCGATGCGGGCAGCTCGCTCCGAAGCTGGCTCGCCGACGGTGACAATCCCAGAGGGGCGACGGACGGCAGAGGATGAGTCCGCTTGGTTCCCGTGCTTGCTTCCGCAGGCAGTTCTACGGGCAGCGGCAAGCCGCTGCTCAGCTCATGGATAACCTTCCTGCGTGGCTCCAAGCCGCTGCCCAGCTCATGGATAACCTTCCTGCGTGGCTCCAAGCCGCTGCCCAGCTCATAAACAACCCTCCTGCGTGGCTCCTGGGTGCGACTCGTGATCGGGTCTGGCCTTGAGTCTCTCGTAGGACCGGTGGGGCCAATTTGGTGAAGGATCATGAACCCAGGACCATTGGACGGCGGCTTTGGCGAGCTCACTGTCGTCGGCGACGAAACTATGGCCGGCTCCGAGGCGGCCCTCGCCGTGGTCGTCGGGCGCACCGTGAAATCTCGCTCGTCTGGCATGCGAACAGCCGGGCCCTCCAATACACGCCCACCGTGCCATTGAGGCTTCATTGGTGCCTCAAGGGTGGCAGGTCTGTGTGTATGGTGACTGTGCTGCACCGGCAGGATATGCGGCAAATGCCGTCGGTGAGGTTGTTGCATCTCCGAAGCTTCCATGGTAGAGAATTGCTGGCTCCGTTGCGGCGGACCGATGGCACTGGACTGGTAGTAACCAGGCCTTAAAACAGACGGACATTGAGCCAGGCCAGAAGATGTCAGTCGGGAAGTATATGCTCGACTGACGTCGGGGGATATATTTTCATGTCTGGCCTCGGTCAATTGTGTTCTGATTGTGTCGTGTATGAGACTGTCTGCCTTGACACCAGCTGGGTTCAAAGGGATTTTCGGTGGTACATGCGGCGCTGGGTGTATCGTCTCGCGGTTCTGAAAATATTGGAACCCGGAGGAATACAGCTCACCGACATCGGAGGGCGACATGGGCGGCATGGGATGCCCGGATGGCGACGACGCTACTGGTCCTGGTCCCTGAATCGAACGTCTTGTCGGCTCTTGGGGTGTCACTCCTGTCAGCCTGTCAAGAGTAGGTACTTCCGGCATACTGGCAAATCGAGTTTCGTTTGCGTTTGGTTTGACGCATGGATCACCGCCTCTTTCCATCAGGGTTTCGTGACATGAGAGGGGTCGGGCCATCTTCTGAGAAAATGGCTTCTGGGGAAGCGTAGCGCTATTGCAGAAACCCGCCGTCTTTGGCGAGTATATGGGTTGTTTTGGTGGCAGCGGAGGGAGTGCGAATGAAGCCGACACCCAAGGATAAGAGGCCGCCAACAGGGCTGAAGCCAATCTTGCTTCTTCGGGTCGTGGTTGCTTGGTTTTTATCGGTTTGCTGAGCGAGGGCAGTTCAACAATACCGATAGAATGCATAGACACGTCCGGCTCGACGTCTCTATGCTTTCGGGTTTTGTGGCTGGGCAACTCAGCCATGAAGCCCACGGGAGACTGCATCCTAAGTTTCGGCTGGACAGAGGGGGCTGAAATTGCGTTTCCTTCGCGTGGCTTCGCCTCTTTCGACGCGTCTGCTGTAACTGGTGGTGGTCTTCGTGTCGTGTCAGAATGTCCATTGGCTACACAATCAACGATTAGCCAGTCGGTAAGGGTTTCTTTCACTTCTTCGCCGCGTTGTTTGGTCGATGAAGGCGTTTGCTGGCACTCCGGATCAAAGTGTTTCGCTTCGGGCTTGATACAGGCTTGCTGGCCACCAAAAGTGTTTGATCCAGAGACTGACCCAGGGCCCAAGTACATGAACTCCTCGGGGTCGAGGTATTCCGCGGCTTCAACCTCCTCCATGTCTTCCAGGGACCCCTTCTTCCGTTCGAAGACTGGGGGTGCCGTTGGGTCAATTTCCATTCTTTCCATGCCCTGTCTCTTCGCCTGTTTGTCGCTGGCGAGGCGGTCTTCTGGTGCCATGTCAAAGAAGCTGCCGTCACCTACGAACTCGGGGAACTCGTCGCCTGGCTTCGGAAATTGGTACTGTGTGAGGCCTGAGGCTGTGAAGCGATATATCCAACGAGATCCATCGTAATCCAGCTCCCAGCCTTGGGGAAGGTCTAGCATGATGTCCGGCATGTTTGGTGCTCGTGTCCGAAGGTTCTTCCTACGGTCGCGTCGGTTGCGTCGAGGCGAGTCGATTTTCGGTCACTGGGTGGACTAGGCAGTGAGGCTGGTGGCTTTCCGCGCTTGTCGAAGCGATGTCGGCGAACTTGATTGCAAACCAGGTGCGGCTGAAGGTCGCTAGGTCAGAAGCCCGATAGCCAAAAGTCCAGTTATGAAGGTATGGATTCTGCTCCCAGCTGACGGCGACGCTGACTGGACCTCGGGCACTCTCGGGTGACGGTGAAGGACGCTTGGAACCCCAATACACTTCTGGCCAGCCGGATCACCTTGCCCCTCACCCACGTGATGGCACATGGGAAGCGTCCTGCTATCTTGATCTCGGACGGCATCATGTCACGGGCTGCTAGTACGATGGCGTCTTGGGTGGCTTGCAACATGCAGGAGCTGAACACAATTTGAGTTGCTACTAGCCGAATGGCGGGCGGCAGCTCCTCAGCCGCTTTTGCAGCGGACATCCATGGGTAGTTGGCATCCCAGCCGCACTGGTGAAGCGGTAGAAAACTGCTGCGCCCTAGTAACCGTTCGTGATGCTGGTTTGGCTGGGAAAAAGGGGTAGATAGAATCGTAAATCACGACTCCATAGCCCGCCGTCGCAGCCGAGAAAAGAGGCGATGGGGCGTGATGAGGGTGCTCCTCCTAATATACAATTCGCTGGAGTCTCGATATTCATACAGGTTGAAGCTTACTTCAGCTTCTCGAGGGTCTGGTTGGCCCTCTCTACCAGCTCTCGCACCCTTGCCAGCTCCTGTTCTTCGTTGGTGGCGTCTTGAGCCGCGTCGGCACCCGCGTCCGTCTTCAGAACGTCGGCCACGGCCGTTTCGACGCCCCGGACAGCTTTGCGGCCCTCCTCTCGCACCTCGCCTTCCCAAAAGGCTCGCGCCGTCTCCCATTGCGTCTGCATGCGCCGCATACTCCATACGATACCGAATGCCGCAACAGCGCCAGCCTCGTAAAGGCTAGTGGTGAGTGTACCAAAATAGGCCAGTGCTCCAAGAGAGGTCGTTAGTCCCGACGTACTCAAAGTTTGTAGGACAAGTTTCTGGGCCAGTGCTTGGAGGGCCGGGACGGTCTCGGTTTGCAGATAAGCTCGGGCGGTAGGAATGCTGGTTGGCCAGCGCGTAAGACCTGCTTTAGAAGCAGCCAGCTGGTCATCCTCATCGGCCGCGCTAAGCTCTGGCGTCGGACTTGTGTATATTGTAGGGAATTTGGCTGGCACGCCGGCTTCTTCAATGCGCCCTGCCAGGAAAATGGCACTTCTCTCGGAAGCCGGCAGAAAGCGCTGACCCAGTATGTCGGACGTGAGCATAGCCACGTCGTCAACCCGCCAGAAGAGCTTCCACCAGCCGAGCTTCCGCCATCGTCGGCTCGAAAAAGCGAGATCGAGGTTTTCCTGCAGCTCGGTGTGCGCCGTCTCCGCCCAGTCGGCGAGACTGCGCTGGAGGTGTGAGGTGGAAGGAGAGGTCGTTGGCACCACAGAGGGCGCAATCGACCGTCTCGACTCCTCGCGTTGAATGGACGCCGAGGCATTCTGAAGCAAAGAGGCGATCAGTCGCCGGACCGGGGGCTTGGTCGCGTTGTTTGAAGTGGACATGATGTCGGCCTTCAGCCAATCGACAAGTTTGGGAACCTCGCTCTGATACCACAGGTGTTCGTACTCCATGGCATTGCCGATATCCTTGCGTACGAGTCCCAAACCGAGGGACGCGGTTTTGACATCCACGACAGCCAGAGGCAACGCCTTTTCATCACCCTTGGGCTTGTACTCGGGCATGTCGACAGCCGCTTTGATGACAGCCTCGCTCTCGACCAAGGGTAATGAGACCAAAGAGGCAGCACCCATGAGGCCGTTGGAAACAATCATGGCTTTATGCACTGGAGTAGTGATGGGCGTATACCGTCCAGTGCTGGAGGTGGGGATGTCGACAGTGGGCACGAGCACCGATTCCTCAAAACCCTCGATTCCCCCGTCCTGCACCGCCGCGTAAGGGTTGGTCTCCATGAGAAGAAGCTCCAAGTTGTGGCCGTTGAGAGTGGCAGAGGAAACGTGAACCTCATGCAGGAGGCTGCCTCGGGTCATGGATATCGTGGCGGCCGGCTGATGTTCCAGAGCTCCCACACGAATGATCATAGGCTGCACCAGGTTATGCTGGTCGAGCTCCCGCTCCCATTGCTCCTCGTTCTTGAGAGGATCGGCAAGAAGCAACTTCAGGAGCTGCTTTGCCGTCTTGTCCGCGTCGCCACCGTCGGAGAGTCCCAGCACGGCCACACGAATAGACTCGTTGCCGGGTTTCTGGCGCAAGCCATTGAGGGCCAGCTGAAGTCGCGACAAATTGACATGGTTGGATCCATACTTCTGTAGTTCCAGCAGCAGGTTTTCGAGCTCTTCGCGGGGCTCCGTGGCCGTCGCCGGCGCCGGTGTGGGCGTGGACGTAGTCGGGGCCGTGGACTGGGACCGTCGCGGGGGCAGAAGGGCTTTGCGTTTGGGACGTCGAGTCGAGGCAGGTCGCGACAGCGAGCAGAAGAAGCAGACGGGCTGGGCTTCCGAGGCGGCCGTCGGCTTGAGAATGGCTTTCGCTGCCTTGGACGGCCGCAAGGGCAGGCGTGGTGGCATTTTCGGCGCAATGTGACGAGGGCAGAAAATGAAGCTTCACTGGGGAGCTTGTAGTCCCATATTTGCGCTGCGGTAACTGAGGTGGGAACTGGAAGTTAGTACTTGTACCTGCTAACAGACGCCGTTTAGCCCGCAATGAGCCGGGATGATGCAAGCAACTGCGACCGACCAGGCCGGGCAGGCGCACTGGCCATCCTCATGTAAAGTAGGTACATACTATGTATGTACTTATGTACATGTCGTACCTTCCATGCACGTCTTTGTAAACCTACCTACACAGTAGGCCCGAGTTTCCCGTGGGGTTAATCGTCGCTACACCCTCACCTTCACGAGTCTAGACGCCTTCCTATTGCTTACCCACCCCCCCTATCGCCGTCGCTGACCGATCGACCGCCCAAAGGGCCAGCAAACGTCGCTCCATCGAGCCCAACCGTCTCATCCGCCAGCAACCGCTCTCACACACGCAGCACCGTCGCCATGTCTTCTACCGCACACCGAAGGCTCCTGCAGGAGTATCGCGCGCTGACTAACAATCCGCCCGATGGCATCACTGCTGGCCCCGTCACCGAAGACGACTTGCTGCAGTGGGAGGCGCTCATCCAAGGGCCCGAGGGAACCCCGTTCGAGGGCGGTATTTTCCCGGCCGAGCTCAAGTTCCCCAAGGACTACCCTCTTGCCCCCCCGACCATGAAGTTCCTGGGCGAGATCTTCCATCCCAATGGTGAGTCTCGGTTCGCGCTGCTCGGCGGGAACGCGACGCTGACCTTAGACGCTTCGCAACAGTCTACCCCAACGGCCTTGTCTGCATTTCCATCCTGCACCCCCCGGGTGACGACCCGAACCACTACGAACACGCCTCGGAGCGCTGGAGCCCCATCCAGTCCGTCGAGAAGATCTTGATTTCTGTTATGAGCATGCTGGCCGAGCCCAACAGCGAAAGCCCCGCCAACGTGGAGGCCGCCGTCATGTGGCGCGACCACAGGGCCGACTACGAGAAGAAGGTCAAGGAGGGGGTGAGACGCATGTTGGGCTTGTAAAGGCTGCAGCAACGCGGGTGCGGGCACGGGCGACCCGGGCTCGCCCGACCCGAGGGTGCAAGATACTCCGGCGCCCGGCGACAGTTTGCCCGGCCGGTAGACTAACTTTGATTTAATGCATAGCAATGGTGTTGGGTGGCTTTCACGCCTTTTGCACAGAGAATGTCCTGGTGTGGCCACGGTACTGGTTTCCTGGGCTCAGGGTTGTGGAGGCCAAGCACTCCTGGACGTGGGAATTGTCTCCCCCTCGCGTGGCCGGGGCATCCGGATGTCACGATCATAGCAGGTGACAGGCCACAACCACTAATCCGTCTTTCCTCGGCTTTATTTGGGGACTCACAGCTCTCAACGTATTCATAGGTTGAAAAGGCTATGGCATTGAGCACCCGCGGAGAAGTATTTCTCTGATGGGCAATGTGACCACCCGTGTTCCCGAACCTAAGGCGGCGGCTCATGGGCCCAGGCATCAGGGCTCCAGAAAGACCATGTGATGGGTGAAAACGGGTACATGTACCTGACCACGTGGCTTTCGGAATGAAACCGGCTAGCATCCTCGCCTCGAAGCAGTCCAGTGTCGTAGGCGGGAGGGCTATCAAGTAGGCTGAATGGGAATGCAATATCTCGTCACGATTACCAAAAGGGTGTAGGTTAACACCAGGGGGGCCTTTCCCCACTACCGGACATCCATATCAGTCGACCTATCTCCCTATTCAGTTCCAGTCCGATTACAATGGATGCTTCGTTCGTTATACTTCCATCTTGGCCAAATCTCGGCTTTACACCAGGCGCAACCCGGGGTCCATGCTAGTGAGTCGGCCTATCAGAGTCGAACCACATTAAGAGGGCAATACTATCAAGTTGAGCCCACGAACGCCAGTCAGGGCCTGCCTTGTCGCCAAAAGAGGATATGTTCCTAGTACTTTGCGAGTCTGCCATTGAATCCCACGCAACTACGGACTCTTCATGCGGACAGGCGGACCAGTCATGCTGCCATGGATCTCGTCGTACGGACCTGTACGAAGGCTGTTCGTGCGAGGTTGGAATAGTTTCGTCTCCACTGTGTCCCACTATGGATCCTACTCAGTAGAGCTTGATAGCTGTGATAGCCGTACGCAGAATAGTAGTACATGGATATGGATAGGTTGCCGGTGGATATAAAGAGGTCAGTATTGATCGGTACGGGCCCCCGTCGCAGAATTCTCGGAGATGCAACCGTTGCCCTCTGCCCGCGTCGTTGACTCACGATTACATGCTACCACCAAAGAAGAGGCATCGATACACGCTCGGCTGGTCTCCGTGGAAATCTCGGCATCCCATCCCCTTGGTGGCGGGGGAGAGAAGGGGGAAACGGTACGGCTCAACGGTTCGCAGGGATGTCGGATCGAGCATGTCAAGCTCATCCACCCGAGATGGTGGGGGAGCTTTTGCCCGGTGGGGGAATTCGCTGGAGAATCTGGTCCGCGCGACCAACCAGGCGACGGCACAACTAATCGATACCGCGGGATTCGAAATGTCCGCATCATCGTTCGCAGCATCGGCATGGGGGATGGTAGGAAATCGATGAGCAGCCGCATGCGCGTCCGCGACGACATCCTGGGAGCCATGGGACGGGGGGCCAACCAGGGAGCCAGTATTGTAGTACTTGTACCCATATGACTGCTGCTGTACGTCCGAAGTACTGTACAGGATGGAAGCTCAGTCAGTATCAGTATGTAACTATGCGGACCCAGCGACCGAAACAGAAACACCTGAGCAGCTCCGCCCAGCCAGCAGCCGCTCGACGTGCCGTGACAGCTCGTTCCTGACATCATCGATCCGTCAATGGGGCGTCTCGCAAAAGCCCATCGGGAGATTGGGCGAGCTCCGGCGTTCGTACAAAGGGCGGTCGTCCCTCGTCTGCCCTCGAGCGCCTCTGCCCTCTAGGCTCTTTCACTCTCCCAAGCTCCAGTCCAGTCAACAGCCCACCTGCGAATCCGTGCAGGCCACAAGTTTCTTACATGGCATCCAATCTCGTCTCTAGCACCATCGACAAAGTCAAGAGCACCATGGGAGGACCCGACGCCAAGCTGGCTTCGATCCAGCATGACATCGTCGAGCCCACTGCCAACGACCGTATCACCTCCGACTACGGCGTCAAGCAGAACAACACGGACGACTGGCTGAAGGTCGTCAATGGCAACCACACCGGCCCTCACCTGGTCGAGGACGCTTTTGCCCGCGAGAAGGTTGGTTTGCCCAGCATGTGCCGCAGGCTTCACCGTACTGACTACATACAACCAGATCCACCGCTTCGATCACGAGCGCATCCCGGAGCGTGTGGTTCACGCCCGCGGCTCGGGTGCCTTTGGAACGTTCCGCCTGAAGGAGAGCGCCGAAGATGTCACCTTCGCCAACGTCCTGACGGACACGTCTCGCGAGACGCCCGTGTTCGTGCGCTTCTCCACCGTGCAGGGCAGCCGCGGCAGTGCCGACACGGTCCGTGATGTGCGTGGCTTCGCCGTCAAGTTCTACACCGACGAAGGCAACTGGGACATCGTTGGCAACAACATTCCCGTCTTCTTCATCCAGGAGGCCATGAAGTTCCCCGACTTCGTGCACGCTGTGAAGCCTGAGCCTCACAACGAGGTGCCCCAGGCTCAATCCGCGCACAACAACTTCTGGGACTTTGTCAACCTGCACACCGAAGCGTCTCATATGTACATGTGGGCCATGTCGGACCGCGGCATCCCTCGCTCGTACCGTATGATGCAGGGATTCGGTGTCAACACCTTTACCCTGATCAACAAGAACGGCGAGCGTCACTTCGTCAAGTTCCACTTCACTCCCCACCTCGGCGTGCACTCTTTCGTCTGGGACGAGGCGCTCAAGATTGGCGGCCAGGACCCTGACTTCCACCGCAAAGACCTGGCCGAGGCCATTGACAACAAGGCCTACCCCAAGTGGGACTTCGGCATCCAGGTCATCCCCGAGTCCAAGGAGAAGGACTTCGAGTTCGACATCCTGGATGCCACCAAGGTCTGGCCCGAAGAGCTGGTGCCCATCCGGTACATCGGTGAGCTGGAGTTGAACCGCAATGTCGACGAGTTCTTCCCCCAGACTGAGCAGGTGGCCTTCTGCACCTCGCATATGGTCCCTGGTATCGGCCACTCGGACGACCCTCTTCTCCAGGGCCGAAGCTTCAGTTACCAAGACACCCAGCTCTCGCGCCTGGGCATCAACTGGGAAGAGCTTCCCATCAACCGACCCGTCTGCCCCATGATGAACTTCAACCGCGACGGTCAGGGACGGCACCGAATTACCAAGGGCACCGTCAACTACTGGCCCAACCGCTTTGGCATTCAGCCTCCGGCCGCCCACGAGGAAGGCGGTTACGTCGACTACCCCCAGAAGATCGAGGGTGTGAAGCAAAGAGCCCGAAGCGAGAAGTTCAAGGAGCACTTCAACCAAGCTCAGCTCTTCATCAACAGCATGTCGCCACAGGAGCGCAACCACATCATTGCGGCTTTCTCCTTCGAGCTGGACCACTGCGACGACCCCATCGTCTACGAGCGCATGTCGACGCGCCTGGCCGACATCGACCTGGAGCTGGCACAGCAGGTTGCCGAGATGGTGGGCGGTCCCGTTCCCCAGAAGGAGTCGCGCCCCAACCACGGCAAGAAGGCCAAGGGTCTGAGCCAGACCGAATTCCCGCCCAAGAAGACCACGATCGAAAGCAGACGCATTGCCCTCATCATCGCCGACGGGTACGATGCTGTGGCTTTCAACAGCACCAAGGCAGCCATTACCGCTGCTGGCGCCTTGCCCTTCGTCATTGCGCCCCGGCGCAGCGAGATCTTCCCCGCCGGCTCGGACAAGAAGGCTGGCAGCGGCATCGTGCCCGCCCACCACCTCGAGGGCATGCGGTCCACCATGTTCGACGCCGTCTTCGTGCCCGGCGGCGAGGAGTCGATCAAGACGCTGTCCAAGAGCGGCCGCGCCCTGCACTGGGTACGCGAGGCGTTCGGCCACCTCAAGCCGGTGGCGGGCACCGGCGAGGCCGTCGAGCTGCTGAAGATGGCCTTCGCCCTGCCCGGCCTCAGCATCTCGTCGGACAGCCAGGCCATCGAGTCGTACGGCGTCGTGACCATGGCCAAGGTCAGCCCCGACGGCTTCCGCGAGGCCGTCAGCATCGCCAAGGAGGGCGCCGGCTTCCTGGAGAAGTTCTTCTACCAGATCTCGCAGCACCGCAACTGGCAGCGTGAGCTGGACGGCCTGAACAGCCAGGTCGCTTACTAAACCACGTTTTATGTATAATTGTATTGGCTGGGGCGTTATGGTTGGGGAAACGAACGTGTCACGAGCAGCTCCTGTAGCTTACGATATCAATATTCAATTCTTTGCCTTTGTATTTGCGTCAACGGACTCTCGAGGCAGCAAGCCATGGGACCTGGCCCCTCCCTCCCTCACCGCCAGATCGCTATTGCTCCATGAATGTCCAACAGCCTTTTTTGTATTGAAAGGCTTTTTGGGAAAGGAGGGCGAGACCCGGCTGTCCCGTCCTGCTACCTCCACCTGACCGTGCATATATGTTCACGTGTTGTTTCTAGTGCGTCTGGCTTCGGTCGACCCCGTACTCAAATAGTCACAGAGAATCCGCCCGCCTGACAGGGCCGTTTACCATGCCGGGAACCAGCATCGCTTTTGGCAGCGAATGCAGGCCACGCACCGTCTACCTCGGCGGAGGGACACTTGATCCCAATCACCTCTCTCGTGGACGCTGCCCCGAGATGTATAACAACACCGTGTCTGGATCCATTGCTTCTCACAGCACAGAGGCTCAGCTGAGGCGGCGTGGCGAGCCGGATGATGACCCGTGAGGCCACGGCATCCTCGGCGTGATAGGCTTCGTCGTCGTCGCCGCCGTAGTCTTCTCCATGGCTCCGGCCACAGGTGCCGGCCTCTGGCGCCCCTTCCCCCCTTCCCCCTTCCCCCTTTCCCACCCTAAGCCATGGCAGCCTCGTGCTCTCCGTTTCTCGCCTATCAGTGAGCGACCCGCGCCATGAGCCAGGTCTCGGCCCGCGCCGAATATGCCGGCTTGGTTGTGAGCCAGGGGACCAAGACTCCCCCTACAAGTGGGTAGGTACCTGAAAACAGAGGTCGATGCAGTGTCATGCAAGTCCCAAGCACCGGGAAAGAGCTGTTCCTGTATGGCTAATAGCCCGACTCGCCGCGACACACGGCGAGTCGATATCGTGGCTTCATGCAGATCCCCCCCCTCTCCGGATTAGTCTTTACATGTACAGACCCTCCCCCACCCCTCTTCCCTCGTCTCCTGTCCCGCTGGATATATACATTGGGTAAAACGTGCCCAAACGCCCTCTAATAAGGGCTGTCCCTGTCCCGTGGGTATGACGCTTTGTTCCTTTCCCGTCCGGCCCTCCCCGCCTCCGCCAACGCCCTTTTTGGTATACGTTTGCCTTCCAAAACTTGAATAGTACAGTGCCCGCGTCGGGAACAGAAAAGCACAGCGGTGCGCTGTCCGAGCCTGCCTCCTGCTCCTCCTCCTCCTCCTCTATTGCGTCCTTGCCCACTCTTCCCTCCACTTTCCCCCGCCCGAGCGCCTTCTATCGTCGTGTGCAATGTGCTCAAAGATTACGCGGAAATGTTCGCCCCAACGCCAACCATGATTACCCCCACATAGTTTGCGACACAAACGCTTTTCTCTTCTTTTTGCGTGGCATTAGAATTACTTCTCCCCGGGTCGCAGGCACTGAAGGAGGGGTCGTCATTTCCGGTCCAGTTTGGGCCTTGTGTCAGCTACTTCCTTCTCGAATTTCTCGACGTTGGCCTCCGTCAGGGAGTCACCCTCCGAATAGGGACTAGTGAGCGGATGCGCTTTACCACCTGCCGCGTCGAGCAGTTTGTCGTCGCGGAGCTGCATCGCCAGCTCTTTGGTGTCCAGCTGCCTCGCCGACTGCGGCGAGTGGCTCGTGCTGGTGGCGTCGAACGGAAACGTGTCGATCTCGGTCGATCTAGCACGCGACGTGATGGGCTTCGGCGTAGGCAGGTTCACGCGTTCCTGCTCCGCCTCGCCCTGAGTGCCGTGGGAAGAAGGCTCCTCGGGGGTCGGCGTTTCCACTTCGAACTCGTCCAGACTGTAACCTGGCACATTGGCGCGCGCGCAGCTGTCGCCGGCCTCGGAACAGTCCGAAGCCGACGCGTCCGGGGCCACGGCGAAACTCTGCGAGCTTCGGCGGGCCTTGCACCAGCGAATCAGCATCCTCTCCAGTATCTTGCTCTTGACGGGCTTCGCAAGATAGTCGTCCATGCCCGCCTTGGTACATTTCTCACGGTCGCCCTGGATGGCCGACGCCGTCATGGCCACAATGGGCACGTCGCGTGTATACGCCCGGTACGGGAAGTGGTGACGGATGATGTGTGTGCACTTGTACCCGTCGATGACGGGCATCTGTACGTCCATGAGGATGATGTCGGGCTTGCTAGTGGCCCCCCTCTGAGAAGAGTCCAAAAAGTCCAGCGCTTCCCGCCCGTTCCACACGGCATCGACCTGGAACCCCAGTTTTCGGATGGTCTTGGTGGCTATCTGCTGGTTGATGGCACTGTCGCAAACCCAGGTCAGCACTCAACTCCAGAAGCGCCAGTCATCATGCAACTAGACCTACTTATCCTCGACCACGAGCACGCGGATTTTGGCTCGTTCCGACGGAGGCAAGTCGTCGTCGACAAAGGCGCCGCCCCCAGGTGCCGAACGACTGATCGACTTTTGGTGACGGGGCGAGCGTGACTTATCCGCCAACAGGCCGACTGGCATGTCGCCGGGCGGCGTGTGAAGCATCTGCTCATACTCGGAGCTGTTGCACGACACGCTGAACTCCGATTGCAGCCTGTCCGGAAGGGAGCCGACTTCGACTAGGGCTGCCACCTGCGGGCTCTGCGGCTTGTTGAAAGGAATCCAGAAGGTTGCCGTCGTTCCTTGGCCAACCGTCGAGTCCAGTGTGATTCGGCCTTTCATGAGGTCGAGGAGATTCTTAGAGATGGTGAGTCCCAACCCGGTGCCTCCAAACTTCCTCGCCGTCGAGGGGTCGCCCTGGCTGAAAGGTTTGAACAGTCGCTTGCGAACATCCTCGTCAATGCCGATGCCGGTATCCTGCACAACGAATTTTATCTCGATGGTGTCGTGGGTTTCGTTCTCCTTGAGCACCGAAAATTTGACGAATCCCGATGTGGTGAACTTGATGCTGTTGGTGAGTAGATTTGTGATAATCTGCCTGACACGGCCCGGGTCGCCCAAGACCACCAACTCCCTGGCAATGTCGGGTGAAACATCCGATCGGAAATCCAAGTTCTTCCTTTCGGCAGCGAACCCTAGCATTTTCGACACGTCTTGTACCACCACAGACAGGGAGAACTGGACTTCTTCGATATCCAGACGGCCGCTTTCCACCTTGGAAAAGTCCAAGATATCATTGATGACGGTTAGTAAAGCATTGGCCGAGCGGATAATGTTCTCTGCGTATTCTCTTTGTTCGTCCTCCAAATGCATGTCGAGCAAGAGCTCCGCCATGCCAATCACGCCCGTGATGGGCGTCCGAATCTCGTGGGACATCTGCGAACAAAAGGCATGAGAAGAACATCGTCAACGCGGGGGACCGGGTGGTAGACTCACATTGGCGAGGAACTGGCTCTTGAGCCGGCTGGCCTCCTTGGCCGCCGCCTCGTTCGCCAGAAGCTGCTTCTTTTCTTTGGCCTGGGCCTTGAGAACCAACTCTCGCTGCTTCAGCTCTGTCACGTCCATGATGACCCCTATGACTGACTCCACAACAGGGGGCGAGACCCGGGTACCTTGGGGTGTCTTGGCGAATGTAGGTATGAATCGTGTGCGGAAAAACCGGTCGTCTGGGCCCAGTCAAAACCAAGTCGACGCGTCGTTTCGGTACACATAACTTACCTATCTCGTGCTCTTGAACCATTTCCCTCAGCCTCTTACCCTCTAACATCTCACGGACAGGCTTCAGGAACGCAGGTATGTGACCCGGGCCGGCCTCGGAGCTGAGATCGTTGAAAACATCATCCACGCCCACGCCGATGTACCGGGATCCGTCCATCGCGCCGTCGTCCAGGCCATCCAAGGTCCCCTGCCGAGCCCCGTTCCATATGAGGGCACCTTCAAACATGGTTATTTTGCTTCCCCTGTCAACGGAGAAAATGGTTGTCTGTGCGTGCGAAAGCACGCTGAGCAGCTGGCGCCTCATTTGCTTCGCTGCCAGCTTGGTCTGGAAGCTTTCGTGAACGTCGGTGCACGTGCCGTACCACTTCTCGATCTTGCCCGTGTGCTTGTTCCGCAGGGCCAGAGCACGGCCAAGCATCCACCGCCATTCTCCGTCCTTCCTCCGACAACGATACTCCACGGCGTAAGGATCGCCGGTTGCCAGGCTGTGCTGCCAGTTTCGTTGGGCCACTGGCATGTCCTCGGGGTGGAATGGGTTCTTCCAGCCAACTCCGAGCGACTCTTCCGGCGTCAGCCCTGTATAGTCGTACCATCGGTTATTGAAGAAATCGTGCAGTCCGTCGGGGGTTGCCGACCAAACCATCTGCGGCATAGTATTGCAGGTAAGCTCGAACCGTTCCTCGTCGAGCTCCTTGATGTGAGTGATTTCTTGGGCCATCGAGGTGACATCGCGACACGTGATAACGCCGGCCACCATCTCGCCTGTGGTGGGGTCCTTGATGACCTCGCCCATAACATCGTAGATGACTTTGGTGCCTTTGCGCTTGTTGTACATGCCTACGCGCATGTCCGTGAATGGTTTCCCGGTCCGCAAGAGGACCGTGATGGGATTTTCGTCCGTCTCGAGCTTTCTTGAGAAGGTTTCGTCGAAAAAGTCCCACCTTGGCAGGACCAAGCCGTCTTGGGCGTCGCTGTCCACATCGCTGGGGTCGCTGAAAATTTCCTTGGCGGCCGTATTCAGGACGGGAGCCGTGCCGTCCTTCCACAACGCCAGGATGGGCATCTGCGTATTGTCAAGTAGCGCATCCTTGATTGTCGTCATCTTCTGGAGGAGCGTCGGCGTGCTGCTCAACATGGCGCGGGACGGCGGGCCGTAGGGGGGGAACGGGCCCGAGGACACGGAAACGGCACTCGGGCTGACACGATAATGGGGCGAGTTGGACTCGTGGCTGGAGCAGGCCGAGGACGGGTTCGAATAGGATATGGTCCTGCGGTCCGCCGCCTCCAACACGGACATGGACGGGCGCGCTACCGACTTCCGGAGAGGCGTGGGCTGCGGTGCAGGGCTCTCGGTGCTCGTGAAGGTCAGAATGAAGTATGTTTGGTTCTCGTCGATTTCGAAAATGGTCACGATCATTTTGGCGTAGACCTGGTGCTCGCTTTTCTTGGGTCGTGGTTTGCCGGTCCTCCTAGGGGTTTTCGTGGTGACGACGACTTCGATGACGGAGTTTTGGCATGGGTTCTCGGAGACGGGGACGGCCAGCCCGTCGGCAGCGGCCGGAGCAGCGTGTGCGCCCAAGCCGGCATTGGTGTCGGCCCCGCTACTGAGCTTCCGGGCGGCATTCGTCGTGGGTGTGCAATCGCCGTCGCTCGGGTTGGCGTGGTACGGAGGGACCTCGCTGGCCCTCCTCGTCTGCTGGTCATGCACCATGGAGTCCAGCAGCGACTCCCACGACACCCACACTGGCCTGCCATCCTGCAGCACGTCGACACCGACCTGGGGCAAGGTCTGGCCGCGCAGCATGTCCAGGGCGGTCGGGCCACCGTCGAGGGAGTCGGTGGTCTCGCTCGACTGGCCCAGAAACCTTCCCATGGCGTCGTTGGCCAGCACGACGGTCTTGAGGTTGTTCAGCACGAGGATGGGCACGGGCAGGAACTGCATGGCGGAGAAGGCGAGCTGGCCGGGCGAGATGGTCGGCATGGGCAGGCGGAACGGGCTGGTAGAGGCCGAGCGTTTGCTCCGCGGCGACATGTTGGGCGTATCCCGCAACGACCGGTTGGCATTCAGGGTCATCAGCGGGCTATCGTGATCCTCGACAGAATGGGGCGGCGTTCGGCGCGCGCTCGAGAGCGACTCGTGTGCGGCGGGTTCCGGCTTGGCGGCGGCGGCGGCGGCGGCGGGCGAGGCAAAAGACTCGACGTAAGGCAGGGCCTCCATGGCGACGGGATCCTGGGCCGGACTTAGGGACGGCTGGGCAAGGCCGCTGAGGCGGTCGCGCAAGGGGGGATCGGGGGCCATTTTGCGTGCCGGCCGTTACGGGAGCGCAGTAAGAGACAGGCCCGTAAACCGGGGGCGCCGGGCAGAGGGCAGCATGCGGTAGCAGGAGGAAACGCCGAAAGGAGAAAAAGGAAAAAAAGGACGGCGGTTGAGCTAGGAGGAGCTCGGCAAGCGAGATTGGGCGGATGGGATAGGCGGTCGGGGGCGGAAGGAAGGCGGTGCTCGATTCACGGGCTGGGGGCTGGGAGGGTAAGGTTGGTTGCAAGGGAAAAGACGCGGAAGTGATGTGCAGAAAGCAGAGAGAGAGTCCAGACCCGACGCCTTAGATCGGGTGCTTGGAGCTCCAGTCGGCAGGCCGTGTCTTTAGTGGAGATGTTGCCGGTCTAGACGGGCAGCATGCCAGGATGGCGGCTTGGGCTGAGCTGAGCTGGCCAGGCGGGCGCGGCCTGAGTCGTCGATGACGGGTTCGTGAGAGGCGGGTCTATAGGGGAGGGAGGTTTGGGTGGGCGGCCGCAGGTGGTTTTGACGGTATAACACCCAGACACGCAGCCGCCCGCAGACGCAGCCAAGACCAAGACGACTTGCCGCTGTCAGTGTGTGCGTGCGTATGTATCGTCGTCCCTGGGGGCCAGCGTTGGCGGCTCGGGACTGTCTCTCTCTCTCTCTCAGTTTTGCCTGAGGATCTTCGCGGGGTGATGTAACTGCGCAGCAGCGGCGGGGCCAATTACTCAGATTCACAGGGGTGCCGGCAGTCCCAGACGCAACGCACATCAAGGGTCGCGAGAAAACGAGATGGCCCCGGATGGGCCACGCCTGCGACGGCCGGTTGGCGATGGCGATGAATGGCTACGGGTGCCCCCTCCGCGCATCCGAGGGGCGGATCGAGAGGGGGGAGGATTACGGACACACGGGCAACAGGCAATGGACGGTTGGGGTCGGGGCCCATAGGGGGTGGATGTAAGCGAGCAACCTGTAGGACGTGACCAACACACCCGCTCTACACACACTGGGTTGACTCCCTGGCCTCCAGTTCGCCCTCCATCCGTCCCATCTTCGCGGAGCCGCCCAATGCTAAATGCAGGAGCGCCGCCGATCTCATCCCATCCGAGACCACACCACTGGGACTGAGCAGAAAAAGAAAGAAAAAAACCACCCTTCAACGGTCCACTCCACGCTTCCGAACGACTTGAACTTTCAGGGAGCCCCGAAGCTCCACTGTGAGGACGGGCTGATCTAGGCGCACCTCCAGTTTCCCAGCCTGAGCTTGTTGGGCTGGATCCTGCAGGCACGGGATCAGAGTCGTCGCAACGGGCACCGAGAGACAACACAACCGCCGGCTTCCACTCACGCATAGGAAGACCGGGGGGTCCCAATTGTCTTGGGCGTCGGACTACAGGCGTCCCGCAATTGAACGCTTCACACCACCCGAGCGAGCACCAGTGCGGTAGCACCGAGGGGGGCGGCTGCTGGTTTCCTTCCGAGGGCATCGCAACGCCTCGCCTCGATTCTCCTTCGACACGTTTTCTTCTTCTTCTTCTTCTTTCTGTTCTAGTTCGGTTGCCACGCTGCCACGGTGGTCTACGTAGGTTCGACCAAGAGCATCCACACCTCGGGCCAGGTTGTGACGGAAGACACCATAAGCAAGATATTAGGAGGGGGCGTAAAGAGGAAAGGGGAGAGGGGAAAAAAAAACATGCGAGCTCGGGAGATTGTGACGCAAGCAGCTGACGATGGCGCACCGGCTGTGCAAAGTACGGGCGCAGGGGCGGCGGCGACACGACCGACGGCAGCAGCAGCAGCAGCAGCAGCAGCGGTGGCCAAGCGCGGGATTGGTTGCAAGCGACGGCATCGTGGTGGCCCGATGCGGAAAGGGACGGACTACATAGTATGAAGCAACCGTCAATTGCATGCATAACATGGCCAAGGGCAAAGTCGGTGGGAATCATCGGATTCCTGGGACATCTGGATGGCTGATCGCATGCAGGTAAGAGGACAAGACATGACATGCCGATCGCCGATCGCCAGCCTGTCTCACTTACCTGCGACTTTGGGTGCAGGCGACGGCCAGACGGGCCTCTTGCCAAGCCCCTAGTCCCATGTGGGCGGCGGGAGGACGTCATTTCTGGCGCTGGTCCCCATCATCTATCCATGGATCTCAGCGCACTTTTGCGGCTTGTGGGCGGGCGCAAGGGCCCAAGGGCTGTTCCACTGGGGGCCAGCCAGCCCTGCCATCATCGCTAGAGTACACCGTACATAGTACCCCTCTCGCCTCTGTTTTTCCATCTATGCCAAGGTCGGAATGGACCCGCCATAGGAGAGCTGGCCTTTGCTGTGAAAGTAAGTAAAGTACCTACTCAAGGTGTCAAGGTACGTACGGATGGGTACTTACCTCTAACAGTACCTATACGGCAACTACACGATATAGGTTATTAGTATGGAGAGGGGAGCGAGAAGAGGACATAGGTTGGTACTGGAAGAATCGGAATTCATACCGCGACTGCGGCTCATTCTTCTTTCGACCCTCCCCCACGCACGATGCCCATACACAACACAGGACAACACGGTAAGCCCAGCAAATAGCAACGAGTGCGTGCTCGGGATCCAGGGATGGATGGAGCCCCGAGGAGAGGAGAGGAGAGGTGGTGTGGAATCCCATCATAGGTGGATATTAAGGTGCGGCGCAGGCGCGGCGGATGTGGGGAAGCGCCCTTCCTACGATAGAACCCTGCATTATTGAAGTGCACACGGGATGATGAACAGCTTTTGCCCCGGGTGCCTTAATTAGATGGGCACTTCAGTAATTACTGCAGCATTAACAACACCCATACCAATAACGACAATGTCATGCACGGAGCAAGGCCTGGCCAGGCCGGTCGGGAAACGCGTGCGATTGTCCGAGCACGGAACCCCCCCGCATGTGAACGGGGACGCTGGGCAAACCCAGGCACGGGGGTGACAACGAAAACGCCCATTCTTAGCCCTGACCCACGTACAAGCCTAACAGTGGATCCTCAATGAGAGCAGATAGTATGGGCCTGCTGCTGTTAGGATGGTACTGGGCCAAGAGACGAGAATGGGCGTTTCTGCTGTCAGGCCCGTGCCCAGGGGGAGTCCTAGCGTCTGCCTCAATATTGGGTTTTATACTCGCGCGACTTGGTAAGAAAATATACGAAAATACCTCGGTACGTTTGGGTGGTTAATCAGCAGGCGGGAAAACCAATGGCTGGATGATGAAAAACCCGCGGCGGTGGATGACTTGCCGGTTTTCATAACTTTGCCATGGCAGAAAAGCCCGACTAGGCGGTTCAGCGCCCCGTGGCCAAGAGGCCGCTAAGGAGGTACTATACGTACCTAGGTAGGTATGTACCTACCTACATAGCCCTCACTAATACATAGTAACTACTGCCGAGGGGCCACGATGGGGAGAGAGCTGGCGATGGATTCCTGGATGGAAGGACCAAATCCCGGGTGGGCATGGGAGTCCTGGCAGCTGAGCCCTCTGGCCCTCGCCCCTCTGAATGGCGCCTCCATCCATGGCAGTGAGACGCGCTGGTCGACTCTTTTGGCCTAGTTGCAAGTTTGCAGCAAAGTCAAAATGGTGGTACCATTGCGTAACTGAGCCAGGGCGTTGCCAACCTTTCCGCTACAGCATCAACCAAGGTCTGTCTCTTCCAATCAACGCCTCGCGTAGCGCCGGATTCGGTCATCGCCTCCGCGGGCGCGCGCGCGTGTGTCGTCCGCACATGGGACTGACGGACGGACAGATGGATGAATGAATGAATGTTGAGCAGCGTAGGGCGGACGACGAGACGCGCGCCCCCCGGGAGCTGCACATGACAGCATGGGCGGGCAAGGCACATGTATATACTTCAGTCAGAGGGAGGTGTTTGACCCGACCGAGTGCATAGCTTTCGGAATCATCTACCTCGTGTGGCTTCTTGCTTGTTACGCGGTGGCCGCCCCATGGCGTGATGAATGCCACGACGGCATTCTCAGCATTCCCTCCTGCCCCGCGTCGCGTGCTGGAAGGTTCGACAGCGGGAGGTGACGAGTGAACGGCTACCCAGCCATCCATGCGCTCGCTCACGGCTCCGGCTCCCCGGCCAGCCAGGCATCCAGATATACTCCGTACCTCCCCGGTTATTGCGACCCTTGCGAGAGCATGGATGGATGGATGGGTGGGTTGGAAGCTGAGGGCTGGAAAATCCAAGGCAAGTAGGAGATGGTGGCTCATGCAGTGGTAGGCACGCCCACGATTCAACGGTCGAGATGCACAGCTCTATCTCTGTCTCTCTCCCTCTCCGTATTTCTTCCCTCTCCCTTCCTCTCGCTCTGGACAAACGACCTCACCGACTGAAAAAGATGGCCGAGGTCCAACCGGGCGGGCATCCCGGAAACAGTACAGCGTTCCAGTAGGTACCTACTTACCTAAAGTAGAATGGGGAAATCGGATCTGTCTCCCCCTCCCCCCCTCTCCACATCGCCTTCGGGCTTTTTTTCTTTTACTCAGTTTTGAGTCTGGGGCCGCTGAGATGGCCGGCAAATCCCATCGTGGCTGCGGAAAACACCCCTCGAATAAGCGGGATACCCCGTCTTTTGCGGGCTTGTTACCTTCTCCAAAGGGTCAGCCAAGCGGTGCAAGAGCACACCCATCAGCTGATTGGATTCGGGGATGGCCTCGCAAACGGTGATCAACGCCCCCGCACGCCTACATCAAGAAGAGGGCCGCCGAATCATAACAATCGCGCCGCCATGTCCGTCCCTATTCCTCATGCCCAGCATTTCCGCTCGTGACCGCAGACTCGAGAGTGCCAGTCGGTCCGCACGGTCCAGAATAACTTCACGCTCGTCCGTACACCGCAGACCATGTCCGTCCGACTGGCTGCGACGGCCACATGCCCCCAGAAATGAAAACCTCCAGGACCAATCTCGTGAAGCGCGCCTGTAAGCAAAGCAACACTGCCACCGCCATCACGCCATCCATCCCTTCTTCGTTGATCATTCCGACCTCTTGTTTCCCCAGCCCCGATGAAGCGGTCCGCGAAGCTGTGGGACCAGCGGTTCTACTCCTCAGCCCCGCTGGGCTACCGCTACTCCCTGCACCGCACGAGTTCTGACCCTGAGCGTGTTTAGGTGATGCCTGTAAGATCAGGAAGATCAAGTGCTCCGAGACATCGCCTTGCACCGCCTGTACTGTCTCGGGTATAGCCTGCACCTTCAAAAAGCTCCAGGCGACCCGGGGTCCAAGAAGCCTCCGTGCCAAGACGATCCAGAAGATATCCCAGACGCAGGCCGGAGACGATGATGCCAGCCAAAAGGCACAGGGGCTGCCGACCCGGCCCAGCTTGCCGGACCCCTTGCCAGCCCCCTTGCCGATGTACTCTCGGCCCGGCCTTGCCTCCATGTCTGAGAGCGGCAGTTCCGACGCCTCCGGGACCGCCAACCTGCTGCAGGCACTCGAGGTGTTCCAGCTTCGTCTCTACCCTATTTGGCCCATTGTCGACATCCCGCACCTCCGCGATGGGCTCCTGTCGGAAGCCGCCCCTCATTGTCGGCTCCTGGCCACGGCCATCCGCTTGGCAACCAAGGCCCAGCTTCAGGGCGAGGCTCTCTCGGCGACTGAAGCTCCCCCCGCCAGTCTTGAGCACTGCGACTCGCCGGATCTGAACGGCCTGCGCATCTCCTTTTTCCTGCATATCTACCATGAAAACCAGTCACCCGGGGGTGTGAAGTCGTTAGTCTACCT
The DNA here is from genome assembly GCA_029489945.1 of Nigrospora osmanthi. Taxonomy (NCBI): domain Eukaryota; kingdom Fungi; phylum Ascomycota; class Sordariomycetes; order Amphisphaeriales; family Apiosporaceae; genus Nigrospora; species Nigrospora osmanthi. The sequence goes on from CP120499.1 coordinate 1,651,972, forward strand.
CCGGCAGGCTCTTACGCTGGCCCAGATCCTGCGGCTGGACCGGGAGGCGTCCTATGCTGGCCTGCCTGAGTCGGAGCAGCAGATGCGCAGGCGCATCTTGTGGCTCCTTTTCGTCACCGAAAGAGGCGTGGCCATGCTGCACAAGCTTCCCGTGATGCTGAAGACCAATGTTGCCTTTCCCTTACCTGGCCCCCACGACCGGTCCAACATACTGCCGGCTTTCCTGAAGCTGATCAACCTGTTCTGGGTCTTCGACCAGTCGGGCATCTTCGAGATCCTCCAGAACTCGGACTCGGACCTCTCCGACATGAACGCCACAGCGCGAGGCTGTCTCGACCTGCTACAAAGCCGGCTACAGGACAACGCCACCGACTATGAGCCTGGCAACGATGTCCAGAAGGCCGATATATTTGTCACTCGCCAGTGGATGCGCGCGGTCCTTTGGCGCGCGGCTATGCGGTTTGGTGCAACACTAGCCGTCGACCCGGTTCGTATTGGGGAGGAGTTCCTGGCTTTTGTGACGCAATTACCGCAGACGGCTATCGAGGCCCACGGCCCGACGATCGAGGCCAAAACGTACGATATCGCGACGGCCGTGATCGATGCCATGGCCGGTCACGTTACCATGAGCCCCGTCAACCGGCCGGGAGAGGTCCTGTATGGTCTCCAACGCATCCTCTCCTCGTCGCGAGGTGGCAACCGGGCCCTGCTGGCATCCCTATGTCTCAAGATGTCGTCGCTACCGCCCGCTATCCCTCACGGGCTCTCGGTTGGTCGCTGTATGGCAACGCAGGCCAGCGAGGAACGGGCTTTGGTTGCCACTACCGGCGCGTCTACCGTTCTTCCCTCGGCCTGGGCCGATCTGGGCGATGTCCTCGCCGACGTGAACATTCTGAGGACGCCAGGGACCCGAACACCCGACTACCACTCTCTCGAACAACAGAACCAGCAGATGTCGTGGGCCCCGCTCGACTTCTCTACGCCCTTAATGCGGACCCCGTCCCCCCTAACCCGCATGTTTCTCGAGCAGTTCCAGGCTAGTAGCGAAGACGGGCTGCCTGGTACGGTCTGGGCCACGTCGGGACATTGATAGTCCAGGGCTTCTTCCCGCAAGCCTGCCCACAGGCGAGGCCAGCTGGGAGCGGTGGAGCCCCCGAAGCCGGCGGTGATCTCGGCTACGGCGATGGCGATCCCGCCAGATTGGCGTGCCTTTTGCGCAGGAACCAGACCAATTTTCCCGGTTCTGTGCCACCGCTAGCCTCGCTTCGAGATCACGGGGCAATAGCGCCATTTATCATCCACGGGACTGAGGGCACGCGAATTGACGAGAGGAACGAGCCTGATCGCCCCGCCCGCCCCTCGTCCACGTGTCACGACGGGTCAAGAGGCAGAGCGCATATTCGTAGTGTGTACGCGCCCACAGCTCTGCCTCACGAGCTTCCCAAGCAAACCAAACCGGCCGGGCCGACTTCCCACGGCGCCAGCGGACGAGGGCGCAAGGCTTGAGCGTGGCTGTGCGCTGCGTAGCCGGCCGGCATGTTCTAGATGCAAGCGAATGCCAACTCATCAATGCAAGTACTGTAGATGGAGATTAGTGGCAGCAGCGCCGGCGCCGGGTGACTGGCATCCATCCATCCACCATTCCTAGATCTAACTTTACTGTGTATGATGTGCTTAATGTAGCGCTAGCAACCGCTGTCTTGGCATTCGCCTTTCCGGGCGCTTCAGTCGTAGCGCATAGATTCCCGATGCCTCTCCAGCTGTTATGGCCCGGACGGACAGCATGGGAAACGACCCAAATAAAGCACGCCACTTGATCCCTGCTCGCCTGACCCTCATTTTGAGCAGAGCCTCGGGCCAGGCAGCGTCATCCATTATCCGTCCTACGTATCGTCCGGAATGAGCTCACCATCTTGAAGTCTGTGCTGTAGGTCAATGTCTACGTATGTAGGTACGCATAGGGTTAAGCAGTGCGCACGATGCTGCGTCGTGCAACACGCCGTCGGGCCCGGGATCTCTGGGATTTGTTAGGTTCCCTTTGATGGACATGACCGGGGGGACTCGGAGCGTTGTCCGGGCACCCTCGGTAACGCCCGGATTTGTGCTTACCTCTTATGTACCTTCGATGGATGGCAAATCGCCTCGCACGTGAGTACTGCAGGCTGGTCCAATAGCCGGTCGTCCCTCCCGCCGCGGCATTCTCCTTGCTGCACTTCTAGAAGTCAAGGTGTCCCTGGATGCCGTAGAAAAGAGTCGTGGTGTGCCCGCCGGGTTTCTCGTCGCTCGACTTCCATGAGAAGGCGTCTTGGACGGGTCAAAGCTGTCCGTCCCAGTTTGGACCCCGCACTCGGCATCGTGGGGGTTTGCTCCGAGAAATTCACCGCGCTCGCGATAGGTCGGACCCTTGTTCATTGCGGGCGAGCCTGGCGATGATGTGATCGCACAAATAGACAGGAAAAGACGTTCCGTCTCTCGGTAGAACCTCCAAGTGTTTTTTTTTTTTTTTCAAGAATTCTTCTTTTCATCGCATACCGTCTGATTCATCGCCCCCCCTCCGAAAATGGCCTGGGAAGAACCGCGCAAGACCGGCATGGTCTACCGCCGCCTCGGCAACTCGGGGCTCCACGTTTCGGCGCTGGCCCTGGGCGGATGGCTCACGTACGGCGGCCACGTCGGTGACGGTTCGCACTACCCCCTCGCCATACCCGGGCTGGGCGAGGCCGTGGAGAGCTGACTGGTGCTGCAGAGAAGACATTCGAGTGCATGAAGCAGGCCTACGACCTGGGCGTGAACTTCTTCGACACGGCTGAGAAGTGAGCCCGCCACTTTCCCATCCTCCCCTTCCGCCCCCTTCGCAAGAGCCTGGGCGGGCTGGCTAACCCCCCCTGTGCCGCAGCTACACTGCCGGGAAATCAGAGGTCGTCATGGGCAAGGCCATCAAGAAGTACGGCTGGAAACGTAGCGACCTCGTGATCAGCACCAAGGTTCGCCCTCCCCCGCGGGTCCCACGTCCCACGTCGGCGTCTTGTGCCGTCCAGCCCCGTTGCCGAGCTGACTTTCTTCTTGCAGATCAACTGGGGCGCTGTGAACGGCGAGATCCTGGTCAACAACCACGGGCTGTCGAGGAAGCACGTGATCGAGGGCCTCAAGGCCTCGCTGGAGCGCATGGACCTGGAGTACGTCGACATCGTCTACGCGCACCGCCCAGACCGCCTCACCCCCATGGAGGAGACGGTGCGCGCCTTCAACCACGTCATCGAGAAGGGCATGGCCTTCTACTGGGGCACGTCCGAGTGGAGCGCCGACGAGATCCAGGAGGCCGTGGGCATCGCCAAGGACCTCCGGCTCATCGGCCCCGTCGTCGAGCAGCCGCTGTACAACCTGCTGGACCGGCAGAAGGTCGAGGGCGAGTTCCAGCGCCTGTACGCGCGCACGGGGCTGGGCCTGACCGTCTTCAGCCCCATCAAGATGGGCCTGCTGAGCGGCAAGTACAACGACGCCGCCGACGCGCCGCCCGAGGACTCGCGCTTCGGCGTCAGCCGCGACGGCTTCGCCGACTTCATGCGCAGCCAGTACGGCAACGAGCCGTGGCGCGAGAACATCGCCAAGGTCCGCCGCCTCAAGGCCGTCGCCGACCGCCTCGGCGTCACCCAGAGCCAGCTGGCCCTGGCCTGGTGCCTCAAGAACCCCCACGTCTCGTCCGTCATCACCGGCGCCAGCCGCCCCCAGCAGATCGTCGAGAACGTCCAGGCCCTGGCCATCCTCGACAAGCTGACGCCCGAGGTCCTGGCCGAGATCGACGAGATCACCCAGAACAAGGTCGAGCTGGACCCGGCGCGCCAGAGCTAGGCGGGGGCACGTAGACGCATCAGGGATAAATGGAAGTAAAAATAAAATGAACAATGCCCAACATGAGAGAGAAGGTCGTCAGATTTTGCTGTGACGAGGGCCTGGAAGTGACGGCGTCTGCCAATGGCCTCCACGCGAACCCCTCCAAATACCAGATGCTGATAACAAGGCCATTGTCAGGCAACACGGTTGGCTAGTAGTTTATTTCTTTCTGGCGACCATTGGTAACGCATAGTCGGACGGAATGTGGTCACAGTATACGTAAAGACGAGAATACACGAAAATAAACAACGATACGATCTATACACGCAACTAACGCGCATATACTCCATGAGGTAATAGCCGGCAGGAGACGAAGAACGCGATAATGGAGCGTACTGCACGAGTCTGTGAGGAAAGAATGGGCACGGCCACTAATCACGTTCTTCCGCACCTTCTGTGGCTATCCGTTGTTTTGTCCAACTCCCTCTATGAACGCATTCCTCAACTTTGCATCGGTCTCGTTTCCACATTCAGCTTGCGATAGATCTGTTTTAACTGTATCTAAGTAGTAGCGCTCAAAAAGGAGTAGGACACAAGGTCGTCTATAATTCAAATATAGGATATCTACTTCTAACTGCCATTCACCCTGGGGTGTGTCTCGGGAAAGGGGTTTCGCTGAGAAAGAGGTAATATGCGGGCCGATAATAAACATGTAACTAATCTTGCTGTTCCGGGTGAACGTAGAAGATAATGGCTAAGCTGGTATTCCGTTCATGAACAGCTATGTTTTCAAGTTCCCCTTAACTATCCTTTACCACGTACTCTGAATCTATCAATAGACGCAAGCATATTAGAATGCAATTACTTACAAGACGCTTAACTCTAGCCCCGATATACTGTGTGTTACGTGATCAGGTTAAAGGTGCATACCTAGTAAAGTCTACCTTTATACACCTTTAACACCTTGGCTACCTAGAGATAACTAGTATTCTAAATTATCACTGTCGCTTCTATAGCAACTTGCTCACACCTTAGACTGCTGGCCCCTGCTATCTATTTCCTTTCGTAAGAGTTACTTCTGAAGCTCTCTTCTTTCTATTCCGATGATACTATGATGCAGTATTCCATGCTGGGTACTTACTCAAACTCTGTCCGTAGGTACCACTGTCGCCCTTTTGATCTTGCAACAAAGCAACCATACGAATCCTTCTGTTGGTGACTGCTACGCTCTCATACTTAAAGACACCACTGCCTTTTTTTTATGCGCAAATAGTAAAAACATCTGGCGCTCTACTAATAGAGTGAAACTTTAATTACATAAGTAGGTAGGTTAGGCGACTGGGCTCCTTGATTCATACTTGCGCAGTCTTAACAGTCAGCTGTTGATTTCATTTTTTATCCACCTTTGTAATTTTTATACTCCTGGTAACACTTTCATCCTAGCTTTATGAAGTTCTTTCGGGCTGGCCTTGCGACTCATCTCATTCGTGGAATTGAGTGATGCCTACAAAGTTCAAAGTCGATACGGTTAGCCTGGGTAAGCAGGAATGCAGATTGCGATTCGCCAGCCGCACAACTCGTGAGATCGGTTAAAAATAAGCAAATCAAATTGCTCGATCGCACATGAGCCCGTCATACGTTTACGATTGTCCGCAGTAAGACGGGCTGCGACGTTGATGTCATACGGGAGCGTGACCTAGTCGGCAATACGAGGATCGTAGCCGTCTTTTCCGCCTGATCGAGTGATCGCCCGAGTTTGTATGTCTTCGCGAACATCGGGCGACATTCATAAAGCACCTACGACTGCCATGCAGTCTCCGTCACTTTCCACAGCCAAGACGGCAATTTCTTCTTTTCTGCTGACCTACCACCGACCCCCGTTCTCTTTCCTTCCCGTGAGCATAACACCCACGGCCGTTGTCCTGTTCTGAGTCCCGCCAACCCCAGTCACCACCAGTCACCTATCCAATATGCGTTGGTACTTCGGGGCGACATTCGTGGTGGCGGTTGGCGTTACGGCCACAAAGTACATAGAAATGGTTCAATTCGGGCCACCACGCCCGGAAGACCCGCCTGCGCTGGATGCAATCTTCAAGGCCGCAACCGACCCTACCATTACCCGGTCTGTCTCATTCAAGCCTTTTGAGACGTACCAGGACCAGCTTGGCGAGGGATCGGTGCTTCGAGATGCGGAATGGACCTGGCGTAGGTTGCTTCAGACGAAATGCAGCACTCGGTCTGACTAACGCGAGCCGCCAGGCATCAATATCAGTGACACCGCCGTCCCGGACGCCGATACCAGCCGGAACGTCCAAGACCCGCACGTGGCCAGTACCGTGTATGACTTCTCGTGGGCGGGTGGCGGCAACATGTCGGACGCATTCGACGGGGCCAATGGGAGCCTCTGCCTGTCCGTCGCTTTCAACTACGACTTCTCGGTGGATGTTTTGAACAAGCACACGGAAGAAAGCGACGACAGCGTGGACTGCGGTCCCTTTCTGGGCAAGCAATGCCTTGACGACCTCCGGAAAGAAGCCCTCCGGAAAGACGCGCTCCGGGAGGACGCGGTCGCCACGGGCCGGGGCAACCGGTGCCACGCGTTCAACCTCACGGCGAGCCCGGCGTGTGTGGAATCGCTCGGCATCCTCGCCACCGACACGTACCCGGGCGAGTTCCCGAGCGAGTTCCCCCAAGCAATGGGCTTCCTCCTGCAACTCAACGGCACTCGGCCCGGCAACGATTCAGCCCTGGCTGGGTGGAAGAGCGGCGACCCCTTTTTGACCCATTCCTTCGCGCCCCTCAGCGGTGCCCGCAACCGCACTTTCGTGGAGCAAACCAACACCCTCCACATCGTCATGCTCAACCCCCAAATCGACGGGCGGCAAGGTCCCGTGGGCGGCCCGCAGCTGATATGCATGCGTGTCAACGCCACCAAGCTCCCCGAAGAAGACCCCAACGACGACGGGGTGGCGCGCCTGAGTGAGAATTGGAACAAGGCCGAGAGCCTTGGGGCGCGCGCGGGGGCTTGGCCCTGTACTGTGGCGGCATCCCTCTCGACCCTGGCGGTTCTCGTGGCCTCGTTGGCCTAGAACCCAGGGCCCGGGTGAAGACTGGCCCAGAGCATGCCGTGTGTCCCAGGCCTTCCAATAGTAGATACCGACCCCGTCTGCCCGTGCCCGATATGCAGCTTACTTGCGTCTGGGGGTGGCCAATCGACCCCAAAGAGCGAGGACTGGCGAATGGGCTCTGTCCAAAACAAAACCCGACGACTGCCGCTCCGTTGGGGGTCTGGCGATCCAGGCGGAATGTGGTGGGATCGCCTCCCACGACCCTTGCCGCAGAATGCAATTCATTTCAGAGCGCATCTCCGATTGGAGTTCTGGGGGTCGCCAAGTCGATTGGAGGCGAATCACGTCTGTTTCTTCTGGCCGTCCCCACAAGCTTGCAACCCAAGCATGTCTTCTCCGTATAGGAAGCGCTGCTCAATCGGCCGCGCACCGGGACAAGCAAAACAACTCAGGCACGAGGTGGTATAAAAACGGGATCAAGTCTCCAGCAATAGAGAAGTGTTCAGATAGACCGGTAGGCAGGTTCAAGCCACAAGTTCACCATGAGGTCTCTTGGATACCCGGGTCGCATACTTACAGCCGCGCTGGCACTGCCCGGCCTGGGGGCCGGCGTCGATATCTCCTTGCCACCGAGGAACATAGCGGCTGCTGCCACCAGAGTGAAGACCGAATCTCCGGCCGGAGCCCCTTGGTTCGAGTACGAAAAGACGCAACTGACGCCGGAGACCATCGAGAGTTTGCGCGCCACGGCGGCCACGGCGGGCATCGCCGGTCTTGTCGACTTCGACGGCGGTCCCACGCTGGCGGGCGGGGAGTGCAAGACGTTCCCCGGGGACGATGCCTGGCCCTCTGCAGCGCAATGGGATGCCCTGAACGGTCTGCTCGGAGGCTCGCTGATACCCACCGTGCCCATCGCCGCGTCCTGCTACCACAGCTGGGGCGTCTATGACCAGGCGCAATGCGCGGCCGTCACGGAGAACTTCACCAACCCGTACTTCCAGTAAGTGCCCGGCGCACGGCTCCCTCGCGTCCGGCCACGGACATTGACCGTCTCGCAGCCTCGCGGATCCGACGTCGACCATGTGGCCCATCTGGCAGGGCCGATCCTGCCTGCCGACGGACAACCCTGACGACGCCTGCACGCTGGGGGGGTATCCCGAGTTCGCCGTGGACGCGCGGAACGTGGCGCAGGTCCAGCTGGCCGTCAACTTCGCCCGGAACCAGAACCTGCGCCTCGTGGTCAAGAACACGGGCCACTGCTACCTGGGCAAGTCCAACGGCGCCGGGGCGCTGAGCGTGTGGACGCACAACCTCCAGGGCGTCGAGTTCCTCCCCGGCTACCGGACGGCCGGCTACGCGGGCCCGGCCTTCAAGGTCGGCGCCGGCGTCACCGTGCGCCAGGTCTACGAGGCGGCCCACCGGCACGGCGTGAGCGCGCTCGGCGGCGTGTGCGAAAGCGTGGGCTTCGCCGGCGGCTACATCGCCGGCGGCGGCCACACGCCCCTGTCCGGGCTGTACGGCATGGCCGCCGACCAGACGCTGGCCTTCGAGGTCGTGACGGCCGACGGCCGCTTCGTGACGGCCAGCGCGAGCTCCCACCCCGACCTCTTCTGGGCCCTGAGCGGCGGCGGCGGCAGCACCTACGGCGTCGTCACCTCCGTCATTGTCAGGTGAGGCAGGCCCCCCCCCCCCCCCCCCCCCCAGAGTGGCGGGGCGCCCGACGCCGCCGAAGCAGCAGCAGCAGTCGTAGCCAGCGCTGACCTATTACTCCCAGGGTACACCCGAAGGTGCCCAGCGTGGCGTCGCGTTTTGCCTTCGGCACCTCCCCGACCGTCTCCAACGAGACCTTCTTCGAGGCGGTCCGGGCGTACTTCGAGCGCTTCGTCACCTACACGGACGCGCAGACGTACGGGTACTTCTCCGTCGTCTACGACCCGGCGGCCGCGGCCTACACCTTCGTGATGACGTCCTTCTTCGCGCCGAACCACACGCTCGCGTCCTTCGACCGCCTGGTCCGGCCCCTGTTCGACCGCTGGGCCGCGCTCGGCATCGACGTGGCGCCCGAGACCAAGGCGTACGACGCCTTCCTGCCGGCGTACGAGGACCTCTGGTCCGTCCGGGTCGACCAGGGCAGCCAGACCGTGGGCCGCGCTGACACCATGCCGGGCAACCGCCTCCTCCCGCGCGCCAACTGGGAGGACCCGGCCAAGTGGCGGGCGACGTGGGCCGTGGTCGAGCGCCACCTGCGGAACGGCTGGCTCCTGGTCGGCTACCACCAGGCGCCGCGGAACCGCCTCGGCGTCGCCAACGCCGTCAGCTCCGTGTGGCGGCAGACGGTGGCCTTCTTCATCTCCGGCGCGAACCCCCCCGCGGACGCCACGCCGGCACAGCTGCGGGCGGCGCACGACCTCGTCGCCAACGACATGTTCGGCCCGTTCCGCGAGGTGGCGCCCGCCAGTGCCGGCGGCGGCTCCTACCTCAACGAGGCCCACCCCATGGAGCCCGACTGGCAGGCCGACTTCTACGGCGCCCAGTACCCGGAGCTCCTCAAGATCAAGGCCAAGTGGGACCCCAAAGACACCTTCTATGCCACGACGGCCGTGGGCAGCGAGCGATGGGAGGTGCGGACGCAGGAGCAGGGGGTCCAGACCCAGAACGGGAGGCTCTGTCGGCTTTGAAAGACACCCTGGACCCTGCTTAACGGGCGGGATGGGTCCCAAGTGTCGTACACTTGCCGCACGTGTATGTGGTACAGTAGGCAGTTTGAGTCGGCCGACTTCCGTGGTAGCTCACTCCAGCTCCATGCACATTTTCATTGAAAGCTTTTGATATCAAGTACAGAAGCAAGCCCTCCACAGTGACCGCGCGTATACCAGCCATGATGACTTGATTTGTACGCGACCACCGAGAAACCCTCCTCAAAACGCGCCCCGTCCCGGAAGCGGCTCGTTTTCCGCTGGGCAGGGGGCGTCGTACAGGCCCGGGGCGACAAAACTCGGCTCCGGGCTGTTGTTGAAGGCCAAGCGCACCAGAGTCTCGCCTGCGGGGAGACATGGTGAGCGGGAACGCCGCCAGCGGAGTTCGGGCGAAGGGGGGGGGCACAACTCACCGGCCGTAGGGTGGTAGGCGGGCCACCCGTACGTAGACAGCCCCTGCCGGGGGTCGCGAGCGAAGGCCGCCCAGGCCCCCATCATGTAGCCCGACACGGCGTCCTCGGCGGCGCTGTTCCCCAGCCCCGACACCTCGGGGCCCGTGCCGAAGACCATTTCGACCTCGGACCCGTGGTACGCACCGCTGCCGCGGGGGCCGAGGCCCGCCGTGCCGTTGTACAGGCGGAGGTTGTCCCAGTCGCCGTGGTACCGGTACCGCCAGGTCGGCACCCCGTGCTCGGCGCGGTAGCGGGTCGCGTAGGCGGCGGGGCACGTAAACGCCCGCTCGTTGAACAGGTCCCATTCCGCGTCGCTGAGGTCGATGCCGGCCGCGTAGGCCGATAAGCGGTACCAGCCCGCCTCGTAGTCCCCGTTGCCCGCCAGCAGCGGGATCCGCGCGAAGGCGCCGGCCTGGCCTCGTGCTTCGTAGTCGGCGAACACCGTCCTGTTGTCCACGGTGGGATGGAACGCGGCTTGGGCGAGCGCCGGGCTCGGGAGGGCGGGGACCCGCGTCGCCGCCGCCAGGACCGCGTCGACGCCGGCGGCCCGGACACAGGACAAGACCTGCGAGGCGTCGTCGTCGCCGTCGTCGCCGGGCCCGCCGCAGCCGAGGGCCTGCGAAACATGGTACCAGAGGCTCTCGGCGTACGCCGCGGTGTTGGGGTGGAAGCCGAGGGCGGTGCCCGAGTGCAGGATGTGGCCGGCCACGATGGGGTCCTCCTTCCAGGCGAAGGAGTAGTAGTCGGCCGACGCCCCCCCGGCGCTGGAGCCGAAGATGACGATGCGGGACGGATCGCCCCCGAAGCCCTCGATGTTGTCACGGACCCATTCCACCGCGGCGCGCTGGTCCAGGAGGGCGGCGTTCTGCGGGATGCCCGGGGCCCCGGAAAACCCAAAGATGCCGAGGCGATAGCTGGGGCGACGTTAGTAGCGGCCCGGGAAGGAAGAGGGCGACTTAGGAGCGGACTTGACCGTGACCACTACCACATCCTCGGCATCAGACAGGTACTCCCCGTTGTAAAAGGGGCTGTGGGGGCCGGGGATGGTGAAGCCTGCAAGCCATGGTCAGCAGGGGCTCGTCCAGGGTGGCGATTGGCGCCCTACGGCCTCCGTGGAACCAGACTAGCACCGGCTTCTTGGCCGGTTTGGCCGGGCTCTTGGTCCAGATGTTCAGGGCCAGGCAGTCTTCGGATGAGGGGTTGTCGTTCTTGGCCGCAAACGCCTTCCAGACCCTCAGACCGGAGGGCTCCGTGAAGTTCGGGAAGCCGGACGTGGGCGGCTTGTTGGAGGGGCAGTCGCTGGCCGCCGACGGTCAGCACACGCACTTCGCCAGACTCGGCCACAGACACGACGTACGGCAACTGGGAGGTCTCCGAGTTAGCATCGCTCTCTTGGATGGGCCGCCAATTTCCCAGCTCACTCACCCACTCGGAGGCCTCGTAGCTCGTTCCAGGCGGCGCGGCGAACCGCTTCGGCGGCGCAAACCGGAGCTCCCCGATCGGGGCCTCGGCGTACCGGATACCCAGAAACTCGACCACGCTCGCCCGGTTCGCGGCCTCATGGCCGACCACCAGTCCGCTGGTGGTGGTGTTGACCCGGAACGACGTGGCAACCGGAGTCGCGACGCCCGAGGCGAGAAGCGAGGAAAGGATCGCGATGCATGACTGCATCCTGGGGGGTAATGGGAATGTTTTGAATGCCGTGGAGAAGCAATAGATCCGGTAGCTGTCAAGAAAAAAAAGAGGAATTCAAGTATAAGATGGCGAAATCTCCAATACCATGCGGGGGTGTGACGGGAAATATGCATACTCCGACCCACCCAGCGTTAACGGTCCTTGGCAGATAGTCAGCTAGTGACCATCAGAAGACACAAAGCAATGACACATTGGCTTATCAGAATGAATTGTCGCGCTCATATTGCTGCTGCGAATTGCTCTTACTCTCCGCACGCAAGTCATGAAGCGTCTACCTAGGCCGTAATACCACAGGAAACCCCCCTTGAAGCCTGCGAAAAAAGCGGAGTTTCGGTTGACGAGTGGTGGTGCATCTTGAGTCGGCGGTTGATGTAGGATACCTGTCCCTCAGGCCAAAAGTCAGCAGTTTTCCAAAGGACCAAGTTGTAACGTTGGATCTGAAAGCAACTCTGAAGGGCTATAAAAAAACCCAGCCGGCGTCACCTCCTGTTGCAGTGCAGGAACCTATGAGAGGCTGGCAGCGGCCTCGGGGCTCTAAAGCAGTGCCACTTGTGAGATCGAAGTTCATCACTTTGCACTTAGAACGGCTATGATTCCTGTTTGGGACGAGACTTCATCGGACTCACTGCACGTATTGCGAGAGCCTGCGTTGCTACCAGTGGATAGAAAGCGGAAGAAAAGAGCTTATTTCTTTACTTTGCTAGGAAGGCTAAGCAAGTTACCATCAGCTGGTAATACTATATTTCTCTTCACATGACAAAATAGTCAAAAGATGGGAGCGACTTAGGCCAGTTTGTGTAATCACGTACTACTAAATATAGACAAAGTGGTGCTCATTTGAAAGACCACGGAGACAATCCAGGGATGAATAAACGTATCTGTAGGGATGCTAGATATCAGGTATCATCTAGCTCGAGTTTATGATATCTATAAGTGAAGTTACTGTGAAGAATATTCGATAACAACAAATACATGAAGAAACACGGAGGAAACATAATGCGAAATTCCAGCCATACACTAAATAAAGTATATTAGGGTGGAGTCCTTATTATCCGAGAGTATCTTCTGAGCAGTTTTTAAACTGTTAGAAATGGGACCCTAAACGTATAGCAATCGGCCACCGGAAAACCATCTTGGCTTAACGTGTAGCATATACATAATTGTAAATTCTGCCGGATAATTGGTAGAAATGTTTTCCTCAGTAAGCTACTCACAAGCCTCGGGTATCTATATAATTCAAACAAAAACATAATCTCGCACCGAACCAAAGCCCCGAGCGAAGCACCTAATGTGGCCCAGCATCTCGCATCATGATGCACCCAGATCCGCAACTGCCGTACACCACCCCCCGTAGCCGTGCTAATGTTTTGTGAGCAGCCAGCGGAGCCGCACGTCTCTCAGACGTAGGCACGGCTGCCGGTTCCACCCTTGCGGTGCAGCAAAAAGCCGAGCACCACGGCGGCGAGCCCGAAGATAAAAGCCAGGTACTCGAACACGTAGTCGGCCTGGACGCGCTGGCAGCGGCCGGGGAGGTCCTTGCCGTCGTCGCCGCCGGTCCAGCAGTACTTGCCCGTGTCGGTGTCTTGGCACCCGCCGTTCAGCAGTTTGTTTTCGAACTTGCGGGCGTGGCCGAGCCGGCTCATGTCCGTGCAGCTGGAGACGGGCTTGAGGGCTATCGTCAAGGCCTGGGCGGGGGGGAAATGGTCAGTCAGTCGAGGCCTGATGGAGAAAAGAGGGAGGAGGAGGGGGGGGGGGGGGGGGGGGGAGGGCTCACAATGCCACCAGCGAGGAAGAAGACGGAGGCGAGACCGTCGGCGGCCATGACGAAGATCTTGGGGATCTTGTCAACCCAGAGCGACGCGAGGCCCACGAGGGAGACGAGGATGCCGAAGCCGCCGGCGAAACTGCTGAAGGCGGTCTCGCTCGGCACGGAACCGGCGACCTGGTGCTTAGCCACGGATATGGAGAGGCCGAGGACGACGGCGGCGCACAACAACTGGAGGGACGGATCAAGTGTTAGCGAACGGGGCCCCGCGAGAGAAGGGCTTTCCACAACGGGCCGGCGTACCAAGAAGCCGCGAACCGCGATGGCTGCGATGGACAGCATGGTGACGGGTGTGACGTCGGCTTCGGGGGATGACGCGTATATTCTCCGGGGGTGTAGCCGTCGACGAAGTATCGGAGGCTCTTGGGCGCAACGTAGAGCACTAACTAGCCACCTGCCCGTATGAGAGGTTTGTACCTGCTGGATGTGGAATCACTCAGGTTCTTCTGCGCGGGTGGTCATTCGAGGAAGAAGAGGAGCAGAAGAAGGAGGAGAAGGAGGAGGAGCAGAAATGGGAGGCGGGACAGGAAGCGGAAGTCGGCACATATGACGGTCCTTGGTCCATAAATAGACGTGGGATTTTGCTTTTCCCGTATTTGGCCATGGGATACTCTCGCTCATGAACAAAAACAGACGGAGAGGGGGGGGGATCGGCCATAATAGTGATCCGTCGTCCCATGTAAGGTGGACGGACTTACTAGGCAGCGAGCGCCAGCCCTGCGTGCCTGGGACACCCCAAAGCCAAGACTCGAAATGGATCGTGAGGTGGGTGGGAGAGGTGGAGACGAAAGAAAACCCGCGCATCATAGACCCCTCTTTTTGCTTCTTCTTTCCTTTCCTCGTTTTGTTATTCTTGTCGTGCATGCACTGCCCTGAGGACTGCAGACACGACCCGACGAGACCATCCATGGGAGGGCTTCCATTGTAGGTCGAGCGAGTGGGCACAGGCTCTGGTCTTGCAACTGTCCATTTGCGAAGGAATAAGCTTAGGTACTTAGGTTACTTTAGTACAAAAGGTGCATACATTATGTACTTACCTCTTGAAGATGTAGGTATGTAAGTACTTTCAGTAAGAAGTAGCCCTGTAATGGATGGGATCGGCTTCACGCCCATACAGTAAGTAACATTGAAACCTTCCCATCCATAGGCTCTATCTAGTGCGTGTGCATGCAGGCCGTATACCCTTCCCAACGAATCAAAACAGGGCTGACGAGGGGGTGGCGGCAGTGCCAACGGCGCCGGTGTCTGAACCTGCCCGCCAAAAAAGACACGGGCATCGTGCCCAAGACGGAAGAAACGGCTAGATTTGGCACACACCCGGAGACGAACAAGGCCGCCGGCTAAGGTTTTCCGCATGTTCAGGTTGCCGTTCCTGGCCCACCACGTTCACTTCTAGCGCGGGCAGCCGGGGCTCGGCACCACCTAAATACTTAAAGTACGGATACATACTTAAGTAAAGAACCTTTCTTTACCTTCCAACCTATCACTTGAGTACTTTAGGTCATGTACTTAAGGTAAGTAGGCAAAGGAGAGTGGGCGCAGCGAAAGCTACTCTCATTCATGCCGTACGCCAATCCCTCCTTCAAGTAAGTGACACAGATGCCGAAATGGAACCCTTGTGTAACGAACGATTATCTGATGGAGACTTACTAGGTAAGTCCCCATACAGGGCTGTTGTAGTGTATCCGTAGTGGGACCCCATGTTCTTCGGGTCCGCACCAGAGGTGGTGGTTGCTGCTGGAGACTTCCGCTAGAAGAAGCGCTTACTGTAGCCATAGAGCCCGGCATCATGGGACTCTCTTCCTTGAGAGCACCGCCTCCTTGCCAGCGCCCTAGTCGTCCTGGGTTGCATCTCCCACCGTCGACGGCACGCGGGACCCGGGAACCTATTAATAACAATAGCCTTGCGCTCCGATTCGTCGTCGGGGATGACCAGCCGACCGACTACGCAAGAACGATAAATACCCTCTCCCCGGTTGTTCTTGTACACCCACGGCCCGGGCCGTGTCTTTGATGTTATTCGTCTTCCGTGGCACTTCGGACCCGGGAATGGCAGCCTCGGGTTGATTGCTCCCCGCCGCCGGGCTCTGGATGACTGGGCCGCAGCCCAGGCCAATAAGAATTCCGGAAAAGATATTCAGGAGTGACGGCGAGTTGTACAGATGGCCTATTGGACCCGGATTCGCAGTCTTGTCCTCGCCGTCGACACGCAATAGACCAAATCCCGCCCGTCCGTGGTTATTCCCTACGTACTTGGTCTTGGCTGACGACAGATGCAGTTCGCCAGCTGCGGCATCGCGGATCCTGCTGCCGGGGAACGTCATGGTGGCCTCGGCTTCCCATCCAATAAGATGGCCGAGTTTGAACTCATTCGAGGTTCGCTACTGAGGAAACTGCGGGAACCAACGACTGCACAGTTTACACCCTCGTCACACACTAATTTCTAGATGGTGGCCTCCACCGGCGCCCCGAAATTCTGTGAACTCCCTGCCGAGTTGCTTCTTCAGGTCACCCGCCACCTATCCGTCAGAGACCACTTTCGATGGCTCCTGACAGATCGGCGACACAGCGGCCGTCTCACCCCCATGCTGTACATCCGGCTCCGGCCGGTCGAGACAGCCGAAGAGGACTGGGCCGTTCTCCTGATGACCCGGGTATGGGTGGTGCTGTGGGCCATCGAGCGTGGCCGCGTCGGCACCCTGAGGCATTTCGACGCCGTCGGGGACTTGGAAGCCTTGCTCGGCACCTGCTTGGACCTCACGCAGTCGGGCCACCAGCGCCAGGCCGTCCACCAAGCCGCCGGCAGCGGCCATGCCCCGGTGGTCGCCTACGTGCTGGAAAAAGGGGGCCGACGCCAACGCCCACACCGCCAGGGGCTTTCTTCCCCTGCACTTCGCCCGGACCGGCGAGGTGGTGCACCTGCTGGCGGACCGCGGCGGCCGCATCGACCGCGACGGCGCGTTGGCCGGCGTGCCCGCTCTGACCAGCAGCATCCTCCACGGGTGCCAGCCCAGCGCCGTGGCGGCCTTTCTCCAGCTCGGGGCGGATCCGCATTGCGTCGCCCGGAACGGCGACACGGCGGCCGAGGCCGCCGCGGAAAGGGGCAACGTCGCGGCCCTTGGCATGCTCCTCGACTCCGGCGTCGACACGAAGAAGCCTCTCCCCACGGGGGGGCTGCCTGCTGTACAAAGTCGTTCGGTTCGGGGGGGGGAGAAGCGCGGGAGCGGGACCCTGATGGCCCGAACCATGGCCGCGATGCTTCTAGAGCGGGGGGCAGATCCCAATAGCGGCCTCGCGTCGGACAAGGGCGAGCTTTACCAGACACCGACTTTATTCCTGGCCGTGATGATGCCCTCCTCGGCCGACCTGGTCCAGCTGCTTCTGGAACGAGGGGCCGATCAGAACGCGCCGTATACTCGGCGGAGAGACCGCTTCTATGAGAGGGGGAGGAACTCGCTCTGTGGGTTCGAAGAGGTCTATGCCGAGTTGCTGGTCGCCAACCTGGTCGCGGCCATGATCCATTCCCTGCCTTGCGTGGAGGACCCTCCGGACCCCGACGTCAAGCGGAGGCGGAAGCTTCAGCTACTTCTCGACTACGGAGGCGACATCAACGCGGCTATCGGGGACCGCACGCCGCTGCAGTACAGTCTGAGCCAGGACAGCTCGCCCGCGGAGCGGGCCGTGGAGCTCGTCCCCGGCCTGGTGGGCCACGGTGCCGACGTCCAGCGCGTCGACGTGCAGGGCAACAACACCCTGCACCTCTTCTGCGGCTCCCTCGCCCTCCGGGTCCAGCGGTACTGGGGGTCGGTGGTCAGCCTGCGGAACACGACGCTGCGCCGGCCCTCGCCCCTCGCGCCGACCGCAACGCCCGCGACGCCCAGGGCCGGACGCCGCTGATGCTCCTCTGCAGGCACGCGCACGAGATCCCGACGGCGGCACTGGTCCGCATTCTCCTGGGCGGCGGCGGTGGCGTGGACGTCAAGGCGGCCGACAAGCGCGGCCGGAACGCGCTGCACTATGCGACGGGCGAGCCGCCGGACCCGTTCCACGACGAGCCCTGCTTCCGCCTGCAGGTGCTGCTGAGCCGGGGCGGCTTCGGCGCCGCCGACGTGAACGCCTACAGCGCGACGGGGCGCACGCCTCTCCACCTCCTGCTCGAAGCGCGGACCGGGCAGCCGGACGCCGGCGGGGACCGCGGCGGGAAGCGGCGGGTCCTGACCAAGACGCGGGCGCTGGCCATGCCCGTGCGGGCCGGCGCCGACGTGCGGGCGCGGAGGGCGGGCGAGTCGCCCCTGCACCTGGCCCTGTCCCGGGGCGACGCGCTCGAAGTCCGCCTGGCCACGCGACTCCTGCTCCGGCACGGCGCCGCGGCCGACGCCGCCTGTCCCGGAACACGGCCGGGGAGCTCGTTGGCTTGCTGCTGGCGGCCGGCGCGGATCCTCAGATGCGTGATACCGGGGGCCGTACGGCATGGGACCTTTTTGTGGAGCGCCACGGACTCTACCCGTCCATTTGGCCGTGGACTCTGGGCTTCGAAGGCATAGCACCGAAAGAGGAGGTGGGCTGCCCCGAGGCGGAGCGCCGTTGCGAGTCGTGAGCGGTTTGCTTTGAGGTTCCCGTTCGCAAACCGACCTCCAGCCAGTCGAGGTCCGAATTATAGAACCTCCCCTCCCCCGCCCACCATGCGCGCCTCGCCCAAGCCACCCCCCCCCCCCCCCCCCCCCCCCGAATGTGCAGATCCGTAGGGCTGTGTAGCTGGAGCGCGGTGGCTGGCTTAGCAAGCCGCGGCTGAGACCTTTCGGGAAATAGGTAGGGAGGTACAGTAAGCAAGCCATCGTCCGATCTCCCATGATGCTGAAGCAGGTACAGGCTCGGCGCCGCCCGAATCCGGCCTCCCTTGCGGCCGCACGCGCCCTTTTCCGGCTGTGTTGGCAATATCCAGGGCGGTCACGACCCATTACCGGCTGGCTGGGCCGCAATTTGCTTTTTATTCTTCCCTTTGGCGCCGAGGCCGGCCCGGGCGTATGGGCTGGGGAAAGGGAGACTTGTGGATGTAACCATGAATTTGGGACTCGACTCCACGTCGACCTCAGCCGGGTGGGTTCCCATGATTTTGGGATCCCACCCCCCCGTCGGCTGCCTGGCCAGTGGCATCTCCCCATTCCCGCTTGGCTCCTTTCCCCAAGAAAGAACAGAAAAGGACGATGCAGGCACCCTCGACACCCTTCTACTTAGCTGGCCCTTGGCGTGTCTCCCGTCCAGATGGGAGGTCGTAAGAGAGGTCCTTTTGCGGTCTTTTCCGCGACCCCTTCGTGGGCTTCTCGAGCCAGAGAGACCTCGGCCTGCATAAGACACCCACCCACCCACCCACAGAAACACACACATATTCGTACACACACACACACACACACACACACACACACACCTCCCAAGGGTCCGACCCGTGAGCCCGTCCATGCGCCGCGAGGAACACGCCCATTGACATACATGCACGCCGGATGCCCGCTCCCCCCTCTTTGGTAAATGGGGCCATCATGAAGTTTACTGGGTGAATGGGCGTGCATGCTTGTACTACCGACACCCGGAACGTGACCAAGTCCTCGCCCCCGGCTCTGAACTGGCGCCATTGCTTTCCAGCAATGAAAAGCCAGTCCAAAGTATCACCCAGTTACTTAGTGCCCTGAGCCGCCGCCGATCGGCGGTAGCCAGCGTAAACGCAAGGGTTTGGGCGAGCCTTCGCCGGAGCGCCGAGAAGATCCCCCATGCATCGAACCGGGGGGGGGAGGGGGCGGTAATTTGGCTTCGGGTCCCAAGCGAGGAATGCACATAGGATCATGGGGTCGTTCCCATGCAACTCTCGCCCACCTGGGTAAGGAGGGATGGACCGGGGGGGGGCCTCGCGATTCGGCTCCTTGGTGGAGGAGACAGAGTTGCTTCTGCCGCCCCCCCTCGGCCCACCCCCGTGGTCAATCCTGCTGATAAAGTACTTCATCTACGTGTTACATGGCCTGTCGTGCCAACGGAAGCCACAAGAGAGGCTTCGATCCGCGAGAGAGAATCAGATGGCGCCAAAGTCACCGCACAGCAGCCCTGCTTCGCTGTTATGCCCAATAGGTTCGCGGCGGCCCCGCGGGGGGGAATGGGCCTGTCACCCTGTACAACATGGGAGGATCCAGTCGTCTGGCGGGCCTCGGTGTCCGGGGTGGGTGTCCGGACTGGGCTTCGACGCATGGGCTTTTGGGGCCGTTCGGGATGCCGTCGTTTTGCCCGTGCTTATCATCATCAGCCTGCCTGCTGTCGTACGGCTCGCCGGCCCAGCCGGGCTTGCCTGGTCTTGCATCTGCCGCGATGCACGTGACGGAGTCTCCGATGCCGTTCAGCCCTGTCGAGCCTCTCGCTCCCTCCCTCTCTCTCTCTCGCTTCGGTGACGTGCAGAACGCGTGCAGAATGCGGGCATCCCGAACGAGGCTGAAAACGACATTGCGTCGAATGGGGAGAGAGAGCGAGACGGTGAGAGGGATGGAGGGATAAAGAGACAGAAGGGACAGAAGGGACGCGCGTGCGTGGAGCTGCCCTGTCGTCTGCCGAAGCCGAGCATACATACAGGTTGCGGGTCACGACCATGGTCGCCCGCGCATCGCGTCTGCACCCTGCACGATGGGCGCGAACCACGTTCCCACGCCCGGAGAATTGGGGGCGGTCGACCGTCACATGTAATACGACCTTGGCTGTTGGTGCTTCCGTAGGGTTCGCATCCATGCCGGTGCATATGTACGTAAAGTACACGGAATGGGAAGGGAAAAAAAGGCACATCTGGCCGTCATCCGATCCGAGGCACGGGGAAGGCGTTTGCGAGAACAGCCACCCGCCCTGGAGAGCGGGCTGGGCGGCGCGGGCTTGCGGGCTTACGGGCCCGTCGAGCCTGTGGCCCCCCCGTCACGGCCGGCCAACAGCCATTCAAGAGGCGGTGAGTTGCGACTGAATGGAGTGACGTGCAGGTCGGGTCTGCCTTACAGACAACTGCATCCTGTCAGCCACCATATGATGATGATCTTGGCGCGCTTGCAGCATTTCCAGGGCGGATTGTATCCCATGTAGGTCGGTTGGCCATTGTCAGACGTGGGGGGAACCACACACATTTAAAGCCTCAAGCGTCCGGACCAACCCAACGCGCCTCTCCGCTCCGCTCCCTACCGGGGGGTGGCCCAGGGGGAGGGGTTGCCCGTCCGTCAGCTCTTCGGTGGTAGCCACCCTCCCCAACCAAAGCGCCCACGCAGCATTGGCGCAATAAGGGATAATGGCCGATCGCCCGTTGGGGGGGAAGGGAGGCGAGCCAGGCGAGCCAGGGCCTATGGCATGTGGCATGTACATGTAGGTAATTATCTTGGATGTCGGCGCAACCGCATTGAGCCCACCACGCGCAACTGTTCGAGCCAGACGAAACACGCGCCAGACGGCCAGCCCTGGCCCAATGAGTCGGGCCATGCAATGACGGCGAGCTGCGCGTTGGCCGGGAGTCTGCGGCTATCGCATACGTAGCGTCCATGTTTGTTCAACCCGACCCGGACGGAAAAGCTGATCACGCGGCTCCAGCCACGACGTGCCCAGCCGGTGCCCGAGCTGTCAGACTCTCGGTAGATACCCATGGCCTGCTTGCCACGCGACAGTACTGTACCCTCCCCCCCCCCCCCTCTTCCATCCCTTGCCACCCCTTCGTCGGGTACAGGGGAAAGCGAGTGGGCTGGGGCCCGGTGTCCGGGGGGGTGGGCTGTTTGCGTATAATTAGCCAGCCGCGGTCGCACCTTGGGGACGCCATTTTCGTGTCAGCTAAGGCCTCATCCGTGCCAGAAACCGCCCATGGCACCCCGAGTTGCCATGGAGCCGCATACCATCGACAAGGCCGAGCACCTCTCGGTGGCGGTTGAGCCCAAGTTCCTGATGCCGTTCCGTCCGGGCCGAGCCGAAAGCCCGCGTTCCGACGGCGCGCCGTTGGTGCAGACGGCCGACTTCATCGAGACGGCCGGGGCCGCCCTGACCCCGGACCAACAAGAAAAGCTCTATCGGCATGCCTTCCGCGCCGTCGCCGAGGCCATCAATGCCTGCCCGGGCCAGCGGGCCGTCTCCGTCTTCGACCTCGAGGGCCAGGCTGCGAGCGCCTATTGGGAGACGCACTGGCTCGTCAAAAAGTCCAACTCGGCCGAGCCGTCTCCCGACCATCCGCACCGGGCCGACTGGCTCTGGGTCCCTGTTGAGCTCAACTCCCCCAAGTTTCCCTGGAAGGACGAGGCCCCGTGGACCGCGGTCGAGACGGTGTTGCGCGCACTGCGGGCTCGCTACCACCTGGTGACCAACTTCAGCTGCGAGGTCCACGTGCACCTCGGCCGCCTTGATGGTAGCCGCCTTCTCCTGTCCTCCCTGAAGCGGCTCGCCGTGCTCAGTTGGCTCGCCGAGCCTGTCCTGCGGCGCGTCAAGGATCCCCGATCGCCCAACTTTGCCCACGTGTATACATGGAGTTCGCCGCTGCGCGAGCGCAGTCGCCTGGCGGCCCAGGTGCGCGAAAGGAAGGCAGGCGGCGGGCCTGTGTCACCGGTACGACGCCACGACGACGTCCAGGGCGCCCCGTCGGGGACACGGCATGACGAGGCCCCAGGCGCTTGGAACGTCGCGCACGCCGCCGACACCCTCTGCGCCCTGCGGCACATTCTGGCCAGCGAATCCCACGTGGCGTTGGGGCGGCTCATGACAGGGGAGGGCAGGCCGTACCGGCGGCTCGGCTTCAATTTCTATTCTCTCCTCAGCGAAACCCTGGGCGAGGCGGAGCGGACCGGCCTGGAAACAGTCGAGTGCCGGTTCCTCGAAGGTGTCCTGGACGAGCATGTTGTGCTGGGGTGGATTCGCATATTTGGCAATCTAGTGGAACTAGCACTGGACAGTGGTACCGAAGACTGCTTCGTCGACGCCGTCTGCAACGCCATCGAGATGGAGGCCGCTGGTTGTGCTCTTGAAGGCGAGGCATTTGTGAGCCTCATGAATGACCTCGGCGTAGACCCGCAGGCATATAGGCCGGTACAAACCATGATGGAACAGATTGCCTCCTCTTCGACGAACAAGCAGACAGGGTTATCTGGGTTCCTCACGGCACCCCGAGCGCACATCTAGACATCGTCGCAGGGGGCGGGGTAGCCAACACTGTACACAATCCCCATGTTTTCGGTCTCCGATAAGGGGCAGCAGAGACGCCCCCAGGTTCGGGTTGAGGGAGACCTTGATACATCCCATTGCTGCTGGGTCTACTGGCACCTGGCCACACGACTCAATAGGCTACTGTTGATCGAGTATCCACGAGTTTCCACACCCGCCGGGCACGCATGTTGCTGGGGCGCAGGAACACGATCACGAATCGACCACCTGCTCCCAGTTCAACTCGTACCAAACGCGTTTCAAACGCCCTTGAATTCCGCGTTTTCGCCCCATCGCCGAATGAAGGACGCGGCTTGGAGGGCCTGGTGGCACTTGGGGCACGGCGCGGTATCGCTTCTTGCGCAACCCGGCCCATGCTCATCGTCAGGGATCTTTAGGCCTCGCTTCAGTGCAGGTTGAAGGTTCTTGGCCGTCAGACCAATCTTGGAGATACCCAGCCTCTCGATCAGGGCCTGAATGGCCTCGCACTCTTTCTGAAGAGCCAAGATTGACTCTTCGGTCTGGCCATCCTGCAAAGCCCCGCCGCGTGCTCTGCGGTCGATTAGACTATCCGCCAAGACCGCCTCAAGAACAGTGCGAACAGCAAACGAGTAATCATCGATCCCGGATTTGACAGCAGTCTCGTAGGAGTCGTGAACGCTCTGAAGTACTTCATCACCTTTTGCAACTCGTTCCTGTACCATCTGGTAAAGTTTGGTGGCCAGAACCGCGGGGGGTTTCGACAGGTCGGAGAGCGGCAATCGCCGGCCAAATTGTTCCAAGGTTGTCTTGATCAAGTTCATTGCCCCTCGTTCAACATCGTGAGCCTGGGTCGCCACAGGCATCGAGTCCGAGGACGAGGTCTTCGCTGTGGCTGAACTGTCGGAGTTGACGCGCTGGGCGAATTCATAGGCAGACAGAAGACTTTCGTGGTGGTATACAGCCATGTTCAGACTGGAGGAAAGAGCGCTGAGTCGCTCATTCATGAACCGGAGGCAGGCCAATATCTGGGCGGGGTAATTAGCCACGGGAGCCTGGGACAGACCAGCAAAGACTTACGTATGATACGGCGGCATGTTGCTGGGCATCTCTTTTGGCCGACATTCTATTCACTCTTTTGGTGATTGGCGCCAAGAGCTCCTTCTCGGCCACCATATGGGCGACAGGGGCGGTCTCATCCCACAAAGATCGTATTTCCTCCAGGACGGCCTGGACTTCGGCTCTGATCTCTTCGTCGGACCCATTGGACTCTGCGGCTGAGGTATCGTGCGTCCTAGCAGCTTCGGCGAATGCAAGGTCGAGTGCTGCTCGGCACTGGCTTACGACAATGTAGACTTGCCTGGAGGAAACAGAATTAGCGAGGGAGCAGGAAGTCCGGGCGGTTCTGCTTACTCGTTCGTATAGTGACGTGCGGCCTTGACAATGGCTTCGTTCTCCGGGTTGTCATGGTCCAGCAGCTGTCCCAGGGACTGGAGCTTGTTCAGCAGAGTATCATAAGTGGTCGGCGACCTGCTGGAGGCGGACGCGGAAGCTGGGACCGAGAACTGCTCCCAGTCCTCGATGTCGTTCTGGCCCTCCCGCAGAGTGCCTTCTAAGGCTCTCGCATGCTCCCTGACCAATTCGTCCTTTATTTTCAACTGTTGAAGGGAAGGGTGAGCATTGGCGAGTGTTTTCCCGTCCTCGCCGTCGACTTACTTCTTCGTCGAGTTTGGCCTTCTGTCGGAGCAAGTCCTCCTTCTTGGATTTGTCCATCGCGATGCGTTGACTGGCCATGGTCGCACCGGGTTGCATGGTAGCATTATGACGTGCTACGTGCGCTTGGTAAGTCGCCAGTTGTTTTTCGATCCCATCCGTGTACTGGTCCATATCGGCGATCGCATCGCGAATCTGCTCAGCGTTGATGCTGGAACTAGACATCGCCGATGCTGCCATGAGCTTCTCGAGCTCGCCCGTCTTTTTGAGATTTTCGATGCTGCGCTGCGAGTCAGTTGACGAGTGCCGTAACACAAGGGTGAAATTGAGGGCTCACAATCTGATCTCTTCGGGGTCCAGCACGGCCAAAGGGATGGAGGTGGCCATGGGCTCATAGTTGGCCCAGGCTTTGCCTACTTCCGGGTCGTCTCGAATCAGTTCTCTAATTCGCTCCGTGGGGTCGGCGGACCCGAGATCGATCAGATCGATCAGCTCGACGAAATGATCCAGGGGATCCATCTCGGCCAGCGCGATGTCCTCGGGTTCTTCGGCTGCGGGCATGTTTGTCCTTTTGGCGCTGATGTCGAGAGGCATTGTGTCGCTATCAGACGCGATGGGGGGGCCGGCTGGACACCGCCTGGCAACGACTTTGCTAGAGTTGACAAGGCTACATGCAGGTAAGATAATCTATCATCCCAAGGGGCCCGGGGGGCGGGGACCGGGACCGGCTGGGGGAGGGGGGAGATGGAAAAGAGAAGGGTCCACGGGCCGGGCCCCGGCCCAGGCATGCCAGATCAATCCCGGAGCGAGAACGCCCCATGCCGGTCCCGAGTTCAGGCGTTGACAACCTAGGTAGAGAAGGGGCGCAGCCGGGGGCTGGAGAGTTGGATGCGAACGTACCGACCGATGTTTGGTCTCTGCGGCGGTGTCACTCCGACGGATGACCTAGCAGGCGAGGCTGGGTTGTGTATATGTTGACAGCACGTGATGGGGAGGGATGGGATGGCAGCAGGAAATTGCCAGCGGGGAACACGGCGGCGTAAACCGACGTAATCAAGGGAAATCTTGGGCGGGAAGGATGGCGAAGGGTCGGCACCTCAATCTGACTCTGTCCAAGTCCCGTCCCGACGCGCAGGTGAGGTTGTACTCAAGTCAGGTCTCTCTGGCCCGCGTTACTTCGCGGTGGACGCGAACGAGGAGATGATAGTGGATGGTAGATGGAAGACTGCATGTCACAGCCATGTACCAGACGGGGCTACCAGGTTAGGGTACTATGCAGAAGCATGGGATGGATGGGATGGGATGGGAGCTAAGCGGTCTGGGCTCGAGGGGTGGCTGGACGGCAGTCGCCAGCCCCTGCCTGACAGGGGGTACCTTCCATGAGTAGGTAGGTACTTAGGTACATGGGATCCCATTAGTATGGGATCTATCTCTTAATACCTCCCATACTTACTTGCCTCCCATCCACTTCCATAATATAGGGTGACCTACCTACTTAGGTACAAAAGCAGAGAAACTAGTAGGTATTTAGGGTAAGTACTTATCCAATGGGAAATTCGCACCCAAAACAGCCTTTCCATCCATCCATACATACACATACACCTATAGATAGGTACCTTTTGGGGGGGCTATTAGGCTGGAAAATGGGAGGGCCACGGGGCAATGGGGCCGTTGCAAAGGAAGGAAGGAAGGCGTGGGGCCGGGTGGCCGACGCGTGTGGTGCAAGTGCCCGCTCACCCAGTCGTAGACTCTCCGGCTCAGAGATCTAGAGCCACAACTATTCGTCAAATCCTCCGTTTGACGGACGGCCAACGGGCAGCAACAGCCCTACAATGGATGGAAATTGACAGTAAGGAACCTTGCCCCGTACGCAGCAAGTGAGACAAAACAAGAGCACCATGGAGGGTAAGTACTTAAGTAGGAGGTTCAAGGGTACGTACTTTATGCATATACTTAATATAATCCAGTGCCATTGTAAGGGCTACATTCCATAACTATGTAGATACTTCCCAGATTACATGGGATAGATATAAGTACTACTATTCACCTGTACGATGGCGGGTCCTCGTCTCATTCCGTCAGGTATGGGATGGATGGTATCCAGAAGACATGGATAGGTACCTCTTAGAGATGGACAGACAGCCATCCATGGATCATTAAGGTTGCTTTCTTGAGTATCCCATCTCACATCCCATCTTCCATACTCGTTCGTCATCGGACCTGATCCGTTGGAGATGCAGTCCTCCCTCGGAGCCCTGCTATGGACCCCCGCCTCCCCCCTCGTCTCTTCCAATCCTGCCCTGTTCTGTCCAACGTCAACGCGACTGCCGATTGCTTCGTGTTCCAAAATATCCCTCTGCTATGTGCTGCCCCTGACCAGCCTGCCCAGCTGAGACGGGTTGGGCGCCAGGGTACGCGGCCACCGATTCATGCGTTGCTTGCACGACAGCACGGCGCCCGGCACAGCAGATCTTGGTCAGTCCTCCGTCCGCCGAACCCCATAGCCTCCCGGCCATTCCCCTGAAGAATAAGGCAAAAAGCCTTCCCCTCCTGGTCCTCTGACGCCAGGTTCCCTCCCCCGCCCAGGTTCCAGCGTCATACGCCCCTTGCCCGGTCCTCCGGAAGAGACGCAACACGAGGTTGCTTCATGGCTCGCGGCGTGCCAGGACGGCAGTGAGAAAGACTCGCCTACGGGGCCAATCAATTCGGTCGAGTCGTGCAGAGCACAGCGGCCCCGACAGTGACAGTGTGGGCGACGGACCAGCGCAGGCGCATGAGAGCTCTCCCCCCTTCCCCCTCCCGCCCGCTAATGCCGACGATGAGCCTCCAGTGAATGCACCCCCTCCGTCCTCGCGGAGGCATTGCCCGGGGCAGTCGAGGACGTCTGTTTCTTGCCCATTGGGGTCTGCGCCATTGGTGGCTTGAGGACGCCATGCGGGCAGCCGTCTAACGGCAGCCAGCCCAAGTGACGACTCCGCCACCTGCAAGGGGGCGTTTTCCACCGCATCTCTCCTCACTTCCGTCGGCAGTGGGGTGTATTTATCAGTACCGCAAGACCCCTTCCTCTGCTTAGCTTGCCTGGAGCTGGCCCCCGACTGCACAGCTCAGCGATCGCGGGCCGCATAATCTACGCTGGTATCCCGGAGCCCGAGGTTGGGGGGGTCAGCCCCCACGCCCCGTGTAGCCGCTAATTCGTCTTCACCCGGGGGGGCTCCTGGATGGGATCGGACGAAGGGCAGGGCACAAGCGGTTGGTTGTCGGTTCTTGGCCTAGTCCGCCAAGTCCGGGTAACCGATCAAAACGGATGTGGCCGGATCTCTCCAAAGATACCAGTCACGTCTCGCCTGGTTCCGTCGGCTGGTGCGGTTGCAGTAGTCCCGGTCTCCGTTTGCAAGAGCCGCGTATGAATGGTCAAGGGCCGGCATGTGGTAGCACGGCCGACCCCCCAATGGCTGGGTTGCCATCCCCCTTTTGTCCACGCTCGCGGCACCGGGACACGAACAACCCACTCCACTTCGTGCCGGGTAGCGAGGACCCTTCTCACAGATACTGATGTGAAATGGTCCTGGGGCCTCTTGCACCACGCCGGCGTGCCCTGCGGCGGTTTGCACCCGACACCAAGCACCCACGGACCAAGGTGGCCGTTGCACCAAAGACCCTCGCTATGTGCTCTGCCACCGTAGGATGCCTTTCGGGGCTGGGGCGGCAGGCCGTGGGTTTGGTCCTGGGAGGCTGGCTACCCACGACTCCTGCTGCAGTCGTCGCCACTCCGGTGTGCTATAACCACCACAGTATACCTGCCTTATCTACTGGACATCATGACCTGTCGATTCCCCGGATACGTATGCAGCCCGTCCGGCATCCTCCGCACCATGTGCCGTCCCGCTTCCGTTCACGATTTCCCTGGCCGTGCCCACGTCAGAGGTGACAGTACCCGAAGATGCCGGGTCTTCGCCGCGACCCGCGGAAGGACCTATATTGGGCTTCCATGCTGTGCGCGCTGCAGATTCGCTGTTTGTACGCCGGCCGGTATTCTCGTCCTTGTTTCACACAAGCAAGGGCACACCTGGTCGCCCTCTTGTACTGCAGGATACGTGGAACGGCCAACGAGCAGCGTTGACTCGTCGCCCCAACTCGCCCCGGTCTTATATCACGGCTCGCTGGCGCCTTACCTACAGCTGAGCGTACCCAGGAACCGCGCGGGAGCCTGCCAACTTACTCGTACGTCACTATAGCTCTCCGTTGAAGGTGGCCAAACAGTGTATACTAGAGTGCCGCCCTCTCAGAAATCCCTGGTCCGCCCCCCGTCGGCTCCTGGATGCCGCCCACCATCTATAATAATGCCCCTCCCGGCACTGTCTTAGGACAATATTGCTTCGAGACACTTGCCGTTGGACCTGATTCAACCAGGCACCTGCATGTCTCTAAGAACTCCTCGATAATATTCTCAGTCTTACCCGCACCGCCCAAGCTCAGTGGCCATGGATTGGGCCTGTCAACTATGCCGGCATTTCAGGACACCTGAAACGGCAACCCAATATCGCCACGCTGCCATTGGCGTTTTCTCCATCCTTGTCGTCGAAGTCCTCGTGGCCCCTCTTCAGCTGGCCCTGGACAGATGCCAAGTCGACCTTCCAGCATCCATAGTAGCCATGTTGGGACTCTCGGGGGTGATGCTCACCATCCAACTGCTCCATGGCGGCGCCGACGCCTTCTACCACAACCACATGAAGGGACCCGTGAGTTTCCTGCCTCCCACCCGCCCAGACGTGCCAGGAATCGCCCGTTGCTAACCTATCAAGACCGACTTTCTTGGCCGTCATATGTCCCTGGGCTTCGTTGCTTCCTTCGTCATGCTGAGCAGGGACCACATCGGCAGTGCCGTGGAAATACCACGCATTGCAGCAGCCTTTGGTACGTGAAAGGCAAGATACGGGTACAGTGAGGTGGTTTGAGAGCTAACCTGTGGGTAGTGGTAACCACTCTCTTCAGCTACATGGGCTGTTTCTTGTTTGTGATGGGAAGCTCCAAGCTCGAGTCCCGGCTCCGCGGTCTCGAACGGACGGCGGGGGATATCGAGAGTCAGCCACAGGGAAAGCACACCTCCACGATGTCCCTGGCTGTCAGTTATACCAAGAGAATGTCGCAAATGTCTCAATTCACGGCCGTTCTTGTGCACCACGACTCGGTTTCCGCCCTTGAGAAGATCTGCTCTCCGCCCTCCAAAACTGCCCGTTTCCTCGTCAAGACCGTCGGTTTCTGGGCTTCCCTCTTGTTGCTCATCATCGTCGGCCTGCCAGTGAGTTTCGCCACCAAGTATGACATGCCGCTGGAGGCCTTCTGTTTTATCTGCCTCTGGATCGCCTCGCTCTTATGGCAACGGTTCCTCAAGGTCTGTCAGGTACTTAGACCGTATCCACGAGCCCGCTACCTCTTGGTGATTCTCTTCAACCCTGTCCTCCTCACCTCCGCCTTGGGCACTGCGTACTTCTGGGCCAAAGCGGCCGCCACGCACCAAGGTATCGACGAAATCCTCGGTGCGTTCCGATGCCACGACACGTGGGCCAGCATCATCAGCGACATTGGCCAAAGCCACGATGCCCAGCAACACATTGGGGCTGGCGACCTAGCCACGGCACTGCTCGACGCGGGCATCGTCTCTCTGGGCCTGAAGATGTTTGAGTACCGGCGGGAGCTGTGGAACAGCTTCCATACAGTGTTCTCGGCGTCTCTCGTGTTTGCCATAGTCAGCCTGTTCCTCAACGTCGTTTTCGCCCATGCCATGGGATTGGCGCCCCCCGAAGCGCTGGCCTTCGCCGCCCGCAACGTCACCATCGCCCTCGGCGTGCCGGCGGTCCGGAATCTCCAGGGCAGCACGACGCTCATGAGCGCCCTCGTCGTCTTCAGCGGCATGCTGTACCAGATGACAGGCGACCTGCTCCTCTCGTGGCTGGCCGTGCCTGACCGCACACACGAGCCGTCGGCCGATCTCTCGTGCGCCGACGCCGCGGCCGAGAAAGGCGCCGCGGCTGAAGAAGGGGCCGAGGATGCTTCCCTTCTCCGGGGGGACGACTGCCGGGTCATTGCCGCGGGCGTCACCGTGGGCATCAACGCAGCTGCCATGGGCACCGCGCACCTGATCGAGCGGGACTCTCGGGCAACTGCTTACTCGGCCCTTTCCATGACCATGTTTGGGTCGTTCACGGTCGCTTTGACGGCCGTGCCAGCCATTTCCGATGCACTTGTGTCACTGGCCTCGCGATGATGACGGTGGCCATTGGCAGCAAAGACGACAATGGCGAGGGTGTGCGGGATCTTTTTTGCTTTTACCCGTGGCTTATTTCCAGCGCATTT
The DNA here is from genome assembly GCA_029489945.1 of Nigrospora osmanthi. NCBI lineage: Eukaryota > Fungi > Ascomycota > Sordariomycetes > Amphisphaeriales > Apiosporaceae > Nigrospora > Nigrospora osmanthi. The sequence continues at coordinate 1,682,765 of CP120499.1, forward strand.
TGGCGGCGAGGTTTCGAGGTTCGGGATGCTTGATACCACTTGAAATACCCACAGGAGTTTGGGGGACAAGCGAATTTGCCACTGGGCTTGCACATTTAGATGTAGTTGACTCCCCTAGACCCAAATACCATGAACGAACATAGCAAATCACCACACACACACTGCTTCCGAAACTGGTTCGGCCAAGGCGCCAACCTGTTGCTCTTTGCTTAACCGTCTCTGTCAGCATTGCTATTAATTTCAAAGTGCCATACTAAGCACGCAAGTGACTGGGCCTCCTCGGCTCACTTGCCCAGAATGTCAGAGAGGGCGATTGTGCTAGGACCGCGCACTACGAGGTCCTGTCCATTCGTGCTACAAGATGCTGTCAGTTGAGTTACTGGCCTGCGACCTGTGCCGGCATTAATAGCAAAGACCCAGCCAGGTCCAGTCACCAAAGTTGTACCAAAAGGCGTATGAATGCCATGCAAGTAGGAATGAAACTCTTTTATCTCTTTTTTTTTCCTTTTGCTGGTGGAGGCATTCGATCTGCCCCTCGGTCCACTGCTGACGGGCTCAGGGCTCAGGTGAATGGAGTAACCCCCCAAGGTCAGCTGTGCCCGTCTCATGTCACATCTCCCATTCCAGTGTTTGGTAACGTCATACAAGAATAGTGCTACTTGGGACACTGTAGCATGGGCCCCAAACCTGGGCCAAGGATCCAGATCGTTCGGACCCTGCGTTCGAAAGTCGAGACATCCAGGGTCTGGGTGCGTCCACCCCTTCGTTCTCGGCGTCTTTACTCCAGCCTAGACACCCGGTGTTAGTACGAGGCCAGTACAGGTTGACAGCACGGTAGCGAGACACGGGTCGTGACTACGGCGAGCCCTCCCTCTTGCTGGTCCGACCAGAGATGAGAAGCCAAGCATCTAGGCCTTTGGACACCACGGATGCGGCCGGCCTCCCGGCACACAGGGGTCCAGGGGTCTCGACACACAGGGGTCCAGGGTCTCGACACTGCACAGCCGGGGGGACAGCCAGGGGCGAATGCTTATTTGTCGTGGCCGGTGGGCGTACCGGGCGGGTGTGGGGGGCAACGGATAGAGCAAACAGGAGTGGCTGTAGACTTACCGCTCAATCAAGTGCAGGCCGCTGTCCGTCTCGATGACGCTGCTCATCTGGCCGGGCTGAAGGGCAAAGGCGGCCTCTTCGAAGGGCTTCTGCATGTCGCCCTTGCCGAAGTATCCCAGGTCGCCCCGCTTGCGCGCACTGCTGCAATCACTCTCGGTCATGGCGAGCTCGCCCAGGGAGACGTCGCCCCGCTGGATCCGGGCCTCGTGGTCCTTGATAATGGACATGGCCTCGTCTTTGGTACGGGTGATTTCGTTCTCGCGCCACGAGGCGGGCCGTCGGCTGTCGCGGTGCTTGACAAGCAGGTGTGCGGCCCGGATCTTGTCGACAGGCTTCGCGGAAGCGGCGTGGGACTGGGACGAGGTCGAGTGGTGCTCGGCCATGTAGGCCTTGAGCTTCTCCGTGTCGGCGCCGGCCGGGGGCTCCCAGCGCGAGATCTTCTCGGCGGCGTTGAAGTAGTAGGGCAGGTTCTTGGAGTTGCTGTGACGCACTTCCCAGCCGTGGGGGAGACCGCTCTCGTCCTGGTCGCAACGGTCAGCCGTGGGTTGTGGCTAGGGAGCTGGGGGGAGGGGGTAGAGCGCAGAAGCATCTGGTTCTATCGGCTACCCATGGCACAGGACGTCATAGGCAGCTCCCATGCCAGGCTTGACCTACCATTTTTGTCGTGTCGGTGGGAGAGGAGGTGGGAGTAGGTGTCACGAAGGGGGTGGAAGAGCTGAAGAGCTGGGGAGCTGAGGAGCAGGTTTGCGCAGAGACGAGAGCTGGTTTGCGAGGCTGTTGAGTGGGCGGCAGGGTAGGGTGATGGTTATTATTGTGGTTTGTATGGAGGAGAATGGGGAAGCGTCACGCGCACTACTGGCGAATGGGGAGGGGGCTTCTGGCTAGAAATACACACGCAAGCACGCACGCACGCACGCACACGCTCATACTCACGCTCGCTCTCTACCTTGGCCCCTCGCAGCGCCGCATTGATTGACGGTATCCGTAACTCCGTAAGCTGAGGCAGGGCAGGTAGGTCAGAGGTAGGTATGTACCCCCCAGTCCTCCTTACACAGGCAGGGCAGTCGAGGCAGTCAAGGGGCGCGGCGGCGGCGGGCATGGATGACCTGCTGGAAGGATCCAAGTCGTCTCCATGGCGACTCGTAACAAATCAGGGCCCGGCGAATGGGGGGAGGGGCAAAGGGCCTGCACGTCACCGTCCAATTCCAGCTCCGTTGGCTCGCCATTCCGAGCGAGTGGACGGCAAAAGTTGGGCCATCACGCGGCCAGGCAGGAGGGCTGGCGACGCAATAGGTTCGCTGAAACGCGGGGCAGCCGGGAGATAGAGAGAGCTTCTATCTCCCGCCGTCCCTCCCCTGTGAGCCCGCGAAAAAACATCATGTATGTAGGTACCTCCTACGACTGGTCCATGGACCGATACAGGGATGATGCATCAAGCAATGCGTGCCCTAAGGACAATGTCATTATCCACCGACGGAGGTCTGTCTGCCTGTTGGATACGATGCATTCCCATCCGATGCCTTCTTATCCAGATTACCTGCCCCGGTACTGTACTGCCCGGGTACTGTACTGCCCGGGTACTGTACTGCCCGTGCACCCCCGTGTAAACCTCCTGCCCTGAATAGCATCGATCATCAGAGATGATGACCTTCTCCCCTGCCTGTCGCTACGATGCTGCTGAGAAGGGAGTTCAAAGTGGCGTAATGCGTCCGTTTTCCCTGGCCCCATTTCCTCTTAAGAAGAAGTACCCGAGCAGGTACTAGGGTACCTACTAACTTGAGCTACAAGAGGCGTTCACTTCATAAAACCTACCTCTCTTTCACCACCATAGGTACCTGGGGAAGTACCCACCCACTTCTGCAAGTAGAGCTGGAGTCAGCAGTCGATACTAGTAGTGCCAGTGCCAGTGCCAGTGCCAGTGCCAACTTAACCCATTTGTCCGCAACCATCAAACACAACCAACACGCTCCTGTGATTGGACCCCGTGGTTTTTCCCGACCCTTCCACCTGTTTTGCCTCAGGTTCCCCGTTCCCCTTCCCGCTACCTTCCTTGTCTCGCCGCACGTAGTTAAGTTCCATGGGAGCCTCATCGACGACACCCGCCGCGTCTGATTATCCATCCCCCCGTTGGTCAGCCTCTCAGACCCCCAACCAGGATTATTAGGAACTTGCACCGTGATCCAGCATCGCCCCGAGATTCTGGCTTTTCTTCTCGGGCACCGCACCAATTCTACCAGTTGACGCGCTCCCGTTGCGCGGCCAAATCCCCAGAGAAGACAGCCGCGCCAACGCTGCGAAGGACTGGCCAGTATCGCAACTCTCCTTCCATTCCCACCTCCACCCCGGGTCTTATCCTTCACCTCACAGCCGCCCACCATGGCGACTCCCCAGTCAACCGCCGATGAGGACACGGGCAAGAACCTCGAGCAGATCACCTTCCGCTTCTGCCTTGAGTGCTCCAACATGCTGTACCCCAAGGAGGACGAGGAATCTCATAAGCTGCAGTTCACCTGCCGCACCTGCCAATACACCGAGGAGGCCACGTCGACCTGCGTTTTCCGGAATGTTATGAACAACGCCGTCGGCGAGACGGCTGGAGTCACCCAAGATGTCGGCTCGGATCCCACGGTTCGTAATGACGCTTCCCTTCCTGCTTTTTCTGTTGTTCCCCAAGCTGGTGCTGTTGGTGAGTCCCGCGGATCCGCCAACGCGTCCACCCACGTCGCCGAGATTCCCCAGCCGGAGGCTTCGACGTGCGATCCCGCCCTATGCATGCGCTGTGGCTTTACTCTACTCCACTGCCAGAAGTGCGCAAGGCCGGCATCCGTGGAACAGTACAACGAGCTCGTCTTGTCTGATCCCGACTTCGCCGCCAGCCGAACCATGGAGTTCATGAGGGTCGCCAACTTCTACCACTGCCTCCCCGCCCCTGAACAGGCGGAATGGGACGGGGTATTCGTCTCCTGCAACATACCGCATCTATCGGGGCTCGTGCCAGAAAGCCTGGCCCAGTACCTTCCCATGGAAATCGCTTCCAACCCAGATGCAGACCCACCCGAGGCTCTTGGAGTCGAGGCCGAATACGACTACATGGATGGCGATTTTGTGCCCTATGACTGATGTCGCGCCGGCGTCTGCCACCACCTTCACCACCACTACTGGTTGCCGGGCAGTCGGAAACCAGCAACCAGCGAATCCTACCGTCGTATGGGGAATTCGCCACGCGCTCTCCGCATTAGGCCAGTGTCCCCAGAAATCCACAGGCTGTGATGTGGACATGACTTTCTGGGGAATCACCTGTGGTCTGCCTCGATATCAGCAGTCAAACCTGGCGTGTCGCATGAGCAGGATGCCTCAGTGCAGGGCCGCCATCGCAGCCGATAAACCAGAGGCTCATTCGGCCATACTGGTCTCCTTGGAACGGCTACGTGTGGGACTTTGAGGACTGGCAGGCACGGACGATCAGCAACCACCAGCTTGGGGACATTTTTGGACGTTTTGTGTTCGCTGGGCGTTGGCACTGACGTGTACCGTCATCTAGCTCCCCCGCTCCAACCAGACGTGCCCCGTCTGCAAGCACGAAGAAGCTGTCTTCTTCCAATCTCAGCAGCGCAGCGCCGAGACCGGCATGGTATGACCTTTCCACCAACTTGAGCGAGTGGAAACAGCGAACGGGAGTGCTAACCAGGGGCTCAGAAATTGTTCTATGTCTGCTGCGAATGCGGTAATATTTTCCAGTAGGGCGCCTCGGCTGAAGCACCCGGTTATTTTGATACCTTTCGATAGAGCAAAGCATGGACAGGCGTTAGGGGTATGATGGACAGGGCTCTACGAGGTCTTATAGGGGATACTCGGGCTGGACTTGTACTTAGATTGGCACTTTAAAGCACCCGTCTCTGCATTTGTTTGCTTTTTCTTCTCCCTCGTTCTCGCGCCAACTCCTTGGGGAGGTGTGTGTATTGTGGTTCTGGCGCGCCATGGGCGTGCCGCGCAGTCCGTCCAACGCCGGCCAAATGGATATACGGGTAGTGTACACAAGGTGAATATAGCAGCAAGTAGGGCCCGTCGCGGCGCGGCTTAGGCGTGCAGAGGGGCCATACTCAGGATCTTGCTCCACTGCTTCCGGCGCAGCTCAGCCCCCACGACGCCGTTGACTCGGGTGCCGACGGGGTCGCCGGACTTGTTGATGAGCACACAGGCGTTGTCGTCGAACTTGACGACGCTGCCGTCCTTGCGCTGGATCTGCTTGCGGGTGCGCACGACAATGGCGTGGCGGATGTCGCCGCGCTTGACCTTGTTGGTGGCGGAAGCGGTGCTCATGCCGGCATCGGAAGCTCCGCGTTGTTTCTGGACAATGGCGACGATGCGATCACCTGCCACGGGTCAGGAAGAGGGGCATGGCAGCAAAGGGGCGGGCAGGCCGTGGGGTTACCGATGGAGGCGTGTCGCTTGCGGCCGACGACCAGGGCGCACTCGACCAGGGCAGCACCCGAGTTGTCGATGCAGTTCAGCATCGTCTGGGCCGGGCGTGAGCATGCGGGGACAGACGAGCGGAGGCGGCGTCGGCGGACAGGAGGAGAACACACACACCTTGAGTTGGATCATCTTGGCCTACTTGACCCTTTGTCAGGGCGTACGGGGCAGGGCTCGTCGATATGCGGGCGTCGGGGGCGGTCGTGGGAAGCTGTCGTCGAAAATTTGGCTGAAGCTCGAGTGATGGGCGGCAGAAAGGCCACTGATTGGCTGGGGGGGCCATCGGCCATTCTCGAGTACCTCTATGGTTGTAGCGGGTAGTAGTACGGAGTAGTAGTAGTAGTAGTAGCCTTACGCCTGCAGCCGCAGCCCCTGTCAGCCCGTCGACCCGTTATCCGGCCCCAGCGTTGTCCCAATACCTTCTTCCGGGCAATCAAGGGCGGTGCAAAATGGCATTCCAGAGCATCCGAGGTGGTCGACGACGGCAACGACGACGACGACGACGAGAGCAAAGCAAGAGGGCCGGAGGAGAGTTACCTCGGTAAGTATGTACATAACATACAGGTATCTATCGGAACAGCTTCCCTTCTGTCACAACTGTAGGGCCGGGGGCCGCCTTGCGATCGTAGCGCGTTGCTGGGCCAGAAACCTGCCACCCACTTAAAGTGGATGCATCCTATGGGGGGGGGCCGTCGCTGTCGCAATATCGAGTGTCGGCTGTTGTTTCCCTTGGGCTGGCTCGACTGCGGCCATGCGAAAACAGGAGACGGACGGCGCGCATCCATCGTCTTGTCACCTTCTTCCTCCCGACACAGACACTCCATGCAGGGCCTTGGGCTGCTTGAGTACCTCTTCCCGCTCTAACCAAACCCTCTCGGTTGCGAAAACGGGCTCCGGCGCCGAGTACGTAAGAGGCAAGCAAGTCATCCCACCACCCAATTGGATCGCATACCTACACCATCGCCCTTTCGTCCCGTCCCTCTCTCCTCCCTTGGCCCAGTTCGTGGTCTCTTCCCTCACTTCGCGATTCAGCCGTCGTCACTCCCTCGGGCACCGTCAAATTGCAGCACGGCGTCGCCCTGCCTCGAAGCGCCCCCATCGATAATCAGAAGGGCCCATCCCGTCCAGCTGAACCTTGCGTCGACGAGGCTGCCTGTGCCGCAGCCCTCCTGGCCAACGAAGGGACAGAACACCGTCCGTCGCATGCGATATATCGTCCTCGCCTCGCCCACGTACCGATTGCCCCCGCCCCTCCCTCGCAATCTCCTCAGCTTGGCCAGCCCGCACCCGAATTCTACTTCGCGGCCCGTAACCTTGTCTCCGCCGCACTGCAGTCTCGTGGCCCAGAGCCGGCAGATCCAACCATGCCGGGGGTGTCGGCCGCCAGCAAGAGGCAGCCGCTCACGCTGGCCCAGATCTCATCCTACGACGACATTCTGACGGATGCGCTGGTCGACCACGTAAGTGCTGCGGTCCGAAGAGGCCCCCGAGCGACTATCCCGGCGACGAGGCGCATGGTGTACTGAACCCCGTATAGGCACTCTACTGGACCACGATCCCCAAGAACCGCGACTCGTACCATCCCACAAGAGGTGTGAAGTCGGAGGAAATCGTCAAGATTCTCAAAGAGGATTTGATTTTCGGCTCCAACCCCGACCTGGCCGAGACCAAATTGCTTGCGACGGCCGGTTTGCGCAAGTTCCTGAACGGGCTCAAGTCGGAGAAAGAAAAGGACGACTTCCGCCGCCATCTGCGACGCTACATGCAGATCTACCTCCCCGACTGTCCTTTCGAAGTCAGCACGACCAACCGCTATACCATCTTTACCCACGAAGCCGCCGTCACCGCGCGCCGATACATCAAGAAGGGCCGGCCCATTGAGTATCTGAGCGGCATTCAGGTTCTGATTTCAACCAAGGAGGAAGAGGAGATCTCTAAGCGCAAGAAGGACTTCAGCATTGTGGTAAGCTCGCGCAGTAAATGCGCCAGTCTCTTCATGGGACCCGCGCGATTTGCGAACCACGACTGCGATGCCAACGCCCAGCTTAAAATCACCAGCCAGTCGATGATTGAGATTTATGCGACCAGAAACATCGAAGTAGGCGACGAGATTACAGTCACTTATGGCGATAACTACTTTGGCGAGAACAACAGCGAGTGTCTCTGCCACACGTGCGAGAAGAACTTGGCCAATGGTTGGGCGCAGCCTCGCGATGCTACTATTCCCGTGAAAAAGAGCATTGAGGAGGAGACGGTGGAGAGCGAGGGCTACACCTTGCGTCGCAGACGCAGGGGCGACAGCACTACCCGCTCGTCACGCACTCCCTCTGTCACCCCGGGCGTTCGACCCAAGGTTCGCAAATCCGCCTCCAAGGTCTCGCTACGGACCGACTCGGGATGCCCCCCCACAGCCGACTCCCCAGAACCCGAGACGTTGTTGCGCGAAAAGCGCAGGCGCGAGTACGAGTCCTTGACCACCCCTCCCGTCACCCCAGCCAAAAGGCTCAAGACGCTCGATTTCGATGCCAGCTCCACCCCTGCCCCCTTGACCAGGCAGGGTAGCGAAGTGGACTCGGTCAGCGATACCTCGGAACCCGTTTGGGCGTCCGTGTCGGACTCTGGGAGCACTGAGACGGGCGTGACGGATATGACGGGTCCGGATGTGAAAGCGACGCAGGTCGATGCCACCGCTCAGTCCCCAGCGAAGCCAGCCGCGCCGCTGCTCAAGGTGGAAGAGACCGAGACATCACTTGCAGTCATTCCGTCGCCGTCGCCGCCCGCGGTTGTGGAAGTAACCCTGGCAGGTGAAGCGATTGTGGCTCCTATGGATGTGGCGCCCGCCACAGGGATACCAGATATCGCGGCCATGTCCTCGCAGACGAGCGACGACAGTGCCCAGCCTGTTGAGGTAATCGTCATCCCGCCGCCACTGACGCCTGCTTCAAAGCCAGCAGATCAGCTTCCTCCTACGCCTCCCACCGCAGGAGCGACCACGGACGAAGCGCCGGCAAAGCGAGCGCGGGGACGTCCGAAGCGGAACAGCAACAAGCTCCAGAGGATCCCCCCGCGAGCGCGCGCTGCAATGCGTGGGGCTGATGACTCTGCTTCTGCGGCTCCCGTGCTGGCCAAAACGAAGCACAGAACTCCCGGGGACTACACGCTGACGCCACTTCTCCTCTCGATACCCGACTCGGCATGGATCAACTGCATGGTGTGCACGTCGGCATTCGTCCAGCAAGATGCTTACTTCACGAAGAGCGCCTGCCCTAGGTGCGAACGGCACTCGATGCTCTACGGTTACCAGTGGCCGAAGACGCAAAAGGAAGGCAAAAACGACAAAGAAGAGCGCATCATGGACCATAGAACCATCCACCGGTTCCTGCATTATGAAGAAGAGGCCAGGGTCCGCGGACGCAAGACCCCATCCTGCCTCCGGCAGGCGAGTGAAGCGAAAACACGCCGAGCTGCAGCACAGGCGCAGAGAAAGCATGTTTCGCCCGAGGACGCCGCGGTGGAAATCTAGGACGCTATCGACGAGGATGAGGACGGCTCGGGGGGTACCCTCTCCAGCCAGCCAGCGCTGAGGAAGACCCTGAAGTCGTCCGACTCGGAAGATAGTCGAATACGCGGCCGCACTGCGGGGGGTCGAGTCGACCTGCTGCAACATAGAGCGAAGCGTTTGTAAGCATGAGGGCATGGCGTTGGTGTTTGGACCGGCAAACCTTGTATTATTAGGATACCGTCCGTTGCGTGTGTACGGGGGCCTACAGCCCCTGGTATATATATTGCTATAACTATATTATATGCTTACTTTTTCAACGCCAAATTTTCCTTTACAGCGACGTTGGGGTGAGATTCTCTTCACCCGTTGACACAAATTGCTTGAAGCAACACTTGGCTCGCAAAACCAGGGCCCATCCACTGCCAAAATGGCCCTCAGCAACTGCATTCGGCACCGCACTTGAATATTCTACAATGGCCAAACCGTGAGACAGCGTCTTCGACGGCCGCTTGCGGAACTTGTCGCTGATTTCGGATTACTTACAGCAGACGGTTGTCTCAGCTTGGCTTTGTTCACGGACCAGGTTCTGCAATCCAAGGATGAGCTCAGAACCTCCCCTCGAGGTCCTTTCAGACGGCACGGTTTTTCAGGTACGCAAGCCCCCCACTGCCTCAAGGAGGGTAGCGACTGGTCTTGTCAGTCTATCTTGTCTTCCCTTGGGGGCGAACATCTCCCACCAGTCTTCAGGTTCATCGGGTCATGAGGAAGCATGCAACACATTCCTGGAAAGGCCCCTTCCCTCTCGTTGGAAACACCGGAGGCAGCAATCGCTTCCAGCACTTTTACCTTTCCATCTCGAGTACCTACCAAATCAACAACCCGGAGCTGCCCCGGAGCACGGCCATGACCTCCCCTCTGCCTCCGTTGCCGCCCTCGGACCGACTCTCCTACCTCCTGCACCACCCGCTCGCCTACGTCCTGTCGCACCCGCCGTTCGTGGTGTCGCTGCTGATGGTGGTCCTCGTCAGCGTCCTGATCCACCGCGTGAACGGGCAGAGCGCCCAGCTCCGGTCGCTCGGCCGCGAGGTCCGGAGCACGGCGAAGCAGGTCGACGAGCTGCACGACAGCGTCGAGACGCTGGGCGCCCGCACCGAGGACTTCCGGGAGGACTTCCGCGGCTTCCTGACCGTCGTCCGGGACGTCGCGCGCCAGGCCCGCGGTGAACACGACGTCATGGCCCTACGGTGACCCCGAGGGCCGGGGGGGGCGGAAGGGATGTGAAAGGGCATGGTGATAGGGGTGCAGAGGTGCGGGTTCCTTTGCGCGGCTCGTGTCCCGGTTCCAATATGCGGGAAGTCAAGGGGGTCTGACGATAAATTACCATATCAAACAAATAACCTCCAGTGGCCTTTGAAATGCTGCCGGGTGTCCCATTGCGCGGAGAGCTTGATTTTTCTCGACGATGCACCGTGGGCGTCCGGCCTTTTTGGGATCGTGTTCGTGTGCACATCGTCACTTTCATCAAATTTGGTAACAAAATACCGGTGCCGGGTGAAATAATGAGCAACAGATCACGACCATCAGGTAAGTTTTGGGTCTTGCCAGCGAACCACAAGTGGTTGACCGGAAGACCTGTTATTGGTCCTTAACAGGAGATGGGCCGGGAGATCTGCTATTACGCCTTAGTGTGACAGGCGAACGGTCCAGCTTGATCAGCCCAGACAGAACATTGTATTGGATGGCCTACGTGGCCTGGCTACGGGTTTACGATTGATAACGGTGACTAAGTACTTACATAGTAGATGATACCATTCCAGGGTGTGGCTAATAACCTCTACATGGTGGCATTGGAAGAGGTTGGCCAATGTGTCGTGGTAGCCATCATCATCCCTTTGCTGGGTGGATTGGTCGAGGACAAAGGGTTTTGGGGATTGCTTCTATAGTTGGATCATGGCTCGTCGAAAACAGCGTGTCGAAAGGATCTGTCGATGGCCCGGCATTCCAAGGATCTGTGTAGGTAAGAGGTAAATATGGTACGCAATCTGGTGATGCTGCTCTCGGGGGGCTTTGCATAGGTAGATAAGATGTATGTAGGTACTGCGTTCGGCCATTGTCTCAGACACGAAGAAACCCGGTAGTGACGATTGCGGGAATCCCAGGGTGCACAAAGAGAAAACCCGGGGCGGGCTCGAACATTGAAGAGGGGACAAACTCGAGGCCGTCTCCTTTTCCGTGCTGTCCCTGTCCGATAACACAACATCGTAGTTTCACTCACCGTCCCGGCCCCTCATCACCACTACTGGGACCAGCGCCGACCGACCTCGGGCATCAATCACCCCTTCCAGCAAAACCTTGGCCCCCCAACGAGACGAGATGAGTGTCGCCGAGAGACTCGCATCCGACGTGCACAGCCTGGAGCAGCAGGCGCACGGGACCGTCGCGGCGGCGGCGGCGTGGGCGGAGGAGGTTCATCTCACGGTAGGCGATCGATGCCCCCCTTTTCTATCTGCACATACATATGTGGTGGGAGAAAGTCGGCTAAGAGGGCGACACGACGCAGCTGCACGGGATCCGGCACAACACGAGCCAGCTCTTCTTCTGGACGGCGTTCCTGGGCGCCCTGGGCGCGACGACGGCGCTGCTCTACGCGCTGAACCGGCTGCGCGACCAGCTGGAGCAGCTCAACCGCCACCAGGTCACGTACCGGGACATGTGGGCGCGCGAGCGCGACCGGCTGCAGACGGCGGCGCGCCACGAGACGGGCGCCCGGGAGGGCCTGCTCGCCCGGATGACGGCCGACTGGGGCAAGGTCGAGGACGCCAAGGTCGGCCTCCTGCACGACATGGCCGCGCGCGCCGGCCAGTCCGAGGCCCTCCTCGAGGAGCTCGTCGCCGGCGGCGCCCGCCCGCCCCGGCCCGTCCACCGCGGCGGCGGCAGCGGCAGCATCGCCAGCAGCTACGCCGACCACGAGGCGCTGTGGGACCACTTCGCCCCCGAAGGCGAGGGCCTCCCCTCGTCGCCCCCGCGGCCCCACGCCGCCCGGGCCACGGCATCCGGATACCTCGGCGCCCCGGGCCGGGAGGGCAGGGACGGGGCCCGGGGGGGCAGGGACGGGGGCACAGGGCCCATGGGCGGGAGATCTCCCTCCCACAGCTTCGAAAGCGTGGACTCGGACGAGCGGGAGCTGATCGAAGAGCTGGCCATGTAATTTTGAAATTTGCTTATTCCCTCCTGGTACCTGCTTTGACTTGGCTAGCGAGTAAGCCGCTGGCAAATTGGCTGAGAATACGCCGAATTCTCCTGCATGTCGGTCGTCCGTCCTGCTGTTGTCCCCGAGACCAATCACGGCCACGGGGGCTTTCATGGGCCGCTGTGACAGGGGGCGTTAACCAGACGTGATATTGACCGCAGCAGCATGAATGACCTGCCCGAAATGGACCGAGAGAGCCCTGCCGCTATGTGACTACTCACTCACTCAAGTATGTTGGTTGTGTGCACCATCATCCCACAAGCTCACGAACCTCATCTTGGCCGCTCTTGGATGGCTGCCTGGTCGTATTAGCCTGAATGCGAGCGCGTGGGTCGCAGGGAAAGTAAAATTGCAACCGCAGTAACACAACTGCACGTGGCTATGGCGTACAGGGGTTCCCCTCAGTAGCTGAGAACCGGGGGTGGGGGAAAGTGTTTCTATAATTGGCAGCCCTTGTATCCCCCCCATGTTACTACCATGATACGTAGGTGCCATGGGGCTGGAACTGTATGTACTCGATGCAAAGACAAAAGAAAAGTCGTTGAGGCCACGAGGCGTGTAAGCCCCTGGAATCACCTGTCGCTTGGTTGGTAGGCCCTCTTGCAGTACTGTGACAAGCATCCCCGGAGGCTCACATGAGTATATAGGTTAGTGGTACTAGGCTTGCGCCGTCAGCAGCGCCAAGGGCTCCAGCGAACCAGTCCGCTCCCTCGGACCGGTGTTATAGTAGAGTCCCCGGTGTGAGGTAACCTTGAGACGGCTCGTCCTTGTCGACAACGCAACCTCTCTGTTCAGTCCGCATTGTCGAGGCCATTGTTGCACACGGCACTTACAGGATTCAACATTGAGCTCAAGACTCTGCTCAGTTTAATAACACATGAACCATTATTCCAACGGGTCCTAACTATCCCAAAGTGATTATGTGCCATATTACAGCTCCATCTCGGTGAAGGGCTGCGTGGAATCAAGTTTCCAGGTTTTTCAGCCCCGTGGTGCTTAAGCAACCAGGCTCAGCGGACGTTGAGAAACCACGACTAAGCCCAGCCACCGGGAGATCCGCCCCCGAAGCCCTGGTCAGAATGACCCCAAGAGCCCTGGTACTGAGCACCGGTCGGCGGGGGTGCGCGGATGTGGCCGTCGCCCCAGATCTCGCACAGCTGGGGCTGACCACCACCACCACCACCACCAGCAGCAGCAGCCGGGACCGGGGCCGGAGCCGGAGACGGCGATGCGCAAGGGCCCGTCTGTCCTTGGACCTGGCCATCGCCGATCTGGCATACCTCAGGGGAAGGGCTGGCCTCAGGTGCCGGCGGCGGAGCCGATGCGCAAGGGCCGGTTTGGCCCTGGACCTGCCCGTCCCCGATCTGGCAAACCTCGGGGGAAGCACCGGACGTCGGCGCCGGAGTCTGGGCCGGAGGAGCCGGGGCGCAGGGGCCGGCTTGGCCCTGGACCTGCCCGTCGCCTATCTGGCACAGAGGCACGTCGGTCGAAACGACCTGGGGCTGGCCGTCGCTCAGCACGGTGACGAGGGTGGTGGGAACCAAGGTGGTCCCCGGAGCGCCGCCGCCGCCGCCGCCGCCCGTGGGGGCGCCGGTGTCGCAGGGCACCGGCACGATGTGGACGGGCTCGCACTGCGGCGCCCAGTTCTGGCTGTAGAGGTTGTAGAAGGTGCCCGACAGGCAGCGGTAAAAGGTCGTGGACCCCGCCAGCGCCAGCGCGCCGGAGCACACGGAGAAGCCGCCGGTGGCGAGGGCGCCGGCCTGCGGGGGGTTGTCGAACTGGAACTGGTAGTTGGAGGCGATGTAGCCGGTGCGGCCCTGGCTGTCCGTCAGGGTACCGTCGCCCAGCGTCATAACGAGGATGCCGTTGCCGCCGCAGTCGGAGCGCTTCTGTGCTTGCCTGTCAGCCCCGACCGTAACACCCGGAAGCCGGGGGGAGGACAACTTACCGCGTACTGCCGAATCTCTCGCTTCTGGTTCGCCGCCGTCGAGACGGTGACCTCGAACGGGCCGCCGAAGCTTTCGAGGCAGCCGCCGGCGGCATCCTGAGGCACCGCCGAGACTAGGCCTCCCCAGGCGGCGAGGACGGTGTAAGCCAACTTCATGTCGAAGCCCTCGGGTCTGTACTTAGAATAGAGGGAAGGATGGGCGCAAAGGTCAAGAAGAAAAAATCGTGATGTACTCAACGAAAGGTTAAGCCGGGTCTTTGGCAAATAGTGGCAAGGACGGATGGCGGTCTTGGTGAACAAAGGTCGTTATAAGTCACAAGTGTCTGGGTACATAGACGAACCGGACATCTTTCGGAGAAGGGAAGGCCTTCTGGTTATGTATTCAGATTTCACGACATGAGACACCCAAAACGGCGACCCCGTCTGGAAGCAGACTTTCGACCGCTCTATCTCATCACGTTGCGATTGCGTTCCAGTGCAGTCATGAGAGAATGCTAAGCTAGTAAAGCGGCGGCCGGCGACGCCTAGAAGCCTCTGGCTGGTCGTAAACAGACGGCCGAGGCCATGCTCCGTGGACGGGTAAGATCTATTCTTAGGTGGAAACGCCGGGTGTGGGGGAATCGACTATCTGTTCTGCGTAAGGAGGGAAACGCTATTCATCTTATATCCTTTCTCATTCCCGCAACTGATGTCATGGATCTCGCGGCGCCGGATGCCGCGTTCCCGCTAAATCGCCCACGATCCGCCCGCGGGCCGGGAATCTTGGCCTCGTGGTTCCGATCTGCCCTCGGCCTCGGGGAACGACCCGCCTTGGTATTCGCGGTAGAGTTTGCTACCGTTGCTTCCCTCAGCCGTCCGGCTCGTGGCGGTGAGGGCCTGGGACCGCCTGGTGCGAGACTCCCGCTACTTCTCTTAGCTCGCGGCCCTGAGTCGTCGCACCGCCGTCCGGGGGCGACGCAGTGGGATGGCGACGCCCGCCCATTCTTCATTTTTGTGCCCGAATGACCGCAGTGGCCCGGAAGTACGGAGACGACGATGGGCTCGGAGATGCATCGATCGTATATGTGAGTGAGCCCACGAAGGTTGCGCGAAAGCGGGTCCATCTTGTCACCATGCCAGTAAGCCTGTGGATTTCACTTTGGTTTAACTGTTTCTAGCGACCAAGAAATGCCAAGCAAGCAGCTAACCAAGTAGCTATAGAATGCAGTTTACATACAAGAGCATGTAATCAAATCACAAGGCAAGCATTCCCTGCTCAAGTATACCATTCAAGTAAGAGGGCTGAAGTGGTATAAAAGTGGACGGAAGAGACGGCAAAAATGGTGAGCAACCAGTGCCAAGATGCTCCTCACTCACTTGCCTTACCTACGAGGTATTACTGGGAGAGATCCCACCTTGTCTATTCCTGTAGGATCATCAACCGGTCCACTTTCCCTCCTGTTCACCTGCCCCTTCAGGCTGTCCCCTCGCCGGTGCGCATCGGCAGGGGTCTTGGAGTGGGTAGGTCCAACGTCTTTGTTGGCACACCCTCACCCGGGGTATTCGCATGTACCCTCTTGCCCAGACGCCATGTTACACTGTCAACGGTGGCCAAGACCAGCATTGATGCTTGTGTCGACCCCCCGGGCGGTTTGTCCTCTCGCCATGCCGAACGCGACCGCGTTCTGGCACACCCTCCCATGCGAGTCGACGAAGAAAAGAAATAGCGAACGCCTCCAGGGGGGGCCACACGGTGCTTTCTTTGCGTGCTCAGCCAGCCCCAAGAGCAGAGCGGCAACCGCTTCGAGCCGGACTGTGTGAGCATGCCAGCTGAGAATCTGCACTACGCGAGCCTATCGTGCTCTAGCGCTGCCGGTTTCAGTCACCGTCGCCGACGGGACAGGGGTGCTGCAGGTTCGGCTGCATCCCGAGGCCGCTTACGCTGATTCTCTAATTTCGCTTTGCCTGTCCGTGGTATAGCCCCCGGTTCAGCTCCGAATCCCATCGACTCGACGTCGACTTGCCAACCCGGGTCTCTCTCATGGTTATAATCAGCCCGGGAGCCCCAGCTCACACGCGAGCCAGAGCTGTACGGGCAAGGATCGCCGTAGGTCTTTGACTTACACCTCTCCTCAGCACCTAGTCGTTCATTATAGCCGTCGGGACCTTCGTCCCCAGTCACTCTTTCACGATGCGTCCTCAGTCCTTCGTTTCCTTATCCTTTCTCGCCGCAGCCGTCTCGGCCAAGTGCGTCATCCCCAGACCTCCCGTGTCTTCGTCCGCGGCCACCCCGCCTTACCCCGTGTCGTCCATCGGATCGAATACTACCTCCCCCACCGGACACGTATCGGCCACCGGGAGCGCCTCGACAAGAAGCTCGCCCAGTGAGAGTGCTTCTACCGGGACTTCCTCTGGAGGGGATGCCTCTACGGCAAGCACCCCTGCGACGGGAGGCTCATCGGCCACCAGCTCCTCGGCTTCACACAGTGCTTCTGCGAGTGGCCACCTTTCGTCCAGCGGAACAGCTTCTGTCTCCAGTGCCTCCCACAGTCTGCCCTCCTCCGCCAGCACCTCTGCCAGCACGTCTTCCGACAGTGCGTCACGGAGCTTGACTGCGTCCCACTCGGGCTCCAGCGCTTCCCAAAGCCTGCCTTCGTCTGTCACCATCTCTGCCAGCGCCTCCGCCAGTACGGCGTCCGGCAGTGCGTCATGGAGTTTGACCATGTCCAACTCGGGCTCGGCCAGCCTGACGAGCACCCACTCTGGGTCTTCCACCAGTGCCACCAAGAGTGGGACGGCCAGCGCCTCGCTGTCCTCAAGCGTTGGCTCTAGTTCCATCAGCTCGTCCATGAGCGCTTCTTCGGACTCCTTCACCAGCTCGTCCGCGAGCTCGACGGGGAGTCACTCCCGGACCGCCAGCACTACCCGCTCGGCCTCCATCACTTCGTCAACTGTCTCGAGCACCCAAAGCTCGAGCACGTCCAGTTCGGCATCCGCGACTGCGTCTGCCTGTGCCTATTACCTGGAGGACATGAAGTCCCAGGGCATCGCAAGCTTCAATTCGAACCCTGCCGGGTATGAAGTGTTTCGCAACGTCAAGGACTACGGCGCCAAGGGCGACGGTGTCACCGACGACACGGATGCCATCAACGATGCCATCAGTGCCGGTGGACGCTGTGCCCCCGGAACCTGTGCCTCCTCGTCCACTTCGCCCGCTTTGATTTATTTCCCCAATGGCACTTACGTCATCTCCAAGCCCATCATCGACTACTACTACACGCAGATTGTCGGAAACCCCAACTGCATGCCAGTAATCAAGGGAAGCCCGAAGTTCCGGGAGCGCTGGTTGGTGGACGGCAACCAGGTATGATGGCCACCGCAATCCTTCGAAAGACAGAGAGTGCTGACACGTTCGACAGTATGGCGCCGGTGGACGTCTTGGATGGGGCGCGACCAATGTTTTCTGGCGCCAGATTCGCAACTTCGTCATTGACATGACGGAAATTTCATCCTCGCTGGAAGTCGCCGGCATCCACTGGGCCACTGCCCAAGCCACTTCCCTGCAAAACATTGTCTTCAAGATGTCCGACGCCGCGGACACCAAGCATGAAGGTATCTTCATTGAGGAGGGCTCTGGTGGGTTCGTGAATGATCTGGTCTTTTACGGCGGTAACCACGGCCTGACCGTTGGCAACCAGTAAGCCCCTTTCCTTCTATTCGCAATGGATGAAAGAAAACTGACAACGGGGGCAGACAATTCACCATGCGCAACCTGACCATTAGCAACGCTAAAACCGCCATTTCTCAAGTATGTGGCCCTCCTTAGGTGTCGTGGATGAGAAACTGACGGTGCAACATAGCTCTGGGATTGGGGCTGGACGTATGAAGGTGTCAAGATCAACAACTGCAGCGTCGGACTTGACGCGTCGGCATTGGCCGACGCTGGCGCGCCCAACGTGCAGTCGGTAGTGTTTTTCGACAGTGAAATTTCCAACACGGCTGTGGGCATCCTCACGTCCCGGGATGCTTCCACCGTCACGGCTGGCGGTGGCTTGGTATTGGAAAATGTGGCATTGAACAACGTGCCCGTCGCGGTCCAAGGGCCGGGCCGTACCACTGTGCTCGCAGGGTCTTCGGGAGTGGCGAAGATCGAGGCTTGGGGTCAGGGACGTGAATACGGCCCGAGAACGGGCAACTTTGCCGGCCAGATCACACCCAACCAACGGCCCGCCAGCCTCACGAGCGGCACTGATTACTACGCGCGGTCCAAGCCCCAGTACGAGACTGTACCGGCTTCGCAGTTCCTCAGCGCTCGCAGCGAAGGGGCCACGGGTGATGGAAAGTCGGACGACACCGACGCCTTGCAGAAGGCCATCATCAAGGCAGCCGTTTCCGGCAAGGTTCTCTTTGTGGATGCAGGATACTACAAGGTGACGAAGACCTTGTATATCCCGCCCGGGTCCAGAGTAAGTCACCGAAGAAGTGTGCTGAAGATATGAGCTAACCGAGGTCAAGATTGTCGGCGAAGCCTTCCCTGTGATCATGTCGGCGGGCAAGTTCTTCAACGATATGAAGAACCCCAAGCCGGTTGTGCAGGTCGGCGGCGCGGAGGGCCAAAGCGGCTGGGTTGAATGGTCTGATATGATTGTCAGTACCCAGGGTGAGCAAGCGGGTGCTATCCTCATCCAATGGAACATGGCGTCGGCGGGTGGCAAGCCGTCGGGTATGTGGGATGTCCATGTCCGCGTCGGTGGATTCACCGGCTCGCAACTCAGTGTCGCCGAGTGTCCCAAGACGCCGAGCACTCCGGCGGACGCTTCCAACATTCCCACGCAGTGCATTGCCGCCTTCATGAGCATGCACATCACGAAGCCAGCTTCGGGGCTGTACATGGAGAACTGCTGGATCTGGGTGGCGGACCACGACGTCGATGATGCGCAGCTCACGCAAATCACCGTCTATGCCGGCCGAGGGCTGCTCGTCGAGAGCACGGCGGGTGGCATCTGGCTGGTTGGTACGGGGGTGGAGCACCACGTCCTGTACGAGTACCAGTTTGTAGAGACCAAGGACATCTTCATGGGCCAGATCCAGACGGAGACGGCGTACTACCAGCCCAACCCCGACGCACGGTTGCCCTTCCCGGCCAACCCCACGTATCACGACCCCGGCTTCGCGGCGGGCGAGGATGGCTGGGGGCTGCGGGTGGTCGACAGCCAGGACATTTTGGTGTACGGCGCCGGGTATGTTTCCCGGACCCCTTGCCCCTGTCGCTTGCAGTGGGCGCTAACTGACGGTGCGCACAGGCTCTATTCGTTCTTCGACAACTGGAACAACTCGTGCGCGGACCCATCGAACCCCAAGAAGTGCCAGTCTCGCATCTTCAGCAGCGAGCGCAGCCAAGTGTCGGTGTACGGCTTGAACACGGTGGGCACGACGAACATGGTGACGGAGAACGGGAGGGAGGTGACGGACTGGAGCGTGAACCAGGCCGGCTTTGTCTCGAGCGTCGCACTATACCGAAGCACGGTCTAGATGCATTCTCGGCGCGCCGTGTATCCGTCGTCGTCGTCGTTGTCGTGGTGGAAGTAGTAGTAGTAGTAGTAGTAGGTAGCGATGACGGACGGTGATGTAGTATGTCAGTGGGGTCGCATCGGGCTCGGATGGGGGCTGCCGAGCGCCAGCGTAGGATAGATGGGCAGGGCGCCAGCCCCTCGCCGTCAGATGGTCAAGTCTAATCCAGGTTCCGGGTGTTTGTTCGCGCGCTCGTTCGTGTTGGGCCGTCGTTTCTCGCGCCTCTTTCCTGTTGTGAAGAAAGGTCGCGATCACGCTAGTCGACGATCATACAGACGGGGGGAGCGATGGCGGAACAGAGGGCAGTGCAGGTACCACCTTCCCGTACATGGATCTGTTATCCATGTCGTGTGTAGCAGCTCCACCGAACAAATCAATGCGGCTCTCTCCATATCCCTGGGCGGCAGGTGGTGATTGGCCGTGTCGCGGCTGTCAAAGACGGCATGAGAAACACGACCCCGGCAGCGAGGGCGGCGATGCAGAGGATCCCGACGAGCCCCCGGACATGGATGGATGTTTTGGTTTTTGGGCAACTTGTGCCTGCTGCCGCACCAAACACTGTTAGTGTACTCACCCGCTGTTGAAGGTCTCATGGTTGGCTGCACCATCTCCATCCCTGGACGGATCCATCTCTTGGGGAGAAATGGGTCCCGATGGATCGCCGCGGAACGAGGGGAAAAAAGCACCGAGCACAAGCAGCAGCTAGTCCCGAACCCTAGGAATGCCTATGCCCGACCGGGCGGCCCGCGCGCATTGCCGGATGATCGTCGTCAAGAAGCAGACGCTCGCGGGCGGGGAGGGGGGAAAGATGGTGCAGCAACCAGGAGAAAAGAAAAAAAGGAGCGTGAGCGCGACGACGGTGAGGCGGTTGCCGCTGGTGCCTGCTTCAGCTCGAGGGCAGTGCGACGGGGTGGAGGCGGAAAAGTCATAGCGAACGTCGCTCCCGCTGTTGCCGACCGCTCAGCTGGCCGTCTGTTCCATCTTCGTCCGATGAGGCTCGTCTCGAGCGGGCAAAAAACCACAGCTCGTTGGGCAGGTTGCGGTTTCAGCCGCTGTGCGGGTGGGGGAAGGGGGCTTTGCTGCGCCTGCGCCTGGCTCTCCTCTGCCCAGGCCCAGCCATCCCATTTTCCTCTCTGCTATGGGATCCCGTCATGGGTGAGGGCGGATGGGATGGATGTCTAGGGTTGCTTAGCTAAGGCCCCGGAACAGCCGCCTCCCACTGCAGAGAAGCCCCGTTCCCATCACCACCATCGCCGGACGCCGCTCCGCTCCGGAAGGCTATGGTCGCCCGTGCGTGTGGCACACACACAGCCCTGTCAGAGCCGCACCAGGGTCTATCGCTCCTCCTAGAGCCGCTCAAGCCCTCCTCCCCACGAGCTATGAAACAGGGCTGGCCATCACCAAGCAATACACCCCCCCGGTCGCCAAGACGGTTCCCCCTTCCGTTTCATTGGGGCTGATCGACGTTTCCTGAGATGCGATTCGTTCGTGAAGGCCGGCCTTGGCCGTTTAGAAGCTCGTCTCGCATTCCACCCAGAAGAAACCCCCGAGATCCCTGCCTCCCCCCTGGGAACACCGTCGATGGCCGCCCATCCGAGCAGCGAGTCTCATGTCGCGCCCTCAACTCCAGATGGCCCATCGTCCTGTCTGGCCGTGACGTCGAATCGTCCATGATTCCCCGGACGACGCCTGTATAAAGATCGGCCAACCATCCGGACGAAAGGTCTATTTTTTTTTCATCATCATCATCATCTTCACCATCATCACCACCAGCCCACTTCAACAGTCTCTGGAGACTCGGCCGCTTTTTCTCTTCTCTATTCTATATTTTAACCTTCGCCTCTTATACCATCTCTTTCAAGTCTCGCCCCGGCGGCTTTTCACAGTTTTTAACTCTCCACCACCCGTCTCCCCAAAACACCCCGTTTCACACACATAATCAAGATGCGTTACTCTGTTGTCTTCGCTGCCGCTGGCCTCGTTGCCTCCGTCTCCGGCCACGGTCTTGTCACCAAGATTGTCGGTGCCAACGGAGTTGAGATGCCTGGTCTGACTGGTAAGCCACATCCCCATGCCAGCCCAGTTTCCCGCTTCTTAGGTTACTAACACTTCCTCAGTTGCCGATGGCACTCCCCGTGACTGCTCCAGCAACGGCTGTGGCTCGCAGGCTGACACGGCCATCATCCGGGACCGCGACATCCAGTCCGGCAAGGCCGGTCCCCTGGGCCGCACCCAGGGCAACGGCCCCGTCGACGCCGCCACCATGATCGCCGCCTTCATGGGCGGTGGCAGCGCCCCCACCAACAACGGCACCGGTGTCGGTGTGGAGGACGACATCCCCGCCAATGTGGGCAAGTCGTCCAAGAACAACAACCGGGCCATCAAGACCAACAGCGCCAAGTTCCGCCGCCAGGGTCTCCTCGGCGGCCTCCTCGGCGGCCTGACCGGCGGCGGCAACGGCGGTGCCACCAAGGCCAAGGGCACCCAGACCAAGACGGCCGAGGAGACCAACGTCGCCGCGCTTGCCGGCACCGGTGCCACTCAGGGTCTCCCCACCTGCTCCGAGGACGGAGAGGTGACCCTGCAGTTCCGCCAGATCAACCAGGACGGCGCCGGCCCCCTGGAGGCCATGGTTGACGGCACCTCGGGCGGCACCGAGATGTCGGCCTTCAAGAAGGCCGACGTCACCCAGGACGTACCCGGCTTCGTCGCCGGTCTCTCCACCGCCACCATGACCGACTTCGACGTCAAGGTGCAGATGCCCCAGGGCATGACGTGCGACGCCTCCGTCGGCGGCGCCGACAACGTCTGCGTCGTCCGCGTCCGCAACAACACCCCCGCCGGCCCCTTCGGCGGCTCGGCCGCCTTCACCCAGAGCAACGCCTCCCGCAAGCGGGCCATCGCCTACCGCCTCAAGAAGCGCGCCGAGGAGGCCCGCCTCGCTGCCGAGTAAGCGCTCTCGGCTCATCCTTGTGCGACACATTGGGCATGCAAACGGGGCAAACGGGGAAATGGGAAACCGGCATAAATGGGCGGGGGGCAATCGGGAATAGACAGGACGGTTGGCGCTCAGGGGTCGGTGTTACGCGCCGACGGAAAACCTACGCAGCAGGGCTTGACTGGGTTCAGCCGGTGCTTTGATGTAGATGATGATGATGATTGGGGGGTGGCCTCTGCGGGACCCTGGCTGGGCTGCTTCAGGGGCAAGGGGCCACCTCCCTGTCCTATCTTTTGATATGAGGATATACCCAGCAATGAAACTACCTCGTTAGACAACTTGACCTGTTCCGTCTCCATGTGAATTCGCGAGAATAGTACCAGTCCGACGCGACTTTGCCACTTCGAACGATAATACTGTTCCCGCCAATCCCATTATTGGAGACCATGGTTCAGTATTGCTAGGACCCTCTTGTTATAGTCCTTGCAGATAATAGCTACGAGGCTTTCCAAAAAGTAATTTTAATCTTCACTGATCTCCTCTAGCAGAACTACCTCACGCGTGTCGTCTGTTGGGGGTTTCTATCTATATGGCCGGCGTTGGTGACTAGTCTACGAGTACGGCGGATCTACATGGAATAGCCAAGGGTCGCGCGGCGATTTCATATAGCTGGTTGCCTAGCTGTATGCCGCCCGGGTTTGGCCGTAGTATGTTCCGGAGTCAGTGAATCCCTAATTCGAGTATTCTGGTGCAAGTTTTGCGAGTACCCGGGAAAGGAGGCATTAAACGCGACCAAATAACTACCTCTTACCCACTTCCCATTGCCAATCCCGTACATTCCGGGATCTTTTGCCTCTTAGTGGGCAGTCGTTTTTTTGAACAGGAAGAACCCAGTGACAAGAAACCGCGACTCTCGCCTAACAATGAGGGACCGCCCTTTGAGTGTAGCTGACGGCTACACTAAATGCCCTGAATAGGTACCTACTTAGGTAATCGGCGTGGTGGCAAGGGGACAACTTATACCGTTCCGTACTGTATGGCGAGGCAATAAGGGGTCAGGGGCCAGCAAGAAGAGCACCCCGTGGCCAGGCGGCAGACACCAACGCAGTTCAGTAGCAATTTATACCCGGCGTCGTCCTTGGGGGTCTGTTCGATTGATATGTACCTAGCCACGAGGGTCCCATAAATCACGTCTACTGAATATCAAGAAATCTATCTGTAAATGTTCCGCTTGTCTCACACTTCATGGACTGTTTGCTATAAGGTGGAGTGATGTTGAATTGTCAACTGCAGGGTGACTTGTGGCGTGACGATGTCTGGACAACACATGCTGCCTGTGTCTGTGCCGGATCGTTGATTGCTAGTACATGATGACTTTGCCGACAGAGACGTGCAATGGAACCCCAACACCACTTCAGGAGCTACAGTGCACATGTATTAAAGCAATCATAGGCATATATATCAAACATGGACCAGTCATTTGGAGGACCAACGCGTGGCCTCTTTGGTAGAAGGCATACCTGTGTCGCGAGAATGTTTGCGTCTGGGACGCGCTATGGATCCCACGTCATACCTATTCCCACAGACCCATCACTTGAGGATTCATATTGGACGCCCACAGCCGCTAAACACTTGTCACCATGAGGATGTTGCTCGCGCATTGAAGAGCATGTGCGAGAGCAAAACTTGTTTCTGGATGATGAGGGAGGCGTGGCTTCAGAGAAATCGGAATTGGTACAGGCGCTTCTCCGTCGAGGGGATATGAGGGACGGTAGTCATATGCTAGGAGATCGAATCGCACCGGCATTACAGAGTTAGTTCAAGAGCTAGCAACGGCTAATCGTGCACTTTCTGGCACTCATTGATCCGCCCGTAGGTAGATTCAGCCATGCTTCGTGGCGATGACCCGGCCAGATAGCTGCCCTGCAAGCGGGATCGGGGTGGGATCCCATTGCCAAACAGCAGTTTGCTCCTACTGCCATGTGCTACCTCTGGCTATTAGGAATAATTCAAATGGCCCGGCTACGGGTCTGTCTACGAATATAGATGCATCTGGAGAGGGTCGGGCAGGGCCGCGACTCGGCTACCGTTGCCCATGCTCCGGGCTATGTACATACGGGCAGTTCCAAAGGATTGATGTCGGTACTTTACAACCAGGGCTCTATCTACAGTATGGAATCCTGGACCCCCAGGGATTCCCCTCTTTGCGGGGCTTGGCACGGTGCACAACAGCTCTGGAGCCCAGGCGCACAGGTTAACCTGAAACACAGCGAAGCTTCCACCACGAGTGCCGTTTGGCTGCACTAAGCGTGACCGCCGCCACCACGGCTGTACACCCCTGCTCATTGGCTGGGCACATGCAGATGCCCTCCAGCTCTCTCTTTTTCTGTCCCCTCTCCCCCCCTCTTCTTTCGTTTGCGGCAGTAGAAAAAAAGAGGCAAGTATCAGGTGGGATCCCATGTATGTGCTTTCAGAGATGCGTAGTGGTGGTGGTGGTGGTGGTGGCCCTCCTTGCACCAGCCTGAGGACTTTGAAGTCTGAGTGGAGGGCCCTTGAAGAGATGTCCCAACTCCCATGGGATCCCATCCATTGCAATTGGAAGGTTCGCCTGGGGGCACGATAGCACGGCATAGGGCTCCTTATGACGACGCCCAGCTGGGATCAATTCTTCCCGAGCCGCACAGATAGTCCTGATCTGGCGTTGCCGGCCCTCCTATTGGGGCTCTTATCCGACCGGAGGTAAGAGATATCTATCCCTGACTGCATCTCCTACCCCCTTCGGGCTGCCTCTCCTTGGGTACCGGAGTTATAGGTAAGGTACCTATGTAGGGGAGGAATTTGTTCATGGCTGCCTTTATCGTGGGCTTGGGAAATATCTTGGCCAATGTCCGTATCCATCTAGTCTCTTCCCCCCTCCCTCTTGACTCTCTTTGTTCGTCCCGTAGCATCGCGTTCCCTCGCGCTTTCAGCCGTCCATTCAGCCGTCTGTGGCGGGCACATGCGTCACTGAAGGAGGTCAGCGCCGAACCCCGCAATCCCACATCCCAAACGTCCCAGCTTCAAACAAGCTACCCCACCAACGTGAGTACCGAGTACCTCCTTGCTCCCGAACGACCTCACCCATCCATCATCTCGTCCTCCCTTCTCACACCAACTCAACCCATCCCAACAACCTCTTCGCCGTCCGCCCCTCGACCAGTCACAGCCCAACATGGTCGACCGACCCAACAAGCCCCAGGCCCTGGCCACGACGCCGGGCTTGCCCCCGCAGGCCCAGGTCAACAGCTCTCACGATAACGGCCGGGTCAGCGCCGTCTTACCTTCGGGCGAGAGCATTGAGGTCCTCCTGCACGGCGCCACCGTCATCAGCTGGAAGGACCGCGCCGGCAACGAGCGTCTCTGGGTGAGCGAGGCCGCCAAGCTGGACGGAACCAAGGCCGTCCGAGGTGGCATTCCCTTGGTGTTCCCCGTGAGTCAAAGCCCGTCCCCCCTCCCCCCTTTGTCCGTTGCTGTCGCTACGTTTCGGGCGACGCGGGCGCTGACCAGCTGGCCTCTTTTCGCCCTAGGTCTTCGGTACCGCTCCCGACCACGAGGCCACCTCGAAGCTCCCGCAGCATGGCTTCGCCCGCACCTCCAAGTGGGAGTTCATGGGCAGCTCCACGTCCGAATCGGCCGGCCAGTCAGACGCATCCGTCAAACTCGACTTCGGCCTTAGCACGGTCAACCTCGAAGACGAGGCCAAGAAGATGTGGCCCTACCAGTTCTCCCTCATCTACAGCGTCACCCTGACCCCGGACAATTTGAGCACCAGTATCGTCATCACCAACCAGGGCGAGGAGGCTTTCGAATTCCAGACCCTCTTGCACACTTACTTCCGCATCAGCGACATTACCAAGGTGTCGGTCACGGGCCTGGACGAGTCCGAATACATTGACAAGGTAGACGCCGCCCAGACGAAGAAGCAGTCGGGAACCGTCACCATTGCCGGCGAGGTGGACCGCGTCTACACCCCCGCCAAGGGCCCCAGCGAGCCCGTCGTCATTACCGAGGGCGGCGAGTCCAAGTTCAGCATTGTGCGCGATAACCTCGGCGACGTGGTTGTCTGGAATCCGTGGATCGAGAAGGCGGAGAGCATAGGCGACTTCGCCCCCAAGGATGGCTACAAGAACATGATTTGCGTCGAGGCTGGCGCGGTGAAGGGCTGGCAGAAGCTCGAGGCCGGTGACGCATTCGAGGGTGCTCAGGTTATCTCGGTCTGACTTGGGAGACCCAGGGTGAGGTTGTAAGTATGAAAGACGGGGCGTACGAGAGCGTGTTTAAAGCCAGCGCGAGACACGATGGGGAGGGGTGTAATGAGATAGCATTCCTCGGAAGTGACATCGACGGGGCATCTCTTGAGCATTTATCTTTGTATGTCAGCAAGCAAGACGAAAGGCCTTTCCAGCCGCTCGACAAATCCATTAAACCGAGACCATGATGATGCCAATGGACGTGCATAACGTGCAGTTGGTGGAAGCAAGCCGGCCCATGCCTCGGTGCGCTATTATTAAGAGATGGTGCTTCGTGACTATAGGAGGGAGGTAGGTACTCAGATGCCGTTGTCAGCGACGAAAGCCCGCATGGCCGCCACGGCGTTGCCATCATTGGACTTGAGCAATTCGGTGGCCTTGGCTTTAGTAAGATCCAACTCGTTGACCTGCGCCCGGCTCGGGTTATCAGTATGCACCGAGGGGACGGCGGGGGAGGGGGGAGGGGGACAGAGGACAGAGACGTACGAGCAGGGCAACATCGGCAGCCTCGACCTTGACCTTTTTCACATCCTTCTTCTCGGCGTTGCTGGCGCCGCCGAGGCTCTTCATGGCCTTGCTGGCGGCGTCCTTGTCCACGGCGCTGGCGGCGGCGTCGTCGTCGCGGGCGTCCAGCCTCGACATGGCGGCCTGGGCCTTGCGGTCCTCGGCCGACTTGGCGGCCTGGACCTCGTCCTCGACATCCCCGGTGGTGGCACCTTCCACGATAGCAGGGGGCTGGGGCTCGGCCATGATGGGCGGTACTGGCAGGCGGCTGGAAGACTGGAAGCGCGGGCGCGGTGCGTGAGGGGCGGGAAAGACGGGTGGTTGACAAGCGATCTGCGTCTCTATAACTGGAAGTAAGCAACTTCTTGTTCTGGGGCAGGTTATATGGGATGGGATGGACGTCAGAGAGGTAGGTAGGTAGGTAAGCTGGTATGTACTTGGACACACTTACGTGCCTGGGTTCAATAGTAAGTACTAACTTAAAGTACTAAAGAAGCTTCCAAAAGGACAATTAATGTACACCTGCCGACTTGTCAGGCTTGGGATCGGATGAATGGGATGGGCACGAGAGTGGATGAAGGACGGACGTAATGACGGTGGTTCGTGGAGGGACTCTATTCCCGACTCGAACAATGGACGAGAGAGCTCTTTGGTGCATAGGCCAGTTCTGGATTCATTCAATGGCAGCCACGACGAACCACCGCCTCCTTCCCGCTCTGCAACCCCGCCACTCGACTGTCTCTCTCTCTCTCTCTCTCTCTCTCTCTCTCTCTCTCTCTCTCTCTCTCTCTCTCTCTCTCTCTCTCTGGCCCAAGTGGGACTCGGAAGTAACCAATCGCCCGGCCGTCATGGAACTTTCGGAATTTCGAGCGAGATGCCGCCCTACTTTATGTATTACATTAGATATAGTACTTGTGTAAGTAAGAATAGCGTGCGCCCTGCATGCCATCCTATCCCAGGCCCAAACGGAGAGCGGCTTGTCCATCGCAGGGTTCCTATCCCATGCCGTTTCGGGCATACAACGGATCGGCGGGCCTGTGTCCTCGCCGACTCCCACTCCGTCCCCAGTTTTGGGTAGAGTGACGCGCGCGGGACGGATTGCAGCCCACTAATGCCGCCCGCCAGCAAAGTAGGCAATAAGTACAGGCCGGGCCACCAAGGGAAGAGGTAGGTAACATTGGAACAGGAACAATTTTCCTGACTCATCGGCGTGCCCTGCCATCGGAGGAACAAGTCGCGGCCGCGGCCCAGTGTGGCTCACCCATAAAGGTCGTGGAAGCAGGTGGTTTCGGCTCGCGTCGTTCCTCTCACGAGGCGCATCCTTTGAACACGCGCAAATTGTGGCCTTGGCACGTCTATTCAGTTGACCTGCCCTCTTCCCGCATCACTGACCGCACTTCCGTACCCCCCCCATCCCGTGCCCTCCCATAGATCCCATACCTCGACCCCCGAGACACGTACGTCGCCTTCACCCATCATGTCCCTGCCCGCCGCCAAAGGTGTGAACATGGACGGCGTCCCTCCGCCCGAGTGGTCGCCCAGCTCCTGGCGGGCCAAGCCCATAAAGCAGTGCCCCGAGTACCCGGACGTCGATGCGCTGCGGAAGGCCACGGCCGAGCTGGAGCGCCTGCCGCCCATTGTCCACGCCCACGAGATCAACAAGCTCAAGGAGAACCTCAAAGACGTTGCTGAGGGCAAGGCCTTTCTGCTGCAAGGCGGCGACTGTGCCGAGCTTTTCGATTACTGCCGCCAGGATGCCATCGAGTCCAAGATCAAGCTGCTGTTGCAGATGAGCTTGGTCCTCATTTGGGGCGCCAACAAGCGAGTCGTGCGCATCGGCCGCATGGCCGGCCAGTACGCGAAACCACGCTCCAGCCCCAACGAAATGGTCGACGGCAAGCAGGTGCCCTCTTTCCGCGGCGACATCCTGAACGGCTTCCACCTGGACGAGCGCGAGCTGGACCCCCAGCGGTTGGTCAAGTAAGCGGCGCGCCACCTCCACCACGGCCCCCCCGGCGTAGTGGGACAGATGAGGGCTGACATGGCATCGCAGGGCTTACAACCACTCGGCAGCCACCCTGAACTACGTGAGGGCCTCTCTCGCCTCGGGCCTGGCCGACCTGCACCGGCCGCTCAACTGGGGCCTCGGCCATGTCAAGGACCCCGCGCTCAAGGCCAAGTACCAGCAGGCAGTCGACTTCCTCACGGACCTGATCCGCTTCACCCACACCATCGGGGCCGACCGCAGCTCCAAGCTGGAGACGATCGATCTCTTCACCAGCCACGAGGGCCTGCTCTTGGAATACGAGCAGAGCCTGACCCGGCTGATGGAAAACCCCTTCTACGGCACCGCCGGCGAGGGCAAACGCATGGAGTACTACGACACGTCGGCGCACTTCATCTGGATCGGCGACCGGACCCGGCAGATCGACCACGCCCATGTCGAGTTCTTCCGCGGCATCGCGAACCCCATTGGCATCAAGGTTGGCCCCACGACGCCCGTGTCGGATCTGCTGGAGCTGCTTCGCACCCTCAACCCCAGCCGCGAGGTGGGCAAGATCACCCTCATCACCCGCTACGGCGCCGCCAAGGTGCGCGAGCTCCTCCCCGGGCACATCCGCGCCGTCGAGGGCAGCGAGTACAAAGGCTGCGTCATCTGGCAGTGCGACCCGATGCACGGCAACACGCGCTCGACGGGCTCCGGCATCAAGACGCGGCGCTTCGACGACATCTTCTCCGAGCTGCAGGAGACGCTGAAGGTGCATCAGGAGGAGGGCAGCTACTTGGGCGGCGTCCACCTCGAGCTGACGGGCGACGCCGTCACCGAGTGCACGGGCGGAAGCGAGGGGCTGGACGACGACGATCTGTCGACCAACTACACCAGCTTCTGCGACCCGCGCCTGAACGAGAAGCAGGCTCTCGAGCTGACTTTCCTGATTGCCGATCACTACCGGCAGATCCGGAAGGACGCGGCCCCGGCTGCTTCGCAGTGAGCACCGTTCCGGGGCCACGGCAGGGCAAGGGAAGGGGGGCGGCAAACGAAAAAATAAGGCGTTCCGGGGACATGAGATTTGCAGACATGAATGACATATGGCGTACGGAGAGCATGCGAGTTAAGCGCTTAGGGAAAATGACAGATGCATGTTGGCCATATCTTGGTCCCGACTAAGCGCATTGATCCCAGCGCGCGCTGGTACTTCCAGGATATATGAGGAGTACTCGCGCCTTATCATCTACCGGGATCGCCATGCTTGTGCAGGTTGGTGGCAGAATGGCCGAACTGCCCTCGCCCGCCGGGTTGTCTGTCGCCAGGACCAGGAAGGGTTGGAGTGCATGAGACCCATGCGCCGTGGGAGGCAACCTTATAAACGGCCATAATGGACCGGCGACTGCAAGTGCCCATGGATGACGGGCTCGGCAGCTCTCCCATCAGGGAAGGAATACGCATGGCCATGAACCGCGAGCAACGGGCATACCACTGACTCCTCGCATGATGCCTCCGTGGGTTTCCGAGGCCATGTTCACCCAGTGCTGAACCTCTTAGCGCATAGTGCGCGTGCAGGTTGGCTCGCCCCTTGCGGGTTTGGCCTCGGGGCTACGTAAGGGACAGCCAGGGGGACGAGTCGGTGCCGGGGTAACAATTACCTACGAGATATCCAAAGCCGGCAATGCCAAGCGACTTTCTGGGTTTCCCCATGGATCCAAATCTGGGGACAGGCGTCCGATCAGAGAAGATGCGCGTGGAAATGTCGCAATCCAGGGCGGGCGTTCCTTTCCGGCCGCCCGGCAGCCTGGCCACGAAGCGGGTGCGGGCTGGTTGGTATAGCTTCCCTGCCCTGGGCTCGTGCAGAGAGAGAGCTTTCCAGAACCCCAGAGTCGGACCGGGACAACTTCGCTTGGCCGTTCCTGACGTGTCCGTTGGCTAATAAACGATGGGGTACAGCGGGGACTCTGGGCTGCGTCGCCTACCGAGACCGGGACTAGAGCGCTGCTAGGGGAGGTTTTGGTCCAGTTGCTAACCTAGCCGGCCTTGGTTTTTATGGGCAGCTTGAACCGGTTCAACCAGGTCGCGGATAGAGTCGCCGAGTCCGTCGACGTAAAGGGCCAAGGACTATGCGCCCTTGGGCTCCATAACCGTCGGACCCTGAGCGGTCGATGTAGTAAGCGGTTGAGTATAAATAGAGGTATCTTGGGGAGGCGTTTCCCCTCCGTCCTGGGGAAGGAAATAGCCTGGCTCTCTCTCCTCCTACTGTGAAGTATACTCGTCGAACCGCTATCGCGAAAATTCGCCGCGCCTTTTGATCAACATGGCATCGCGTCAGACCATCAAGCTGCCGCACCTCGGCCTCGAGGCCGGCTATGCGCTGTCCAACAACACCTACGATGCCACCAAGCCGACGTGCGTGCTCATCAACTCGATGTGCACCACGGCGGCGCTGTACCGCGAGCAGCTGGAGGACAAGCGGCTGACCAGCGTCATGAACCTGCTGGCCATTGAGCCGCTGGGGCACGGCTCCACGTCCTGCATCGCCGAGCAGTTCACCTACTGGGATACGGCCATGATGGCGCTCCAGGTGTTGAACGAGCTGGGCATCGAGAAGGCCTTTGCGCTCGGTACGAGCCAGGGCGGCTGGATCGTGACACGCATGGCCCTGTTGGAACCCGGCCGGGTAAGTGGGAAACCAAACGGTGCCGGGGTGCGAGCTCACTCCGTTCGGCGGTCCGAACGGGGAGGGGGAACCTCGACTCGGGACCAAAGGGCCCTCGGGCCCCGATAGCGCCACACACACACACACAAGTTCACGGCAGAGAGGGGAGGGCGCTGACGGGCAAGTAACCACAGATCCACGGCATTCTCATCCTCGGCTCCTCCATGGACGCCGAGACGGCGCGGTCCCGCGAGCAGGGCTGCTGGGACCCGGCCACCTTCGTCCGGCCGTTCCTGGACCGGTGGACGAGCGACCGGCCGACGCCCGCCTGGGCGGTCGAGGACGACTGGGTCGGCGCCATCGTGCACCTCGGCTTCGGCGCCGCCGCGACGCCGGCCAACGTCGAGTTCTGGACCCAGACCCTGCGGGACGTGTACAAGGGCGACGAGGCGCGCCGCCGGCTCAAGATGGCCACCATCTGCCTCGTCGAGCGCGACGGCCTCATCTTCCGCCTGCCCTACGTGCAGTGCCCCGTGCACTGGCTGCATGTAAGTGCAAGAGTCCTTTACCCTCCCCTTTTTTTGCTGCCTCCCCCCCCCCCCCCCCCCCCCCCCCCCGGGCCGCCCGTCGGGAGGTCACGGGCGAACCACACGGGCTGACGCGGGTGACACTACAGGGCACCGATGATCCGGTCTACAGCAAGCAGATCCCCGAGGAGCAGATCAAGCTGTTCACCGGAGCCAAGGAGACGAAGCTGGACTTCCTCGAAGGGGGCGCGCATTTCCTCAACATGACGCATCCGAAGGAAGTCAGCAACGCGGTAAGCAAAACACCCTGGTGCTTTACATTACCCTTTTTTTAAGCACAGAATCCTCGCGTTTTACTCCCATGAATCTTGTTTCCGCCCCAGACTGGCTGCTCGAAACATGCTTCACGCCCCTGGCCCCCCTTTGGAGGAAATTGCTGACTCGGGATGGTGAAGTTGTTGGATATGGTGAAGAAGCATGCCGCAAGCAGCTAGAGACAGGTCAGCGGCAACGGTGATTTTCTATTGCCCCCCCAGCGAGGCCGTCGTCCTTCCGTCTCCGCGTACCGGCAGCACCGCTCCGCAGCGGTCTGGGCCGGCGAGACGAAGGCTTATATCCCAAAACACAGCAGTAGCCTCGCATAATCCCATAATTTGATGACATAAATCTGTACTCGAAATCAAGTTGGCTTCAAAGGCATGCAAAGTCCGTCCCCCTGGGGCGTGGCTTTCTGTGTCGCTGTCATTCGTCTTCAGCTGTGTTCGGCATGGGAGATCGAGGGTGCCGGACGATGGGATGAGAACAAACACATTTGGGGCATCGCGAGAATTTACAGGTTGGTCACACTGACTTCTGCAATTCGACTATATCAAGCTACTTTTAACCGCTGTCATAAGCCCAGTCCAATCATCCCTTTTACATGAACAAGGAAGCATATCACGACCCTTCCTCCCAATCTTTCCGCCTCGTGGAATTCCAAGACCTTGTTACAGACTTTTGCAAACGACGTGTGTACAAAGAGTAACTTTGACCGGTGCAACCTCGCCGAGCCTAAGGTAACCATGCCTCTTACCCATCACACCGCCTCCTTTCGACATTTCTTAACCAGCTACATAACACACTGGGCTTGCAAGCTCAGCACCACACCAGGCGCGGGCCCTGGCCCACGCCGGCAAGGGCGACGTAGCCGGACCCATCGCCAAACGTCGAATCAGAGAAGGATGGATCCGGGCCTGGTGGTATAGCGTTTCCGCTCGCTAGGAACTAGACGGCCTAGTCGGCTGAATGCGTCGCGGACCCGTCGGGCTGGGTGTTTGCATGGAATAGGCGATACTGGCTACGATGGGCTGTTGTACACGGGATATTTGCAGGCGGACCCTTGGAACATGGAAGCACGAGGTGCGCAGGGCGTGACGGCCAGAGGCATTCCGATGGGTTGCACACTTGACGTGGGGGGCGATCGCACAATTATGAGTAGCACACAGCAATGAATTTACATTGGCCCTCTTTCTGCCTGGCCTTGGAAACGCACCTCGTCGCTACTGGTCTCCAGGAAGCGAGCGTGAGTTGAAGCGAAGAATTACCTGCATGTACCTAAGTAAAGTACTTAATCTATAGGTAATGGGTCCCCAGACTTTCTCCCTCTCCACACAGTGACCAGACCCTGAACCACGATCATCTGGCAGGGGGCCTCCCGGCTCACACAGAACACACTTGCAGATAATCTAGGAGCCTAACCAATTCAAGTCAAGTACTTACCTATGTATGTAGATAGTACCCCCAGGTTGCCAGGGCTGAATGGTCTATGCATTGAACCGCACTCGGCGTGTACCCGAACATAGCGGTATATAGGAAGAAACGTTCAATGACAGAGTCGCACACAGACTGAACACAAGCCGCTGGCTTAACACGAGGCCCACGGTCTCTCCTGGCTTCATGGCTTTCGTGTAGCTCCCAGTTTGGTATGTACCTTGGCCATACTCGATAATCAGCAGTAATAAGGGCCAGCCTCCATAAATAGCTTGGCCTCGTCCATTGGTCCACATGACGCCACTGAGCGCGGTGCGGTTATGTTCCTATCCCGCCCAGTCCTTTCATAGACGTACCACGCCGCCTCCGCCGCCGCCGCCCCCCCCCCCCTTCTTCTTGAAACAAGTACCTATGTAGGTAGTGTTTACTGGCTCTTGTCGGGATTCTTTCCTCGAGCGAGTGATCTGATCAAAACAGACATCCCAAAGCCACACCCGCCCAGAAGCAGAGCCCCCGGGGAAAATGGCGACCAGCGGCCTCAGCAACAACATCGACCCGGACGAGATGGTGCATCTCCGCCGCTGCGTAGCTCTCGCGCGCGCCGCCCTCGAGGCGGGGGACGCGCCGTTCGGCTCGGTCCTGGTCGACGGCGCGGGCCGCGTGCGCCATGAGGACCGCAACCGGACGTCGACGCTGCACGACGCGACGCGCCACCCGGAATTCGAACTGGCGCGCTGGGCGACGCAGAACATGACCGAGGCCGACCGCCGGGCCGCCACCATGTACACCTCGGGCGAACACTGGTAAGCCCCACGACGCCCCCCCGGGCGCGCACGAGGAACAACCCCCCCCTCACCCCCCGTCGAGGGGAAAAATAAAAACCACAGGTTCATGGGCTAACGGGCGAAACGCCCCATGTGTGCCGCGGCGCATGCCTGGGCCGGGCTGGGCCGCGTCGCGTACGTGGCGTCGGCGAAGCAGCTGGACTCGTGGCAACGGGAATGGGGCGTCGCCCAGCACAAAGTGAAGGCCCTCCCCGTGCAGGACGTGGCCCCTTTGGTGACGGTGGCGGGGCCGGTGCCCGAGCTGGAGGAGGAGATCAAGGCGCTGCACAAGAAGATGGCCGGCGTCTGACGAGACGCGAAGAAAGAAGAGAGCAGGCTTGCAAGGTGCCCAGGGCGTCTTCAAAGAAGCATAAGTATGCCGGTCCTCCTTCATCGGCGCAGTCCTTCCAGCTCGCCAGCCTACAGCCTTGGGTCGTGTTCACTACCAACAAGCTCTCTCCCATGAACATACTTCTTCGCTTCCTTGTGCCTCGGTGTCTGATGTTTCTGTCGAGCTTGTCATAAATGGGCAGCACCCTAGACAGCACCTTAAACGGGACTTTAGACAGCACCATTGATGGCACCCTTGACGGCACCCTAGACGGCACCCTAGACGGGACTATGGACAGCGAGCTGGACAGCCCAAGGGAGTTTGAAGAGGTTATCAGTTGTTCTGTCATGGCTGCGAAACACACTTGGTATGCAACGCTTTGCAGCGATGGAAACCACGGGCAGAGAAGCTGGGTCTCTTAGAACTTGCAGGATACACTATTCCGTGCTCAGTTGGAATTCCATGTGAATACAGACTGCTATCTTCTTCATGATTCCGGACACACCTGGGTCGGATGGGTTTAGACGAGGGCCACTTACATCCCACGCCTTGACTAGGTACATCTGGAGGTATGGAAGCTAAGAAATAGCCCTCCTTCGGCGTGGTCTGCCGTACGTGAACCCGTCTGGAACCTTGAATCTACATCATATTGACAGGTATACATATAGCCGATCTTGCACTGCTCTTGTTCGGGTGTTCCGGTCTATCGTGCATCTCGAAAATTCCGTATGATTGGAGGCCCTCGAGAAGGGGATTCGGCTGTCTCTCAGCAGCAGTTCCCCTCTCGTCTATTCACTTACACAAACCAGACACCCAGCCCGGAAGGGGTAAGCCAAGAGCCAGAGGCTATGGGGTGATCCCAAGCTTTCCCCCGCTCTCCTGGGTGTTCTCCTTGTAAATTGTACCAATTTCATCGGAGCCTTTGCGAAGTAAGACGCCAAGCAAACAGCTCATCACCATGCTATAGCTGGCGAACCAATGAAAGGTCCCTTGAAACGTACTGGACGAAAAGCACACGGCACTCATGGAAGAGTACATATCAGTACCGGCGTGTAATGCCACTCAGCGCCACCGCGATATCTGATGCAGACACGAAGGTGAAGGACAAGCGGGAAGATATTAAGGCAATAGGCATGCAACTCGGAGTACGGCCTCGGCCTGCGATACGCCGGCGATGATGGACCTCCTCGGGAGGGAGCGGATCCGTACATCAACATGGACCACCCGGCTGCGAAAATGGCCGGAGTCTGGGTCGATAAGCAGCCGGTCGTATACGAAGCCGGCCCGAAAGGCGTGAACGGTTGAGGGATTCTCGATCTAGGTACTTAGGTTACTTATGAATCGAGTAATAATTTCCATACCCAAGCACCTAACAGCGAGGCCTGAGCATAAATCCTTCCGGGTAGCTGGTGCGGGATAAGCGCTATATAGGCCAGTACTTGAATACTCGGGAAGAATAGGCGTTTTCGTGGTTCAACGTGAGGTGTCACTCGTATTGGAGAGCTGCATTTCCATTACCTGCGCTTGATGCTACGAATAGCTAGATGCACTTCATAGCTGTCACCCTTGTTGAGAAGTCCGCTCCAGCCAGAGCCAATGCAAGAATGCACATATTTAGAACTGTGTTTACAAAAGTTGGTGAAGTATCTTTCTTCCTATACTCTTAGTTACTGTTGAGAACCCCTCGTATGGGGATTGTAAGTTGGTGACCAATTCCGCGTACCTGGTAGGCTTGTGCCAGGGTAGCTCTAGCTGCTGTTGTGATAGTTCGGGCATTATGTAGCCCCATAATGCAATAGCCTTTCAATAACCAGCAAGATCCTCTGTGGCGCAATTGGCTAGCGCGTCAGACTGTTACTAGCAAGATTGGAAGTATCATACATACCAAAATCTGCGACTACAGTACATCTGGAGGTTGACAGTTCGACCCTGTCCGGAGGAGCAACCTTTTGGGTCCCCGATTGCATTCGGGGCACTTCCTTTTTGCTCTCTGTTGAGCCATCACGTCTCTGACCGCCGGTGGGATTGACCCCAAACGAGCTCGGCCGCCACTCGCATCGCTCGAGTATTTCTAGGTCAACGGATAGCTTCCAGAGCAGCCGACCACGCAGGAAGAAGACCTGAGTCATCAAGACACTGACGATCGACTCCTGCGACTGGAAGCAGAGGGAGCAGTGAATCGAGCTCGTCTCGAACCACGGGATCTTCCACAACAGAATCAGCTACAGATACAGCCCTGTTCATCCTCATCCTCAGATCCAACTCCAGGCACTGAATCCAGCTGATCTCGGATCCCATTGGACCATCCAGCTAGCTACAGTAGCTCCCTACGGTTTCGAAGGCTGCACTGTAAATGTATTAACCAATAGGGGCCTTGCACAGCGCACCTACCTTCTCTTTTCAACCCCATGAACTAAGAACCAATATTGGAGGTTCGTGTGTAACCAACCCAGCATGTTGTTTTTCCTACCCTGATTACGTTTCTACGTAGAAGGGGATCCTGCGTGTCACTTGATTGACGCAGTAGAAATGGCTCCCAGCACGGCCCGCACAAATGCCGCCAGCCAAGCGTGTTGGCCCAATACTAATAGACGGACTGGCAGACCGGTATGAAGCCCACCAGCAGCAAGCTTCGACTTTCGAAACGGCCAAATGACGGATAGGCTGGGTGATACTTGATTCGGCAAGCCCGGCGAGCCACAGGTAAAGCCATCCGGCAAAGAAGTACTTACCAATTCGAGGCTAAGAGAGGTAGGTTGGACGGACGACGCGCTATGCAAGTAGTGGAGAGGGGGCGAGCTGGGAATCCGGGAATCTCGGGGATCTGGATACCAGGCGAGGGGTTTCGTCTCTCAAGGTCGTAGGCACTGGGCAAGGTTCGATATTCCCTACAGATCCGCTTCCGATGGAGGCTGCCACCACCGTGCTGGCCGCGGGGGAAATCCCTCGGTACGGCGACCGAAGCCATACTGCCGTGGCTGGACCCCTGTATATATCCCCTTCTCCCTGGTATACCGAGACCCTCCTGTCGAGCAGGAGTACGTCGTGGAGGTCGTGCCCTCGTCGCACCTAATACACCGCATGTGCTGATACTCGAGTCGCCGCAAGGCATGGCAGCTTATTCACCGGTTGCGCAACGGGGACCACTCCTTGCCGAAGACCCCATTCTTAGGGCAATGACGTGGACACCGTCATTGCCATGGCACAATGACACAGCTGCTGAACACTGAAAGGAGTGGCGTCATGGCCCCATACCGGGCATCCCAGCATACTTGTTTCTTGCCTACGTAGCCTGTTTCTGGGCTTCCTCTTGGTGGCTCACTTGGGCGGAGGAGGCTTTCATTCTACGAATAGGACAGCCAAACAGCGGACACGGACACTCTTCGTTTCCTAGTTGCGGATTCACGGGGCAGTCTGACCACCAAATCTTTCCTCTTTGGCGCAGATGGGATGCGCTTTGACTCCCGAAAAGAGACTTCGTTGCGACGAGGACTAGTGTACGTGGCAGAACGCTTCAATACCACCGACGCCTGCTACATATCAGCTTCCAGATCCTGCGGCATAACATTGCCGTCAACCACCACTCAAAGCCTTCCAAACCGAGGAACCGCAGCTGGTTGCCCCAAGGTGGTTGGTTGTACTCGTACAGTATCATCACGCCAGTGGCGATTTCGGTGAGAACCAGCAGATGCTGCCTACCTCAGTTGCTGGTGTGGCAACCTCGGGGGCTGTTAGGCACTGGGCACATCTTCATACTCCATGAAAGCTTCCAAGGTGCGGTGGGAGGCAAACCGAGTCACCGACGGATTTGGGACGAGGCGCGCCCGATTCCGCCGTTGGAAAACAGCGTGGCGTGCGACAAAACTAAACTTTCCGTCATGGTGGAGAGAACAAGGCACATGGCGATGGGTTTCTCCGGAGGCTCTCCCTTCTCGGGTTGTTCTCTGCCCGTTCATTTGGTCCGCTGACTGGCTCAGGTGGTAGTGTTGGTTAGGTAGTACGTATGTACTCGGGGCTATGGTAGGGGTCAGAAGAAAAACCCTCCAGCCCTCTCCGGGGCTCATATTCTGACGCCTTCCCGCAATCTCACATGCAGATACGTCTTTACCTCACTGGCTTTCCCTACGTGGCGCAGGAAAAAGCGAGCAGGCAGTGTTATCCGAGCAGCGCACGAACGACCGAGGAGAAGGGGCAGAAGAAGGGGCATTCGATTTCGGCTGCTCGGATCCCATGGGATATGCATGTGCGGTGTGCTACCTAGGATGAATGCCAAGCGGGGAGCGGGGGTTGCCATACACAGTAAGAGCTAGGTCGTCTGGGTGTCTGGGCTTCTGTGGAATTAGGGGTCTTTCAGGGTCCGACCCACTGAACCAGGTGCAAAGATTCCGGTTTTTGCTTGAGAGCCGGGGGACGTGGGTGGGATCGCCATCGCTAGCCCGTCTTTCAGAAACGGAGCTTCACACCATCCTCCTCGCTAGCCGGCCGTCTAGTGGTGAGTTAAACAAAAACGAAGTATTCGTACGGATAGTGACGCCCGAGCCATTGGCCCGGCAGTCAGGAAGTCAGGGTACCTCGCAGCCTCGCTCGCCTCGCCTGCCTCTGGCTTATCAATACGTGTGAATCGGAAAACAGGTTTACCCCCGGCCGGCCTACTTGCTGGGCCGGGCTGCCCATCCAATAAAAGACCCAAAGATGTGGATGTAGGGATGTAGATGGACGGGATCTATCGGATGCGACAGCAGCCCCAGTCGGTAGTGATGTAGGTGTTGGTTGGTACCCTAGCTGCATAGTAAGAGGTATCCGTATGGGATGCCATACGCTAACATCTATCCATGGAAGACAAACACCCACCCACCCACCCACACACACACACACTCTCTCTCTCTCTCTTAGGTACTCTAGCTCTCTCTCTCTCTCTCTCGGTTTTCCCATGGGCACATCCCCCCCCAACTGCCAATGCGGGCATCCCATCCCATCCCCATCCGCCATGAATCCCACTTATCATCTCCCGACCGCAGCCCTCCTCTTCCACCCCCCCAAATGGAGGGTCTAGCCGGTCCCCCACAGCATGCGCTGAATCGTGTATGTTCCAGCAACGTCGGTCGCTGGCAGTCTCTTGGTCGGCTCGATCACCTTTAAGAAATCTCGATCCTCACACCACGCTCGATTCCCCTTCCATCTGGAGCCGTCTTTCCCACGCCCGCCCCATACCGAATTCCCCCCCAATTCCCATCCTGTCCTTGATTTGCCATGGCCACAGTCCCATCCCGTGGCGCCGCAATGCGCTGCTGCGACGGCCCCTCCCGCCAGACTTCACAGGTCGAGTCCGCATTCGACACGGCATGCCAGAAAGCCGATCCCGCCAGCGCCAACGCCGCTGTCGGGCCACTCTCGAGCCATATCAAAAGAGTAAGTCGGATACGGAGACGACATGTAGACACAGGGATAATACGATGCTATCTGCAAACCCTTCATCAAACTGTGTGCCCGTCTCTCCCAGCCCGGCCTCGCCTCGCCTCGCCTCGTGCTGACTGGCTGTGCCCTTGTAGATATCCCAGGCGGCCGGGGTTCTCTCCCAGGTTGCCTCCGACCAACACGGTCTCCATGCCCACGGCGCACTGCCCGGTGACATTGACTTGATGGCCATGATCAACATCTCCGAGGACATCACGAGGACACTCCGCGATGTCCAGCAGTACAAGGCCGAGTTGCGTCGCCAGCCCGAGACGACGGCGCGGGAGCGCAGACATGAGGTCCGCGCCCGGCGCCGACGGGTGCGTTTTTTTTTATCTTGGTCCCCTCCCGGCCAACCCAAAAGGTTCTCCGCTGACCCGTCTGTGTAGTCCCTCCGGGGCCCCAAGCACTGCGTCGAGTGCAATTGCACCGAGACCCCCGAGTGGCGGAGTGGTCCCAAGGGTCCGAGCAGTCTTTGCAACGTCTGTGGCCTCCTCTACGCCAAGAACCTTCAGAAACGTCACCTCCTCGACTACAGGAAACTGGGGCGCCTCCAGGCGGGCCACGGCCAGGGCCTGGGCTCGCTCGAGGACGACAATTACTATACAACCTCCCCGAGAACATCCTTCATCGAGGCGTGAGGGGTTGTCCGCGCCCGCCCCGGGTGGAGGAAAGGTTGCGTGGTGACAGTCGAGCCGTCGGTGCCGTGCCAACCACGGCACCATAGTGGCAAAGGGTCGACAGCATGAGTCCGCCGCCGACACCATGCACAGCCAACAAGCATAGCGAAGGCTGTTGATGCCAGACGGCGCTGGCCAGCAATGCACAAATGGACGAAAAAGTTTGCGAATTCGGTCTGCTTAGCGCTACGGAGTTGGAAGGCGCATTTGAGCGCCATCCCGAGATGAGCGATGCATTATTTTAATAGGCCTAACGATATTACGAGTTATGAGACTCCCCATGAGGGGGTTCTGTCTGGTTTAGGGATCGAATATCAATCTTTTACGAAGTACTTTATCACCCATGGTTAAGCTAATACGGGAAGACTCAGTCAGTGACAGCCGTGGATTGTGTACCATGACCTCCTGGCCCCGTCAGTACCGGTCCCTACTTCTGACAGTAGCCAGTGTGCCAGGCTTGCCGCCGGGGTTCATTCCTCGGCCGGGACTACCAAATTCTGCACACACGCAAAGCTCTGAGAAACACACGTTTCTGGGTAGCTGGGGGCGTGTGCCAGACTCCCTGCCTACCGGGGACCCTGAAAGTAAGGGCTGCCGCTCTGTAAGACCTGCAGGGTCTGCTGAGCTGGCACGGCTGACATCTGTCCACTCGCTGCCTACCCCTCCCGCGACTGGTTGCAACCCGGCCCGTGACTAATAAGAATGGGAACGCTCCCGGAACGCCATGAAATGGGCTAGCATGCGGTTGGCTCTTTTCAGCTGCGGGCGGGAAGAGAGCAGAGCAAAGCAGCCTGCAGACGCCTCGGAGGATACCGAGCCACGATGCCCGCCGTCACAGCCGCTTGCGCGTGCGGTATATACGGTCGTTAACACACTTTCTTTCCCTTCTCGCATGGGCCTCCATGGAATGCCAAAGGTCGCCCATACGGGGCCACTCCCGAGGACAGCCGTGACCACCTTACCATGGCAGGTCGCTCGGGAAAATGAGCCGCTGAAGAGGGCCATCTTGGTCGCCACGTCGCCGTGCTATCGGTTTCCAAATACGACAGCGTACGGTCCAAACCAGGCCTTCCGGTGAGACAGGTGTATCACGTTGTTTCTGCCCGGACCCCGAGAGGGTTGGGTCGGCACGGTGGCGACTGGGTTCCGGGCCGGTTACGGACCCATTGATACAGTTAGGGGGGGTCCGTCGGCTGCTCCCGGTGGCTGGCCAGCGAATTCCGAGGGGCTGAATGCGCTCCAGAGGCGCACGGGTTCTGTGGCGGTGGGTGTTCTGAAGTTATTCCCTATTGATGAGCTGTGCTTTCCTAACATGCTGTCAACTGAGAAATCCCCGTGTAGCCGCTACCCACGTACTGAGCCGGCCGCCGCGGGGGCAGGCAGGGCCCTTGGTAAAGGCCGCAACCGCGAAGCCATATCGAAGTCCTCCTCCTGCTCCAGCTCGGCCGTGCTGTGCTCCTCCCCCACATGCTTGATCAGGAGGTCGGCGGTGGGACAGATCACGTCCCCCTCGCGAAACCGGTTGCACAGCACACAGGCGTACTGGCCGCCGGCGGTATGGCACTTGACCACGAAGCGCTGCCCCACGTGGAACTCGCGCTCCTCCAGCGCCTCCTTGTCGCGACCGCCCTCCCGGATGATGGCGGGTAGGCGTTTCCGGATCTCCCAGTGGTCGTCGGCCTCGACGTCCAGCCGCACGCCGCAGCTCGGGCACCGGCAGCTTCGACCCGGCGCGAAAGTCGCCGCCATGGGCTTCCTCTTGATGGCCTGCAGGCCGAGGCTATACTGGCAGAACAGGTCCTCGGTGGTGCAAACCATGGTACCGATGGTCGTCGAGTCCGAGCTCGGCGGGCTGGGCACCCGGGGGACTAGGCGGCCGGCCGACTGCCTCGGCTGTCGAGGAACGGGGGCGTCGTCGATGGCCGAGAGCTGGCGCTGCCGCTGCTGCCGCAGGGCGTCGAGAGAGCCCTCGCGCGCTGCGTTGGACGCGGCCACAATCCTTTCCATGTCGGCCCGGCCGAGTTGCCGGCCGTTACAGAGAGCATCTTGCAGCACGGCGATGACGGTTTGTTGGAGTGCTATGACCTGAGCCTGGAGGCGGTTCTCCGTGATGGCGTCTCCAATGGCAAAACGACTGCCCAGCCGTTCCCAGCCCAGGTCAAACTCTCGACTTATCGACGCCCGCGAGCGTTCCAGGGAGTCGGCCACGTCGTTGTAACCAAGGGCACCATAGCTCCCTCCTCGCCGGACCGGGAGCGGCCCGGGTTCTTCTTTCTTTTTCTGGGTATCCTCGATCTGTTTCTTGAGCTGCTGGATCTCCTTGTCCTGGTCTGTGTCCCGTTGGGTCTGCTTCCTCTTCTCCATGACGCGTTCCCAGAGCCCCATGGAGGAGGTGAGGGTCCCGATGAGCGTGGAGCACACGATGGCAATGATGTAGGTTTTCTACGCAGCCGGCGTTCCCGTCAGTGAGCTTGCGCGCGCGGAGCGCCCTCCCCGGCCTTGGCCCTGGTGCATACCTTGAGGCCCTTCTCCTCGATCATGCTGGCATGGTTCATCTTGGGTTCGCCGTCGTGCACGTAGGACGGGAGAGTTCCCGTCTGCAACGCGCTACAGTACCCGGGAGCAGCTTGCCAGAACAAAAAAAGATCGCGGCCCGATACCTGGACAGCTGGGGGGGTCCCGGATGTGCAGTGAAGGATCTGGGATGACAGGATGTCTCGCTAGGAGGTTCTGTATAGGGGACGGTAGGGTCCTAGCTGGGACAAACTATGCGGCATGGGAAAAGACAAGGACAAGGAGACGCGCGCTAGCTCTCCAAATATTGTGTCGACGTATAGGATAGGGGCAATAGCTTGTCGCTAGATGCCACGCTCGCTTACTGTGCTCTCACCGACAGTGATGGTGAGGCGTGCGGGCGCTATCTTTCATGGGTCCAAACCTGCGACATACTATCCCGGACCTTGTCGAAGGCCCCCCCCTGCGATGGCCAGACCAGAGTGTCGTGCTACTGGAAATGCATGGGCCTTAATGCCCAACCGCTGCGATCCGACCCGATGCCTTATTAATGTTAGCAGTCGACAGCCAACCCGAAGTGACGGCGATCTTCGCCAACACCACTTCGGGATCATGTAAGGTAACCAATGGGGTGGATGTCGTCCAGATCTT
This sequence comes from Nigrospora osmanthi, assembly GCA_029489945.1. Lineage (NCBI taxonomy): Eukaryota > Fungi > Ascomycota > Sordariomycetes > Amphisphaeriales > Apiosporaceae > Nigrospora > Nigrospora osmanthi. The sequence goes on from CP120499.1 coordinate 1,727,708, forward strand.
CCCAGGCGGTGGCAACTCATTTCGATATTGTACTATCCCTTTGAGATGACAATACATGCAACAACAGGATCAACCGTGGGGGGGGGGGACTTCGCAAAAGTGCCGGGATGCGCCGATTGCCGGGGTCAGATGCTGTGATGCTTGCGATTCCTCCGTATCACGAGACCCCTTCCAGGCTCAGCATGCATTGCCCTCCCACCGCCCCTTCCGTCGAAGCACCTAGAAAGCACCCCTCCTCCGCGGACGGGAGGGAAGCCCTCGTTTCATAGCCAGGGAATCGATTATGCATGAGTGAACAGCGAAAACCCCTCCATCCCCAACGGCGCGCCACATTGCGTGGCGGGGGAGAGGGGGAACGAACCGCAGGGCTGGCGGGCGCCGCCGGGGCTGCAGTCGGGTACACCGGTGTGGTTCCTCTGCGCACTGACGGATGGCCTCGGATCCGAACCGGACGCCGAGCCCCAAGGGGGCCCTCCCTCCCCTGGGGAATCGCGGGACCACAAACTCCCTCGTCGACGGGACACGGCGCACGGGGGGATGGTTCCCTGGGCCGGCCTGGACAGTCTCCGGAAGGGCACACGGGCGGGCGACTTCCGCTGTCCATGTACGCCCGTGCTCCGTCCCGGTGTTACACTGGGATGGTACAGCACACGCCCTCATCTTCCGTTGTCCCGCGACGTTGTGGTCGCTGGGAGAGGGGGGGGGGGGGGGGGGGGCCGCTTGGGAACTGCTGGTCGTCGAACACGCCCCAACCCCGCGCCGGGTCTCCGCTGTAGAGATGACGGGGTGCGATCGACACTTGGCACCTCTGATAAAGTTTGGGATCTGCCAAGAAGCTGCGAAGAACATTCGTTGCCTCATAAACCCGCGACAGCCTCGCCTGGACGAATGGCTGGCGGGGCGCCTGCCCAAGGAATGGGACCCATGAGGGGGTCCCCGTCGAACCGGCATGACGACAGCGGGGGAGTCAGTCAACAAGCCAGTCGGTAATAGGTACCCTGAGTAATTAAGACTAAATGGATACACTAGCCAAATGCCGGGCGGAATGACAGAGCTGCAGATTTCGTGGCTGAAGACTGGACGCAGGGAGCGGCTGTTGTCAGGAGACCCTCTCTTTTCTACTTACTTCTTTATCTACAGAAGTACGGAGTACCTACCTTACCTACCATATGTGCCTAAGAGGTAGGTATCTAAGTATGTAACTCCCGCGATACCAACTGCAGGCCTCCGTACCCTCATGATTGGGGCCGCTTGTGAGGTGGGCTGGCCGTTATTCCTCCCGTCTGTGGTCACCTGCAGGTACATACTCTTCAACTATAGACCCGAGGATGGATATAAGTACTGGAAGCTTATGAATTGGTAACTAGGTACTTCTGTATTCAAGCACTTCACTTTATGTAAGTACAAAGTTAGTTAACGAGGGGGGCGAGGAGGCAAGCCACACGTCCGTCACGAACAATCTGACTTTCATGACAGCGAGTGGCCAGTTGCCAGGGGCAGGCAGTCTCCACGCGTTTGTCAAGGCACATGGGATACTCCCCTCCCCCCCCGCTCGGTGAACTCAGTGAGTGGTCCCAGGGTTTCTGAGGATTGTATTGAGTCCATACGTATCGTATATTCTATAGCCAGTACTAGGACCTAGTGCTACGGCGCCTCGGGCTCTCCTCTCTCTTCCGGCTTCTGGACCGCACGGACGACCACTCCGCGTACTTGAACTCTGTTGTATCCCCGTTTCACCTCTACACCAAGCCTTTCGGCCTCACGTAGTAGGTCAGGCCGTGAATAATGAGCGTACCGTTGGACCAGGGCAGCCCTGAGATGGGGCGTACTCTTATGCGAGCGCTTGCCGCCACCTGCTGAAGAGGCCACCGGCCTCCGTTGCTTCGCCGGAACGGGCGGATCAGCCGAACCGACAGGGTTGCGCGCACGTCGCTTCGACTGACGCGGCTCGTGGGTTGGGGCTGGGTGAGGAGGATCAAGTACTGGGAAACCCTCGTAAGTAAAATCGAAAGACCAGACCAAGACCACAACATACCCTTCAGGCCGAACATGGTATAGACCATGGATACGTCGAGGTGGTGCACGCCGTGGCTGTGGAAATGGGCGAACGTGGCCGCGTTCAGCGGACCCGGGGGCAGAGGCACGGCACAGCCATGATAGTCGCAGACGAGTACCCAGGCTTGTCCGTCGAGGGTTCGGTGGATGCTGGCCAGGCGCGGCGCTTCGGCAGCTGAGATGTACCGGTCCACGCCTGCGTCGCAAAGGCGCGGCTGGCTGGTCAGGGAGAACTGCGCGCGCAGTCTCGCCCATTCGAGCTGGAGACCCTTGTACCAGGCTTGGACCGAGAGATTATGCTTGGCGGCTGCCCAGACGTCCGTGTCGTTGCCGTTTTCCGCGAGCACTATTTCTGTCAGTAGTGGCCTACACTGCCATCCGCCAGCCGTCTCTCGCTGCCATCCCATGGGAGAACACACCTCGTATGCCCCATTTGAGCACCATTTCCTTGGCCCCCCCCCCGGGGAACGTCTCCATATGAACCTCTTCGAAATGGGCGGGCCCGTGTTCCAGGGGATCGGCGTGGAAGTGACGCGGAATCGCATCGTAACACAAGCCGGTTGCCGGGGCTACCGCCAGGACGCTATGGCCAGGGCCAATCGTGAGGGGGCAGGGGCAACGCATACAAAAGACGTGCCGGACGCCATGGTCGGGACCCAGAGGTGATGGCGGCGCGCCTCCTCGAACGAGACAGTGGGAAGGCGGGCGGCCTCGTCCGGGTTCCGTTCCAGTGTCTGTCCCGGGAGCGACAGCAGCCGTCGGACGTCCTGTTCGAGTTCGGGGTGGCCGGAGGCCGACTGCGCGCCCTGGAGCTCAGGCGAGCCCTTGATGCTGAGGATCTCGTGGCCATGGCCCGTCAGCGTGCTGATGGACAGTTCGCCCGGGTTGTAAACGGCCCGGTGCTGCAGAGCGGCATTCAGGAGGCGCCCAACCTCGTCCGGCAACTCGTGTTGGTGCTCGCGAATCGCCTGCCACGCCTCCTGGGACCACTGCTGGAATTGTTCGGGCGACTCCTTGTAGCCGGCCAGCATCTTCTCCCGGAGGGGTTCGAGCCACTGCCATCGGTTATGATCGATTCTCTGTAGCCGCAAGAACAGGTCTCATAGCTTGGCTTTAGGGTCCAGTAACGCCATCGTTGCGCTGCCGATGGGCGCGGCCGTGATGGAGCGAGGCGGCACGGCGCGGTTGATACAGTAAATGTTGGAGGGGTCGACGAAGGAAAAGAGTGAGATGCGGTAGAAGGACCGAGTAGGAGACCCTGAGGGTAGCCGCTCGCGATGTATACCAGCGTAGCGGCGGTATGGGCCGTGGTGGCACCAGACCGAGCAAACGGGGTGGGAGGTGTACTTCTTGGAGAGCCTGGTTTCGTGTAACCTTCGCCCCTGTCAATATGCAGGCGTCCCTGTTGATCTGACTGTTGCTGTTCGCTTTGCGGCAACAAGCTGGCCAGTTCCAAGAAGGGCTCGGTGCCTAGGGTTGTTACCGGGACAAAGCCTCCCGTTGTCTAACATACCTATGTAAATACCTATCCCTGGGTCTGTCGACGGGTCGGGGGACACCTCCAGTATCGACCCTTCAGTACTTAGGCAGGGCGCCACTTAGGTCCCCGTTGTTCACTTTTCCGTCCCTGTCAGCCGCCAGACACGACCAGCACTCCGCCTTCCCGACACGCTTCTGCCGGTGGAAGGCAGGCTAGGCTATGGCCGGACTGACCGGCGGCCAAGGCAGCGCCGTTCGCCGTTTGCCGACCGCCGAGCCACGGCTGCCCTGTGCCGTGGGCATCGATTTCGGCTCGTACATGTCCAAGGCGACGCTGGCGTACTGGACCACGCGTAAGGGCAAGCAAGTTCCCACCATCCGGCGCGTGCCGTTCCAGGGCGACCTGGACCACGCGGAGCAGACGACCCTACGCGACCCGGACACCAGGTTCGAGTTCGCGGCCACGGCTGCGCTGGACGGGGACAGGCTGGTGACGGGCCGGCCCGCCCTGCTACACGACGTGACCATTCCCCTGAAAACCATATTTCTCCATCGAGAAGTACACCACCTACTACCGTAACCTGATCCGGCCAATATGTGGAAGTGGTGTTCAACCTCACTGGGCTAGTGAGGGGCAATCGGCAGCATGTAAAGAACCGCCATACCCCCTCCCATGCGTGGTAAGCGAGGCTGACCCGAGCGATTCCTAGTGTATGTAAGCGAACCGTTCTACGATTCACAAGACTCCTTCATGGCGAAGGAGCTGTGGCGTGACTTCAACACCCAGGCTGAGGCTTTGGGCCAGCAGGAGGCCGGTAGTCGCACCGACATTTGCAGGTTGGTGTTGGACGGGGGGAGCAGCAGCCTCGTATGTCTCTGCCGCCCCGTATGGCCGCGCGGGCAGTCGGAGCTGACGAGTCCAGAACATCCAGATGCAGGACATGTTCTTCGCGAACGGCGAACTCGTCTCCAGCCAGTCCGTGTCCTGTCCCGAATGGCCCACGGGGGTGCGCGGCGGCAGTCACCATGCGAATTATCTGGTCAAAGATATCATCCGTATGACGCGGACGGATCTCCGGGCGGGCGAGCTGGCGCTGCTGCTGAGAGACTTTGAGGGCCAAAAGGGCGGACTGGACTGGACGGCACCCGTCAAAGAACTCATCCTGCATACCCCGAACGGCGAGAGCTTCCGCATCCCGCCGGTCAAGCTGGACCAGATCTTTCACTATGCCCATGCCAAAGGCCTCAAGACGGTGGTGGGCGAGGTGCGGCGGATGTCCACGTGCCGCAGCTATTTCGTTGCGGTTATGTGTGGTGGTAGTTACTTCAACAAAAGCCTGCGCCAAGGTTCGGGAAACTTTCACCCGACTCGAAGGCGAAGACATCAACCTTGCGGGCTTTTTTGAGTGAGTACGACATATACTGGTATGTCGGCCGCCCTCTGGGGCTGCTAGGATACTGGGCCGCCGGGATGCTGACTATGGAAAGGTCGTCCGCCATGTCCGCCGGAGCGGCGCTCTCGTGCTTACGCATGCCGAGCCCTGTGGACGTCCTGGCAAGCTCTGCTATCGGGGTGCAGAAGGCGTGGGTGCTGCAGACGCCGGGCATGCCGCTGCAGTGGCAGGGAGAGAACGAGGCCGACTTCCTGTTCTGCAGGGGGTGCCAAGCTTCCCCCGAGATCCTCTGCCACAACGATGGCCATGTTGCCTTTCAGCTGGTGCTCGTATGCGACCCGGCGTACTATCCTCGACAGGGCCATGGCCGCGATCGGTTCGTGCACGCTGCCGGCGTACGGAAACGCAAGGGCAGAGAGGTGTTCCAGCACATCGCCATCAGCAGCGGCATCTTCCGCGACGTCGCCATGACGCCGTACGAGCTGGGGTTCTCGGTGGCTGCCGCGGACCTCCCGCCGACGCGTTTCGGTGTGTAGTTATGGGGACGGGGCGTCGCCCGCACTTTGGCCGAGGACATCGACGCCAGGCCGGCGGGGGTCGATGCCCTCTACTTTGAGATGATCTGCTATAGAATCGATAAACTACGCCGTAAGCTGCGGCACGTGCAAGACACGCGCTGGCTCCTGAAGATCGTGACAGATCCGGCGACGAAGCTTCTCAGCGTTTACGTCGACAAGCGGCTGCCGCTGTGGTGCTGGGCTTGCCGGGGCTCCCTGTGCGATACCGTGACGCTCACCTGTCGTCGATGCCTCGGCGTGGTCATCTGCTGGGACTGTTTTACCGAGCAACACGACAAAGGCAAGGTGCTTGAGCACGCGAAGCTCCACGGCATGGATGGTGAGCAGACCTGGGCTGAGGACGTCATCGAGCTGGACGACTTGGATATGTAGCGCGGTTGGCCTGAGGAGGGGTACACTGAATGGGCTGGCATTGCTCTGGATAATGGCAATAGAGTCCATGTTCCTTCCTGATGGTGGTCGCCCTGATGGCGGTGGTAGAATTCCACGTCCTATCAAGCAGACCAACATCATCATCCATCGTCCATCATACGGAGTTTATGGACATCGCAATCTCCCGCACGCCCGGACTTTACCATCGACGGGACCAGCTCACGTCAGGCGCGTCGGGGTTTAACCGTCCTTGACGAAAGACCGGACGCACGTCTCGTCGATCGTCGTTTTCAGCACGTGTGTGTAACGACGCAGCGTTGTCAACCGTTCGCGGGCTAGGCCTAGCACCACCACCACCAGCACTGCCCTGGCGTACGGTGCCCGCCTTGCCGCCCACAGGCCTCCTGCACGACACCCCCGAAATCGTCATCGCGTCGCTGATTCGTCGCGATCGTGGCAACCAACCTGCTTGGAGCACAGCCACGCCCTCTCCCGCTCCCCTAGTATGCGTCATGCGCACGCGTTTTGATGAAGCCGACGGCGTCCTGACGGGCAGAGTGTACTTTTGTTTGCTTGAACGGACTGGATGCCTCGAGCGGAATGAACGGCGTGGGAGAAACGCTGAGTGACCCCGGTGTTTAAGGAAGAGGTACTACTTGAGTAGGTACATACTTACATACATTAGGTACTATATTAGTAGACGGATGTCTGTACTTGCCCGCCTCATATAGCGCGTCTGTACATTAGGTATAGGAAAGTCGTCGTACTCTAGTCCCTTCAGCTATCTATTGGATGGGAAGGCCGTACGAAGAGTCAAGCCCCCCCGGTCTAGTTTTCATGTAAGTGAAAATCGTATCTACATACATGTAAGTAAGTACTTGCCTATGTACTACGGGGGACTCCATCTACCCGCCCACTGCAACCCCGCCATCCATCAATCCATCCAAGTGGAAAGCTATATAGTGGGCACTGGAACGACGCAGGGAATGCCGTCACTGCCCTGCCGCTGCCCTGCTGCCGCTGCCAGGTCATTCCCTTCATTCTCTACCGACCCAGGCATTGCCTGGCGCGCACATGTGTAGACCCTCGAAAGTTTACGCACGCATTCTACCTCAACCAGGCGCCTCCAGCTCATCGCGGTATCAAGACGGCCGTGCCGACGACCGCGCGTCACAGGCCCTCGAGGTGTGATTGATTCCGTCTCCGGCCCCTCCTCCGCTTCAGAATACACCACCGACCTCCTCCCCGTCTACCGCCGTGCCCTCGCCGCCGGTGCAGTCGTCGCCACCATGTCCCTCCTTGAGCAAAAGCGTGCTCTGGGCAACAGCGGTAGCGCTAGCCAAGATGAGCAGGCGAGCGGCCGGAGGCCCGACTCACTGCCGGGTGTCATTATCACAGACCCGCAGGCCGACATGCTGGGCATACCGGCCACACCTGAGCTAGGCGCCGACGAGGTGGTGCCGCCCGCCTATAGCGAAGTCCACGACCGCTTTTCTCTGCAACAGCCCGGCTTCGAAGCTGGTGCCGACATCACGGGTAAGTCCAGATTGTGTTTGGCAGGCGGTGCCTGCGTTAGCCTCATCTTGAGGGGAACGGGCGACTGACTCCAGACGCCTTCCCGCACAGACGACGGCCGAATCAACATCAACATCAACCAGACGAGCAGTCGACTCGCCGATATTATCGCTCCAACCTTGAGCTACCAGCTTAGGCAGGACGCGCTTACCGCCGCCACCGCGCCTCTTCCGCCCGCCTACATCCCCCCCAGTCTTGGTGGCCATCCGGGGCAAACGCCACCGCCGCGCCTGAATGTTGTTATACAAATCGTGGGCTCACGTGGCGACGTCCAGCCGTTTATTGCGCTTGGACAGGTCCTGAGGGACACCTATGGGCACCGTGTACGTATAGCAACGCACCCCACCTTCAAGGGGTTTGTCGAAGAGAATGGGCTGGAGTTCTTCAGTATCGGCGGCGACCCCGCCGAACTCATGGCTTTCATGGTCAAGCACCCTGGCTTGATGCCCGGCTTCGATGCCGTGACGAGCGGCGAGGTCACCAAACGCCGCAAGGGAATCGAACAAATCATTTATGGCTGTTGGAGATCATGCATCGAGGCAGGCGATGGTCTGGGGCCGGCGCCTCGGCTGGAGCGTAGGCGAAACGTCTCCAACGACGGCTCAACTTCAATCATTCTGGACCCCACCAACAAACCCTTCGTTGCCGATGCCATCATTGCGAACCCCCCCAGTTTCGCTCATATCCATGTGGCCGAGAAACTCGGCGTGCCTCTGCACTTGATGTTCACGCAAGTCCCGTCCTGTCCCCACGCGCTGGCTGGTAAAATCTAACTGAATGCAGCATGCCATGGTCCCCGACGAGGGCGTTTCCTCAACCGCTGGCAAACATCCAGTCCACCAACACGGATCCTGTCACGACCAACTACATATCCTACACTCTGGTCGAGATGATGACGTGGCAAGGCCTGGGCGATGTAATTAACCGCTTCCGTACCAAAGTACTCGACTTGGACCCCTTGTCGCTGATCTGGGCTCCCGGCGTTCTCACGCGCCTGCGAATCCCCTACACCTATTGCTGGTGGGTGATCTACTATACTGTCGGGCCTGGTATTTTTGCTAACAACTTCCAGGTCTCCAGCTTTGATCCCTAAGCCTGCCGACTGGGGAAATCACATCGACATTGCCGGCTTCTACTTCTTGAACCTGGCGTCCAATTTCACCCCTGACCCAGAACTCGCTGCGTTCCTCGAGGCCGGTCCGCCCCCTGTATACATTGGTTTCGGGTCCATTGTGGTGGATGATCCGAATGGCCTCACAAAGATGATCTTCGACGCCGTGGCGGCATCGGGCGTTCGTGCTCTCGTGTCCAAGGGCTGGGGAGGCATCGGAGCCGACTCAGTGGGAATTCCCGATGGTGTCTACATGCTCGGCAATGTGCCTCACGATTGGCTCTTCAAGCATGTCTCCGCAGTATGCCATCATGGTGGCGCTGGTACAACTGCTGCCGGTATCAATGCGGGCAAGCCTACTATTGTGGTCCCATTCTTTGGCGATCAGCCATTCTGGGGGGCCATGGTCGCCAGGGCCGGTGCCGGCCCTGACCCGATTCCCTACAAGAAGCTCACTGCTGAAGCCCTCGCCGAGGCTCTCGAATTCGTCTCGAGGCCCGAGACTCAGGATCGTGCCAAAGAACTGGGCGCGAAAATTCGGGAGGAGAAAGGAGCCGACATCGGAGGCCAAAGCTTCCACAACCATCTCGACTTGAAAAACATTCGGTGTTCTCTGGCCCCTAGTCGGGTCGCCGTATGGCGCCTTCCGAGGACTAACATGCGTCTGAGTGCCCTTGCTGCCTCGACGCTGGTGAGCTCAGGATACATACAATGGTCGGATCTGAAACTGTAAGGCGGAACCCTCCCCCATATTTGGTGACCAGGCTACGGCTAACGCAAACGCAGGTTTCGGTCGCGTGAATACAACACCGAGGATGAACCATGGGATCCTATCACGGCTTGTTCATCGGCCCTGTTGGGAGATATCGGAAACATCGGCATGGCTGTGGCCGATTTCCCTCGGGACGTTTTCAAGGCGGCTAAGAGCACAGCCCAGAAGAAACCGAAAGGCTCCCAGGCTGATGCTTCTGGAGAGAGCACAGCCACACCTCCGTCGAGAACAGACTCGGCTTCGGTTGCCACAGGTGACCAAGCGGGACTCACTGATTCCAAGACTGATGCAGCCAGTCTGGTGCAATCGCCAGGCTTGACAAACGCGAGCGCAACCAGTCTAGCGCCATCGACATCAACGGCTTCGGCGGGTTCATCACAACCGGCAGGGGCTTCGGCTGCCGGCCAAGCGCAATCGACCCCTTCCACGCAGAAACCAGCTTCTAGTGCGCCGTCTAGTAGCAACCCACTGGAGCAGGCCGTAGGTGCCGGCAAGAGCATCGAAACCATTGTCACTACTGGTTTCAAAACCCCCATGAACTTTTGCATGGGTCTGGCAAGGGGCTTTAGGAATGCGCCCAAGCTCTATAACGATGAAACGATTCGACCCCCGGAGAAAGTGACAGGCTTTGCAAGCGGCGTCAAGGTAGCGGGCAAAGAGTTTGGACTGGGCATGTTCGACGGCATCTCCGGGCTCGTAACCCAACCCATGAAGGGTGCCGAGAAAGAAGGAGCCGCCGGACTCATCAAAGGGTTCGGCAAGGGCATCGGTGGACTGGTTTTCAAGCCGGCAGCCGGTAAGTGAAGTGCTGTGAGCTGTCTTGTTTCTTCGGCTGACCCGTTGCAGCTGTCTGGTCGATCCCGGCCTACACAATGGCAGGTCTTCACGCCGAGATCCGCACGAAGTTTGCCCAAAGCGCGCACAACTACATTGTAGCGTCGCGCATTTCGCAGGGCAATCTCGACTTTACCAACTCATCGAGCCAGGAGCGGGATGACATTGAAGTGCGCTGGCTTTCTATGAAGCATGAGACAAGCGCCTTCAGCATCTGGAAACAGAAGGACAAGGTCAGACCCAAAGACCTGTCTCCTGCCGGTGCTTCCCGGGCACCCGAGCATGGCTCGCCTTCGGCCGACGCCAATTCGCCTGACGAGCCCCCCCAGACGGGCTGGCGTCTCACTAGAAACATGTCTTTCGAGAGTCGAAAGCGTTTGCAGGAGCAGAAGCAGGCGTGGAAACAGAGACAGGCGGCGATTGCTTCGGGCTTGGCAGCAGCAAGCTCGGGCCCTGCCGATAACAACGTCCCAGGCTCTATAGCCCCCGAAAGTCGTGCTGAGCAGGATGCCGAGTTTGAGCGGGCTATACAAGCTGCTGTGCGGGAGACTTCTCGGGGCAACGCGGCCGAGGATATCCGAATCGAGCAAGCTATCCGGCATAGCGTCACAGCTTTGCGGAGGGATACAACACCAGGTTCCATTGGGGCGCCGCCGGCGCCACCGCACCGCTCAAACTATGCCCCTTCTGCAACGGGAAGTTCGAGCACTGCCGCCTCGACTGCCGGTGCTTCTACTGCTGGTGCCTCGACAGCCGCGACGTCGACAGTGCCGCCGGCATACTCGACAGACGTCAAGGGCGGAGTGTCCTTTTCACCCAACGACTTTGATGAGATCACGGACGAGGAGTATCAGGCATACATTGAACAGGCCGTGCGAGCCAGCATTGCAGAAGAGCAGGGCGGACCTATCCACATGCAGAGCTACGACGACGATGAAAATGACAACGACGAGTATTTGCAGGCCATTCAGCGCTCACAGACCGACCAGCAAGCTCGCTCTCAGCCGGGCAGCGGGGGCCAAGAAGACGAGGGCGAGGATGAGGAGCTGCAGAAGGCCATTGAAGCGTCGCGTGCCGAGCCGCAGCGCGCCTCGGCTGGCGACATGGACGACGATGCCGAATTCCAAAGAGCCATCGAGGAGTCGGAGCGAGCCCACAAAGAGTCTCTGGCAGAAGCAGAGGATCGGAAAAAGGAGGAAGATATCGTAATGGCGTATATCAAGAAGCAAAGCTTGGCCGAGGAAGAGTTACGAAAGAAGGGGAAGGGGAAGGCTCAAACGACTGAGGATGACGATGGTGAACTGCAGCGTGCCATGGCTGAGAGTATGCGAATCGATGGAAAGGCAGGGGAGGGCTCTGGAGCAGGCGGCACCACCTCTTAGCCATCTCCGGTTTCCAAATCGGGGATGTAGATTGTGAAATGGGCGATACCCCTGGAGAAGATTGAAACACGAACGGACGAGAGGTGACGACAATGATGCATGTGTTTGCTCCCTTGGCCGGGCCGGATCCGGCCCCTTGTCGTTCGATCCATGACTTCAGCGGGTGCTATAGCGCCATCGCTCGGTTATCTCCCAGATCTAAGATGCGAACCCACTCACAGCATCACTCCCGCGCTGCCGGATCCGGCCGGCATGCGTACGTCGCAGCCAATCGCATCTCGGCAAGGGAAAAGAAAAACAAAAGGCTCGGTGCCGATCTTAACGAGTCGATGCCTTCTGCGTGCGCACGGTGGGAGGCTGGGAGGATTGACGTTGGGAGGTGAACTCCCACGGGCAAACGGCGGCTCTCTATCAGCATGCCCAGGGTCCGTGGCGCTGCCCCTTTGTGTCTCATTCGGGGGTGGTGATGAATCATCAGAGGCGCCAATGGTCCCGCGTGGCGTCATGTTGGCAACGTTTGCAATGGCATCCAGCATAACGGCAGGCAAACGAGGCCTGCTCGAGTAGCACGGCTACCAAAAAAGCAACGATGGTGATGATGTAGTTCAAGAGCGGAAACGGCTTTGAAGACTGAGCATCCTCAGAGACGGATGGGGGATATAAGGCTCAGCCACTCTTCCCACTGTTGAGCAAGATCTATAACATCAAGGCACATCTACTCTACGATATCCTAGCTTATACTCAACCATCTACCTCATTGCCATCTCACTCTATTTGGCCACCTCCAACTCCACGTCAACGTCAACATGTCGACCTACGAGAACGAAGCGCCCACCGGTGACGTCTCGGACAACAGCTACGTCTCGCGTCAGGGCCACAAGGGCGAGCCCCTCAACGTTGTCAGCGACCAAGAGCGCATCGAGGATCCCGTTGATGCCAGAACGGCCGATTCGGACGAGCAACTGGGTATGTTTCACCCCCCTGCCACTTACTTCATCATCCCCCTTGGTTCCGGCTGTCGGCCCGGCCATGCGCACACTGATCATTTCGGGACCACGGTTACTCACGACTTATCAGCTCGCGATGACAATGAGGCTATCGACCGCGGAAACATCCTCAACGAGCGCACGCGTGGCGCCGGCAAGCCCAGCGGCACCTACGCCGAGCCGGGTGACGAGGAGGGCCTGCCGGCTGACGATGGAACGAGCTCGGCCGACGTGAAGGTGCCCGAGTAATATGGGAAGGCTCTGGGTCGAGAGTTGGATACCCCATGTCATTGGATTTCTTGGGATTTGTTAATGTACCTAATTACCAACCTGCGCGTTCATTCGGTTATCAGTGTTAGTGCTTGATTTTTGTGCATGTCTTCACCAGCTTGGCTGTCCTTAAGTGTCCTTGGCATTTCGCAGGCTTGATGGGCAGGTACATGCATGTACTTATCACCCATTTACCAGCCCTGCCCTGAGTGGTATTGCGTGTAGTGCGGGGTCCATGCCCAGAACAGCATCTGTGGTGGAGATATAGCGGGTTGCGATTAGAAGCGGAGGGGAGACCTTATGTTCACCCAGTTCAGCGTGGTTCACAACCGGTTCCAGTTCAGCAGCCCCCATCACCCACCCCGTATCTCCCACCTTTCTTGCCATCTGGGGCCCCCCCGGACCACCATGCTCTCCTTCATGCGCGGCAGCAACCCGCCGCGGCGGCAGTCGGCGGCGCAGAGCAAGATCTTCTACGAGGACGGGCGGTCGTGGCAGGAGTTCTTCCCGGCGGGGTCCGAGTACGTGTGCCGGCACAGCATCCCGGCGGGGTCCTTCTTCCTGCCGCCGCCGCACCTGCACCTGTACCAGTCGGAGCGGTTCCGGGCGGTGGCGGGCGCGGGGGTGTGGCACCAGCCGGGGCACCCGGACCCGGCGGCGCGGCGGACGGTGATGCGCGCCGGCGACCCGCCCAACTTCCTGCCGGCGGGGCTGGCGCACCGCTTCGAGCACGCCGGCGCCGCCGACGAGGCGCTCGTCGTCGACATCGGGCTCGACCCGGGGTCGCCCGCCCACGCGGCCGAGGCCCGCTTCTTCCGCAACTTCGCCGGCTACCTCGACGACTGCCGCGTCCACGGCTCCGCCCCGAGCCTCTTCCAGCTCGCCCTCTTCCTCTGGGCCGCCGACACCCCGCTGGCCGTGCCCGTGCCCGGCCCCAACTGGCTCAAGTATCACGTGAGCCGCGCCGTCACCATCGTGCTGGGCCCCCTCATCGGCGGCGCCCTGCTGGGCTACCAGACCAGCTATCCCGAGTACTACAACGGGCCTGCCCGATAGCGGCGTGTGGGCATAGTTTACCCCCGCTCATAGGGTTCGGGTATTGGGGGGGGGGGGGGGGGGGGGGGGGGGGGGGCTTGAGCTGGTTTGGGGGAGTGGGTAGGATGGATCAAGACGAAGAAGGGCTTCCCGGCTCCGGCTGGGTCCCTCGGGAGGCGGCTATTCCACGAGGGGGCCTTGTTCGAGTTCCATGAACTTCGTTACCATGGACGCTAACGCACCTCGCGATTTATGCCTTCGTTACAGATTCTTACTCCAAAGGGACGGGGCACTGTAATCATTCATTCATTCTACGGTGAATTCATATACGTAGTAGCCCTCGGGGGGGGGTTACTACAGTCCTATGCGCACTTCCAGGGATCGCATATCGCGCTCCGAGGCTTCTGGAGGTGGGTGCCTTGGAGGCCTGTAGCTGCAGGTCCTGTCTCTACCCCGCCCTCGAGGTCTGTAGATCCGTACATAGTACCTGGGGTCCCATGTCAGATAGCGGATAGGAAGGTCGTGGGTTTCTTGTTGCAACCCATCACAACCTAAGTGTTGTTGTTTATTGGAGGAGATGGGCCCAACCTGGGATGTTTTAAGCTTCGCATATCAAACTCTTTCAACTTTATACATCAGCAGTGGCCGGGGGGGTCAGACTCACAGCCACTGACAACGGGCCCCATGGGGAGAGGAAGCCCCATCTCTATTAGTAAACGGACGTATTCGTTACTTATTATTAGTACGCCTTATGATGGATCGTTCTCGTTCGGCACCTCACGTCATTCATACCGTCGTCCCGAACGCGCCGGGCCCGCATAATTGCCGGGCTCCATTGGAACTGGCGAAGCGACGTTGGGGATAAGTACAGCCGAACAGCCCGACCCAAACACAGTGATTTTTGTCCCCGCTGGCAGAAACAGCGCATCGTATTTTCTTGGGAACTTACACAGAGAGTGTGGGAGTGCCTGCAGTACTGGCTTGCTTACTTTCACTAGGCCTACCCTACCTTTTCACCCACCAGTTCGTCCCCCAAGGGAAGAAGTGCCTAAACTACTCGGGCATCCTGCCGGCAAAGCAGAAAAAAAAGAAAAAAAAAACCATGTGTCAGTCCGCGTCCGCCCTCCGCATCGGCTTCGTGCCGGAGCACTTCTCGACCCCACTCTACTTCGCCCAGCAGCATTTCGGGCTCCAGGCGAACGTGACGCCCTTCCCTTCCGGGTCGGGCCACATGATCACGGCCCTGCGGAACAAGGAGATCGACGTCGCCATTGGCCTGACCGAGGCCTGGGTGGCCGGTCTGGGCAAGGAAGACGTCGAGGGCGATGGCGGCTACCGCATCGTCGGCACCTACGTGGAGACGCCCTTGTGTAAGTTCGCGTGCCCGTTTCATTGCCCATCACCCGGGTATGGGACGTTTTTTTTAGCCAAGTAGACGCGGCCGAAAACTGATGATGCGCGTCGCAACCCGCCAGGCTGGGCCATCTCCACGGGCGCCCAACGCCCCGAGATCGCGTCGGTGGAGAGCCTCAAGGACTCGGTCGTGGGCGTGTCGCGCATCGGGTCCGGGTCGTACGTGATGAGCTACGTGCTCGCCGACCAGCAGGGCTGGCTCACGTCGCCCGAGAAGAGCCCGTACAAGGAGTTCAAGGTGCTGCAGACGTTCGACAAGCTGCGCGCCGCCGTCAACGACGGCACCGCCGACTTCTTCATGTGGGAGCACTTCACGTCCAAGCGGTACTACGACGCGGGCGAGATCCGCCGCGTCGGCGACATCTACACGCCCTGGCCCAGCTGGCAGATCGTGGCCTCGACCTCGACCACGCAGCTGGCCCGGGACGCCCGCCTGCAGGACCTGTTCGGCAAGCTCGACAGCGGCATCCGGTACCTCAACGACCACCACGACGAGACCGTCGAGTACATCAGCACCCACCTGGACTACTCCAAGGAGGACGCCGCCGAGTGGCTCAAGACGGTGCGGTTCGCGAGCCAGACGGCCGGCGTCGACCTCTCGGTGACCCGGAACTGCATTGCCGTGCTGATCAAGGCCGGCGTGCTGAAGGACGGCAAGGGCTTCCAGGCCGAGCAAATGGTAGCCACGGGCCTGGGCGAACAGCTTCCCTAGACCTTAGGGTGGGAATCTAACCACGGCCATCATAGCGAGCTGGGTGAAATATAAACCATTCTATAGGGCGCTCCGTCAGGCTTTTCTTCTTCTGGTGCGTTCTGAAGTGACAGCCCCGGTTAGGGTGCTGACTGCGGTGCCAATAGCTACATTACATACATGTATGTACCCTAAAGGTCAGGGGTCCACCGTAGCGTCTATCTACAATGTACATCCTTTTAGGCTGTAGGTCGTAACTGCGCGAGCTTTCGTTAACGTCAGTCACGTCAGAGCTCCTCCGGTGGAAACCACCCATGGAAGCTCCGTGAGCAAGCAGATGGCCCTTCCCAGCCCGCCCGTCTTCTCGTCTGAACCGACCTCTCCCCTCTTCCCCCGCCTGACCCAACTCCGCGTCTTTCCATTTCCCCTGCGCCGACCGCGACAATGGCGGCCGCAACCGCAGTGCCCCTAACCCTCGGGCTGCGCATGCCGACGCTGCCGAGCACAGCCGCCCCGTCCTCCCGCCGCCCGACCCTCGCCCTTCGGCGCCTCGCCGGCCGGCCCGCACGAACGACCCGGATCCCGCACCGCCTGCAGTCCACCCGACCCCCTGCTCCTCCGCCGTCCTCCTCCTCCTCCGCCTCCTCCGCCTCCGCCGCCGCCGAGGCCGCCGCCGCCGCTGCCCAGAAGAAGACGAGCCGCCTCGACCGGGTGCTGCAGCGCACGCAGCGGTTCCTGCCGCGGCGCTTCCACGGCTCGCTCGCGCAGTTCCGCGCGGCGCCCGTGTCGCACGTCGGGGCCTTCCTGCTGCTGCACGAGCTCACGGCCATCGCGCCCATCTTCGCGCTCACGGGCGCCTTCCACTACTTCGACGTGGTGCCGGCCGAGTACGTCTTCGGCTGGTGGGCGCTCTACGTGCAGGAGGGCGGCGCGCGCATGCTGCGCTACTTCCGGAAGAAGGGCTGGTTCGGGCTCGCCGCCGGCGGCGCCGCCGATGCCGACGCCCTCCGGGGCGAGGAGCGTCTCGAGCGCGAGCTCGCCGACCAGCAGCGCGAGGCCGCCGCCCACGCGAAGCCGTCCTGGCTGCAGCGGTGGACGCGCCCCGCCGATACCGACGCCGACGCCGACGCCGACGGCGCGGATGCCCCCGCGCCTCGGAGCAAGACGGACAAGGCCCTCGACGCCGCCAAGGCGGTCAAGCGTCAGGTCACCTGGGACAACTCGGAAATGGGCTACAAACTCGGCATTCAGATCGTGGCCGCCTATGCCATCACCAAGATGCTCCTCATTCCCCGCGTCGCCCTGAGTCTCTGGCTTACGCCCTCCGTAGCCAGAGCCATGGTCTGGTCGAGAAAGCGAGTGTTTGGTCGCTAGCCTGGGTCTCGCGAGGCCAAGTGGGAGTCTTCGACAACGAAAAGTCTCGCTTGCGTGGGACATGGCCTGCATTGCCGGGACACAATGCTGGGGGTGGTGGCAGACTATATTACTTCCTTACCATTCCCTCCGTCTGTGGTTGGTCAATGCCGTGGAACTCACTCGATGCTGCATCCCATTGGGGCAATGGGTATCTACGGCAATTGAACCAGATGGAATTGTTAAGACGGGACAGTCGTGGCAGGTGTTAGATACCCCTCGCAATTTTTGCACGTCACAACAGGAAGGCATGTCAGGTCCACGGAGAACTGGTCCTCTGCAACGTTTTTGATTTTCGAGCTATGCTGTAGTCACGTCTACCGAGGGCGGGCCTTGGCGTTCATGACGATGAACCCGCATAGTTCTTCCACCTCGGCGTTGCCTCCTAGAGGTCCTTTTTTTTACTGGCGATTGAGGAGAGGAAGCATCTAAGGCTTCTCGTAGATCCAGTCGGCGGCGGCGGCCTTGTAGCTGACCAGGTCGCCATCCTTGAACCAGAGGGCAATCTCCTTCTCGGCGTTCTCGACGCTGTCGGAGCCGTGGCAGACGTTCCGGCCGACATCGATGGCGAAGTCGCCACTGCGCAGAAGCGTGTTAGTCGTGGCTCGTGGGCTTCACCAATCACCAGCCAAAATGGGGACATGGGGACGTACCGGATGGTGCCAGGGGCGGAAGCCAGGGGGTTGGTGGCACCGAGCAGGACACGGCCGGTCTTGACGGCGTCACGGCCCTCCCAGACCATGGCGCAGATGGGGCCGCTGTTCATGTCTGGACATTCTTGTCAGTTTGGACGACCGGGGGGGAGAGCAAAGCCGGGGCGGTGCGAGGAGACGTACACTCGATCAGACCGGGGAAGAAGGGCTTGCCAGCGAGATCAGCGTCTGGAGGGCGGTCTGGTTAGCGGGCTTTCGGCGGTTCGAGAGGAGCTTGCTTGGAGCTTACAGTGCTTCTCGAGGTGCTCCTTGCCGGGGGTCATCAGCTTGATGGCGACCAGCTTGTAGCTGGAGGGGAGGCAATTAGCACGAGACAGCTTCGGTTGGGCGGGCTATGTATGGCAGCTCACCCGCGGTTCTCGAAGCGGCTGACGATGGGGCCGACCAGACCACGCTGGACGCCATCGGGCTTGATAGCAATGAAGCTGGGGCAGAGTGTCAGTACAGAGGCATTGCGGGCTGAGTCGAGCGAGGGGACGGAAGCGGGACGGGAAACTCACGTTCTCTCGGTAGACATCTTGGGCGGTTCCGGTGTTTCTGGTGTGGGAGAAGGTGGAATGGCGAGAGGAAGCGAAGGGGAATGGGAGCTGATGAAAATCCAGAATAAAATCGACAGGAGGGCGAACAGCCAGAGCAGCCGGAGCGGGGTTATTTGGCGGGGCTTTGTTCTCCAGTGCTGGAGCTCTGGTTTGGCGGGCGTCCGCTGGTGATTGGCTGCGAGGCGCTGCGCTGGCGGACAGGACCCTGCGCCAGCATCAGCAGCACCGGCTAGAGTAGCACCAGCTGCTAGAGTAGTACCAGCAGTACCAGCGGCGGCGACGTGGCCCTGGGCTCTGGAGCGGTCTGAGGACGGCGAGCCATGGGGCTTCTTCTTCCCTTGGCCCAAGACATCGCCCTTCTTCCCCTGGGGCGGCAAGACGTTGTGTGGCGACTCGGCCATGATAGGTGTCTCGCACGCAGGCACGCAGACACGCACACACGCACACTCACTCACACACTCACTCACTCAGCTGGCCGGCACGCTCCGCTCTCGGCTCTGGCAAAGCTGGAGGAGGTGTTGATTGGATCGTGCCTACGTCTACTCGATGTCACCAAAAGACAAAGCAAGCAAGGGACGGGGGTGGACAACCGGGGGGTGGGAAAAGGAGGAGGTAGATGGAAACACTGACGCGCCCCTGACCGATGCGCGTACGGGCATGTATGTAAACGCTTTTTCAGCCCTCCCTGGTTCGCTCGCTACCTACTTGCGACCGTTGACCCATTCATTGGGCAGCGGCAGAAGCAGCAGCAGAGTTATGTCTGGTAGCAGCATAGGTAGGTAGGCTTCCAACCTAGGTACTTCGAAATTGCATCAGGTCCTGCCGTTGAATGAATCGGTGGCAATGCCCAGCCTAAAAACGTGCATCCAGCACTACCTGGTGAGGACATATGGATGGAAGATGCCATAGGTACTACCTACTTACCCAACTCCCTCTCTCAATCCGGCGCTGTCCCGCCACCTCGGCCGGCTTGACACCACCAAGCGAGAACCCCTGCCATACTAACCGTCCGCTTCCATGGAATCTGAGCAGACCCAGAGTTTCATGGAGGAGCCCCGGGGATGGAGAGGCCCAAAAGGTCCCCCAAGGACGCACAGTTATTGTTTGTTGTTCAGTGGTCCTAACGGGCTCAGGCCAAGGGTCAACGTGGGGAACCGATTAGCCTGATTGGGGAGCTTCCCCTTCCACTTGATGCTCAAGTCCGGAGAGGTAGGTACATACTTTAGTACTTACTTTGGGTAAGGACAGCTAATAAGTCCATCCATCTATCTCTCCATCTCCAGTCCTCGCTCGTCCGCCATCCTCACCGCTGCACCTCGGGATCCCACGCGCTCATTCGGGGTCAATTGGCGGGAAGAGATAGATGCCTGCATTCGGGACACGTCCTTGAAGGAACCAACAGTCCCTATTCCTTTATTTTTTATCCTACCGGTGCTATACATACTTACACCCGGCCTTTGCCTCCCCCGCCTCGGGTTGGGGAGCGACCAAGATGCGGAGCTTCCACCAGCTGCCGTGGCTCTGCCTCCTCTTCACTCTCTGCTCGCTGTTTGCGCCGGCCGGTAAGACGCCTCGTCCGCTTGGACGCCGTGGGCGGACTACGCTAAACCCCAGCCACAGTGACCGTCAAGGAGAACGATTTCAAGAAGTGCCACCAGTCCGGCTTCTGTAAGCGGAACCGGGCCTACGCCGACCATGCCATCGCCGAGGCCAAATCGTGGCAAGCCCCCTACAAGGTCGTCTCGGAAAAGGCCGCCCTCAAGGACGGCCAGTTCGAGGCCACCATCCTGAAGACCATCGATGGACAGGGTGCCACGGTCAACCTGCCCCTCACCATATCCTTCCTTAAGTCGGGCACCGCCCGCGTCACCGTCGACGAGGAAAAGCGGCAGACCAAGAGCATTGACCTCCGCCACGGCAGCACCGCGAGAAAGGAACGCTATAACGAGGCCGAGAAATGGGCCATCGTGGGCGGCCTGGCCCTGGATACCAACGCCAAGATTGCTGGTGAAAGCAAGGACGGCGTCACCATCCAGTACGGCCCCGACGGTGCCTTCGAGGCCCTCATCCGATACGAACCCTTCTCCATCGACTTCAAGCGCGATGGCGCCACCCAAATCCGCTTCAACGACCGCGGCCTCATGAACATGGAGCACTGGAGGCCCAAGGTGGAGAAGGCCGAGCCTGAGAAGAAGGAAGATGCCGGATCCGCCGAGGGGGGCGAAGCTCCCGAGGGCGAGGCGAAACCCAAAGAGGAGCCAGCCGAGACCCCCGCCCACTTGGACGAAAGCACCTGGTGGGATGAGACTTTTGGCGGCAACACGGACACTAAGCCCCGCGGGCCCGAGAGTGTCGCTCTTGACATCTCTTTCCTGGGCTATGAGCACGTCTTTGGCATTCCCGAGCACGCCGGCCCGCTGTCTCTGAAGGAGACCCGCGGCGGCGACGGCAACTACGCCGAGCCGTACCGCCTGTACAATGCCGACGTCTTCGAGTACATCCTGGACAGCCCCATGACCCTCTATGGTGCCATCCCTTTCATGCAGGCCCAGCGGAAGGACTCGACGGTCGGTGTCTTCTGGCTGAACGGTGCTGAAACCTGGATCGATGTCACCAAGGCTCGGGAGTCCACGAACCCGCTGGCCCTCGGCGTCGGCGCCAAGACCAACACCCACACGCACTGGATGTCCGAGTCTGGTCTGATGGACGTTTTCGTGTTCCTTGGCCCCACCCCCAAGGACATCAACAATAACTACGCCGAGCTCACGGGCACGACCGCCATGCCCGCCGAGTTCTCGCTCGGTTACCACCAGTGCCGCTGGAACTACGTCTCCGACGACGACGTTAAGGAGGTCGACCGCAAGATGGACAAGTTCAAGATCCCCTACGATGTCATCTGGCTCGACATCGAGTACACCCACGAGAAGAAGTACTTCACTTGGGACCCCGATATGTTCAAGGACCCCATTGCCATGGGCAAGCAGCTCGACGACCACGGCCGGAAGCTCGTCGTTATCATCGACCCTCACATCAAGAACACGGACAACTACCCCGTCATTTCCGAGTTGAAGTCGAAGGGATTGGCTGTGAAGAACAAGGAGGGTAAGGACTTTGACGGCTGGTGCTGGCCTGGCTCATCCATGTGGATCGATGCCTTCAACCCGGCCGCCATCAAGTGGTGGATCTCGCTGTTCAAGTACGACAACTTCAAGGGTACCATGGAGAACACGCACATCTGGAACGACATGAACGAGCCCTCCGTATTCAACGGGCCCGAGGTCACCATGCCCAAGGACAACCTGCACCACGACGGCTGGGAGCACCGCGATATCCACAACATCAACGGCATGACCTTCCACAATGCCACCTGGGAGGCGCTCGTGAGCCGCAAGAAGGGCGAGACGCGCCGACCGTTCGTCCTGACGCGGTCCTTCTACGCCGGCTCGCAACGCCTGGGCGCCATGTGGACCGGAGACAACCAGGCCAGCTGGGACCACCTCGGCGCAGCTGTTCCCATGATTCTTGCCCAGGGCATTGCCGGATTCCCCTTCGCGGGCGCCGACGTTGGCGGCTTCTTCGGCAACCCCGAGCTCGAGCTCCAGACGCGTTGGTTCCAGGCCGGTGCCTTCTACCCCTTCTTCCGTGGCCATGCCCACATCGACGCGCGCCGCAGGGAGCCGTACATGGCGACGGAGCCTCACCGGTCCATCATCACGGCTGCTCTGCGCCTCCGATACAGCCTGATGCCCGCGTGGTACACTGCCTTCTTCCACGCCCACCAAGACGGCAGCCCCATCGTCCGCCCCATGTACTGGACTCACCCGAGCGAGGAGAGCGGCTTCGCTGTCGACGACCAGTTTTTCGTCGGCTCGACGGGTCTGCTTGTGAAGCCCATCGTCGAGCAGGGCAAAGTGGAGACGGAGATTTACATTCCCGATGACGAGCATTACTATGACTACTTCACGTACAGCAAGCTCTCCACGCAGAAGGGCAAGTCGGTCTCGGTCTCTGCCCCCTTGGAGACCATCCCCGTCCTGATGCGTGGTGGCCACATCTTCCCTCGTCGCGACACCCCGAGACGATCGACGCAGCTGATGAAGTACGACGACTACACGCTGGTCATCGCCATTGGCAAGGACGGCTCGGCACGCGGCGAGCTGTACGTCGACGACGGCGACAGCTTTGACTTTGAGAGTGGCCAATTTATCCACCGCGTTTTCGAGTTCAAGCAACTCCTCCTTACTTCGGAGTCGGCTGTCAAGAATGACGACAAGGCCGTGAAGGAGGGCGAGTGGATGAAGCGTTTCCACGATGTCAGCTTCGACAAGATCATTCTGGTCGGAGCCCCCAGCTCGTGGGAGGGCAAGACGGAGGTGCCCGTCACGTCCGACGGCAAGACACACAAGATCCGCATGGACTTCTACAAGGGCGAAGGCGGCCGCGCACCGTTCGCGGTACTGGGACGCCTGGGTGTCAGAGTTGGCGCTGACTGGGAGGTGGATTTTGCTTAGAGCCAGGATAGAGATGCGGAGGTACCTAGTTACACCAGCAGATCTAAACCATACGCACATGGGTAGAAAGAAAGAAAAAGAAGTGCGGTGTTGCTTGGTGTATATGCCATTTTGATTAAAATCGAAGACACTTGAGTCCACAACATCTGCAACTACTAGTGAACAACCCACCGGCCGTTCCGACAACAACAACACGCAAGAGGTACCTCTTCTGTTCTGCTCCAATGCTACGGACCATTGCGAGCAATTTCTCCGATGTCTTGTAAAATGAACTTCTTCGCAAGATGGACAAGTATCTGAGCACATCTAATAAGGGGTATTTACATCCATTCGGTATATATTCTCACCCGTTCCGTTCTCGACGTCGTTTTGCACAGGCGTACACCGTGTACTGGATGCCGCGCTATACAGAAAGGATGGAGAGTAGGTGCTTCTCTTCGTGATGCGGGACATTAACCGCCATTATGGCTTCCAATGGTAAGGAGGGTATGCTGGGTTACAAGATTCCATCGCCAACTCGGCCGATGACGGAGCTCGGGTATACTTGACCCTAACACGCACTGAACACTTTCCCTACTCCTCCATATCACAGAGTTAAAGTCGCCGTCAAGGGCAGGTTCCGACTGCTCGAGCCTACATAGACGGGGTAGTCGCCCTTCTGCAGGCGCCAGTTCTGCGCCACCACGTCCCAGGTGCTGGGAAGGCCAGAGGTTAGCGGCACGATGCGGAGACGCGAAGGGGGAGGGCGGGCACGAGGGAAACTTACCTGAGGTCCCTGCGGGTGAGAGCGAACTCGACCGTGGCGCTCTCGCCGGGCTCGAGGAAGGGCTTCTCGAAACCGCGCAGCTGGCGCACCGGCCCGCCGGGCAGGCCGACGTACAACTGGGCGACCTCGGCGCCGGCCACGGGCCCCGTGTTGGTGACGCGGGCCGACACGCGCGCCACGACGTCCCAGAGGTCGGCGTGGCCGCCCGACTCGACGGGGCCCGTCGGGTACGCCGGGAGGGCGGCGGCGGCCCCATGGGCGGCGGGGGCGGCGGCGATGTCGGCGAAGGCGAAGGTGGTGTAGGACAGGCCGAAGCCGAACTCGTAGCGCGGCGTGACGTTGTACTTGTCGAAGGCGCGGTAGTCGATGTAGACGCCCTCGGTGAAGTCGGACTGCGGGAACAGCGCGTAGTCGCCGGCGGGGCGCGTCTCGTTGGCCAGGGGGCCGAAGTCGGACTCGTTGCGCGGCACCGAGTAGGGCAGCTTGCCGCTGGGGTTGGCGTCGCCGTACAGGAGCGCGGCCAGGGCGCGGCCGTTGTCCTGGCCCGGGACGTGGGCGAAGACGAGGGCCGTGACGTTGGGGTGGTCCACGAAGGTGTCGACGAGCCGGACGCCGGCGTTGTGGAAGACGACGACGGTGTTGCGGCACCGCGACGCCACGTTGAGGATCAGGCCGTCGGCGAAGTCGTCGTGCAGCCCCAGCCGGTCGGCGCCCTCGGTGGCGAAGGCGTTGGCGGCGACGATGCAGGCGTCCGACGTCGGGTCGACCTGCGGGTCGGTGTTCCGGAAGTCCCAGAAGAGGTTGGTGTCGTCCTCGTACGCGCGCACGCTCAGCGCCTCGAAGGCGGAGCTCAGGTAGGCCGGCTGGTTGCCGCCCGAGCCGCCGCCGGTGAGCAGCGTGCCGTTGGACGCGCTCTGCAGCGTCCACTGGAGCGGGAAGGCGCCGAACTGGTCCGACGGGCTGAGGGGCGAGCTGCCCGACGCCCAGCCCGGCGCCCCCGGGTTGTACTGGTCGTAGGCCCGGGCCGAGTACCCGAACAGCGAGAGGAGCTTGGGCGCCTTGAGGGGCAGCGCGTTGTTGGTGTTCTTGACCAGCACGTGGCCTTCGATGGCCCCCTGGAGCAGTACTTGCTTGCTGCCTGGCGACTTGGCGACGACTCTCTCGTGCGGCGCCGCCAGGTCGGCCGGCATGCCCACCCCGGGGGCGGGGAAGTCTTTGTCTTGGCCGGACTTGTACCAGGCGGCGATGACCCTGTGGTTCCCGTATGAGCAAACACGCAAATACCAGCAATGGGGTAGAGGGAGGGGGGGGGCTCTCCAGATGAAACTCATACCTGGTGACCATGTCGTCAATCCTGGCCTCGGGCAGAGAGCCGTTGGTGACGGAAAGGGTCAGGTTGTCACCCCAGAGCGCCGACGACGGCATGACCATGTCCAGGCCGGCCAGAGCCGCATCGTACCCGGCATGGAGGGCGCCCCAGTCGGTCACCACGAATCCCTGCTTCTGTTAGCCCATGCTCTCTCGGTGCGATGGCCGGTAGGACCTTCCATACCTGGAAGCCGAGCTCGGTCTTGAGGAGCCCGTTTTGCGTGGCACTGTTCTGGCATCCGTACGAGTTGTTGATGCGCTGGTAAGAGCACATGATGGACCCGGTACCAGCTTTCACGGCGTCCTGGAAAGGCCTGTCTTTCGTGTGAGTGAGGACCCGTCGTAGTGCCGGGTATGATGACACTTACCAAAGATACAGCTCGTGCATGGTCTTGTCGTCGAGGTTCGAAGATAAGGCCGAGACGTTACCTTGGGGGTTGCGGTTCCGCTCCTGCTCGTTCATAATGAAATGCTGTACGGCTGGGTCAGCCAGGCTCACGTTTGCTGCGCTCAGGAAGGGGGCAATGCGCTCACCTTGGTGTTGGAGGTCACGCCAACGGATTCCATACCCTCAACCGTCTCGCCGACGAGGACACCAGCGTGGTACGGGTCGTTACCGAAGCCTGATCAGAACGACTAGTGTCAGCCCGTTGACTGACCAAAAGCAGCCATGGTAAAGAGAGAGGTTTCATACCCTCCCAGTTCCTCCCGCCGGTAGCAATACGCCCCAGAGGTCCGACCACAGGACCCAGGGGCACGTTGACGCCCTTGATTTTGAACTCGGTGCCCATGCCCATGCCACGCTGGCGCGTGAGGTTGCGGTTCCAACTAGAAAGGGGAGAGGGGGAACCGTTGCGTCAGTGAATCGAAAGGCTCGCAGAAGACCCGTTATGGCGTACCTAGCACCAACGGAGAGCTGCGCCGGCCAACTATTCACATAGTTGGTCGAACGGACACCAGCGGGACCGTCGGTAAGGCAAAGGCCCGGGAAGTTAAGTCGGGGGATCGGCCCGATATTACCAGCGCACCCGTTATTGATTCGGGTGCCCGTGGTCAAGTTGACCTGTCGCCATGTCAGTTTCACCCTTGGGGCAAGGGGAAGGGGGGGGGGGGAGGGTATGGTGTACCTTTTCCTCGAGCGTCATCTGGCCTACCAGATCCCGTGCCTTTGCGTAGGCGTCTTTCCAGTCGCCGGTTCCCGCGCCCTCGGCTAGGCCGTCGTCAGTTTTGGAGCCCACGGCTGCCATGGAAGCATGGCAGGTCACTCACGGGAAGGGTACACGGGAGGCGACTGCCCATAGAAGTGGGTGTCGGAGGTGATGAGCTGCGCGGCGGCCGGCTCGGCCAAGGCCGAACAAGCCACCAACATTCCGAGAAGAGACACCATCTTGACCGGTTACGTGCGCGCAGACCCTGAGACCGTGCCAAAAACACCGAGGAGACGGGCGATCTAAGGCGAGGAGGCTTGCTTTCTATACCCGCGCGAGCAATACCCATGCGGCGAGGAACCCGGGCTGATGATGATGATGATGCCCTCGGCATCTACCGCTTGCAGGGGCATCGTGCCAAGTGTGCACACCATGACACCAGGTAGGACATGCGTGGGCATGCTTCTCCCCCGCTCCCCGCCCCCGGCTCGTCCTACGGCGCAACCCGGGGAACGAGGCTCTACCCCGGGTTTCCCACTGAAATCCATGACGTGACACCGCGGGCAGCTGGTACGATACCTCGGGCAGTCGGTTGGAGAAGGCGGGGAAGGGCGTAGCAGCCGGACGGAACCGCACATATGGAAAGAAAGGCGGCGATGAGGCCGGTGGTGGATACAACCGGGCATAAGTCCGTCGCGGAGCAAACTTATGACCTCTGGCCATGGGCTGTGGGGGATCGGCTTGGCGATGGGGAGAAACTGGGGTACGCTGTGCGGTTTGCTCGCTTTGCCTGCCTGCTTGCCTCGGGAGAATGCCATGTCGTCGCGCCCCCGGGTCGCGCTCACAGTGGGTAATATAGACGACCGAGTCGGTATAGCCTATGTTGGGGTAACAGGGTTACGGACGCGGTCGGGGCTCCGCCCGATGCGCATCTGGTCAGCCGTGACTAAGAAAACCACACGTCGGCATCCCTGCTAGGCCGGGTCGGGTCGCTGGCAGATTTTCTGAAGTGGCCGCTGCCCAGCCGGGTTTACGGGGTTATCGTGAAAACAAGCATGTGTTTAGGGGGGCCGGTCGGTTAGGCAATGCTTCACTCGGACCGGATCGGCCACTTGTGAGTGCATACTGCTTTGGTACTTGAGCTCACCAGAGGAGTATACACTGTTGAGGCGTGCGTTGGCGAATCCCCATGTTCATGCGAGGCAGACGCGTCCGGTAAGAACCGTAGGTGACGCGCTCGTAAGACATCTGCACACGGCGTCTCAAAATATCAACACGCTTACTAGGTAAAGTACATAGATACCTACCCATCGAGACCTGGCGACGCCAGCGGGATGGAGTGAATCCCGGCGAGGAGTAGACCTGCAGGTTATGCGTGAGCAAGGCATTTTTTAGTGTCTGTCTGCTTACTTTCCAAAAGCATGAAGTAAGCAATATGTACCTCTGGTGTTTTGATTGATGAACATCTTTCCATAGGTAAGCAGGTGTAAGACGTGGAGAGAAGATGAAGTGAATATCGGATGCACAGAGATGATGATGATGAGACGGTCCCACGTAGCCTCTCCTTTCCATCCGTTTTCGTGCCTCGTAAGTTTGACCTTGTCCACCATATGATTCCTCTTGCTCGGATTGAACTCTCCCCGTTTTTTCACTCCATTACGAGGTGGAAAATGTGGACAGCAGTTTAGATCCCTTGAATCGGTCGGTTGGCGGGCCGAGTGCCAGGCCAATGAAGGGAAAGGCGACAGAGAAAAAGCACATGGGAGTGGCTCGAAAGTGGATATGACAATTTTGAGATCGGATTCATGGATAACTCGGCTTGGTCGGACCAGAACAGAAACTCCTGGCAACCCGGCTCAGATCCTTCGCGACCGGGATACGCCTTTCTGGGTGTAGCACTTGGCACGTCATGTACGTGTGAATTCAGAGCCCCTTCCCGCTCATTCGGTACGCTACCGGAGGCAATATGCACGCTGTTCCTCCGCGCCAGTCTTATACGAGCATCGTATGGCCCTCCTGGCGGCTGCCTGGCGAATCGATCCTGGCTGCCGTCTTCCTTTGAGGCGAGCCGGGCGGAAGACGGCACTGCAGAGTGGGCTGGGCAGCCGCTGCGCCGGCGCGGCTGAGAGCCAGCATCGCTTGGCGCCCAGTCAGCGACCCGCACGTCATCCGCCGCTTCTTGGTACTTCTTGCTGAAGGTCCTCTTCCATGAGAGGCCGAAAGTTCTGGCCTTCTCCCTCTTCCCGTCCTTCTTCCTTCTCCCTGGCTCGTGGCATCGCTGCTTGCCTTTCCTCCGCTATCACCACCGTCATATCCCCCCCTCCCGCCGTCCCGCTATGTCGCTCGCCGAGGCCGCCCGGGCGCTGTATACCGGGACCCCGTCCGTCGCGGCGGCTATCGTAAGACGAGTGGCACACCAGAGCCGGGACCAGCTGCTCCGGGACATCCTGGCCGCTTGGTGGGTGAAGGTGCTGATAGTCGTCAACGTTGTGATCGCCATACCCCTACATTTTTATGTGAGTGCATCGCGCCCCGTGCCACAAGCACGAGGACTCCCCCCATAGGGGCGGACAGCTGATCTGGCTTTCAGCTCTTCTATACCCTTGCCAGTCTTCTGTTCACACTGGCTGTGGTTGAGGATCCAAAAGAAACGTACCAATCCATTCCTCTGGCGGATCAAACGGACGAGAACGGCAAAGAAGACGACCACGCCAAAAACAATGATCTCAGAGCAGCCGATGATGATGCCGAGGCGCCTTCATTCCCACGCGCCATCACCGCGAGCATCAGGGGGACACATCGGCATGTGCGCTCCAAATGGGGCTGGTCGGCGCTCGTCCACGGTGCCTTCATGGCCTTCTGTGTTTATCTCGTCCAGAGCCTCCTGCTGTTCCTGCTCGCCCTGGTTCCCTTCATGCCCAGCCTCCTGAGCCTTCTCATCGTGTCCCTCGTCACCATCCAGCTCCCCACCGCCTGGGTCCATTTCGTCGTCGGCCTGCCCAGCACTCGTCGCCAGTGGCCCCGGATGCCGGCCTTCCGCGAGACGTTCCAGGCGATAGCTTTGCCGACCGTCGTCTATCAGGTCGCCCAGTGGGCCGTCTTGCAACTTCTGGTTCTGGGCCTCCGCCTGTTGGACGTCGACGTGGAAGCCGTTGGGCCTATTCCGATCCCTCGATTCCGCCTAAGCCAAGGAGGCATCCTTCTGGCCTTCTCGATCCTGGATCTTGTCCTGGTTTTCGCCCTCCTCGTGCCCCTTCAGGCCATTGTCACGAGGGCGCAGGCTTCGCTCCTGCCCGCCGATTATGACACCGCTGTGCCCATCAGGCGAGACTTCAGCTCCGAGCCTAGCTACTCGAGACCCCATGCCCGTATGAGCGAGGCGTGGCAGTCACTGCGGGGCTCATGGAAGCGTGTGTACAAATTTTTGGCCAAGATCTGCCTGTTATGTTTTGTGATTGGGTTTGTCGTCGGTTTTGTTGGCAGTGTACAGGCCATTCTCATTGTGAAGCATTTCCACTCGTCCTAGGAACACTTAGCTAGAATCGCGAAACTTTGAAGCCCGGGGAGTCCTGAGTGCTCAGTGTATGGAAACTAAATACGCTTAAGTATTCCGCTGAAACCCTTGCTAGGAGTTCGTGGCAGCGTGGCGCGATCCCATCCTGAACGTGCTTATGTGCTCAAGACAGTACTTCTTTCTTTTCTCTTCTTCTTTTTTCGCTTTTTGCCGTGTGTAGAGCCCTTGACATGCCGTCCCAGGCTGCTTCTAGACGCCAGTGGAGCGCCCTTTTCAAGGCTAGCACTGCTGTATATGTTCATGCCGGTAGTCGAAAGCAGCTAGGATGGCTTTGCTGTAGGCCAGAGCCGCTAATACAACCATGATATGCATGATCTGGTGGCTAGCACCAAATATGTCAAAGACCCGGGGGTACCACTTCTCGGGGATCTTGGAGTTGCGAGTCAGCGCTCCACAAACCTCGGTAATCGCAGGGGAAGAGCACGGGTTCTGTACATACCTTGAAAGCGTATATCACAACGCCAATCCCGTTGAACAGCGCGGTAAGTCCGATCCACCCCAGCCCGATCCTATGCCTATATTCCGCTGGCCCGTGTCGTAACAACCCATGGGTTACAGGGAGAAGGAAGGAACTCAGCCCAAAGACGGCGAAAAGGAGTGCTCGGACATGGCCGAGCTGCGGGCCGCCAACGTTGGGGTGGAACGTCGCCCATGAACACAAACCGGCCAGTGCCGTCGTTATGGTC
The DNA here is from genome assembly GCA_029489945.1 of Nigrospora osmanthi. Taxonomy (NCBI): domain Eukaryota; kingdom Fungi; phylum Ascomycota; class Sordariomycetes; order Amphisphaeriales; family Apiosporaceae; genus Nigrospora; species Nigrospora osmanthi. The sequence continues at coordinate 1,758,373 of CP120499.1, forward strand.
CAGTAGATGACCTGGAGGTCAGGGTAACAGGGAAAGCTGTAGTAGACGAGGGGGATTGTCGACCCCCACATCAGCAGCAGAATGCCCTGGTAATCCAGCTTCATCCCCCAATCATAGACGAAAGGGCTGTGGGACATGATGGTATGGAAACTGGTCAGGTATGTGAGTGAGCCTGGCCTTTTCCCCCAAGGGTTCCCCAAGGGGGCGCTGGCTGATTATGGTTCGTGGCTTACATAGTGGACAATGTGAAGCACACGCCGACGCCGAGGAAGTAGGTACTGCAGACGACGACGTCGGGCAGGGTAGCCAACCGGTATCTGGGGGGGATCTCGGCCCGGAAGACGGAGCACGGCAGTAACAAGAAGAACACTGCGCCCAGCACATGGGTGAAAATGCTGACTGGGGGAGTCTGTCAGAAAGAAGCTGACCCACGATGGCAAGACGCACCGACCCGTTTCGTTGTGGAAATAGGACCAGCTGCGGAGACAAGCGGACCAAGACGCTGTCTCCTGCCTGAAGTCCCAGTCAGCATGGTTCTGCACCACGGGTCTAGGTTCTGGCGGAGAAGCCTACCTGTACCCTGTCTGTATGTGATCACTGCCGTCCCTGGCGCACCGTTAGACCGCCTCTCCCGTGGCCCCTCGATTCCATGCAGGGAATACCCCGACTCACTGTCGCCAAGGCGCTGGCAGCATGCCCGTTAGCCTTCGCGTCCGACAGGAACCCCGGGTCGGCCAAGGTGCGCCACGGAGGAGAGAGGTTCTGGTCGGGCACGTCGGGGCACTCACAGATGGCGTCCCACTCTAACAAGGTCGCCTGGTTCGAAACGAGCAATTCGCCGCCAACCTTAGCCACCGTCGTTGGCTGCTGTTGAGGCGCCGAGGCCGTGGGGCTCCGGCACCGAGCGGAGGACGGCCGGAACCTCGGCGCCGCCGTATCCAAAGCCAGCGTCTGAAAGTCGGAAAGTACAGAGGTCATATCGAGAGAAGTTTACGGTGGTTTTTGTGGTGTATTGGCGTCGAAGCATCGCAACAGTAACAGCAACAGCAACAGCAACAATAGCCAAGCATTACGCACAAGCGACAGCACGAAACGACCTGCGCAGGACCGGGGGGTGGGGGGGAAACGGCGACCACATAGCCGACAAGAATACAGGCAGCGAGGAATTTCCATGGGGCGGCTGGCTGACGGGGGACACTTGGAACCACTTGCGGTTGGCGGCCCTGGGCTGTCTGTGTTGTTGCAGATCTAGCGGACTCGCATTGATCCACGATGTCCGTCCCCAGTGCAGCCGGACCCCCCAGGCATCGCCATGAAACGATAGTGGTGGGCCTCGAGAAGATGCCGAAGGCGGAGGCGGTCCGTCGCCTTCGACAGTGATTCAATAGGCCATCCAGACTGTTGTACATGATGCACACACAAGCCGGGTCGGCGCCGAAATCGGTATACTCGAATCAAGGTAATAACATAGGAAGAAGCACGGGTAGCCTCCGGCGTGCTGGTGGCCCATATGAATCCATTGGAACTTACATGGGTAGGATGGGTGGTGGATGATGGGATGATGGACAGAGAGGAGGGGTTTCCCGGATCCCATGATTGGGGGGAGGCGCAAGTGCCACCACCTGCGGCGCCTGGGCTGGCGGGCCGGACGACATTCCAAGGAGGACGGACCCAAGAGACCCCTAATTGCCCATTAGGGGGAGACCTGGACCCGATTCAGACCCCCTGGACCGATTCAGGCCCCCCCAGAGGCCCGACACAGCGTTCGGGACGCCCGCCTTTCCCCTCCCGAAGACTCCCTCTCCTATCGGCGCGCGCTGTGATCGTATCCTCCCTACCCTCCCATCACGACCCGGACCGCCCACGCCTCGTCCACTCGGCCAGCCGGCGACTCGCAGCAGCAACATCAGCAGCAGCAGAAGCAGCAGCAGTAGCAGCACTACCACCGCCGCCACCGTCTCCTCCACCAACTACTTGTTGTCCTACCTAGGGCTTCCTTACCTATTTCTCCTTCCCCTTCCCCCCCTCCCCGCTACTGCGAACCATCATGTCTGGCGTCGACGCGCCCGAGATCCTCGCGGCCTACGACGCCGTGCGGTCGGACAAGGACGAGACCAACTGGCTGCTGATCTCGTACGCGTCGGGCGTGGGCGACAAGCTGACGCTGACGGGCACGGGCACGGGCGGGCTGCCGGAGCTGGCGGCGCGGCTCGACGACGGGCAGGCGCAGTACGGCTACGTGCGCGTCGAGTACGCCAACGACACCGAGTCGAAGCGCGTCAAGTTCGCCCTCGTCATCTGGATCGGCGAGAACACCAAGGTCATGCGCAAGGCCCGCGTCTCCATCGAGGCCGGCGGCGTCAAGCGCGTCCTCGCCCACCACAGCATCCAGGTCGACGCCCGCGACAAGAGCGACCTCGAGGAGAAGGACATCGTCGCCCGCCTGCGGAAAGCCGGCGGCGCCGACTACAACGGCGGCCGCGGGTAGCCCCGCGGCGCCACCGAGACGGAAAAATAAAACACAAAAAAGAAAACAAAGGAACGCGCAAAGGACGGGCGGACCGGGAGAAAACCCATCGGGCTTTCTTGCATCGTGTTTGGCGTTGGAGTACCTGGGTATAGAGAGCACAGCATCTACGCATGTGTGCATAAATTCCATTTGGCGCCGGGCTGCTTCGTCCCCTTCCGTGTGTATATGCGTGTGTACCTTCCAGTATATGCGTATGTGTGGATGTGTGTATATGTGTTTGTGTGTGTTGCCTCCCGCCTCCTTTTTCCCACCGTGACGGAACTGCGGGCGACGATCCAATCCAATCCTCTCCTCTCCCATACTCGCTGCTGCCAAAAGCGAAGTGTCGAATGCTTAGTAAGTAAGTCATTTAGGGGGGGAAGGAGAGAATGGCGCCCGTTTGGGGGTGGGATGGTGGGGTTCGTCCGGTACAAAGACGTATGTACGTGCCTGCCCTGGTTGAATGACTGCGGGTTGGAGGGGTACATACCTACATAAAGTACCTATGAAAATGATATTGCGGGAGGGAAAAGCAACCTAAATTACAGCCCGCATGTATGTACATGTGTCGCTGCTACTGCTGCTGCATATCACGACATTTCAACCTCGTCATCCCTCCCATCTTTCACTTCCCCTCGCCCTCCGGCCAAGCACAACATGTCGTCGCCCAAAATGGACATCACAAATCCGCGGCGGATACTCGCCGTGTCTACCCAAGACGCGGCGCACCACCTCAGCAAAGTCGTGAAAGGTAACCAGCAACCGCGCCGGCACCGGCGGGCCACGTATGATCTCGCCCGGCCTTGTCGAGTTCTGCCTACCACGCAGTGACCACTGTCCTTAGCTTACAAGCCGCACGAGAGGGTGCTCGCCCTGCTGGCCATATGGCTAACGTGCCGCCAGACTTAACGGGCACAGCACCCGAGCCTACCGCCGACACGTTGGCCGGCGTCACGCACATGCTTACCCTCAAGACGGCTTACTACAACGCATCTGTGCCCATCTGGTTGGACCTCATATCCGCGCCAGCAGAATGGTCTGCTTCGTTCCTGGCCTCGGAAGCCAAGGAGGTGCTGGACGTCCTGGGCGGCCTCGTGCTCGTCTTCCCCCTGCCCATGAAGCCCGACACGGATGAGGGAAGGGCCGCCCGCGAGCTCATTCAGCATGTCGGCAAGGTCGTCCAGGACGGCTTGGGCGGCTGGGCCTGGGATGGCGTGAGCTTGTGTCTGGGCGTGGGGGAGATCGACCAGGTCGATGAGTGGGACGAGTGCGCGGCAGCGGCAGGCCTCGAGTTTGTGCAAATCCGAGCCCAAGCATCCGAGACGCGCAACGAATTCGGCGGTACGTCATCCAGTTGTGTTCATTTCCCCCCATCACCGCTGCTTTGCCGCCCCGAGCTGCCACTGATGAGCCCCAGAGAAAACGGGCATCCCGCGAGCGCGAGAGGCCTTGGAGGCGAATGATTGGGCCCAGGCCGGCGACGATCTCGGATCCGATTTTGGCGATTTCGAGGCTGCCTTGGGCGAAGACGCAGAGTCCAGTCAACCCCATGGGAAAGACACAGACTTGGAGCCGGAAAACCTGGATTTCGGCTTCGACCGCCGGGATTTCGAGGGTCTGCGGCACGCCATCTGGAGCGCCGGCCAGTATGATGACGAGGAAGACTCCATGCTGGGCGAGCCAAACAAGTCAAGTGACGGCAAGGAGACGCGCAAGGCCGAGGGCGACAGCTTAGACGATGAGGAGGTGCAGAAGCTAGAGGGCATGATGCGTAAGCTCCAGGGCGTGAGAGATATGAGTGCGGGCCTGCCTGAGGATCAGCGGAAGCGGATGGCGGCGAAGGCGGTTAGCGAGGTCATGAAAGATCTCTGATTGCGACTGTGCGGCGCATCCTCTACCCAGAATGCAGCCGGCTGGCGACGTACAGGAACTGCGCGGGACGCCGTACTTGTCACGGAGCCCGCAGCGCTGGGCTTGTTTCACTGGGTGATGCGCATAGACAAAAAGACGACAAGCCCGTTACATTCAACCGACACCATCAGGGGCGGGTTACCATGGCCGCCTATTCGGCACGGTCAAAGGGGTGGTCATGGTGGGACAGCACGCGGGCTCGGCACTTGACCGGCCTTGTTCTCGTATGATGGTTTACTGACAAGTCACCCGGCCGCGTATGATACTCTTTCCCGGCGACAGCGGCTTGCTATACGCCAGGCTGAATGCAGCCCTCGGCTGGGCGTACCGAGGTGTTGTACTCGGCAGCCTTGCGTCGTAGCCGAGCAACGAGGAGACACGGGCAGACGGTTTGCCAGCAAGGGTAGAGAAGTGAAGCTGTTGCTGGGTCCCGTCACACGTGTACAACACCCATGCACGGGAAACATTCGCCTTGAAATACTGGAGCACGGAGCAGCGATAAACGAGGTTGCAAACCAGAAAAAGCTAGTCTGTACGCAGGTTGGGACCGGCGCCAGCAGCCGCACAGTCAGTTGGTGCTGGAACCTGCCGGTCAGGCTGCCCGGGGGGGCCATTATTACCAGTTGCCGAGACAAAGGGCCGACGCCAAGGCGCATGCTGGACGCGGCTGACAGATCGGCCCACGATCCGGGTCCGCCATCGCACGACATTTGTTTCTTTTGCACTCGACGCCAATCACCCTGCCTTGGTCACGACCCTGACTACCATTGGGGATATCCACGCCTCGCTCTGGCCCCCGGATGATGCCATGACTCGTCGTCCATTTGGCCGGCTCTTGGATCACGCCTTCGTCTCTTGGATCCCTTCTCCGGATATACAGGGGAATGTACACAACCTCCCAAGCAGCGAGGGCACAAGCCAAACGCTTCAGGGTTTGGTTCCTTTCTTCCCCCAAAAGATTCGACGAAATGTACGGGCTGTACGTATGTTACTTAGGAAAAAGTAATGAGCCAACCACTTCTCGCCTCTCCGCTAGAATTGACGAGAACGGGGTGACCAAAAACAAGGGGAAAATGTCCGCCATTGATTCGTAACTGGTTAGCCCTGTCCCTCTGCTCATCGTCACCACCGTCCCATTCGCCGAGTTTTCACGGCCGTCGAGCGCCAGCTGCGCGAAGCGGCGGACAATCGACGGCCTCAATGTAGGCTGAATGCCTGGAGGGCTGGGCAATATGGGGGCATGGAGCGCCTGTAGAGACGGCGCGTGTTAGCTGGGGTTCTGGAGGTTCTGGTGCAGCAAAAGCAGCAGCAGTGGCTACCTACGGGGGTCACGCGATGCTTTCATACGGAAATAGGCGTGAATAAATCCCCTCAAACAGCCCTCCGTTGGGGCAGGAGGTACTTGGAGGATCAGTAACCATCGTTTCGGAAGACGGAAAGTTAACACCCTTACGGACGGCGGTTCGTAAGACAAAAACAGATGATTCAATAAATAGCTATTCAAACCGTCAGCTCGTGCCTACGGGCAAGAAGAGTTAAGGTGAACTGCCATAGAGGTAGTAACACCTGGAGAAATTCAGTTGACCCCTGCTAGACTCATAATTTTTTACAGGTCTACTGTTCAAACGCCAACGAAGGCACTCGAATTACTACTTTTTTTTTTAACCCATTCGGGCTTTAAAACTGTCAATTGACCGGTCTTACTTGACAATAAGATAGATAAACCGGGTAAGGACACCAGCAGCAATGAACTATTATCCAGGTGAACCCTTACACGTCTGAACTACTATAATGCGAGGATCCCGTTTCGTTATAAATTCGATGTTGGCAAGCCCATTCAGCGTATAGTAGCGATGGAACCATCAACTAACCGCATGTGCCCCTTCGGCTGTCGACGAGCTCTCGTCGGATCTGAGGCGTTAGATTATCCACTCCTCATCTTCGACACCGCCATGGCGCTGGGCCAGGCTCAGGCCGAAGTCGAACCAGCAGCGCAAGACCTTGTACTGGTACGGGCTTCAGTCTTGGAAGCCCGGGTACGTAGAAGGGGGTGATTGCTGACGGTGCGTACCCGCGCAGTGCCGGATAGAGAAGGAGGCCTAGCCCGGGAGATGCATCACCAACTTCTTGACTACAGCGAGGACCCATAGTTCACCACCCGCGCACGCGAAAAGTGAGGCGGGGGCTCTGGAGGAGGGCGACATAGACCCGGACGTACACTTTCGTCCGTTTGAGCGGCGGAACTCGCGAGGTGTGAGTGCCCAGGGCCTTTGGTCTCGTGAAGTTCGTCTACGGCGCCCTAGGAGGCTATTCGCAGCACACGTGCAGGAGGTCCCCGGGCAGGCGAGCATGGCAAACCTCCGGGCCCCTCACTGGATTTGGAATTGTGCGGAGAAAGAGGCCGGTTTCCGTACGCTGCAAGGGCCTGTGCTCAAGGGGGAGGGGGAGGGAAACGCAAGCCGCGGGTCGAACGGCCGAAGCGCTCTCACGATACCCGACTCGGCATGCGTTCCATAGCGGCGGCGGCGGTGGAGGAAGAGCCGCCGCGGCCCCTCCGACAATTATATCGCCGATCGCTATTACCAGCACGCCGGGATATGGACGCCCCTGGGCAACACCCACTCATACTCCGCATGGCTATAGCGACAAGCCGTTTCATGGCCCCTGGACCTCCGTCGTCACGCTGGGGGGGTCGTAGTCACGGCAGGGGGGCCGAGTTACGCAGCACGGCTGCGTGCGTGTCTATCACTTCTGTATGCAACGGGCGGGAGGCCACGGCAATCGTCTAAAATTGGGAATGCATGACAGATCTGCTCCAATCGACACCACGTCGCATCTCGAGACAGAGCCAGAGCCAGGGCGGGGAGGAACAAGATACCTACAGCGGTTGGGGGGCGGTTGGGGTCAGGCAAGACAAACGATCGAGGCAACACGAAGGCATGATCCATAGGCAAATCGTCGGCTCGAGTAACAGAGTGTGGCATAGCCACGATCTCGCGACGTAGACAAGCAGCGCTGAGGGGGGCCAGAAACCGCTGCTGACAGCCGTCAACCCATCAGACGAAAATGCCGGCGCAGATCTGCTACAGCGATGGGGTGTCACCGCCCGGTGTCGCTTGTTCCAGAAGAATACCAGGTTGCGTCTTGGGGTGCAACCGTACACGGCCCTAGGCTGAGGGAATGCTGTGCACGCCTTCGTCGGCGCGCCTGGTAAGGCAGACCTTGTCACAAAGGGAAAATCTCCCCACTTCGGTTCGGGGGGCAGACAGAAGGCGCCGATTCAAGGAAGGTTTGGGAGAGTTTGCAGTGGGCGGGGGGGTTGAGCACGAGAGGCAACGGCCGGAGGGCACGCGGTCTACATAACCCGTTTGGGGTCGGTGACCGCCGGTTAGGTGGATGTTTTTCAATCGTCCGTCTGGCGAGGTAAAAGTCGATAGAGCGAGAGAGAAGAGAGGGAGAGAGGCACAGGAGAAGGCCCCGGGCAGGCCCGGACAATCGCAGCGCGCTTTAGAAACCGTTGGTGCCGGGTACGGTTGCAACTGACATGGAGGCACCGGAGGGCTCGTCGTACCGTCGCATGCAAGTGGAAACAGTCTGGGTCGAGGAAGGTTACCGGCCCATGGCATCTGGCAGGCTGGCAGGATGGATTCCCGTGCGGGGAGGGGATGGCTACCCACGGACCTGGACCAGGAGGCCCTGGGCCGGGGCCAGGACTGGGACCGGGACCAGGATCGGGACCGGGACCGGGACTCACGCAGGCCCAGACCCAGACAAACCAGAGCCAGAGCCAGAGACCAACCAGATCCTGTTGGCAGACGGCCAGACAGCCGGCAGGGCCTCCGAGCACAAAGAAGGGAGACAGAGACGTTGGGGGAGGCCGGCGGCCCCTTTTCCGCCTCCCGCGGTGTGTCGGGCGGTGCCAGACAGGACAATTGTACGAACAGTGGCCGCAAGACTGCCCTGGTGGCGTGGTACGGAGTGTCGTATGTACTCCGTTTGCGTCGGCACTGAACCCCCAACCGTCGGACCGTGTAGAGTGGGTGGGATACATAAGTAGGTAGGTAGCGAGAGTGCGCCTGGATGGAGCAGGTTACGTCGCCGGGCAGACAGAGCCTTCCCGTCAGCGTCCCATCCTGCGAGCCGCCGCCAGTGAGATCGAGCAGCACTCGCCAGGGCCCGAGCTGGGGCCGATCTGCCTACGGCTACGACTGTGTATGCAGATGCAGGAACGCAGCACGCAGCACGCAGCACGCAGGGGGGGCGACGCGAAGCCAAGTCGACGGCCATTGGCTTGGGGCTTCCCGTGCTTTATGCCGACGAAAGCAACGGTGGCCAGCCGCTGGGTGGGCGCATGAAGGCTCCTGCAGGACGCCCATCGCGATTGGGGCGAGGGGTTCGTTCGTTTGTTTACTGACGGCCGCCCCAACGGTCGGCGCTGACAGGATGGGCGATGGCCATGCTCGCCTAGAAACTTTCGGAAGGGGAGAGGATTCGGGCAGTCGGGCAAGCAGGGAGGTACCTACCTACCTACTTCCAGACACACGCACACACACACAGCCCAGATAGGGGATGGGCGTTGTACGTGGAGGCGCCGGCAAACAGGCCCGGCGACGGCACTCGGCCAGTTGCTGGACCATGCGGCCTCCATCCACTCCATAGTCTGCCTGGAACCTGGCCGGTCAGTGAGCCGGCCCATTCAGTACCCTCCATCCAACGCGTTTCGGCCCCAGGCCAGCGCCAGGACGGCCGAAGAAAGGGGGCGGAGGGACGGTAACTGCATGCTGATTACGATCTCTTCGTGGGCCGGTGTGTTCTGAGACTATTAGGCTTTCGACGTGACTTCGCGCTCCTCCCAGGGTCCGAAGGCGTGGGATGGCAGCTGCGCTAGGGCAGAGCACTGTTGTGCTTTTAACCTTTCGATAGTTGACGGATGGAGAGACCGAGCGGTGGTGAATCTAGACGCAGATCAGACCGTGAAGCAAACATTGATGCCACTTGATCGAGGCACAAATTTCCACCGCGTTGGGACGGTCGACAGCCAGCCCGAGGAGCAGAGGAATAGAGGAACAGCCTGCCTCACGATGACTGGCGAGGCGCCACGCCAGGAACGGGTCGCTTAGGCCGCCGTGGAGCCTCGAGTACCTGGCCGCTACCGAATGCTAGGCTTGCGGCGCACACTGTGATGATGGATGCGCATACGGCGCCCGAGTCAAGCATTAACTCAGATAACAGTGTCCCTTCCTCCTTTCATGCGGCGGCCGTCCAAACAAGCCCCGTCGCCATCGCCGGCACCCACAACAGGCTTGCAAGGGCTCCCCTCCCTGGCTATAGCCTCTTGGGCATGCTGGGGCAGCTGCCGCCAGGCACAAGGCGACCACATCAGACGAAAGCTGGATCCCCGTTGCGGCTCATGGCCGTTCGATTTCGTTTTTTTTTTTCTTTCTCACTCTCGTTCTCTTGCTGGCTGATCATCAGGCCTAACAAGGTAGTGTGGCGAGAAGCCGGGAAGGTTGCGGCACAATACGGCAGTGGGAAAGGTATCATCGATTCCTGGTCAGCCGAGGGCCCTGCGTGCGACGCGGCCACCAGCCGAGCCAGCGAAGCTTTGGCACCATGGTGGCTTTGCCTCAACACCGTTGGCGTTGGTTGCCGCGATGTGTTATTCCGTGCGGAACGTCACGCCCTGGGTACCTTGGTATTTTTTTATTTTTTTTCGGCTTCGTGTCGCCGGGGCTAGGAAATCTCCTTCGAGGCGCGTTCCGCAAAAGGAGAAGACAGTCGCCCGTAGTAGGACAGCCGCTTCACGCTTCGAGAAGGTCCATAGCCGGCGTCTTCTAGAGGGAGGCGCTGCAGGTTTCTCAGGCGTCAGCAGCCAAGGCGCGACACAAATGCGCTAAGGCGCCCACAGTTCCGTCATGCGTAGCGCGTGATGGGTTCCATTTTCGCGCGGCAGGGAGGTAAGCGCACTTGCGCTGTGTTAGACAGCTGGAGGCGGACGCCTCTCCAGTAGAGCCGGGTCGACGCCCTGGGGCCGGAGTAGTCAGACGGCCAGACAGATAGGCGAAGCCGAAGGCGGACGGGCAGAGGATCAAGTAGCCACAAGACATTCATCTCACCGCCCGGTGGCATGTGTTGTTGTCAATTGTCTAATGTCTGTGTCCGGGGTCGCTTGGCGACGTCGGCCGGCCTGAGGACCCTGAGGCACAGCAGTAGCCTCTGCTTCACAGCGTTGCATTGCCCTACGTGGTAAAACAGACCCGAAGCGGCTGGTCCTACGGCCATGAGCAGGAACACTGTGACTGCGGCTGGATACCGTGCGAGAGCGTCGGAGCCCGGGCTGTGACTACTGCAGGAACAAGAGCGGCGGCCGTCGGAGGCAACGGCGGCCTGTGAATGTCGTATGTCGGACTGGCAGTTCGGATTTGGTCCAGGGACGACGGTAGCCGCGGCACTGCTACAACATACATGCCCCTGGTGGACTCGGAGGCCCAGTACTGGAAGAGGGTGCTGCCTCCATCGACTAGCCGTATGTCGACGGGACAGGGGGGTCGGCATTTGCCATGGTGATTGGCCATGCTTCATGCCCAGGCTCACCAGGAGCATGTACATCCAGGGATGGATGGGGGGCAGAGAGGCCAGTGAGGCGCTGTTTGCTGGTGGGCGATCGTCTCCAGACCAGACCGGGCGGGGGCCCTGCTTGTGATGAACCCGACGAGGCCCCCCAGTGTCTCCGACTAAGCCTGCAGCACAAAGTCTGAATGGCCGGCCAATTAACCGACGCCTCGCCCAAGGGGACGGTACGCAACGGCTGGTATTTTCTGGTTGACTGGGCAGGCAGTGCTGGCGTTAGGATTTCTATTGGCCGGGCGTGGGAACACATACAGCGGGCTGAAGGCGCTGTTGGGCTGGTGGCAGCTTAGAGAGGGGCGCTTTTTGAGGGGGTGAGGGGGGAGGGGGGGCAATGCGAGGCCCGGTAGGTCGGTGGTGATGACGAGGCGATAACGTACCGTACCGTGTCAGACAGTATGTAGAACACAAGAAGAACAGCAGGGGACGGAGGTCACGGGGGTGTTTGCTGGGCGCCGGACAGGAACCCCGTAGCCGTGGCTGTACTTAGGATGCTGGCTCGCTGGATGCTGCAGGTCACAAAAGGAGCGAGGGATCGACCTGACTGCTCGACAGGCTTGGCAGAGCCGTGTTCGAAACCCCCTTTTTTCGTTCGTTCGTTCGTCGTCTGTCGATTCATGGGGTGGGCATGGGATGGCTTGATGGGGGGGGGGGGGGGTCGAGGGGACGGAGTTGGTCGGACTGGGACTAGACCGGGATACGGGACCGGGGGGGTTGCAAGTGGAGTTCAGTGGAAGCCAGTGGCAGCCGGTGGGACGAGCATTCGCCCGCCCTGTTTTGATTGGTGGCACGCGCACGCGCCAGCTCTGGCTCCCCACCACCACACCCACTACCATGACATCTATCCATGCTCGGGCGACCACTGGAGACCTGCACACCGGGACCAGACGAGACCACGCCCCGCGAGTGCGCACAGGCGGATGGACGGATGTTAGTACTGTAGAGGGTCGGACGGACGGGCGAACGGGCGGGCGGGCACGATGTACTTCCAGTAAAAAAGGCTGTCTGACTGGCACCAAGAACGAGGAAAGGGCCGGCAGACCGGCCTGGGTTGTGGGAAGGGGGGCGGGGGGAGGCAAGAAAGGACGAGTCGCGCGACACGGGACGAGAGAGTTGGAGGGGCGAAGGGGGGGAGGGAGAGCCCTCCGCGGCCTGTACCTACCTAACAACCTCCTAGGTAGGTAACATCCATGCAGAACTCTCCTCCTTCTTTTCGGGCTCCTTCTTTTCCTCCTCCTCCTCCTCCACCACCACCACCATCGTGGAAGGGGATGGATGGATGCCATATCCAGGGCCACGGGCACATGGGCCACGACCTGATGTGGGCATGCCACCACACGCGTCGTCCGTCTATAGTACGGAGTACGCAAGACAGAATGAATGGATGGACGTATGTACCAACTAGAGTAGCTGGTTCCAGCCTGATGCGCAGAAAACGAGAGCCCCCCCAATCCGCCCAACGGATCATCGCCCACCGTGGCTGCCACTATTGCACCTGTCGCGAACGGTTCGCATTCCTTCTGGCGACCTCGCGCGACCCGAGGACCCGGCAGGCGACAACACTGGATGCTTTTTCCGTCTGTGGCCCCGAGAGTATACGTAGAGCCCAGGTAAGTACCGTGTAAGCAGGTAGACACCAGCCCGGTACATTTGAATAGTACATACTTGCAGGCAGGCGGGTAGGCAGGTACATCACCTCCCACCCCCTTTGTGCATCCAGGGAAGGTTCCTTCCACCACCCTATCCATAGATCCTTCCCCGGGTTCGTACATGCGTACCTCCCAAGTAGGTAAGTACGAAGCTACGGTTGTCGCTGCTGCTGCCGTAGACCCAGGCAGAGGTACATCCCTCCAGCATTCATTCATTCATTCATTCATCCATCCATCCATCCATCCATCCATCCCCCACCCATATTGACCCGATGTTAAGGGAGACAGACAAACATTGGAGCCCTGCCGCAGAGGAAGCCTCTTCTGCAACTAGGTACAGTTCAAACAGTCCTCACAGGGCACACCGAGACGGACGAGAGACAGCTCAATCTTGCCATTCGAACCTTATACAACTGACAGACATGTGGCCACGACACAACACGCACACCCGTACGGGCGGGATGGGATGGGATGGGGATGGGGATGGGGATGGTTTAGTCGAAACTGAACAAACCTTTCCGACCTGCCCCTGGCCGGCGCAAACGACCATCACTGCCCCCCCCCTCAAGCCTATCTTCGTCGGCCCTGGTCCTGGCCGTCTGCCGCTGGTTGCGGGGCCTGGCACGGAGTACCTGCAGCTATTCAATACCTATCGTAGCACGCAGCACACGCCACAGCTACAGGCATCTGCATGCCTCAATGCCTGCGACTAGACCCGGTCGGTGCTGGGGTATCCGCCGCCGCCGCCGCCGCACACCAGCCAAGCCAGGGCAGCCGATCCCTGGTCCCGCGCGCGCAGAGATGGAATGTATCTGACCTACGAGACACCGTCGCCGATCAGTGACAGTGACCACATCGGGCCCATCGTGACCGGGCACTGTACTGGCACGGCATTGGCCCATGATGCCATCCACGCCGGCCTGGGGCCTTCTCTCCCTCTCCCGGGACTGGGCGCCTCTCCTCCCAGGCCAGTCAAACGTCCGCCGGCCACCAGGGCGCAATGCAATCGCCAGTGGCGCGCCCCCCGGCCGCCCTCGATCCGGCTTGAGACCACCGCAGCAGCCAGAGCACGCGCGTGTTTACCTACGAGCGGCCGCCGCAAAACACGTCGGGCTCCCCTTTTTTTCTTGTCCCTCTCTCGCCTGCCCGACCCATCGTCCAGAGTCAGGAGACGAACCGGCTGGTTCCAAGGCTGAGTCGTCGGTTCCCATCAGCTCGGCTGCGCCAGCTCCCTACCGGCTCCTCGCCTGCACCAAGTCGCCGCCGCCGCCTGCCGCGCGTGGCCATTTTCTATCTTTGGCGCGCTCGCGCAGTTTGCCCGCGCAGAGCAGCAGTGCGCACGCCCGCTGCCAATCAAGTCGCTCGCAGTCCGTGGAGGGCAGGAGGGCAGCAGGGATCCAACCTACCATCTGCACGTCGTGGGCCGTCCGTCCAGCTCTCCTCCATGCCTGTCCCGCTTTACTCTTCTGAGACTCGGCCCCTCCTGTGTTTGTTGCAACAGGGCTAGTCCGGTTCGAACAAGTTTCCCTTGTCGGACAAGTGCCAGGGGCAGAGAGCCCTTAGCTCCTGCGCAGGCGGGTACTCGAGTGAGACCTCCTAGGCCTGCCCCTGTGCGGGAAGCCGTCAGCAAGCCCACCACGGACTTGACTCTCAGTCGTCATGCTTGGAGTAGCTCCAAGGTAGTCAGTCCTGTGCACCCGCCGCCCGCCAGGCCCGTTTCACGGATGGGCATGTTGTACCTACCGCAGCAGCGCGCGACTGATCCAAACTGGGAGAACGAGACACCAGATGTTGAGGAACCACGGCGTCTGAGACGCGCGGGCAGGCGATAGACATTCTTTGTCGGTACTTTGTCAAGCCCTCCGGCCTCCGGGAGGGAGGGAGGGAGGGATGAGGGGGCTCCCAGGCCACCCTGGGGGGGGGGGAGAAGAGGGAAAGGGTAGGTAGGCAGAGGCCGGCCGGCAAGCGTGGCATCTCCCGTCGACAGCGCCCTTGGGACGAGAACCGTACGCAAGAACCTCGATGCACTGTGTGTTCCTGCATCAGCCCAAGTGGGCTTGCAGCGAAGCGTGCAGCGACAGTTGGCTCGTGTCCATCCACCCGCCCTCGGGTGGGCTGGCTGGTCGGGATGGGTGGATAGGATGGGATTGAGAGACGGTGTGGGCATGCCGCCTGACACCCAGCGAGCGGCCAAGAAGGGAACGAACATACTCGCAACTCGGGATTTTTTTAGTGTCGCTACTACCCACCCTTTGCTTGCTTCAAACCCCCCTTCGCTCCCTCTCTTCCTCTTCCCTTCCCACCATCCATCATCTTCAGTCTTCTCCCCAATCGCCGGTGGTAATTGTCGTTAATCGATAATTCCTCTCCTCTTTTCCTCGTCTTTCCTTTCGTTCCCCCAACACGCTCCCTTTCTGACCTTCTAGCCATTACGGACACCGTCACTCCTTCCGGGTCCATTACGTTCCTTCGGCTTTGAAACATCGCGGGTCCCTCTACCAAAGTACTTTGGCCGACACCCCTCAGCACCAGACTGACAGCTTACCTCGGATCCTCGGCACTTCTTGGATCGAGACGACGCTCCTTGCCATAAAACCACCAACACGATTACCAGAAGCTATATACAGCCCGGCACTCGAGTATCCCGCCGTGGCCTATAAACGACTCGCTCGGGCCGTTTGGTAGCACAAGCCATACCGACCAAGCGCGTACAGGCCTACGAACCGCAGTGCCTCCGCGACCTCGACTGCTGGACATTCACACGCGACTTTGCGTCTCACCACCCCCCTACGAACCTCACAATTCCGAGGCCACTTACATAATCGCTACCATGAACACTATCAAAGAGGAAATGACGGGTGGCATGGCGCCTCTGTCGGCGGAACCCACCGATATCATCACCACCCCCATCTCCTCCACTTCCCCTAATGATGTCAAGTTGAGCCAATCGCCCTCACCATCAGCCTCGGGATCCAAGGCCCCGAACTCGGCCTCTCGACGGCCCCCCCGGAAGAGCACCCTCACGCAGCAGCAGAAGAACCAGAAGCGACAGCGCGCCACGCAGGATCAGCTCACGACCCTGGAGCTCGAGTTCAGCAAGAACCCCACGCCGACGGCGAATGTCCGTGAAAAGATTGCTGAGGAGATCAACATGACCGAAAGGTCTGTTCAGATCTGGTTCCAGAACAGGTATGTGACGATGAAAGGCGCTCGGTGCCAGCGCGCGGCTAATTCCCCCTCATAGACGTGCCAAGATCAAGTTGCTGGCCAAGAAGAGCATCGAGACGGGCGAGGACATTGACTCGATTCCCGAGTCGATGAGAGCCTATCTCGCGATGCAGGCAATGGAGTCTGGCAAGGGCCTGGGCGGTGCCTTCCTGGGCCGCACCGGCCTCGTGCCCTACGGCTCCTCCATGATGCTCGGAGGCGACCAGGGCGGACAGGGCAAGGTTCTCATTCACCATCTTACTTGCCGCTCTCTCAGCATCGGCAAGTGGACTCGGGTTGGCCAGAACACGATGGACCTCATCGTCTTCTACTCGCCCGAGAAATGCACCATGACGTACTACATCAACAACGACCAGGCCGGCTACAAGATCGAGTATCATTTCAGCGCGATCAAGAACATCTACCTCGAGAACGCCGAAGGCGAGAGCGGCAAGCCGGGCGGCATCATGATCGAGCTCAACCGGCCGCCCAGCTTCTTCATGGACTCGTCCCCCAACTCGAACGGCTTCTTCCAGTGCGGCGACTTCACCGAGGACCAGCAGGCGACCCAGTGCTTCATCCACCACCTGGGCGGAAACCCCAAGGTCCTCAGTGGCCAGCTCGCCAAGCTGGTGTCTCTCGAGTCCTTCATGAACCGCCACAACCCCGCGGCCTTCATGGACCAGGGCCACGCCATGGGCATCTCATCAGCGCCCGTATCGCCCACGGGTGGTCGGCCGTCGTCGCAGCCCAACTTCGGCCAGGGCCACGTGGGCATGTTCCAGGAGTCCCAATGGGGCATCAGCCCTGCTCACCACCAGCACGCGAGCATGCGCGGCCCCGGCCACAAGCGCCAGCGCAGTCGGTCGGTGCCCATGCCCGTCGACTTCTCGCTGTTCCAGAACCCCATGCCCTCGTTCTACATCCAGCACCCGGGCGAGTCGCAACCGCAGCCTCACAGCCCCAACATCTTTGCGCCGGTTCCCCAGCAGCCGCAGCAGCTCAGCCCGGTCGGGCCGAACCTCCGCATTGATACGCAAGCAGGCTTCGGCCTGGACATGCGGTCCTACCCGCTGTCGGCGGCCACCAGCGCGCCGTCGGAGTACTCGCCGAGCCCCAACTACTTCTCGCAAGGCCCCGACCACACGCCGATGCCGGCGTCGAGCTACAACACGCCCTACAGCAGCACGTTCCTGTCGCCCATGATGCCCCCTGCCATGGTGCCGCAGTCGGTGTCGCCGATCCCCTTCAACCACCACGGCGACCCGGCCATTGTCGAGCAGTCGCCTCCCATGGGCATGATGCGCAGCGCGTCGGCCGACATCTACCCGATGGGGGACTCGGCCGTCTCGGACGACGGCAACAGCCTCAACGAGATGTACTCCAAGCATACCATCAACCTGCCGATGCAACACCCGCACTCGCCGGCTTTTGTGGACCATGGCCACGGCGACCTGGACATGAACCAGTTGGTGCAGTTCGACTCGATGGACCCCAGCATGTCACCTGACAACATGTCACAACATCCATGATGGTGATGGTTTTCAACGGGCGATGACGGCGTCTGGCGTACCTCCCCAGCACTTATTGCTTCGCCTTGGGTTCTGATGGCGCACACAAACAGTCGACCTCGGCTGCGGCATTGCTCGATATTGGTTGGCGTTCCGGGCTATATACCTCTTGTCTTTTATTTGGTGGAAGAATCTCGTTGTCTCTCTCGCTCTCCTTGGCCCGTCGACACCTCGAATCTCTGCTCCGGCTGGTCGCCCCTGGTGATTTCCATGTCCCTCTTCCCCTCTTTCGCGGTTCCCTTCGTGTGCCAGTCTCATCAAGAAAAAAAAGAAAAACAAAACTCCTACCAGCCACGACGCTTTGCATGACGATACCTTACTTCGGCACTCGATGATGATGCGTGTCTGGTACAGCGATTCGTATCCTCTTTTTTTTTTTTCCGTCTCATTTCTTTTCGGACTCGACTCCGTCGCTGCCTCCGCTCGTGTGTCTCGGTCCGAGGCTCGAGGAGACAGCGTTTGCCCGGCACCGATGTGTGTGATAATATCCTGGATTTCCTCACGCGTTCCTCGCAAATCATTCGGATCTTTTTTTCTTGCCACCAAAACACTCCATCTTACTACACCCCACGACTTTACACGGGTTTTCGTCGCGTTTCTGTAACAGCGATGTCTTTTTCTCGGCTGCAGGTGGATCAAAAATAGATGACAGCGGTGCAAGCCCAGGAGGCTCGGGTTTTCTGGTTAATAATTTTTAGTAGGTGTCGCCGGGGCGGCAGCATCTTGTCGTCGGAGCTGGCCCCTGGAAACACACGGGCCCGTTGAGAGACGGGCTCCTGGCGCGGAGGACGCGACGAGGGCTGGGCAGGGAAAAAGGAGGGACCAGGGGGACAGGGGACGGCGGGCAGCCGGTGGACGACGGGCGGACAGGCTTGAAAGAAGAGCCTGAAGACAGGGCGGCGGATGCGCTCTTGGGCGGGGACGCGGGATAGATACCCGGCTCCTTGGTTGCGAACATGTTGGTAGCTCTTTTGGGTAGCTGTGTTGTTTCCTTGTCACGACTTAACAGCGAGGGTCATAATACAAGAGAAATAAATCTGTACATGACTGAATTGATGGGTTGGTGGGGTGTTGTTGTACAGGCCGACGGGGCTGGCTGGGCTTCTTTCTCTCTGTCGTACCTCGCTCTGTCGTACCGTCCTGGAGGAGGAAGCAGGCCCGGCCTGCAAGTGAGAGCGACATGTCATCCATCCGGGGGGCACATGCGGTGCCGTCCCACGCCACGCTCTCCTTTGGGGGGGGGGAAGGGCAGTATGTCTTGGCTGGTGTCCTGAAACGGTCAGCACAGCACTAGCGTGCCTATTGGGGCCTGGTTGTTTGTATGCATAGGGTACCTAGGGCCTTGCGCCACGGGCTAAGGCGCGGTACAGGCCTGCAGAGCGAGAGGGCGACAGGGCGACAGGGCCACGGCTGGTTAGCGAGCGCAGCTACTTCTCGATTCAGGGGCCTAAGGCCGACAACGGCTTGGATCCGGGACAGGGCTTCCTTGGGTTCAACGCAGGAGAGAGGCGGGACCGCGGCGCTTCTCAAGGCAGCCATTCCGGCCCGTATCGTCCAGCGACTGGGGTATCTACATATGTACATCCATATTAAGTAGTAGGTAAGTAGGTAGATGAGTGGGTTACCGGTGTTTCCTTCTTCTCGCCCGCCCAAACCCCGCCGCTCTTTTTTCCCAGGTTTACAGTGGATGGTGAAGAGAGGCGCTGAGCGAATGGGCACAAGAGAAGAGACGGGAGAGAGAGAGAGGAGCCGTGCAGCCCACCCAGGTCTCGTACAGAGAGACGTAGGTACCTACTTAGGTACCTACATACCTAGAGTACTTAGGTATAGTTGCTACCGGGAGAAGGAGCCCTGGTTACACGCGCGCCCGCCTTCTACGCCGCCGCCCATTTTGGGGAAGCCTTGCCGCCGGCCGTTTTGTTTTTGCCACAGCGGCGGCGCTCACTGCCTTTTCCCTTTTTCAGCCCTACCTCGGATTTTGATAAGCTCCCGCGAGGGCTTGAAGGTAGTATAGCTCATGGTAGCAGGAACCATGCAGGGTCACAACCTCGCAGCCGCCTATGCGACGCCCCCCGTCGCCACGCTGACAAGCCACGGCTCGCCCGGCGCCTACTCGGCCTTCCACGGCGCGCCGGCGCTGCTCACGCGCTTCACGCCGCCGCCCCAGGTGAGTAGAGTACCCTCCCTCCTATCGAGGCCCTGGCCCGGGCTGTGTAAGTTCCCGTGGAACTGCCGGCTGATTGAAGGATGATGCCCAGTGTTCCACCGACTGGTTCGTCGCCGTGGGCACCTCCCGCCAGAGCAGCGCCTTCAGCAATGCGGCGCACAACTCGGACTGGTCGACGTGCCAGCCGTACGGCCTCGACGTCGGCACCTACTCGGCCGGCGTGTGCCCGGACATGTCCGAGTTCCAGTCCGTGACCAAGATGCACTGGGGCGGCGCCGTCTCGGATGACTTCTACGTCGGCGCCTGCTGCGGAACGTAAGCCAGCCAGCCAGCCAGCCGGCGCGAGACCTCGACGGGAACGATGTGCCCGAGTGCTAAGCTTCTGTGTGCAGCGCCTACCGCCTCTCGGTCTACCAGACCGTGTCCGAGACGGACACGCAGTACGCGTGCTTCAGCACCGCCCCGGACAAGATTGTGCACGCCTCGGTCAGCCAGTACGACGGCGTGCACATCCCCACCCAGCTGCAGGGCCCCGTCACCATCGCCGCGCAGCCCATGTACATGGTCTGGCACGAGAAGGACGTGTTGCTCCATGACGAGAAGGACGCCAAGTCGCTGCGTCTCGCCATGGCCTCGGCCGGCTCTGTCGGGGGGCCGCAGGAACCCACGACGACGCCCACGCGCGGCCCCGAGCCGGCCCTGACGGCCCCACGGCTCCCGCCGGGCGCCATTGCGGGCATCGCCGTTGGCTTTGCCGCCTGTGTCCTGGCCATGGCGGTCTTGGGGTACCTGGCGTGGTCGCGGCGGTGGAAGAACAGAGAGGGCGGGCCGGGGCATCCTCCTCCGCCGGGCTCGTCAGGGGCGGCCCCGGATCCCACCCCGGCGTCGACCGCGCGGCCAACCGACGGACGGGTGCCCACCGAGGCGGAGATGGAAATGGGCAGGATCAAGGGCCCCCGGGTTTTTGAGAACCAGCTCGACAGCCCGTCGAGTAGCCACACCGGCCGCTTCCGAGATGATTACGAAGTTGAGCCGAAAACCCTGGTTTTGAAATGAAGGCCCGGCCCACCGGGAAGGGGGGCCGCCGGGAAGGGGGGAGGTACTACTACTACTACTGCTACTACTGATACATAATAGCCAAGTACTAATGCAGGGCATCTTTTGGGACTGGATGCTGCTCGGGCGAAATGCCGCTTTCCAGCGCAGGTGGTGCTGTGTTGAGTGTTGAGTTGCGTGTGCCAGGAAACGCGGCTGCCCTGGCGGAGCAAAAGGGCCCAACCAGTAGTAACTTCTCAGCAAGCCCTGGATGGATGCCCAGGCCCGACGAGCCAACCCGGAAGCGTTCTAGAAAGCCGGACAAATTGCCGATCCTCATATTGGCATGGATGAACTGAAGGCGGCTCGTCGTCTCTGCCTGCCGGACAGGATGCGGTGCCCGGCATGAGACGATGGGTGGGGGTTTTGATAATGGATGGGTTGATAATAGCCAGACCCCCCCCACCCCCCAGTCGTGGCTCCCACTCGGCCTGTTCTTTCCCTCCCCAGGCTCGCCCATTTGTGGAGATGGCCAGTTCACGCCCGTCCATCCATTTCCAATATAGACTCTCCCTCCACCTTCATACCACTACTACCTAGCGCGGACCAGCATCCCGGATCGACACGCTGCCCTGGGCCGATTGGCCTGCCTCAACGGGCTGCCCATCTCCGCGGGTGCATCTGTTGCCCTGTCTGGTTCGTCGTCTGCAGACGATGAGGGGGCGGTTGCCATACAAGTAGTCCCGGCCGCCAGCTCCCGGCTGCCTGGACTCTCGCCTCGGCCAAGACCCCCCCCCGCCACGATGCGACTCGGGAGATTGCCGCATGAGAAGCGACGATGCGTTGCAGCCCGCCCTCCGGGCTCGTCCCCCCCTTCGGCTCGTGCCCGAGGCTGCGCGGCTGCATTGCGGGCCGGCGCCTCAGCGGGCGCAGTCTGGCAGGGCGCCGTGTTGTGTGCCCGTGGTGTTGCTATGCTCGCTATAAAGGATGACACGGCGCTCTCGCCACGCCAGAGTCTCACGCTTGTCTGCTCCTCTGCTCGTCTGCTCGCCTGCCCAACGTCCGTTCACGATGAAGTCGTCGCCCGTCCTCCCTCTGTTGCTTTCGGTGGCCGTGCCGGCTGCCGCCCGCTGCACCCGTGATCAGTTTGAGACCTTCCTCGAGGGCCATGACGGCGCCGCCGTGAACTCGGTCGACGCCGTCGCCGAGGGCGCGTCGTACTCCAACCCGTCCCTCTTGTTTCCCCAGACCGTCACCGGCTTGCCTGCCCTCTGCGCCGCCTCCATCAACGTCAAGTCGTCGGCCAACTCGTCCTACAACTTTGGCCTCTTCCTGCCGGATACGACGTGGAACAAACGCTTCATGACGACGGGCAACAGTGGCTTTGGCGGCGGCATCAACTGGTACGTGTTGCCACGCGCATGGCCTCTCGGGGCTCTCCTCTAACTTGGGTTCCGCAGGCCCGATATGGGCATCTTTTCGCACTACGGCTTCGCTACCATGTCCACCGACACGGGCCACAACGCGACAATGATCGACTCGAGCTGGGCACTGAACAACCCCGAGGGCCTCGAGGACTTTGGCCACCGCGCCATGCACGGCTCCGTCAAGCTCGCCAAGGAGGTCATCGCGGCTTACTATGCCGACGCCGGCGCCATCGAGTACTCGTACTACGCGAGCTGCTCCACCGGCGGCAGGCAGGGTCTCAAGGAGATCCAGGTCGACCCGACCTCCTTCGACGGCATAGCCGTCGGCGCTCCTGGTACGTAACGAGCCCGCAGCCCCGTATATGGTGCCGGGCAGACACAGGCGACTAACACGGGGTGGCCTCTCAGCATGGTGGACGGAGCGCCTGGCCTCGTACTCGCTGAGATCACCGCTGTCCAACTACCCAGCCGACGCGCCAAGCAGCGTGCAGCCGCAGCAATTCAGCGGCATCCTGGCCGAGATGGTGAAGCAGTGCGACCCTCAGGACGGCCTGGAGGACGGCATTGTATCGGACCCCTTTGCCTGCGACTTTGACTTCGGGACCCTGCAATGCGGTTCTGCCAACGCGACCGAGAACTGCCTGTCGGAGGCGCAGCTCAAGACGGTGCGGCAGCTGTACTCGGACTGGGTCGACGAGAGCGCCGCCAACGAGCTCGTGTTCCCGGGCCTGTCCCTGGGCACGAACCCGGGCTTCAACCTGGGCGCCGGCTTCACGGGCCTGGGCCTTGGCTACTTCCAGGACTGGCTGTACAACGACCCGAACTGGGACCCTACGCAGTTCTCCATTGCCGACGTGCGGGAGGCGGACCGCCGCCACCCCGGCAACGGCACGCCCGATGACTTCGACATGGCGACGTACCGCGACCGCGGCGGCAAGATCCTCATGTACCACGGCACCGCCGACAGCCTGATCCCCACCAAGAGCAGTCGCGTATTCCACGAGCGCGTAGCGGCGGCCATGGGCGGCGACGACGGCGCGGGCCTCGCCGACTTCTACCGCCTTTTCTACGTCCCCGGCATGGATCACTGCAACAGCTCGCCGGCCAATGCGCCCTGGTACGTGGCCGGCGGCAGCCAGGAGATCGCGGGCGCCAGCCACTCGGTGCCAGGCTTCGAGGACGCCGACCACGACATCATCCTCGCTATGATGCAGTGGGTTGAGGGCAACCGGGCGCCGCAGAAGCTCATCGCCACCAAGTTTATCAACGACACGGCCACCGACGGCGTACACAGCCAGCGCCCCATCTGCCCCGTCCCGCAGATGCCCCGGTACCTGGGCCAGGGCGATATTAACCTGGCCGAGAATTGGGAGTGCAGCGTGTAAGGCGCTCGCCACTCGTGGGATCTCGTGCGTGATATACATATTTCCTGGAGACATCGGAAGCCGACTGGATCAGAGTCGGCAGCCTTCGCTTATGACTATGCCTAAAATGAGAAACGTACGTACACACCTTTTTTAACATATATAACCGAATTTACCGCACAAGTGGGCGTTCTGAGAATTGCATCACGGCAAGCATGTATAAGTATGTTGCGACATAAATCGCAACTCCAGACTTGGATCAGCCTACAACGTCGGCAAAAGATTTCCCAGTTATAGATATGTTAGTACCTAACTTATCAGATATTCATTCACTGCGACCATGTGGCACAGTGAACTTTCCTGGATGTTCTCTTTGCCTCTCCATCAAGGTAGTTTCCTCACATACGGGTCCAATTCCCAAGGGGCGCTTCTCGCACACCGGACCAATTCCCTGGGGGCCTTTCTCGCATACTGAACCGATTTTCCAGGGGCGGCCCTGCAAGCAAAAAGCAGGCGTCCGGCTCCGAGCTGTGGAGGTTCTCGGCCGAGTCGATCGGGTCCGCAGCGCGCCGGCCGTGAGTTGGCGTGCTTGATTGGTTGCGACAGCCTCCACGACAGCATCAGCGCATCCTTCGAGGCTGGTGAATACACGAAGCCCGCATCTGGCGCTTTCTAGTAGTGTCGAGCCGAGGCAACTGCTCTCTTGTATAAAATGGGAGGCGTCGGGCGGTTGAACTCCCACGATGAAGAGATAGATCCACAAGAACTCGACCATCACTCGACGCCTTTGAAATCCTTCACCGCGCCCCCATCCACCCGACTTACACGCACCAGGCACCCAAGACATCGTCGTTCCGCTGCCCTTCCCCTTTCTTCTCCTTAGTCCCAACGTCCACTCCCAGCCCGCTACCCGCCGACTCCAAGCCCGCCATGGCCGCCGTGCCCACGCCCGACGAGCGCCGGCTCCAGTACTTCAACTGGATCGCGCCGCGGTACGCGCACCTCACGGGCAACACGACGCGGGACCTGTTCGCGGCGGTGCTCGCGCAGCACGACCTGGGCCTCACGTCCGCGTCCTCGGTGCACGACGTGGCGGCGGGGCCGGGCACGGCGACGGCGGCGCTGGTGCCGTGGTGCGAGGCGCGGGGGCTGCGGCCGCGCCTCGTCGCCACCGACTACGTGGCGGCCATGGTCGAGGGCCTGGCGGCGGAGCGGGCGCGCCACCCCGACAGCGCGCTGTGGCAGGCGGTCGAGGGCCGCGTCGCCGACGCCCTGGACCTCTCGGCCTTCGCCGACGGCGCCTTCACCCACGTCGTCAACAACGGCAGCCTGTCGACCTTTGGCACGCCCGCCCAGCAGCGCCGGGCCCTCGCCGAGACGCACCGCACCCTCGCGCCCGGCGGCCGCGCCGTCTTCACCGTCTTCAAGCGCTTCCCCATCGCCGCCGTCACGGCCGCGGCGCAGGCCCGCGTCAAGGGCGCCGCCTGGGCGCGCGCGCACCCCGTCGCCGTCAACGGGCCCGAGTACGACGCCGAGGGCCACCTCGCCGCCATGCTCGTCGCCGCCGGCTGGCCCCCCGCCGCCGTCGAGACGGCCGTCGTGTCCGCCACCGTGCGCGACCCCGCCGACGACGCCGGCCTCCGCGAGTTCCTGACCGCGAGCCCGCCCGCCCAGATGGCCGTGGCCGGCTGGGCCGAAGACGAGGTCGCCCGCTGGCCCGCGGCCCTCGAGGAGGCGGTGCGCGAGGAAAAGGAAAAGTACGGTGGCTTCTACTCCGAGTTTTGGGTTGCCGTGGCACGGAAACCGCTGTGAAGGGCGCCGGGAAGGGGAAATATCCCCCCTATATAAGTCACCTAGTGACGGTCCGCTCGGGCGAATACATGATCAGGTGTATATATACATTGGGGCGGGGGGGGGGGGGGGGGTGGGGGGGTCGGCACAGGCACAGCAATGTCTCTGGGCCATCAGGTTCGCCGTGTACGCAAGGACGCCCATAGGTACCTATACATGGAGGAGGTGCTTATTTATATATGAGGAATAAAGTTGGTCCACTCAATGCCCTGGTAGCAAGCTTCCGGCAGCGACCTGAAACTGACGACGACCTCGACAATAATGTAGCACCTGGCCACGACCAGGCCCACAAAGCAAAACACCAGAAAGCAGTCCAAGAGGGTCGTCCCGGGGCTCCTTTCCCGGTTGCGGTTGATCCAGAAGAAGGTCAGGCTGAATTGCTGCCGGTACCCGACGGCGGCCAGGATCCTGGTCATGCCAACGGCCACACTGGACATGACAAGCAGCATGAGCGCCGAGACCCGCCACAGGTCCTTTTCCAGCTCCGTGGGGAAGTGTGCGCTCCACGCGAACAAGTGGATGGTCGAGTGGATCATGGACGGGATGACCAGGGCGACGATGACGCGGGGCGGCAGAGGCGACGAAATCACCTCGTCGTCGGGGATGCGGCCACGCGGCACGCGAACGTCCCCGTGGCGGCTCGTCGCCTTCTCGAGGTCGAATTGCTGGAACATGGGCCGGCGTTCCCACGGCTGCAGGGGCTTCTCGACAAAGTCCATGGGCGTGTCGACCCAGTCGTCGGCGGCCAGACCGGCGTCGGCCCGGATTTTGGCCAGCGAGTAGAGGCAGTAGATGACGGTGGGGCTTTCGACATGCTGGGGCTTTTTCCACCAGAAGTAGTACGACATGAAGGTCGAGACGACAAAGGCCAGCGTGAAGAGCTCGAGGGGCGCCAGGGGCAGGCCCAGGGTGGTGCGCGCGACGGCCTGGATGACGATCCAGCCCCCCTGGATCAGGGAGGCCGCCTTGGCAAAGGCATCCGACTTGCTCTTGTCCCAAAGCTCCTTGGCCGTGACGTCGGGGAGCTCGATGTACCCACGAGAGACGAGGTGGTGAATCGAGGCGGCGTTGACGGGGAAGGCGTGGTCTTGTGGTGTTTGCAGCACGAAGCCTGGGGAGACGGGTCAGTACGAGGGGGAGCCAAGGGAGGGGAGGGACCCGAGGGATGTCCTCACCACCGCTGTTGGCATAGAAGGCATGCACCAGTTCCCAATTGTCCGTCTTGCTGAGCTCCCGCATCTCCTCCACCGACCTGGAAGCCCGGTGCCACTGGCTCGCGGCGAACAGCGTCAGCATGTCGGGGGCAAAGATAGAGACCAGGCCCCAGCGGACTCGCCGCAGCACGACGGTCCAGTACCCATCACCCGCGGCGGGCAGGTTCAAGTGGATGACGGTCCATATGGCCGTGACGAGCACGGCGACGCAGCTCCAGATCATGTCGATGGAACCGCGGTCCTTGGGACCCGACACCCATCCCACGAAGGGACCGTCGGCGCTCTGGTCGATGGCTGGCCCCATGGTGCGTGGGAGAAGAAGACTGGTGTCGACATAACGCAGGATTTTGGCTGGGTTCAAGCTGGCTCTTGGTCGAGTTATGGCTCGAGGGTCCCGGGAGAGGAGACGACCAGCAATCGGCGCAGGCGATAAGTCGGCGGCGTGGGAGTTTGTCTCATCGGGGTTGGGGGCCGAAGCCACACAGGGGGGGCCTGGCTCGCCATCCCGGCCGTACCATCGAAAGAGGCCAAGGGGAGAGAAGGCCCAGAGCCTGATTGGCCTCGCTGAATCTGCCGACCAGGGCCAGGGACGGCGGAGGGGCTGTGCAGGTATGCATGCTCGTGGGAGATGTAACCCACCGGCCACGAGTGCGTTGCGTGGAAACTGCCTTTTCTGGTGTCCGCGTAGGCTGGATCTCGTCCGGGAAGAGACCGGGCTGGCTGTCTTGATTGGAGGAGATACTTGATCGTCGCGGTTCAAAATAGAAACGGGGGCAGCCAGGCCTGGTTCAGCCGTCCATCGTCGCCCCAGGCGGTTATGGGACGGGGAAGGGGACGGGACAGAAATATATGTACACAGTAGTGGCGGCGCCCCGTCAGGCGAGGCAGGAATTGCACATTCGCCGGCGATGGCAAGCCAACAGCCCAACTGCTAACAAGTCGGTAGAGCACCGGCCAGTGGTCCCTTGCACGTGAGGGTTGATGGCCAGGGTCGAAACAATGCATTGTTCAGCTGGACCGGGGGTTCTCTTTTGGGTGTGTTGGTGGTGGTGGTGGTCGTCGTGGTGAAGATGGGAGGCAAAGTGTTGCCTTGCTGCTGTTGGTTGTTCCATTGCCGTCATTCTGCCCCAAGATGGAATAGTGCCTAGATTATCCCATCCCCCCTGCGCTCTAATTTTATCGAGGCCCGCTGCAGGTGGATGGTAAGGAAGGAGGGAGTCATCCGCACAAGGCAGCAGCGACCGATGGCCCAAGGCCAAATCGTCTATCCAACATGGATCGCTTCAACTCCATCGATGCGGTGGTGAGAGGAGTAGTGATGAAGGAATCGTGGGAAACGCACGCTCCACCTGGAGGTAGCAAGTTATCGACTTAAGCCGTCGGCAGCTTCCGAGTAGAGGGGGGGAAAAGAGTGCCGTGCCGTACGGGAAGGATCAAGCGACATCACGTCACCCCCAGACTCCGGAATCCTTCGCCTTGGCTGGCAGCGTTTTCCCCGTCAGCCGGGAAGATTGGCCCCTCCTTCGCCTGGGCATGCAGGCCCACGGCGACCGACGACACGTCTCTTCCCATATCCAATCCCCCCTCGGTATATTTTATGCTGGCTTTGTTCGTTTATCTCTCTGCTGGTCATCGGAGCCTGCAGCACGTCGACTTGTTGTGTCACACCACATATACGAATGTGGGGTTTGGGGGCCACGCGTTGCGTCTTCCTCAGCCTCCCACCCTCAGAGTTGTCAGTTTCGGGGCCAGACGCATATCCAGGCATCTATCCCATCCATACATACTTTAAAAAATCTCGCGCTGCCTGGCCGAAAGCACCTTCTCCACGCAGAACCCTGCTGCGCCATAAACTTGCCCATGGTCGTCTTCGAGTCCGTCGCGTGTCTTGTTCCGCAGGGCTACAACTAGAACGCCGAAAGGCTTGCTCAAGAGCATGAGAGGCGTCCGTCCTTCACTCCGGGCTGCAAGCTGAACAGTGCGATAGACGCCACTTCAAGGGGGCTGCTCTGGACTGGAAAGTAGAGGGGGTTGGTTGTTGCTAGATAGCTTAGTACATAAGTGCCTACTTAGGTAGTCCACCCAAGACCACGAATACCGAGGGACCGTCGCTTCTCTGACTGCCGCCTACAAGGCGAATTGTCTTCACAAACAGCGTCCTGCGCCATTGAAGCAAGGTGAGCGGTCAGAGAGAAGTCGGCATAATGCCACAAAGGAAGCCGTTGGAGATATGGCGTACTCGACTGCGTGATACCACCAGCTTCGGTACAAGACACACCTGGTCCCTATATATATATATGCATAAGAGAAGGGCTTATCAAACGAGACACTACGGCACTTCTACTTCCTCCCGACCCCGCCGACTTGTTGAAGCTGTGAACATGCATAGGCTGCCCACCGCTCGTAATCCGAGGAGCCGGCTGGTATAAGTATAACCCCCCGGGATTTACCACAAATACTTCAATGGCTGACATACGACATGAGAAACATGGCCAATGGCGTGAACCGTGTGGCCAGTCTCACTTTGAGTGCTGGAAAGAGTTGGTCGTTACCTACGTGCAAATTTTACTACAACCATAAAGTATCAAAATCAAGTCCTTCGTGAGGGTGACCGTGAGTACGCCTGCACATCCTTGCTTTTCACAAACTCTTCAATGACAGCCAACACCTAAGACCTGGCGGCATAACTACCATGACGAAGCACGGGGGCTCGCTTGAGGGAGCCAAAGCCGTGCAGCTCCGAACCTCGATGCTGAAATACCCTCCCCGCTCCTCAAAAGACCTGAGAGTTCACGGATCCAGCAAGCCTCGGGCCCATCGTTGGCATTTGCAAAGCGGCGTCCCCAGCATCCTCCGGCAGACACTGGGGCTTCGGTCAGCGGCCGTCTTTACACACGACTAGAGAGCCCGGGAGGTTGCCGGCACAATCCGAGTATACTCTCCGAGTGAGCATTAGCACAGGCCACGCCAAGAATCAAAGTGCGAGTTCCCTTCGTGGACTTGAAAATCTTTGCTCTGGGTCTCGGCAAGTGCTGGCCGTCAACCTTCTTGGGCTGCGCTTCGGTCTCGGACTCCTAGGTTTCCCAGAAGTACGTCACGAGCACCATCGCTCAGAGGAGCGGACCCGTCCAACGGTGTTGTCCCTGTTCTCGGCCACGAGACGCATAAACCAGGGGGCGTGGGGCGTCCTGCGTCGACCTGGATTACTAGCTGCTACCATCACACGCGATGGCGGTACGTTTCTAACGTTCATTACATATGCCGCAGGTCAGCGTCGATAGTATAGGGGACCTCTTGAAGCAGGCTGAAGGTCGCGCTAGAGAAGGGGGTTGGCAGCGATCGTTTAGCCGGAGGCTGGTTTCCCTGTGACAATTGGGATGGCCACCTACAAACCGTGTCGACGCTAGTTGAAGCTGGCATGGACCTGGCAAACCATGCCTATCATGAGCAATATATAAGGGATTGGAACCCGCGCGCGGGAAATTACTGCTGCCCGAGTGTTTTGCATCCATTTGCATATCGGCACCAAAGAGACACCGTCAATCCTCCAGGTGGATTGTGAGCCTACAACATGCCGCGCAGTGCTACTGTTGCCTGAAACCCCCCGAAATGTGTTTTCTAGCATCATAGTCCACCTTTTGAAGATATAGTACATCATCTGACCGACGGGCAAGCCGAACCGAATATCGTACCTTATCACTTACACAAGGCAGCATCGGCTACATCTGTGGATCCAGTCGACAAGACCCAGGCCATTGGTATGTGCCTCTTTACAGAATCACCTCTCACCACTCAGACGCGAGAGGGGGTGCGCTGGGTCTTGCGGTTTCTGCTTCCACAGATCGTCGTTTACAGTTCGGGCATTGTGTCGGATTGAATACTATGGTAGTGTACCCAAGACTTTTCATGCCAAAGGGAAACCTGACGTGCTAAAGCTCACTAGGAGTTTTTACGGCGTGAAATACCTGGACCAAGCATCGTTACGAGGTTTACTGCTTCCTATTCTCCCCGGAAGTTGCAGGCATGTTACTGGATAGTTGTCGTTTTCAAGAGAGCTAGCTTTCCATGAAATATAGTTAAGGAGCTGCCTACCCATCTACACGGTGGTGACTTCACCCAGAACAAAAAGAGGTTTGAAGCGAATACACACATAGATGAGACTGACTTGAAAAACTTGCCAGCAACACATCAGACAGTACTTTCTAGCTACGCCAACTAGTTTCATTTGGTGAGGCGACTATGTGGCG
This sequence comes from Nigrospora osmanthi, assembly GCA_029489945.1. NCBI lineage: Eukaryota > Fungi > Ascomycota > Sordariomycetes > Amphisphaeriales > Apiosporaceae > Nigrospora > Nigrospora osmanthi. The sequence continues at coordinate 1,789,152 of CP120499.1, forward strand.
AACGTTATCACGAGGAGGTCGCGAGACTAGAAAGGGGGGCGGGTGACGGGGGGGAGAGGTCTTTACTGCCATGACTTCAAGAAAAATACGGCATTATCAGGCCCCGTCGGGTTGCTTCGTCGCAATGCTCTTCTAGGCTCTCAACGACGACTCCAAGATAAGGACGAAGAGTAAGTTCACGTACGACATGGGTAAGGAACCTCGGGACGAAAAGCCGAAGACTGATGAAAATCGATTCGCCTCCGTCTGAATTGCAAGCAAAAGAGAATTGTGGCTTACACTTAGGCTACTTTACATGAACACGGGACCGATGTAGTTTCCTGAACCCGCAGGTATCGACTGATCCTGCAAGCGTGGTGTGGGGGGAAGAAGACGGCCGAGGCGGCTTTGCGCCTACGAATCCACGCCGACCACGCATATACCAGAGTGGCAGGCAGTGAACAGCTACACCAGCTGAGAACCTAGCAGACGCTCTATCGCGCTAATGCTCGCTTGGACGGTTCTGCGGGATGTGCGATGTCGCGTGTTGGCAAGCGGGCGACAGGAAGAACGCTGGCCACTTTTCCAGCGAGAGGCAGAGCGAGGCCGGGATAAGCGACATTGCCCTTCCAAGCGCGTCCGATAAAGGGCAGCTGCTTGACTTGGCAGACAGCCGAAGGCTGAGTCTCGGCTACAGACCTTCGTGGCCGACGCCGTCGCCCCTGATGGGGGCCTATGGGAGGCAGGCGGCCCGGATCTGTCAGGATCCGACGAGGGTGCCGAGTAGCGGGTACACTAGTTGGGCTGGACCTTTCTAGCCAAGCACAAGACGTGGGCTTCACGACCACCAGCAGCAGGCGGGAGAGGAGGGAGCGGAGGAGGCTATCGTCGCCTACGGTGTTCACCGACCGCAATCCGGCGCGACAGGCCAACCGATGTCCAAAGTCGGCATCCTGCATCTAGGCCGACGAAACTGAGTTTCTGGTTCCGGCAAGCGGCACGCGACGGACAGAAAACAACGAGTGCGCAACGACATGAGAACGTCATCGCTCTTCCAAACATACCCGCGTTTCCCTCCCCCTCTGAAGACGGGAGCCATGCTGTTTTGCCACGGAGGCAGTGGTCTCCTACGGGGAACCCCTGCATGGAGACTTCGACATTGATTGCAGGTCGCTGGGCATAGATAGGTAGGTAGTCATGCTCCTCCCAGCACGACCCGTATCACTGGGTCGGCGCGGGGGACGGGTTTTACGACGGCTGACAGATGTCGCAATGGTTTAATATCAAGCCGTCTGGGGTGCGGGGGCGGCCAATAGCCTCGCCCGTGTACATTAGTTGCAGTAATATGTATGTGGGATTCCTATAACGGTTTGGGACGGGCCGATAAGAAGCGGCGGCAGAGCGCATGGCGAAGGGCGGCCCATCATGCGCTCGCATAGCCTGGGCTGGAAAGGCCTCCTCATGTGCCAGCAGGAGCTGGGCCCGGGGGCGCTGGCTCACCTGGAAGGCATCTACCGACAGACAGATAGGCAGACAGACAGACAGACATGTCGACGATGCCTTCGGGTGGGCGTGGTCCCAAGATCGTCAGATCGTCGGCCGACAGGCAAACAGGACGCAGGCAGCGCGAGCTAGCCGTTCGCGAAGAGAACGATGGCCCGCAACGGTTTTCTCCACCAGTGGCGCCGGGGCGTGAGATGTCAACCCCGGACGGATAGGGCTTGGCCTCTCACGACATCCCTGCCATGTGGTAGCTAGGGCGGAGGAACACGGGCCGTCTACGAGATTGGGTTAAATCGCCCGCCATCTGTGAGGGGAAGAGAGAGAAAGAGAGAGAGAAAGAGAGGAGAGAACGTCCGGGGGGGGCATTAGTTCTTGGGGTTTCTCTCTTATTTACCTACTTCCCTAAGTAGGTGCCTAGTCCAAGTCAGGTATCTAGGGTACCTACATACTTCAAATGAGTTGCCCGTTGCCGCGGCAAGGCTGCCTTCGGGGGGGCTAGATGGATGATGACTGTGGTGTATTTGATGATAGAGGGTTAGCGCGGCCTCGGTATGAACTGTAAGCGTCCTAGTAAGTACGGACCCTGTCTTGTTCCCATCCCATCCCATACCACTCACACTAAGTACTTGTCAAATTCGTAAGGACGGTGTGGCGGTTCAGGGCACCAGGAAGCGTGGGCCGGATGCCGTCGCCGTTCCTTGTCCTGTCGACGCCACATTCAACGCCGCCGAAGCGAGTGGCATCGCGACCCCGAGACTGCGCGACCCGACCAGGTGGTAAGAAGCTCATTTCGGGCCTCCTGCCGACACCAGGCCGCACTCTCGCCTGGGTGTTCGTCGCGTCCCGTACTTGGGTCGCTAACAAGGCCATCTTTGGGCAGGGTCCCCGAGTCCGTTGTGTCGAGCAAGCACCAGACCAGGTACGCATCCGTAAGTAAGCACGGGCTATGGAAGTATCCAGGATGGTAGCTAATAAGATGCCATGCTTCTTCTACCTAAGTACTCACTCCACGATGCCCTCCATTATGGGTCGCCTGCCTAGCTTGTCTCCACCTCCGCTTCCCCCACAGTGTGTTAGCGAACGCAGTCAGTCGAGTGGAACAGCCCAGCCCAGACCTCCATGGTTACATAGTTAAGTACTTAGGTATGTACATAGACAAGTAGCTACATATGGACTTGGAACAGAAGCTGTTCACTCTATAGAGAGGGGAGAAGGGAAGGGGAGGGGGGGGGAGATATCATTTGGTCCATTATGCGATCGAGGTGTGATGTGCGACGGTTCCCCGGATGCGGGGGAGGCAAAAAAACAGCCCGTCGTCTGATGGCGTGGTTTGGTCAATGGTCAATGGTCAATGGCTCCTCTCCCTCGCTCTCTTTCTCTCTCTCTCTCTCTCCCTTTCTCCTACCCACCCCTCCAGAACCCTCACAGCCCGGTTCCAAGCACACCACCACTTTGTGTGCCAGTCGTAGACCCCTTCCCCCCGTCCCCCCCCTTAAGCATGGGACACGGCAGACGGGACGTTCCAGCCGTGCTTCTGGCCACTTCAGCCCCGGGGGGGGGGTGCGCGACCGGGATCTGTTCGCGCCATGGATTCTCGACCAGGGGGGACCAGGAGCCAGGGTGCTTGCTCACAGGATGGACCGACAGGCGAGCGCTGGCTGGTTGGCTGCCCCCCCCCCGAGATGGGCAGTCAAGCCGTCGTGGCCGCATGGGAAGCGAAGTCGTCTCTTGTTGGCTGAGCCTGCCGGGCCCCTCTGGCTGGCCGTGAACCCCGGAAAACATAAAGATTCCGTCTGGCCCCGTCTGCCTCGGCGTCGTTGCTTCTTCCTCTGTCGCTTCTCCACGCCGTGAATGTCCGTCCCCATAGCCGGGCCCCTGCAAGTGTCTCCGATCTTGTGGATCGCCTCGCCCGTCAGCCCCTAGCTAGAACCCGGAGAGAGTGGCCGAGCACGAACCGCGCCCATGGCGGAAAAGGTCGAATCGTTCGAGGTGCAGGCGCACCCCGAGAAGGTAAGCCAGGACAACGACGACGGCTTTGGGCCCGCGCGCCAGTCCCGGTCCGAGACTGACGCTATATCACCAGGACAATGTGGTCGAGCACAAAGTCCACCAGGGCAATGAGGCCTTCGCCGCCGCCATGGTGGCCGACCCGCCGAGCCCCTGGACCCGGAACCAAATCATGATCTACGCCTTCTCCGTCATCGGTTTCTTCTGCAGTACCATGAACGGATACGATGGCTCGCTCATCAACAACCTGCTGCAAAATCAAGCCTTCCTCGACTACTACCATGCCGAGAACAAGGGCATCTGGGCCGGCATCATCACCTCCATGTACCAGATTGGTGGTGTTGTCGCTCTCCCCTTTGGTGAGACCCTGCCCCGTGCCCTGCATGAACCTCTTGTCCCGCCCATACTGACCTGGTTGTCTCTCTCCTTTAGTCGGCCCTGCCATCGATACCTTTGGCCGCCGGATCGGCATGATCATCGGCGCTCTCATCATCATCATCGGCACCATCATCCAAGGCACCTCGACCGGCGTGGACGCCTTCATGGGAGGCCGGTTCCTGCTCGGTTTCGGCGTCTCCATTGCCGCGGCCGCTGGTCCCATGTACGTGATCGAGATCAACCACCCCGCCTACCGCGGAGTCGTCGGCGGCATGTACAACACGCTCTGGTTCAGCGGGTCCATCATCGCTTCCGGAGCGGCCCGCGGCGCTCTGAACACGGGCGGCGACTACTCGTGGCGCCTCATCACCTGGCTCCAGGTCCTCTTCTCCAGCCTCATCTGCCTGTTCGCCATGTTCCTGCCCGAGTCGCCCCGGTGGCTGTACGTCAACAACAAGAAGGAGCAGGCCCGGAGCATGCTGACCAAGTACCACGGCAACGGCAACCCCGAGAGCGCCTGGGTGACGCTCCAGATGCACGAGTACGAGGAGCTCCTGAACATGGACGGCGCCGACAAGCGCTGGTGGGACTACCGTGCTCTCTTCCGCAACCGCGCCTCCGTCTACCGCATGATGTGCAACATTGCCATCTCCATCTTCGGCCAGTGGGCAGGTAACGCTGTGCTGTCGTACTTTTTGGGTGCTGTCCTGGACGGCGCCGGCTACAAGGACAAGGTAAACCGCCTCGGCTGGAAAGGGGGAAGGGGGCCCTTCAGGGGGCGGACAGGCGGGCATGTGCTAACTTGGCGAACAGATTACACAGGCCAACATCACCCTCATCAACTCGTGCCAGCAGTTCATCTTTGCCATCTTCGGTGCTGCCATGGTGGATAGGTAAGCTGTCGTCTGGCCGTCTCGGATAACATGGCCGGCGCGTAGCCACTGACACGCTTCTTCGCAGGGTTGGACGACGTCCGCTTCTCTTGTTTTCTTTCATTGGCTGCACCCTGGTTTGGTTGGGCATGACGATCGCATCAGCCGAGTTCGCGGCCGGCGGTGGCAACAAAGACGACCCCGGTTCGAAGCCAGGAGCCGCCAAGGCTTGCCTGGCTATGATCTTCGTGTTTGGAAGGTAGGTCGCCCCCTCGTCTGGCTGGAGTAGCGTGTCCCGCCGCTTGCTAACCACGCACATCTTTCGTAGCATTTACTCGGTCGGTATCACGCCTCTCCAGGCCCTTTTCCCGGTCGAGGTACTGTCGTTCGAGATGCGCGCCAAGGGCATGGCCTTCTCTTCGCTGGCCGTCAACCTGGGCGGCCTCCTGAACCAGTTTGCCTGGCCCGTTGCGCTCGACGATATTGGCTGGAAGACCTACATCGTCTTCACCGTGCAGGACGCCGTTCAGGCCTTTATCATTTGGTGGTTCATTCCCGAGACCAAGGGCCGTACAGTAAGAATCCCCAAATCCCGACTGACCACTTGAAGCATACTGGTGGTCTTTGTTCACTTGCTAATGTGTGCCCCCGTCACAGCTCGAGGAGCTCGACGAGATCTTCGCCGCCAAGAACCCCGTGAGGGAGTCGTTGAGGAAGAAGGAGGTCGCCGTCACCAACACGGGCGACGTCGTGGACATCAACGACGTGTGAGCCCGCGTATGCGCCCGCGCGCGCTGTGGCCAGGGATGGCCCCCTTTCCTTTCGCAAGTTGCTGCGCCAAATGGGCCTGGGGTTTTTCTTCCGCGCTGTGCTCAGTCAGGGCTTTTCTCCTTAATGGTGTGGGAAACATGGACTAGGATCCCCTTTTCTGCCAAGTGTCGCAAAATGATACCTTATGTCCCAGGGTTCTGCCAATCGGAGCCATGTTATCTATCCAGTGTGACCTTGTCTGCACCCGAAGTCACACCACACGGTGTCACCTTGGGCGCCTTCAGTCAGGAGTGTAGGGCCCAGGGCCTTCTCGCAGGCTCGCGATGCATCTGTAATTGCACCCCTACGTGGCAAAGCCCCGGCCGCCGGGATTGGGTACAGTATCCATGGTTCGGGAATAGGAACACGTCCCATTCTGCGTCCTCTACTCACTGGGTATGACACCCGTGCAGGGTTGCTCACACGTGTGGCTTCTTCTGTTGGCTGCCATGCGTTCAGCGCATCCCGGACAGTGATGTTGTTAGACGTTTGGGATACATAGAGTGGCAAAAGCTGCGACTTCATCCTGTTTGAGGAGTGAAGCCTTCCCCTGGGACTGACTGCAAGTACCCAGTGGCTACTATATGTGTCCCTGAACGTAAGCCACGTGTTGTGATGGGATGGGAAACAATACGCGGGCCGTGGTCGGACGATGTGAGCCGATGCCGTGCTAATGCTAGGCGTCCCTGCGTCTCGGAACAACGTGGGGGGTTGATCAGTCCCGTAGTACGCATCTCTAGGTACTCTACAATGAAATGCATGTTCAGGGCTTACTAAGATGAGCGTGGCGGCGATCGATGGCATCCCATGAGGTAGGCTTACCGACGATTTACGCGCCTTGAGCATCTTTCTCCCACGACACTACCAATTTGCAAGGTTCTATTGGACAGAAAAGATCCCCTCACTCGGTTGTGCTGGGAAGGAGGCCGCCGGTTCTCGTTCCCAAAAGAATGACCGATCTATCATCATGAGACCCTGTCCGTTGCCTAGGGTAAAGCGACGGTGTGTCATATCCCCGGTTCGTCTGCTATGGGGGAGGGAAAGGGAGGGGCTTGATCCACTACATTCCCCGGACCCCAGATGAACAGGATGGATGGCCCGGCTCCATTAACGAGAAGCTGTCAGTAGAGAAAGTATCGCGCCACGGAAAATAGCCGCTTGAAGCAAGCAGTATAGATACAGCCAATGGAACTCTATTTGGACCTCATTGAAACCATCAGGTACCTGCTTGCACATGTACATTATGCACTTACACATACTATATAAGTCGCTGGGGCTGCGCTACTGGTTCGCGGGGTTACAACTTCGGGGAGGATATTCCTCCATATCTTGCTCCGGACAACAACATCATGCTTCAACTCAGCTGTGCATTCGTGCATGCCCAGGCCCATTTGACAGCTATCGGAGCCTGCAGAAACCCCGGCATGACTGCCGAATCGCGAAGCGACGGATATTTCAATGTGACAGCCCAGGCAATCGGGGCCGGTTACTCCTCACGTCCTCCTCACCCTCCTCATCTTCTCGTGGTGTCATGCATCCACGATACTGCGGGGAAGCCGGGGGGGCTCTATGGATCGCCGTCCCACTTCCCAGCCAAAGAACAGAGCAGCAAGCGACAGGCAGGCAGTACTTAATAAGCACCCCCCGGCCAGTAGCACACGCGACGAGCCGATAACGCTTCGTGATCAACGGCCTAGGGACTCGATAATAATACTCAGATAGTACACGGTATTATCCAAAGACCAAACCTACGACTTGGCCCGAGGGTACATGCAATACTCAACCTGAAAATGGAGCGACCGTTTCAAAAAGTGCCGTATCGTGTGGGACCATGGGGAAGATCTGCTGCTGACAAGGTGACCAGGTTGTCGTCGTCGGAGCCGGGCCATCGGGGCTACTCCTTTGCATTCTGCTCGCCAAACACGGCATTCCCGTGCATCTACTGGAGGCTTCGGACCGCCTGGACGACCGCCCGCGGGCCGCCATCTACGGCAGCGCGGCCCTGCCGGATCTGAAGAAGGCCGGTGTCCTGGACGAGGTTCGCCGCCGGGGGTTTTCCATCGACAGCATGTCCTTCCGCCGGCTTGAGGACCACAGCGTCATGACGGGCATGAATGGCCAGGCCGTGGCCGACGTCGACGGCGAGGACCTGCGCAACGTCTGCTTGGTGCTGGACGAGCTCGACCGCCTGATGCTGGACGACTTCCTCACCAAGTACCACGGTACCATCAGCTGGAACCACAAAGTCACGGGTGTCGGACAGGACGAGAAGACAGCCTGGGTCGACGTGTCGACCCCGGACGGGCCGACCCGGATCCACGGCGATTACATTGTCGGCTGCGACGGGGCCAACAGCCAGATTCGCAAATCACTCTTCGACGACTATCCCGGATTCACCTGGGACAGGCAGATCGTGGCCACCAATGTAGGGACACGCCGCTCTTCCCTCTTCATAGAGGGCCCAGGATGGGTACAGGAATAACTCGCCGGCTAGGTATACTATGATTTCGAAGGCACGCATGGCTTCGCCGACACGAACTTCATCATGCACCCTGAGCACTTCTGCGTAAGTAGAACAACCCGTGACCCGCAGTCCTTATGGTGAAGTACCCGGGGAGAAAGAAGAAGGGCCGGCTGACCGTGGGCCGTGGCTAGATGGTTGCGCGCATCACCAAAGACGGCTTGTACCGGGTGACGTACGGCGAGGAGTCGGGGCTGTCGCTCGAAGAGCTCCAGGCGCGGCAGCCGAGCAAGTTCGAGATCATGCTGCCGGGGCATCCGAAGCCGCACGAGTACAAGCTCGTGAGCCTGGCGCCGTACCGCATGCACCAGCGCTGCGCGCCGTCGTTCCGGGTCGGGCGCTTCCTTCTCGCCGCCGACGCGGCGCATCTGTGCAACCCGTGGGGCGGCCTCGGCATCACGGGCGGCTTCGTCGACGTCGGCGGCCTCGCCGAGTGCCTCACCGGCCTGTGGGACGGCGTGGCCGACGACTCCATCCTGGACGTCTACAGCGACCAGCGAAGGGAGAAGTGGAAAACCGTCATCGACCCCGTGTCGCAGGAGAACTTCCGCCGCGTCGCCGACCCCGACCCCGACACCCTCCTGCAGAGGGACCCGGCCATGCGGGCCTGCAAGGAGGCCGAGAACGACCCTGCCCTCCAGCGCGAGGCCCTTCTGGCGGGCTTCGCCCTGCGCTACGACTTCACGCAGCATTACAAGAACAGGGGAGAAAGAGAAATGGCTTCGTCAGGCTAGCGCGTTTGCGCGTCCGATGAGGATAACGTGTGTCGTCGCAGGCGAACCTCCTGTAGCAGCTGATGACGCCCGGCATTGCCAGTCGGTGGTCGTACTATGGCCGGAAGGCAAGTCATTACTTCTCGGGTCCGCCGACCTCCTAAGCACCATAGAGTTGCCACCTCCTCGATGGATTTTCTTTCGGTGGTCCGCGGCGGTAGCGACAGGCGAAAAGGGGCAGCAGTAGTCCAGGCGAGTCACAGCATAGCGAGGCAAAGGATCTTGGCGGCACTGGTGTAGAACTGCTGAAAGTCATGAGCCTGAACATTCCATGGTATTTTCCACTTTGCTTGTCCAGTCAAGGTCATCCCGGTATCCCAAATTCTCCCAGTCCCTATTTCCCAGGGATCAAACGCCTGCTTGGTACGGACTTAACGAATGTGAGGGGTATATCGATATTGTCCCAGCAAAAATACAATTTTCATCGTCGTCATCATCATCATCAACCCTTAAGAGGAAGATAAACACAGGGCTTTGTAAACGAGCGCCAGGCCAGTAGTACAAGATGACATGCCCCGTCCGCCCTTGACATCAAGTGTCGGCGGCCCAACGCGCCGGGGCCTTTTAGTACAGAGCGACTCTTCGCAGACGGCTGGACCGCCGCAGTCTCGCCACACCCGAGGCAGCGGGATCAGCGGCGGCCTTCTTTCCAGCTGCCTTCTTTCCCGCCGCTTCGGCCTTGGCTTCGCCGTCGGCCTTCTTCGCGGGCGGGGGCGGGGGGGCAGTGCCGTTGGCTGCAGGCGGAGGGGGAGGGGGAGGAGGAGTGGCAGCGGCAGCGCCCTCATCGGCTTTCTTGGCCGGAGGTACCGGTGCAGTGCCGTTGGCAGCAGCCGGAGGAGGAGGAGGAGGGGCGGCGGCGGCGCCTTCATCCTTGCCCTTCTTGGCCGGGGGCACTGGGGCAGTGCCGTTGGCAGCCGCCGGAGGAGGAGGGGGAGGGGCGGCGGCGGCGGCTTCGCCCTTGCCCTTCTTCTTAGCATCGAGCGGCGGAGGTGCGGTAGCGTTTCCAGCAGCCGGAGGAGGAGGAGGGGGAGCCGCCGCCGCTTCTTCCTTGCCCTTCTTCTTGGCATCGGGCGGCGGAGGCGGCGCGGTGCCATTGGCAGCCGGAGGAGGCGGAGGCGGCGCGGCGCCATCCGCAGCCGGAGGAGGCGGAGGCGGCGCGGTACCTTCCGCAGCGGGGGGAGGAGGCGGCGCGGTGCCATTGGCAGCCGGAGGAGGGGGAGGCGGCGCGGCGCCGTCCGCCACTGGAGGAGGCGGAGGTGCGGTGCCATTGGCAGCCGGAGGAGGAGGGGGCGGCGCGGCGCCGTCCGCCGCCGGAGGAGGAGGCGGGGGTGCGGTGCCGTTGGCAGCCGGAGGAGGGGGAGGCGGCGCGGCGCCACTGGCAGCCCTGGATGGTTTGGTTAGAGACACTGCCCCTGGACGGAGAGATAAAAGAAAGGGGTCTCACGGAGGCGGGGGCGGCGGAGCCGCATCCCCCGAGGCGACGGGGACGGGAGGTTCGCTCGCAGAGGCTACGACTATTAGCGGCTGATTGGGTCACGGGTCGGGCTTCCCCGGGAAGCACATACCGGCGAGTTCGTGGATGTTGCGGCGGTCGGCCTGGAGGAAGGATCGCTGGGCCAACTCGTCACGTCCGCCGTGAACCTGGTTGCCCACGACCGTGTTCGCCAGCAGGAGGGCGACAGCGGCCTGCCGCAGAGAGAGACTGAAAGGGGCCATCTTTGACGGAGAGATGTGCAACGGTGTGTGAAGAAGTAAGGAGAGGCAAAAACGAAAGACCGGGCCGGCGGGGAAAAGGTTAAGGACAGAAAAGAACAAGAGATTCAATCTCTTTGCAGAAAGAAAAGCACACTGGGAATGGAGTGGTGAGAAGGCGTGGGGTAGGAAGGGAAACAGCAGAGGGGGCGCTGCCCAAGGTCATATATAAGTAAACATGAGAGATTGGTCGTCTGAAGTGGACGACTGCCTTCACGCATGACCCCTTCCACGTCCACATCACTATGGAACCTCCAGACCAACACACGGACAGACAGCAGCATGGGAGGAGGTTCCGATGCCAAGAGACGGTGGCTCAGTCTCCCTGATCGCCGTTGGGCATGCAATAAGGTCCATAATGGCACCCCAGGAAGCCGTCGGTTGGGCTGGTGCTGCTGCTTCGAACTCGGCTGCACATGAGACGTTTCCCACAGCCCTAGAAGCTGGGCTGTGGTGGCCGTGGTCTGGGAGGCGGCAGGCAAGCAAGCGACGATGCGGCTGGAGGAGGGAGGGGGGATCCGGGGCGAGACTTGATTTGAGATGGGCCGCGAATCGAAACCACACAACTCCAGCGCGCGGTGGAGAGCGTTTCATGGTGTCGGCAAAACCTCCGAGGGGTGAAGCACCTACCTACTTTTCGGCCGCCATGACCCGGGCGCCAGTACATGGGACAAGCATGGGACGGAGATGGGACGAGGCGAGAAGGAAAAGCCGCGTATCTCTTACCTGTGTCCGTGATGGTGACTACCGAGGCGGCACAGTTTCCGGCAGTGCGGCTGCGTTTTAGTGGTGCATAGGTACATGTACTTAGGGACCAGGCGCTAAGCAGAGCCGCACACGCACGCAAATACACCCCGACAAGAGCAATGCGACGACGCCCGTGACCTCACCGGGCGACGGGGGGGTTTGCGATGCTGCGAGCAGAGCATGGCACAGATCGCATCAAGGGCGATCTGCATCCACGATCGAGCTGATCTTGGACGGGGGTGTTGGGCCGCCGTCGCTTGCATGGAGCTCACATTTCATGGCCAGGAATGGGGGATCACAAGCAGACAGATGAGGCTCATGTACGCCGAACGAGTAGCCAGAAGAGCTCAGCAGGGCCGGCGGCTCAGCCCAATTCCAACCGATAGATGACGGCCGGAGAACAACAGATGGCATTCGAGACGGACGCCTTGGTCGCGACCACGAGAAGCAGCCCTCAAGCTCACTCAGCAAATTGGTGGTTTGAGAACCCAACCCCTACAAAGGTCGGTTTGGACAAGGAACACTCCCACCCCCCACTGTCACGATATCCATCTCCCGCCCGTTAGTACTACGCAGTAGCTCCGCTAGCTTGGGTATAAGATGCACACTAAAACCCCCCAATCAGGACCCCCTGCAACACTCCTGCTCGGCCCCTGGGCCGAGTCTCGTACTTGAACTGTCAGAGGATGCTGTTTAGCTCGCTCGACGATTCTAGAGCGTCTGCACTGCTCGCCTGCTTCCATCCCCCCCCCCCGTGACGATTTGCTCTTCTTCATCCGCGCCACCCGGATGATTCCCCTCCCCTTCGGAGGATCCTCGATTGGAGATCCCCCTACAGGCCTACCATGCCGTGGAATAGACGCCTGCCTTGATATTGCTTAGGCCTCAATGGTGCACACCCATATACATCATCGCCAGCCCGTCGGATCCGTCAATCAACCTGTGGCCCGGCCGCCCCCGCCACCTCCGCCATCAGTCTTGGCAGGCGAGCAGGCGAGGCAGGCTACGTACAAAGATGGCACTCTCGCCAATGGCCGGCCCCCCCAAACCACTAACTAGTTTTACCCGCGAGGCTGTGCAAAAAAGCAGAGACCGTTGTTGTCACATCAATGCTGCTCCATCGAAAACGACGGGACCCAACGATGCGACGCTATCGGCCACCCTCGCCGGCTGATCGATTCCAAATGCTTCCTGCCCGTCGGCATGGGGGGAACCCTTGACCTGGCCCTGGTGGCCAGGACTGGCGCCTTCGATGGCCCGGCCCGGCGGCCGTGAAGCAGCCGCCGTTGCTTTTGGCCTAAGACGCTTGCCGGCATGAAGCCCTGTGGCTGTGAACCTCGCCAGGCACATGGGATACATAGGCATAGGTAGGTACGCGAATCCAGTCTGTGCTGCACCATTTCCCGCCCACCCCGAGTATAGCGCCGTCCTAGGTCCCCCGGGCCAGGGCTGCTTGGATGAACCATCTGTCCAGACTGCCAGACTGCCGAGACTGCCAGACCTCCGTGGGGCCCCCCCGTAGACGCCGTTGGACGAGTTAGTCAAACCGGAAGGCAACGGATGGCACGTCTAGGCCGGTAGAGAGGGTAACAGGATGTGTTCATCGCATAGCTCGAGTCTTGTGTGCCGTCCCATGAGCATGGCCTTGGAACCGACGAGCTGGCCAAGGGCGGGAACGCCGGCAGGCCAGCGCGCAAGAAGCTACTGTGCAATGCGTTACAATCATCGGATCCTCCGCCGTGCTGTCGAGTGCGGCTCACGACATAAGCTCAAGGCCGTCCGTCTCGGTCTCTGGGCTTGTCTAACCACTCGCATCGTTTCCGGCGGTTCGTTTTGACCTCGTAGTTCCGCGGCCACTTTTGGATCCTACCGCTCCATCTAGATATTGCCCGCCGGCCTGCCCTCAACGGTACCATATGCCAAATACCCCTTAACTTGGGTCTCTGGTCTGTCACCGACACACGAACGTACAGCTCATGCTCGAAAAAGGAAAGATCATGTCAGAACAACGAAACCGACAATGCTCCACAAGCGACCTCTTCTGGGGTCGACACAGCCCCCGACAGTTATACTGAGCCGAACTCCCCGTCATCCGGCCGCACTGCCGAATGGAGTCTCTTTCGGGCGGCCTAGGTCTGGACCAAAAGCCACGCCCGGAAATGTGCTCGCCTAGAAAATCCCTCTCTGCCCCCCCCCTTTTCGGTTCCCAAATCTCCGCCGAAAACGCCCCCCCCCCCCCCCCCCCCCCCCCAAGTGCCAGGGCTTAGATGATGACAAACTGATAACCTGCCGCGTCACTGGGGCGTCACGAATATCCATGGGCGGTTTGGGGCGCTTCTCCTGATACGCTTGATATTACCTCTACACCTTATGGCGCTGGGCTATTATATCGTTCATCTCATATACGAATAAGGCCACGATATACGACTTGATCTCGCTATATGTTGCACACATTATTGGTTTCTTCGTCTGCTAGTCTTCATGGCTCCAGAATGAGGCATCTAGCCTTGATCTCAAGAGCTTTATATTGACAGGTGGCAAAACTCAGTTTCAGTGACCTGCCATTACGGGTAGAACTTGAGGCAATGGTCGAAATCGTTCAATGCCTATCCTAGCAGTCGAAAGCTCCATAGTCTTGGCCTCTACCCAGCGACCCAGCGCTTGCCCGGCACAGCCCCTTCTTTCCCCCTGTGGCTTTCCCTTTGGCTAACCAACCCTGGCGGTCGCCATCTCTACCTCTGAAGCTTCACACCAATCAACAAGTGTGGGCGGACAAGTTGTCATGCCTCCCACTCAGCTATTCTGTTTCGGATGCCTTGACCAAAAGCCAGTCCTCCATTTCCCCCCGCCCGCTCGGCAACAGAATCGCCTTCTGTTGACTTTCGTCCCCTTCACCGTCCAGCTTCTTGTCTCCAAAGACAATTCTTGCCCCGTGGCTGCCCTTTGTTCGCAGCTCCTTCACCAGGACGGTGAGCAGGAGGGCCATCATCCTTTCCCCGAACCCCTTGGCCGCGGGACACAGATGGGGCTTCGCGCCGAAAGGCATGTAGGCCCGCGTCTGGCGGGGCGACAGCCCTCGGTGGAACCGCTCGGGGCGAAAATACGCAGCGTCCGGACCCCAGATGCGCGCATCACGATGAAGGGACTCGATGTCCGCGGACGGAAATGCGGAATTCCCTGGACAGGAGTCGCCAGCGTCGTGACCAAGGGGGGCACGGTAAATGCGTTTCGGTTGTCCAAAGAGCCGGAGAGCCTCCTATTTCCCTCCTCAGCTCCTCTTCTTGTCATATCGTACGTGCCGACGGGGTGATTTTACTGCTCTCAGGCAACGCAAGGCCCGGAGCCGGGAAATCAGGACGTACCTTGGAGACATCAAGTACAAGATCTTCGTCCTTAGACCGTGTGCCCAAACAGCCTGGAACTGACTTGAGGCGCTCTGGAAATCTGGGGCCATCATCCCGGAAACCAATATGAACGTAAGTCGGTGACACGACCCGCCACAGGGTCTCGTAGGCCGGGATGATCATGTCCAAGGGGTTGGAGCGGGCCGGGATGCCATCAGCGGAGTGAGAGATCCGAGCAGAGACAGGCACAAGCCTTTCGATGGCCTGGTCGAGGGCGGCCTGGTCTTCGCTGGAGACGGGGCGAGAGGGGTTCTTGGATTGTACCCAGAGCCTGTCGATAGCCTTTGTAGCTATGCATGCCTGTTCTATATCAAAGACGTATCCATCGACCTCCGCCACGGAATACAAAAAGTCCAGAACAGTCGCGAGACAGAGAACGCTGACCGCTGAGGCAATGGGTAGACTCTGTAATGTAGGCAGTCTCTGGGCATCGTTCCGCTGATCCAGCGACGACATGCTGGCCACAACCCGCCGGAGAGTTGAAGAAGCAAACTCGAAAAGTTGCACCCATCGCGTATTGTCTGTGTTGACATTGGTTATAACTTGTGATGCCGCGTTCAGGAACCCCTGGTGGGTTCCGGGGTCCGAGGTGGTGAAGGAATTCTCCAGACCAAAGGCCACGACGAGACGATGATTGGGTATGGCCCGGACGCGCAACCTATCGCACCGCTTCAAGTTTCCGAAGAATTTGAAACTGACTATGTCGTGGGCGCGTTGGCTGACGCGGTCCACGTCGTCGTCTCCCTCCTGGCGCCAAAGTCTAGGGGCGAGACAGACAAAAAGGAGAGTCGCCACGGCTATAAGTGCCCAGATCATTTTCTCGGCCTAGCATGGATAGCAACGATCAGAAATTGACGTGAGTAGTTATGGGACAAGAGGGTATGCGGATGAAGCATCATGTGCTCGCAGGACGACAGCAGCTGCTTTATGTATTCGCCGACGGTCTCCTGTTCGCTGTTCCGGAGACGACTTGCCGGCAACTCATGGGGGGACCTCCAGTCAGTCGATCACGGTCTGCTGCTTCATCGCAACGGGAGCGGGAAGTGCTGCCAACACATTGGAAGAGATGCAAACGGCGCCGATACGGACAGCGAGGTGGCTCTCGATCGAAAAGCGACGCAACTTGCCTCCCCCGTCGTCCTTATCTGCAAACGCTCCAAAGCCATCACAACAAGCGGGATCGTGCGTCGAGGCGGGAGGCCGACGACCAAGACCCAGCCACGGTCTGCTTGCCGCCACAGCAGCACGACACGTAATTCCCACCCTCGGATAGACGCAAATTCAAGCAAGCCGCCTGAGAAAAACAAGTCGAGGCGCGCGGGGGAAGGATTGGAAAGGAAGCAACCGGCGAGAATTGTCCAGCGCAATGAGGAAGTCCGAATCCCACCGGCCCGATGTAGAGGGAGTGGGAAGAGCTCGAGAGTCCCTTGTATCGGACTTGTTCAATGACCTCGGTGCATAATAGCATTCCGGGGCTCGAGTGTCAAAGAAACCTCGGGCCGGAGTCGAAAGAGCAAGAAGACTCGGAATAGCACCCGCGAACAGTCAAAGTCCGTGACCAGTACCCCTCGTCCCCACGGGCCTCGATGAATGCCGGACCATCTGTGCCGGCCGCTGGGATATGTCGGCAATGCCAGGCACATCATGACCAGCCCTGAAGCCCTGCGAAGCAGGGGGCCCGCCACTACGTTTGGCGTGGGAAGCCTTCCGCCGTCACCAATCGCGGAGGGGGCCACCCGTGTGCGTATCCCGGGAGACGGCATCTGGCACGCAAACGGACATCGCGACAGCTCGAGACGACGGTGGTATGGGTGGCCTGGGCCTCGGCAGCCGGGGCATTGTGTGACCTCCCCAACCGGACGCCTGCTCGTGGTGTCGGGCACTGGCATCCAGTACGCCACCCTCGGCTGCAGTGTGAAGGCCAGACGTGAGAGAAATACTCGCTTCTCATTCAGCATGCTTCAGAATATTCGTCCTACTCGCTGTCCAAGCCACCGCACCCGCACCCATGCCTCGAGGCCATCAACAGCTTGCCCACGACAAGCAGGAAAAGAAAGGTATGGAAACTGGCCAACGTAAATACCATGGACAGGAACGCCAACCCATGAATGCTCTAATCTATGGCACTGTGCTCGCCCCAGCACCGTTGTGCAGAAATTGGTTCTTCTCCTTCTTGTGCATCGCCCCTCTGTGCTCCTCCGTCGAGGCTGCTGCTCGTCCTCAGTCGCCATCGCCCGAGCCCCGGCTGAACCCTCGAGGAAGGGGACGTATACTTGGCTGGACCGGTTCGCCCCTCACCTCCCCGGAGGCTCCACAAAATTTATTTTGCGCACATGTTTGGTGTGCATATCTATTATAGGCCACCACTTCTTCTCAGCAGGATCCCAGTAGGCCCGAACCTCAAAGGTCACCGTGGAATCTGGGCTGACGAAGTTAACAAGGCCCGAAAAGCAGACCGAGCCTCGGGGTGGCATGGGCCGAGCCGGCCGGAAAATCCGCATAAACATCCTCACCATGGCTTCCCGAGGTCCGCTGGTATGTTCTGACATTTTTTCCCGGACGCCGTATATATCTTGGACCTTGGTGAGCCTTGTTGCCTCTGTATCAGGCCCGCTGGCGCTGGGGGACGTGGTGGAGGACGACGATGGCGTGGACCTTGGCGACATGGTGGGCGCCTCAGAAGTCGACTCGGGCCCATTTGCTGCCTGCGTGCCGGAGCTTGCCGGGGCATTCTGATCCCCGGCCCCACGGGCCTTTGGCTGTGGTTTAGCCAGTGGCTGGCTCTTGCCTGAAGCCGCCCCAGGGCCAGATCCGGGAGGCGCCCAGTTCACCCTGTTGTTAATAAAGTCGTCGACAGGGCCCCTTGGCTTCGAATCCAAACCGAAGAACTTGGCCGTGTTGCGTAAGTTCTGTTTGCAGAGTTCCTTGGCAAACGTCCAGGTCGAGAAGGCCAGGGCTGACGGCCAGAGTATATGTGATAGTCTGTTGACAGCCAGCGTGTTGATGGGCTTGGTCGCAAGGGTGAGCCCTTCGGGCTCCCATGAAAGACTGAATTGCAGGTTAGCACACGCCCAGTTCATTGCCCGCTGCGATATTCCACTCACGCTTTCTGTTCGTAGGTTGGCGGAGGCTCATGCGGGTAACCCACATCCAACCAATGTGCCCTGATGCGCCAATTCCTTCCGTGTTTTTGGCCAAACGATGTCTGCCTGATGAATTTTGCGAGGACAATTTCAGCCAGCTCGTCCCTGAGGCCGTTAACTAGTTGAGGGTCTTGGGCCATCCGGATGAAGGCTTTCCACTCGGGATCGGTTTTTTTATAAGGCTCGGGCCGGACAAGCTTGCAGGTACCAGGCAGTGGTATGTAGAAAGGCTCGACTTGATCGAGTTTCTTTCTTAGTCGCTTGCGCTCGTCGAGGGACATATTGGCCATCTCGTTGGCAAGGAAGTCGTCGATAACGGAGCCCGTCAGGTGCGAATAGATGAGCCAGGCGGTCGCATAGGTGATAGCAGCAGTGGCCAGGGCCATGGGCTTGTACAACCTGGGTCGTATTTTGACCCTCTGCAGACGTATTGTCTGGGGCTCGGTCCGGGCCTGGGCCTTGCTGAATGCGCCGAACCGAAGGATGCTCGGCCGGGATCGAAAGAGTCGCAACATGGCCGGCAGGCAGGCAGGGGCGGAAACACGCCTCTATGGCGGCGAGGCGCCCGGGGGCGGTCTGGTCTGATCCGACGACGGTCGTTGTTGGCCGGTGTCCGGAGGGGCAACGGCCGCTATCGGCTTTCGCTGGCCACCGGCGCGGCGCAAGGCCGATTGCCGCGACGACGAAGGGCGGAAACGAGGGAGTCGAAGGCGCCGGGGTGTCGGTCAGAGGGGAAGCCGGCGAGGGAGGGAAACACAGAATGGATGCGTATATTGTCGGTGGGTTGGGCGGGGATGCGAAGACGGGCTTCGGGACTGATGATTTGTAAAGACGATGTTGGGTAAAGCGCGTTAGATGAAGAAGCGCATAGCCAAAAATTGAGTACCTCTATGGAAGCTTGCAATGGGCCCAGGAGAGGCCGGCCAGGCTGTCGGGTAACACAGGGCAGGAAAATCAGGCAGGCAATTGTCGCCGCCTCCTCCCGCTGCGATCTATTGGAGGCTGGATGAATGGATGGATCTGTCGGCTGTAGGTAATATGTAGCACTTTCCAGTAGGTCTGTACTCGTGGTTGCAGCCGACGACTTTGTCTGAATACTATGGGATCCCAACGAACTGGTCCCAGGCCGGGTTTCTTATCCGAATACGCCCACGCACCCACGATAGCGGTACCACAGCAGCGTATCCACGTCCACTTGTGGTGGCGGGTAGTCCTGACAGCCAACTTGCGCAAGATGTACATGCACTAACAAAAGATGTACACACGACTTACGGAAGTAGGTAGGTACCTGCTGAGATAACGATGTACCAAGATCTGTCCATGGAAAATGGAATGTAAACTTTTCTACAGCTATTCAGGTACTTAAATATGCACTCGGTAAGCTCCCTACTTGCATTACGTACTTACTTACATTACTTACTTAGGTACTATTAGAAAGTTGGGAACAGATACTGGGAAGTAAGAGAGGCGAGAAAGGTATCTGGAGAAGTACCTAGGTATGGACATAGGTAGGTACCTACATACCTATGTATGTATGTATGGTACTTACATCCGGCATGGGAGATATCCATGGGAAGTCCCTACATGGGCGTACTCCTGCTGATTCTACCATCCCAAGAACAAAGGGAAGGGGGGAGGAAAAGGTATTCTACCGCCCTGCACATGTACACGATGTATTTTGTATCCCATTCATACTTACATACTGGATGATAGGTAGGATATAGATAGAGAGATGGTTGATGCCGCCCAACTGAACGTATCACGTGCCGTGGATCAGCGGGTTGCGTTGCAACGTAGCCCAGCCAGTCAGGCCTGCGCTGGGCGGTCCAGGTGTGTAATCAATACTGGAAGAAGTACCTCATTGTACTAGTAAACGCCAACGGGGCTGGAACTGGAGCTCTTACGTCGTGCTCGGGCCCAGCCAAACAGTCAAGTGTCGCCGACAGCAGCCGCCAGCAACAGCTCCAGAGGCATCATCGTCGTCGCCGCGCCGGATTCGCCTGAACCCATAGATGCAATAGCTCCATCCACACCCCGACAGCGCCCATCATCTCTGTCGGCCCCCCATCACACACACAGCACACGCACTCCCCCCACGCTCACCATGAGGCTGAACAGCTTCTTGCTACCGGCCCTGGCTGGTCTGGCGGCCGCCGAGAAGCAGACGGACGCCGAAGCCTATCTCTTGCGCGGGCCCGGAGCCGATTCATCCTCCGCCACGCCCTCGGTATCCTCCCACGTCGCCGACGCCATCTTCCAGCAGCGCGTCGCCGGTGAGCACCGCCTGCCTGCCGACGTGGCCGCCGACGACTTCAAACACCTGAATGCCTTCGGCAAGACCCCGGCCGGCCTGTTCCACGACGCCGACGCCGCCGAGGAGCCCTACCAACTCGTCATCGTCTACAAGGGCATCGACGAGCAGGCCGCCAAGGCTGTGAAGAAGGCTCTCGGCCGCGCCACGCCGTCTTTCACCACACCCGAGGGCCTGGCCCAGCCCCTCCGCTCCAGCAAGACCTCGTGCAAGCTGGACGATGCCATCGACCCCGAGAAGAAGCAGTGCTGGCCCGCCGCCTTGAGAACGCAGTACCTGGAGTTCGACATGACCAAGAAGTCCGGGGCACCCGTGCTGTCCGCCGCCAACGTCAAAAAACTCCAGGCTCTCGCCCACGCCGGCACCATGGAGACAGCCATTGTGCTGGACCCGTCATCGACCTCGAGGGCCTCCGTCAACGAGGCGGAGCTCCGCCGGCGCGAAATCAAGACGGAAAAGGTGCTGAGCCAGAACAAGGGCATCGCCACTCCCGAGCCCGCCACTGAGGAGACCACCACCTCCGAGTCCAAGCCCCACCCCTTCGTCGCCAAGAAGACGGGGCCCATCGCCGCCTGCTTCAACTCGCAGAACGCGTGCGAGACGGCCACGGGCAACTGCAGCGGACACGGCCTCTGCTCCAACAAGTACGGCGCCGATGCCTCCAAGGCCTGCTTCGCCTGCCACTGCCTCGCCACCACCGAGAAGAACGCCCAGGGCAAGGACAGCCGCTACCACTGGGGCGGCGCTGCCTGCCAGAAGATCGACGTGAGCACGCCCTTCTGGCTGCTTGCCGGCTTCACCATCGTCATGGTCGGCGTCGTCGGCTTCTCCATCAACCTGTTGTTCAGTGTGGGCGAGGAGAAGCTGCCCGGCGTCATCGGGGCCGGCGTCTCGCGAGGATCAAAGTGATTCGAAACTTGACAGGCGGACGCTGACCGAGAGGGAGGGGACACGCATGCTTACTATCACAAGACGGTGCGGACGGTCCGGCTGCGAGGCCTCTCTGTTTGTGGGTGTGGGTGTGCTTGGCTAAGACCAGGCTACGGTGTAGCATAACGTGTACTGATATCAGGCGGGTGCAGGTGGAAGGACGCCGGGAGCAGCACCCAGCATTTCATTGGCTTCACGTAGACCAAATTTGCATTTCAACAGGTTCCGAACGATTCTTCACGTTTACGTTTTCTATGGAAGTTCAGGGGTATCATACGCACGGAATCATTCAGTCTTACAGCTCCATCTGCTCCGTCCTTACCAGCGTTGCGCCGAGACTCTCGAGGCCCCGACCAGGTGTATCTGCCGGTCTGGCCTTCTCTAGTAGCGACTGAGCAACAGCAACGCTGCCGCCGCCAGCCCCAGTCCCGTTCGCCCCGTCTTGGGCGGCGCCGACATCACCATGGCCCATAAGGGCCTTGTATCGCTCCCCGGCATCGTCAAGAAGCTTTTGCACCTCGGGCTCTCTCTTCTCGATCCCCTCTTTTTCGAGGGTGAGCTCGCGGATCCGGGCTTGCATACGCTTCAGCTCCAGCTCCTTCCGTGCCATTTTAGCCTTGAAATCTTCCACCAGGACACTCAAATCCGGCAGTGGCGTGATCTTGGCGGGCACCTGGGAGGCCGCTCCCTCTCGCTTGCCCAGGCGGCGCCGCTGCTGCTCGCGCTCCTCGGCCAGCCCGTCCATGCCGGCACGAGTCTGCGCAGACTCGTAGGCAGCGCGACGCTCTGCTTCGCTGTCGTCGCTCGTCTCGTCGCCGTCGGCACCCTCAGCCGTCGCAATCATGGCGGCCATGTCGGCACGTTTCTTGCGCCGCGCCGCACGCTCGGCTTTCTTGCTCAGCGAGAGGCCGCCGTCTTCGACGAAAAAGGAGTCGTCCTCGTCGAGGTTGTCGTCCTTGACCAGGCGCTTCTCCTTGGATGAGATGGTGGACACCGTGGCTGGCTGGTTTTGGCGCCGCGAGAGGACGGAGAGGTAGGACTCCCCAGCCCCCCGCGCTCTGTCTCCGGCGCCATCGTCGTCCAGGGAAATGAAATCTTCGGCCTTGTTCTGGGCTCCCAGCCGCGCGCGGCGCGCCTTCCTCTCGAGGATTTCGGCTTCGGTAAGAACGACGGTTTGGGAGGGCTCCGGGACGGCAGCCGGGGCCGCCGTCGTGTTCTCGACAACGGTCGCGCCGTCCAGTTCTGACGGGTCGAGTGACATGTCCACATCATCGTCATCCGCCGCGGGTAGCGATTTCAGATTGGCCGGCGTATTCGGCGTAGAGCTCTGAAGTTCGGATAGGTACTCCTTGCTGTATCGTGGCCGGTCATCGTCGGTTTCCATAGAGCGCAGGGGCAGGCGGCTATTCTTGGTGATGCCCTTCTTGTAGGCGCTGTTTTCCGAGGCGGTTGCCGCGAGGTTGCTGCTCTTCTTGGGCGTAAACGGCAGCGGATCCTCGCCTAGTAGCATCGAGTCCTCATCGTCACCGTCGCCAGGCCCGACACTGGGCCCGAAGGACAAGCGGGAGCTCGAGGCGCGCTTCTTCGCTTTGGTGTTGGAATTGGCACGACCGCCGAGCGAGGGCCGCACACGCAGTGGCGCGCCGCCATCCTCCTCATCGTCGTCCCCCGCATCGTTCGATTGCGCTCGTGCGCTGTCAACGGCAGTGTCCGGCTCCGCCACGTTGATGCTTCTGCGCAAAGACGAGTGCCTGGCGGGCTTGCGCGACTTGAAGCTGGCCTGGAGCGGTGGTTCCTGAACGAAATCGGCCGCGGGAGGGGCGTCGGATGAAGGGGTCGGTGCATTGTCGTCGTCTTCCTGGACTGTAATCTTGCGCGCCTTTCGCTTCGCCCCGAATGCGCTCATTTTTGCTGGCTCCGGTTCCTGAGTTCGTCGTGGGCAGGACGTTCTGGCATGCGCACAAGAGAGGCCCGTAATTGGCGTCACAAGCTCCATCCCAGACGCGGGACCAGGAAGTTAATGTTCTTATCGCCGTCTCGCTTATCGATTGGTGCTCGAGCTTATCGTCACGTCGGTTCGAGCGCCAACCCACGGCAAAGGGCAGCAGCTCCAGTCCCATCTGAACTCGAGACCCGCGGTCGCGCCTGGTGAACAGTCGACCTCTTCTACAACCCCCCCTCAAGCAACGACAAATCACGTCAAGATGGCGCCTGCTCAGCCGGAACTGAAGAAGGTGTGCGATCGCTCCCCTGTCGATAGCCCGTGGCTTTCCCAAACTTACCGATACTTGTCCAGTACCTCGACAAGCGCCTGTTTGTCCAACTGAACGGAAGCCGCAAGGTTATTGGTATCCTGCGCGGCTACGATGTACGTGTCGCCGACGTCCCGCATATCTGCGTTGATACCCAGTGCTGACGCCGCGCCCAGGTCTTCTTGAACATTGTTCTGGACGATGCCGTGGAGGAGAAGGACGGCGGCGAGAAAGCCCGGCTAGGCATGGTGGTATGTTGCGCCCCATGGCAATGGCTTTCTTTCCTGGCGAGTTCCTGGACTAACACCGCCTTGTCTGCAGGTCATTCGAGGAAACTCGGTCGTCATGCTGGAAGCGCTGGAGAGAATCGGCAACGACCACCGCGACAAATGAACGTCGGCAGCTTGCGACGCGACCAAGACCCCGCCACCGTCGACCGGTCGAAGGCTTTGATACCCCCGGTGTCTCGGAGCTCTGGAAGTTGATTTGGGGAACGGGCATGAGCCGGCAATACGTGCGATAGGGTCCAGACGTAGCATGGGGGATCAGGCGACAGATCTCGCCGAGGCACAATGCGAGCGCATCCCATGCGCGCAGACGGCTGCCGGAATACCGTGCCCAAATAACACCGCTTCGTGATGGGCTCGCTCGCCCGTCCGTATGTTCCAGACTTCTTAGTGTGAATACGATGGCGCCTACTTTACTCCGACTTCTACCTTCTCCTCATTCGCCCAAAGAATATCGTGCGCTGGGACTGTGTCTACTAATGCTCGCTGACTCTACTCTGTATGGCCTTGGGAATAGGCCGATTCTCCATTGGGGCACCGGTCACTCACTTCCGACTTTCCAAGGGGTAGTGGCAGCTACTCGCTAATCCTGACGCAAACGGCCCTAGGCTGGCGCGTTCTCGTAATGCAATATAATGGGAAATGGGAAATGGGAAACGGGAACTATGCCAGGGATCCAACGCGTATAATGAAGCCGCCGCCGTACTTCCCAAGAGATGGTTATTGGTGTCCATTACGCTCAGCTACATAAAATGGCTACCGGTGCTCCTGGGGCCCAACGCCACGATCCTAGTACTGTATTTTGCAAAGTTCGACTTCATATTCTCTCCCACTTCATAAGGGCTTCGTGGTCTTGTGGATCACGCGCTGTCAAGGCCGCTCCGTGCCTAGGGATGACATTGGCCTTCGATTCCAAGAATCCCCTCCCTCGTCATTAACCAAGCTCAGCTTCGAATGGCCGACCCGATTTGGGCTTCCATGTTCATTCACATGGCACTATGGATCCCCTGTTCTATTGAATTTGAATTATTCTTTCAGCTGTTCTAATTACCGACGTTGAATAGGGGGAGTGTTTCATGGCGGATGAGGCGGTCCATATTTTCGCCTTGTGTTCCCGTACTATGGGATTGCATAGCAGCCAGGTCAAGTCTTCGTGAACACGACAAGTACGGACCGAGCCAGCTACCTTTCTACTAAACTCAGGAGTAATGAATGCAGTTGAAATAGCACTCAATTGGGTATCTACTTAAGTAAGCAACCTGGTTAGAACAAATGTTACCTTGTTCCGGCCTTCATGTGAGCGGAGGGTATCAAAACCCAGCTCTAGCCAAAAACTTCTCAACGACCCCCTTGCGTACCAACTCACTGGAAGACCAATATGAGTTGAAACAACTGGACCGAGCATCCAGAGATATTTGGTCTGCACTGGGGAAGCTACACTTCTCACCCATCCTCCCCGTCCCCCCACGCCATGTGTAATCATGAGAGGCAGGTAACGGTTGGTGGAGAAGGCGCCTTCGCTAAGAGTTCACAAAGGTTACCCATGAATCATAGCAAGTCATATTCATCAAGTCATAGCGACTCCTATCATCTCGAGCCCTTCACTTTCTGAGAAGACTCCACTACCCGTAGCTGCGCCGATACCTTCCCACGTATGCGCCGATGCCTGCCCACGTGTGCGCCTTTCACAGTGGCTTGCGTCCATAGACTACCCGACTATTCATTTGGCAAGTTAGTATCCTCTCAAGAAAAAGCCAAACGCAGGAATTTGGGTGAGGCAACGTACACGGGGTAGTAAAAGTGGATGCGAGGATTTCTGATGTCCCTCCTCACATCGGACAGGAAGACCTCCACGGCCTCGACGGACATGTTGAGGAACTTGGTAAACAGGTTGATGCTGATTCCATGGAGGCCCTCCAGAATGTTGGTCATTTGCAGCATGCCCAGCTGTCTCCATTCCTTGTCTCGCGGCCAGGGGTTGCCGGGAACGAGAAATTTCTCCTCGCGGACCTCCTCGAAGCCGGCCTCGGTCATCCAGCGCTGGTAATGGGCACTGTTGAGCCCGCTGCGGCCGGTAGGCCCGAGTGCCTCGTTGATCATGTTGTTCCAGCGCTGCAGCGCGGTGCCGTCGAGGGTGCCGTCGCTCGACACCAGCTTGACGTAGTAGTCCTGGAACTCCACGTAGCCCCCGGGGTTGAGGTTTTCACAGATGGTGCGGAACAGCTTGGGGAAGTCGGCTATGGAGCCCACCATGTGGCGCGCGTGCACATAGTCGAACTTGTACGACCAAACCCATTCGTCCTCCACGTCGTCCACCTCAAAGCGGCAGTTGGGCGGGATGCTAAGCAGGGGTCAGAGACGGGCCTTTGCTGGTGCGTCGACTTGACTTACAACTCTGGCTGGATCGGGCTGATGTCGGTACCCAGCACGTCGGCATGGGGGTTCTGCAGAGCTGCCAAGGGTGAGAAAGCTGAGAGTAGTCCTCTTCGTCCAGCGGGACCTACCGTATTCGATCGCCCAGATGCCGGTACCCGTGCCGAAGTCAAGCACGCGGGTCGGCTGGTCGATAGGGGCCAGGGCCAATCTGCCTTTGAACAGCCGGGTGCAGATCTGGTGCTGCAGGTCTGCATAGTCGACCTCACATCAGTACTAATCCACGCCCCTGTCAATTGGCCTCACCGTAGACATACCAAGACGCGACTGCTCTTCCTGCAAGGGCGACGAATGTTAACAGCCGAGTGACGCGCGGGAAGGTACACGGGGCTCACTCACTTGATCGTTGGGCATCCAATACTCTACGCCAGTTGGAGGTTAGGCTCACAGGAAACAACACACGCGGGCGGGCGACTCACTCCCTTCCTTATAGCTGTGGTATGTCCGCCCGTTTTCTTCGACGAAGTTGAAGATGCTCGAGGTGACCGACGCCGTGGACGAGCTGTAGTCTGGCTTAGTGGACAAGGCCAGCGCCGGCATGCATTCGTCTATCAGTACTTACGGCCGCGAAACATCGCCGAGAGCCGAATCCGTATCACTGTTATCGAAGTCACTCGCAGGCTAGGGGTTGGGGTTAGCGCAAACACATAGGGGTGTGGCGGGAAGACAGCACGAACGTCGAGACTGAAGGAGCCGATGGAAAAGCCTGAAGAGTCGCCGCTCCCATCGTCGTGGTCAGGCTGTTCGTCCCAATCGGCCTCCAGACCCTCATCCCCCGTGGGGTCGGTGGACGTGTTTGCCTGGCTACTCGGATCCTGGGTCGCTATAGGGACCTCTGCTTGGTTGTGGGGATGTTCTGGTGGGGAGACATGGCTGGGTCCTGCTTCCCCGGCTGAGACAGAGCTGGCTCGGCCGCGGCCCTCCACCTGTTGTAGTCCGTCGCTTTCTCTTCCATCAGAGTCCCGTTGCGCCTCGTGGGCCTGGCGGTCTACAGAGGGCAGTGTCTCGGGCAAGGGGGCTGATGCGGGGTCCTTCGACGATGAAGACGCCCGGACGTCTTCAGGCAGGGCCTCACGGGGTCCCGAGGCGGCAGCGCTCGCGGACGGGGGCGGGACTGACCTGTCCTCGCCCGCGTCCGGAGCGGCCGGGAGGGCATGGACGGCAGCGCTGCTCGCCGGGGCGTCCTGTTGATCCGCGGGTGGCATCTCTAGTGGCGGCAAGGGACTGGGGGGCGCCGGGACCTTGTCAGGGTCAGGCTGGTTCCGTAGGGCTGGGACGGCGGTTTCGGCCGAGAGAGCACCGCACACGGCAATATCGACAGTATGCGACTGCGAAGGGTCGTCTCCAGCGCTTTCGCCAAAGTTTGTGACATGCATGCTGTCTGGGTTTCTGAGGCACAATATAAAAGGCTCGTAGGCGTCCGAAATCTCCGCAAGCCCGTCAGCTTCACGCGGACACAACACGGCTCTGCGACGGCACGATACTGGCCACACAGGGGGGGTGGGCGTTGGGGTGGTGGGCGTGCGTGGGGCACAAAGACGCAATGGAATGCAGGATGCCGCTTACACGCGTACAGCCCAGCCTATTGAGTCGAAAGGCAACTTTGGGATGTCACTGGAAAGTCCCTCAAGGCGAACAGAGCGGCAACAGCCATACCAAGATTTCGGTATCTTCTGTGTCTCCCCAGCGAGTCAGACAAGGCCTGTAGTCAGCCAGCCGGTGACTGTGTCGCCGCTGCTTTCGGGCGTCTAGGGACGGCGAGTACTGGACCAGCGGCCAAGATACTTACCGAGGATGCGCAAAGCGTTTCTCAGCTGACGCTTGGCAAAAGCAACCGGCGTCTCACCACGTGGAGCGACAATGACCGGTGAGGTGGTGTCGGCTACTACCTGTATAGGCGAAATGGGCACACATACGGTTGGACGGATGGACGGCTGGGCTGTTTGAGGGCTAGTGTAAACAGCAGGCTCGCTCTTTGTGCTGGCTAAACATACATACCTCTTACCTACCTACCTATCTGGTACCTATGCAAGGGCGGAGGGGGCATTTCTTGGGCCTGCGTTCCCTTGCCTAATACGGTCCCCCCATGGCGAAGGGTCAGGGGTTGGCAATCATCCATCCCCTCAGGCAGGCCTCACTCAGTACCACCCATGGGCCCATCCGGTGCGGAGCGGGCCCCGTTGATTTGATTTGCTTGCTCAACCCTTCCCGTCAGCGATTCCAGTGTACGACCACAGCATCGTGATGGCCCGGCACCGTGGCTGCGCGTAGAGGTCGGTGCTTTGTAATTGGGTGACGAACGACGGGAACCGGAACGCAATTTGTTGCCTTGCGCCGAAGGAACGGAAAGACCTGTACACAGATACGAGAAGGATGAACAGGTACTTGGTGGACTTTTTTCTACCTTACCCCCGGGTATTGCCGGGTCGAAAGGGCAGAAGCCAAGGGGACGGTCGTATGTCTCTGCATCTCCGAACCTGCTTTCTTGCAGGGCCCTTCATGCAAACCCATCGATTCCCCGCCCACTGTCCCCCCACGAACAGTGGAAGTCGAGACAGGCCAACGGGAAAATGCGTAGGTATGTAGGTACGGATCAATCATGAAGGATTGTACAAGCCGGGGATATAGCAGTACCTAACCCGTGAGATGTAGTCGTGTGAACAGCACTAGGAAGTACACTCTATATTAACGAAGCCTCGCGATGGAATTCTCAGTGCTTCCCTCCTCTTCTTTTCACTAACAGCAGACGCCCTGTACACATGAGATGTGACTTGGTCACAAAAAGAAAAGAAAAGGCTCCCCACCACCACCTAGGACGTATGGAAGAGTCTGCCGCCTTCATTCAGCCCGGCGCTTGGAAGTTTTTTCCGCAGCTTGCAAGGAAGGCGCCAGGCCCGTAAGCAGAAAATGCAGGTTTATATGAGCTCTTACACGGACAATGGGTGGTATCCCTGGCGGACGAAAGCGATATATGACAAACTTCCCACACCCCCGAAACAGCAGCCTTTTCCAGGTGGATGGTAAGCCAGGTGTGGTAGGATCTTACGTAATTACAACTACTTGTGTAAGTATGCATGAACTCATGTTCAAGTGTACTTATGTAGCACCTTCTTAATCAAAAGTTGATCGCAAGTAGTAGCCCTGGTAGAGAACCTACCTGTAGGTGCTTTTGAAAGGCGCCACAAGTTAGAGTGATGGTTGGATCTTTGTCCCGGAAGCCACAGCTACTATGTAGTGAGGGCGGGGGTTCCATCCCATCCAAATGGAACCCATCTGGATAGACGTCAGGTAGGTACGAAGGGAGGAGTACTTTGGAACGTAAGGTACTTAGGCAGATATACCTAGGGTAGCTATGTACCTAACTACATCTACATAGCTCCTATCCCCACGCTGATGAGGGGCATCCCATGGCTGGCAACAGCTGCAAGAGCTGCCCGTGCGGACTGGCTGCCTCTCGTTAGGGTACGTTTGACTGAATGGTGGGCTACGGGCGGCAGCTTCCCCAATTGTTTAAAGGCCACGCAGCAAACCGGAAAACCCTTTTCTGACTTGATCCTCGACCACCTCGCCTTCACTTCGGTTTGGAGGGAGGGGGCGAGAAAGGTGCAATCTGGCCAGATCTCTGGAGCCGCCGCACCTGCACTGTACGCAAGCACCAGCTCCAGGTAGTCTGCACGCCGTTTTCTCTCTTCGAGGCGCGCGGGTTTTCTATCTGCTTCTGGCGTCCACTGGTCGGGTGCCACAGCCTCGGTTTGTATATGCTAGGCCCGGTTTCGTCCCGCTCGGAGAAACACCTGCTTGCTACCTCCAGATTTCCTCTCTGGTAGCAACTTCTTCTCTCTCGCACCTGTTGACCGTGACTGGCCAACCTCGCACCCTGCCACCCCTCCCCCCAATCATTTCCTCTGCCCTCGACGCGCAGGCAATCTTGCCCGGACAGCAACGACACACATTCACGTTGCCCAGCATGGCCGACATTCTGGCGACCTACTGGGCGGCGCCGCCGATTGCCAGGTAAGACAGACCACCGCCATCCCCGATCCCACCTGTACCCGGACACGCCACTGACCCTCACGTCTCTGCAGAACCGTCGCTACCGCCATCCTCCTCGCGTCGATCGGTGTCTACACGGGCATGCTCTCGGGCAGCGCCTTCTGGATGCACTATGCCTACCTGCTCCAGTTCCCGCCCGGTCTGCACCGCTTGGTGACCAGCTTCATGTTGACGGGCCCCCAGCTCTCGGTGCTCTTCGACACCTACTTCGTCTACACGTACCTCTCCCAACTCGAACAAACCAAGTTCACGAGAAAGGAGGATCTGATATGGTACCTGATGGTCGTGGGTAGCATCATCATCGTAGGTGCCTTTTCTTTGTTCCCCCGCGTATCCGGTGCCCTGTTTCGGCAGCCGCCGCCGCCGTTTGCACTACATTTCCCAAAAAGCACATTGTGCACCTCATATATCTGCCCGCATAGTGGTGTTGCCCCTACAGCTATGACGGTTCCTGGAACTGAGGAAGATTACCCCTGCACTTCGGCTGGCTCATCATTCGCAAACCTCATTAGAGAGCCAGTTGCGGTGTGGGCATGGTGGGATTGCTTTATGGATGACTCGGGTGACGCCTTCTGGCGACATTTGCTCGGGTGGTTTTACGGCGCCCTACATTATAATTCCGTGACTTCGTGTTTGATACCGCCGTCGCCTTCCTAATGCTCGTTGGGCCGTCCTCGGTCTGGAGACAGTCGGCTGACTGGTAGTCCAGATGCTCAACCAAATCTTCACCGGCTTTGGCATATACATGCAAGCTCTTCTGATCGCCATGTGCAAGACTGCCACTCAGGACCAGAGGGGCCAGAACGCCCATTTCTACATCATCACCATTCCCGCCCAGATGATGCCGTATTGCCTCCTGCTCGTCCAGCTGCTTTTCCCCAATGGTTGGCTGATGTTCTTGATTGGCATTACCGGCATCGTGGCGGCTCATATGCACGACTTCCTTACGCGCGTCTATCCCGAGTTCGGAGGGGGCCCCAACCTCCTTCCGACGCCCTGGTTTATTTCGTACCTCATGGAAACCCCACGGCTGCGCAATACTGTCTACGGGTCGGCCACTGTCCCCCCCAGAGCTGGACAGCCCCGATCTGGACCGTTGCCTGACTCGTGGAGAAGCGCCGGCCCTGGCCGTCGTCTGGGCTGAAGCAGTCAGTCTGCATATGGGACGTTACCAAGAAGAATGCAATAATATCTTTCAACGGCTTGTCAGCTCGCATTGCCCTCGCTTGGCCATTCCCGCCAGTAATGTTCACACATTGCCACCAAATAGTACAAGAAAGAAGGGTGGTAAATTCAGAAAGTCACTGTGGCTATCTGGGTCATGTGTTTGACAGTATTGTGTCCGCTCTTAGGGGGTATTGGTCTGAAAACTATAATAAAAACTAAGGAGTCACATGATGACTCATCCGTACAAGGTGCTCTTTCCCGTGTGAAGCGCAACTTCTTCGTATGGTAGGCCCCTCCGGTCAATGACGGTCTGTTGCTGGACCGAATCGACGAGTGGCGGTTGCTGTTGTATTAAAGGGGCATTCGACCTATAATCTGGGCTGGGTGTCCGTCGCTCCCCAAACCCCCTCTCAGGGAATCGGCTATCGTCCCTTACAATGGGCAGCGAAATATCCGGGCCATGCGCTGGGTCGTCATGGCCGATGACGGGCGTCGCCGCTTGGATGTGAATTTGCGGCGGCAGGTACTTCTTCGGAATGCGTATGCGGGGCACGGATGGTAGAGACAGTGAAGGCACCTTGGAATGCGAGGAGGGCGGCGGCGGCGGCGGCGGCGGCGGCGGCGGTGTTGCTTCTTGCACCCCGTGAGCCGAGATGGAGGTGTGAGACAACCGGTCTCGCGACCTTCTCGGCGGGGGAGGTGGTGGCAGTTTCAGGGCGGCAGCGTCTTCGGCGGCCGCTAGATACGTCTGCAATGCGTACGAATCAGGCGCGTTCGACTTGACCCGGGGCGGAGGCTGTAGCCCAGGGGGGTCTCGCATGGATGTGCGGCTCAGGGCTCGGGGGATGTATGCTGGGTGAGTGGGCAAAGCCCCCTGGGCGCCAGACCCCGGATGGTGAGGATCGGGGACGAAACGCGGATGGCGCATCTGCATCTCCTTTTCGATCCTGTCGTAGTAGGCGCCGTTGTTGCCGTAGGCCTGTTGGGCCCGTAGCTCGTAGTCGCTCTGGAGGGAGAACTGCTTGTAGTCGTCCGGGCGGAAGCCGCCTGCCATGGGCGGCGTGATGGACGAGCTGCCCCCGCGTGGTTGGTTCCCCGGCAGTCCCGTGTCGTGGTTGTAAAAGGCTTTGTTCCGGCGGTAGTAGACAATGAACAAGCATGCGCCTCCGACAAACAGCAGGGCGCCCGCGACTGCGATTCCAACGATGGCACCCGTAGTCATGCCCGTAGCTTCGGCTTCCAACGAGTCGTCCTCGGGGCGGGCGGTGATATTGACTGCGTGCTCGCTGAATAGCGAGCCGCTCAAGCCAATAAGGTCTCCAGCGGCTGGTTTCTGCTGGCAACCGGCCCGCAAGGCGATCAGAACTAGACACACACCCACACGTCAGTTGGGTTTCGACACTCTCTGGGCCATCCGACTCACAGTTGGATGTATAGACCTGATCGGTGGTGGACTGGAGACACTGGATACAGGGGGCCAGGTTTGATCCCAGGAAATTCCCCCCGTCTGCCGAGCAGTAGCCGTAGGCCGTATCGCTCGAAGGCTCCAAGCCTCCGGAAATCAAAGCTTTCTTCAGAGGCGCGCATGCGAAGTCGATGTCACAGGGCGAGCTCCGGCGCTTCGGCGTGGCGGGGAAGCTGTACAGACAGACGTCCACTGCGTATCGTATGTTGTCTGCGGTTGTAGCCACCTGATTAGGGACATGGCCCGGATGTTCGTCTTGTGCGGGCGTGCTTACACATATACCATCCCACGTCGCTCTCTGCACCGCTGGCGTCTCTGCTTGTTTGCAGACACTCGATGCATTTCCTGTACTTGTTTCCCTTGGTCGTGCTCGCGAAGTCGTTATCGAGGCAGGGGATCTCGGTGTAGTTGGTGTTCGACGCGGCTGGGTCCGAAACGACGCCCTCGGGGTCTTCCATGCAGAGGGAGGCACATTTCGAGTTCGGAGTGACCTGCAAGGCCAGGGACTGGGCCACGAAGCACAGGCCGAGAACGAGGAAGGACGGCCTAGGCAGCATATTTGACGGGGGGGTCCCAGCACGTGGGAGGGATTGTAGGGACGACGGGGAACTGGAGAAGAGCAAGCAGGCGTGAAAGGGACTCAAAGCCGTGGCCCAGCCATAAGCTTGACTGTCCGAGATGCAGGCCAATACTGCCCCGGTGTAAGTGGACGACTTAAGGAACGAACTCGGCGAGTACCGAACCTGGAGGCAAGGCGAAGCACAACACACAGCGTACAGACGGCATATACGGGCATCGTATCTACAGAGAGCGGGCGCAAAGGAATATATGGCGAACATGCATGCCGAGTCTAGAGGGAGTTCGTGAATTATTCCCGGCCTCCATTTCCATGGATGTTTGCCATCCCACCTTCGCCCGTGTGTGTGTTTCTGGAAATAGCCACCCCTCTCGGTTAACAGTGGTCCAGCCGGAAGGGCGAAGCCAATCAGCAGTCGGGGAGTTCGCACCCGCGGCGCACGAGCAAAGCACGAGCAGGCGGAAGCGATATGAGCAGCCCCCGGGACCCCCGGCGCCCCCCGGCTCTGCATTCGCACCCTGCAAAGCGCCTGACCACAACCACCCGCACCGGGCCAATGGGACGCGGCCGTGAGGGGCCAACAAGCGCGCAGACGCACCCTTACCGCCAAGCCCGCATGGGAGTGGGTAACGGCCGGGCGTCGTGGGGTCGGGCCAGAGGCAATGAATGGCCCAGAGTGGCCCAGCCGACGAACGCCTCCATGTCCCAGGCGCCGGCCTCTTCTGCGGCCATCCGCCGGCCGGCCGGTCCTTGCAGTCCGGCCATGGGACAGCGCAGACGCACGTCAAGAGGTAAACAAACTGCCTTGCCCATGTGCCCATGTCACCCCGGAGCTTGGGTGGGAAACGAAAACCGGGCCAACTCTTGATCGACCCCGGGGCCCGCAATACGGCCACTCCATACTCTAACCCATTGTCGGGCAGCCTCTACATGTAAGTACGCTCTACTGCTCTACCGTGGAAAGAAGCAAGAAGCAACTAGGACAAATGAGGAAGGCTGCTGCCGGTCGGCTCGCACACGCGATGGAGGGGCTCCCTTGCTGGCGTCGATAGATGCGCCGCCACGTACCCGCGCTGATGCTGGCTGACAAGGCGCACAGGCTGGAGAGCAGCCATCCGGCTTGGACGTGGATGGCTTCTCGCTCCCGGCCTCTTCTGAGAGGTCAGCTTCCGCGCGTCTACGAATAGCCGCAGCAGGTCTTAGCAGGGACTGTATGGATCGTGACTATGTGATTGTGGCTGCATGGCCCGTTGTATGCCGTCGCCGTGGCCCGACCTAATAACATCGGGTGGCACTGAACCCTGTTGCTGCATGCGGGGGACTCGCCCTGCCCTTCGACTCGTCTCGGAGCCGTCTGCTCTCCGTCATGGTGATGGAGATGGGGACATACCTGCATAAACACTTGAGCGACAGAAACGTCGACCGGAGGCGTAAGCCAGTGCCGTGCACTTCTCATATAAGTATGTACTTTAATCAGCATCCCCAGCTACCAACCAGGGCCGGCTGCATGGGCGACTCTTGCTCGTGAAATGGCGCCCCGAGGAAGTTCGATCAACTTGATTGCCTTCGGGATAGTGGTTTCGGGGTAGTCCATGGGAATCGCTCAGTGCAGCGGAATAAATAAGCAGAATCCATTAAACCCATGTGATGACAGAGGTGGCATGCTGAGTACCTAGCTAGGTACGGAACCCCCCAGAGCCAACGACTGATGCAGCACATATTTTCTGTGACCGAAACCAGTACATTTCCTGAATGGGTCCTTCTCTTTCGCCTTCCATCTGATCATCGGCATCGCAGTCATATCCAAGTTAGTGACCTATTCTGCACTTGGACAAGCCACTGTTTTCACCGTCCACCTCAATGGCCGCAACACCGGCGTTTGAGACTTTCGACGTCTCGTTTTCAGGGGCACTTCAGCCGGAAACGATTGCGTGTCATGTTCGCCAACCGGTCTCTGGTGGCGGCACTGAGATTGTCTCGGTCATAACTCAAATCTGCCAGGTAGCTCTCACTCTGGATATGTTGCAGGACGAACTATACCGGGCATTCAAACCACACTGGACAAATTTCAGGTACTAATTGGGAGATCTAGATTAGACTGGACAGTATATAGTGCGATCAAAGGAATACCACGACAGAAGTCTCGTACATCTGCCTCAATGAAGCGACGGCCGATCGGCCTCAACGTCTTGAGTCGGGGCTTTAATGTTAGAGCAGTAGTCAAGCCGAGCCGTTCATAGCTACTTCCTCATCGCAAGTTTATCGTGCCTTACTCGATATCTATCTTCCATGATATTCATCTTGGGGTCAGAAGAATAGCAGTGCGCGACTCCGGTTTACGACTTCGGGTATCTGTGAGCGCACCAGAAACATGCTGGTAGATCTACATTTTCTGCACCAACGGCCTCCAATACTGCCGTTCAAAGCATTTGGCAGATTTCGCGGCATTGCAGATGAGGTAAAACAAGCCAGTGGCATAAACTTCAGAATCAACACGTGTGCTGGCATGAACCCACCTGGGCACACGATTGTATTTCCCTGGTAGAATCGAAAGACCTACACTCCGCCGATATCCACTGTCCCTCTAACCACGTGGTTTTTCATCAACACCCAAATTGCGCAATTGTTTTCTTCTTCTTCCACACCACTAACTATAAACGTCGGTATTGCTTCTGCTGAAGATTGATGTGATGGCACCTGGGAAGGTATCCTCCGGTGTCCAATGGCTGCGCAGCCACGAAGAATTGCGTGGAGCTGGAGCTTCTCAAACACGATCTAAGATCAGCGATTGCTGGAACTCGTAGCAAGTTTTGGTCATGGACATTGCAAACATTCGAGAATCGATTCACGCTTGGTTTTGCCTGGCTGATACGAGGCTTCGCAGCCTCAAGCCCATTCTTCTGCATTTGGAACCTTGGTAATGGGCCTTTCACGCCCCTCCAACGGGCACTTACCCGCCGAAAGAGAAGACCGGACTGAGCCCATCGAAGAGACGATTGTATGGGAGACAGCGGACCTCGGAAAACGTTGTGACTCTGAGTTATGGATTGCTGCCCACCGAGGATTGAGGCTCACCCCACGAATTGCCACCAGAGATACACCTGCAAACGAAGCCACTTGGTGTGGTTTCACCATTCAAGCTACCGTCTTATCGAAGATACCTATGGATTCCTCGTTCAGGAATCCGCGCATACCGACTTGCCTACTGGGTCATGGTAAGATTACAAATGATTTGCAATCAAGTGGTTGGCCTCATTGGGTTACGCACCAGGTAGAGACGTATACATAGTGATCGCCGTGAGGTGAACGTTCTTGCATTATGCTTATGGAGCCAAACTGAATACAGGTGGCACCGTCGAGCTTCTTCTGGCATTCGTGCCGCCGAATAAGCATTCTGCCCAGGACCGACCTTCCTGGCCGTCTCAGTATAGAATGTCACACGAATAATAGCAATCTGTGTTGCACGCATGGCAAACTCGGGAAGTTTGACGAAGGGAAGGTAAAGGGCGTTTCCGACCTGCCTGAGGTACTTACCTGTATGCAAGCGGGCGACTTGTACTGCCAAAGATGATGACTGGGCTTGGCTCTTGGACAATGACCGTGCAAGGACATGGCTGAATAGCGATAGATGATACGATATGTTAGATTACAGGCCTCGGTGTGGCTGCTGCAACACATGGTCGCCCTCCCCAATTCGTGCCACCTCTAGTGCATACCAGATTTCCTCGGTCCGATGTGGTCAAAACTTGGGGGTAGCCCTGAAAATGGGTCGACAACCTCCAGTTGAGTCTAAGCTGGAGAGTCGTACGTCACTAGCGAAGCCGCCATTTTCCACCCAGGCGAGCAGGCATCGGTTCAACGGCGAGACTGTTTGCTCGTAAGGGGTTTTCCCAACTGTGCCCGAGCTCGTCCCTTTCCTCCAAGATGATAGGTAAAGGACTCGGGCACTCCTGACGGGGTCATTAAGCGCAACAAAGCGCGCGTATGCAAGCAAGGGAATCCAACGTGGCTTGCTTTCAGCGCGAAGGACCGGTTTTTCTATTGGCTTGACTGCCTTGCTCGTGCTGTTTGCAGATGGGATCGGCAGCTAAAAGGGTCTACTGGCGTATTGAATGCCACCTCAGCTCAGGATCACCAATGATATTGAGATCCAAGGCCAATCGGCTCGCCAAGCCCATGCTCAAGGCCGGTCGGGAGGCAGGTATCTCAGGGTTGGGAGTTGCAAGGGCTGCCTAGCAATCAATCCGAGAGCCCTGCTGCACCCCATCCTGTGGTATTATCTTGTGGGTGCATGGTTCGCTCGTACGATGGGAACTGGGACCCGGCCCACAGATTCGCCTTCTCGCCTTCGGGTTGGACAACAACGGGTCAGTGGTGACCTGTCCACACTCAGTACCAGTCTGTCGGGACCTCGAGTCCACCATGATTGGTTGACGGAACCTTTTCTCCTCCTTTGGGTCCATAACAGCAAACCCCGACGGTACAGCGATTCGGCGTTGAAGCCGTGGCTGGGTGCCTAGTCACCTACCGTGGCCATGCAGCCAGATAGCCTGACCTTCAGTGGAAGCTCCCTCTCCCCCCCGCCTTCAGTGGAAGCTCCCCCTCCCCCGGGGGGGAGAAGCGCTTTGTCTCTTGACGAAGTCCTCAATTGTACGTAGATCGCAAGTCAGATCCTTATGCTGCCGTAGCTGAGTCTGTCTTGGAAAAGCCTCACAGATGACGGTTCTTCGTGGTTAAGCCGCAAGTAGGACGGCGGGGATCCATGATCATCAGTCGGCTCGGGGGGGCGCTGGCATCCGCTGCTCGGCCCGGGAGTAGTATGGGGAGTCACGCTTCCAGTGAGCGCTAACGGGTAGCTGTCGAGGCAAGGGCAAGCAGCAAGGCAGATTTGCAGACTAGCGGTCACGAATGAGCGACCCAGAGAAAAGAGTACGCTCATGTAGTACAAGCATGTAGAGCATGCCGAAATGCACACATGGCCCTCCGAAGATGCGCGTGAGCGATCCATGCCGCGTCTCAATGCAGACCTAGCTCCGTATGGCTGCATCTGGGCGGCTCGCGATAGGAGTTCGGACCATGTGATTGAACGCTTTCCCGGGATTGGGGGTTTCGAGCAGCGGCTAATGCCCTCTTCCTGTTGGCTAGCCTCGAGGCAAACGCTGCTCACACCTCCTCCACCGCCAACCGATGCCAACAGGCCCCCTGTAGATACATACTGGAGTGCATTGGGATTGGCACATGGATGTAAGTACAGTACTGAAAACCTTTGATAATGGGATCCATATGTGCATCAATGGGACCTACCTCTACGGATGCACCCTCTGTGTGAAGTATGTAGGTACTTAGCACCGTCCACAAGGGCTGGCCCTGGGGCCCGGGCCGGCGGGACTCGAAAGTCCAGTCGGCAAGTGGGGAGGCCAGAATACTGCCCCATCCAGATCCATCCATGTGAGGGACATCAGTACACAGTAGTAGTACTCCAGGCGAAGCCCCGGGCCCAGCGCTGGGCTTTACACAGTACTCCAGTCGCATCGCATCCCTCCAAAGGCAAGTACCACACTTACTCAGTATGAAAGCCCCCGCAACACCGGTTGGGCTCCGTGCAGCCGGATAACCCACCTTCCACATTTGACCCACCCGTCTAGCTAAATGCCTGGCGCTCCCCGCCTCCCCGTCTCCTACCGTCCATTCTACTGTCGTCGCGCTTCTATTTCGTTGGAGTTTCTTGGAGTTTCTTTTCGCGGCGTCCACCAGACGGGTCACGCTGGATCATCTGGGTCTTGTCGCTGACCTTGCCACCCAAGGTATCGACTGACTATCTACCTACCTACCTACCTTAGGTAGGCTTACAACGCGAAGATGAGGATAGCCTGTCTGCAGTTCGCCCCTCAGGTTGGCGACATCGACAACAATCTCAACCGCGCCGACGCCGTGCTTAGCAAAGCGAACCCCGAAGACCTGGATCTGCTCGTACTTCCAGAACTTGCGTTCACCGGTTAGTATTATTCCGCGCAGTTTCTGGTCTTTTCGCTTCCAGCTTCCGCCCCTGCATCATTTAGGGCATGGTCTTGCTGACTATCGGAAGGGTACAACTTTCAATCACTACAGGAGATTTCGCCGTATCTAGAGCCACAAGGATCCGGGATCAGCGCACTCTGGGCACGCACGACAGCGCTCAAGCACAATTGTGTTGTTACTGTCGGTTATCCAGAGAAGGTTGATGTGAAGCCCAAATGGCCCACTTCACCTGAGTACTACAACTCCGTCATCGTCGTGAACGGAGAGGGTGAAACGATCGCCAACTATCGAAAAAGCTTTCTGTACACTGTCGACGAGACATGGGCACTGGAGGGCCAGGATGGCTTCTTCGAGGGCTACATCCCCGGCCTGGGACACACGTCCATGGGTATCTGCATGGACCTGAAGTAAGACTTGAGAAAAGCTCACCACCCCCTACCTTCTGCTGCTAACCGCTGGGAAGCCCCTACAAGTTTGAAGCTCCGTGGCACGCCTTTGAATTCGCTTTTCACATTCTCGAGATGGAATCCAACTTCGTGATTGTCACGATGGCTTGGCTTACTCGAGAGGAAGGCAGGATGTTTAGCCGGATGCCAAAGGAGCCCGACATGGACACTTTGACATACTGGATCACCAGACTCGAACCCCTCATCCGGTCTGAGAACGACGAAGAGATCATCGTGGTGTTCTGCAACCGTACTGGCACCGAAGGCGACGCTGTCTATGCTGGTACCAGCGCCGTCGTTGGGGTCAAGGGCGGAGAGGTCAATGTCTACGGCATTCTGGGCCGTGGCGACAAAGAACTCCTCGTCGTCGACACCGACGCGGCGCCCTTCGCAAAGCTCGTTTACCGACCCGACGGAGATTCGACTGCGGCATCAGTTGATGGCGATTCCAACCCAAAGACGGGGGCTGGGATACCGGAAGCAGACGCCGGTGCTACAAGTGGCAAAGCGCACTATTCCCAGCCTACGAACCATACCGAAAAACCCCGCGCTTCATCGGCACACGACTCTTCAACACAGATCCTCCGGGGCAGCGAAGGATCGACGCGTTCAGTTCGCAGCGAGCGGAGCCTCAGCAAGTCAGCCGCAGCCCCAGAAGTGAATGGGTATGACCATATCCCACGGGGCTCTAGGTCGTATTCGGGGAGTGTCCGAAGTACCCTGTCCAACCAGGGATCTACCTCATCCAGAGAGTCAAAGGGGTCAAAAGGCTCGAAGACCTCGAAAAGCTCCAAAGACTCGAAGAGATCCCAATCTTCCCAGGGAACCAAATGTACCCAGGAATCCAGAAGATCCAAGAACTCTTCTGGTCAAACAAAAAGCACTTACCACTCTATTGAGCAACGAAGCTCACATCATTCTGGAGTCACTCAGTCGTCGCGAAGACCGAAGCCCGACTCGCCCAAGATTCGAATACCTCCTCCTTCCAAGGACTCCAACACGGTACCCACACCCACAGGTCCAAGTCCTACACCTCTCGCTCTGAGACCAAAGCTGGTCATTCCCTCTGATGCGCACAGTCGCCCCTCGGTCCCTCATGTGCCAACGCCACACCCGTCCACTGGGGCTTACAAACCACGAGATGCGCGCATCTATGGAGGGCAAGTTTCGATTCAGCACCACAACGAAATCATGACTCCTACGACGGCTTTTGACGACCTATCACCAACCACGGCCAGCTTTTTCTGGGTTCCCTCGGACAGCATGCTCCGGACTCCCCTTGAGCCACGCATGTGGACCCCAGCTCTGGCCGATTCCCCCACGGTGAACAGTAATGCCCTCATGCGGCCGAGGGACAGCGTAACGAGAAAGACTCATTCGAGGGCGGGATCTCAACTGTCTGCCCGTTCCTTATCACGTACACAGGATCGCTGCAATATTCCTGAGCCCAAAGAAAACCAGCAACACACTGATGATGGCAAGAGACAGCCCGATGCAGAGGATCAATCACAGCCTGCCAGACCCTCTTCGCCCAAATCTCGCAACGCCAGTCGACCGAGACACCCGGAAAGAGCTGATTCGGCGCTGGCTGATCACCATGACTTAGCAGCCATTGCTCAGCGTCTCGAGGCGTTGTCGCCACGTCCTGGCTCTGCAGCTACGCAACGGATGGAAGCCGCATCTCCTAGGCCCGGCTCCGCCATGGGCCAGCGAAGCGCGATGGCCAACGATATGTCTGATCCGTTGCCTCAACGCCCCTCTTCCCCAAAGTCTCGCAATGCCAGCAGGACACGACCGCTGAGCCCCGGTGATCCACTTTACGATGGGCGGCAAGAAAGTTCGAGTCCAATTGCGCTTGAAAACCATTCCCATAGGGGCCCTACGGCGCTTACGTACCGGCCCGACGTTCGGATGACGAACATCGAGGCAGCCTTCCGTCCCAATTCGCGTGCTGCTCACTCTCGCAGTGGCTCCATTTCCGGGCCCGATTGCAGACCCTCGTACCGGACTGGGACGCCAGCCATACCTGAGCGTACCGAATCTCGCGCAGCCAGTCGGGGTCGCAATCGTGCCCCAAGGGAGATTGCACTTGAAGAGCGCGTTGGCTCGACCCAGCCTGACGCGCGGGACACATCAATCCCGGCCAGACGGCCGAGCGCACCGTCCTTCGGCTTCAGAAATCCCGCAGAGTTCGAGGCTGAGGTTGTACGCATCTCGCCAGAGTGTCCTGTTCATGGCTCACATCGGCAGTCCAACGAACTCGACGAGAATGAGATCGTCCGAGAGATTGTCGTGAGGTCGTCTCCGAACTGTCCAGCACACGGCCACTTGCACCATGACCGCACCAGGCATTCCCCTAACTCTACTGCTGTCGAGGAAACAAAAGAGATAGTGCAGCCAGAAGCTTCTGCCAATTCTCAAGTTGAAGCATGCCCCGGCCTGAATAACTGCTCTTCGTCGGCCGAAACCTCTGTCGGCGCCGAAGCTTCGCCTGCAACCCCCAATTTTAACCCGAAGACGCCCCAGGCAATGATTCTTGTCCGAGATGATGATGATTCGATACCCACCACCCCCCTTTCTGCCCCTTTTTTACTCGGGAAGTCGATCGTACCGAGACATGCGGAGAGAGAACTTATCGTCAAGAGTATCGTCAGACCGAAGAGCGCGGTCTGGTGAAGCGAGACGGCTGGGCTTCCATTTTGGATGACTGGGTTCTCCTTTATCCGTTCCCATCCCTTTGACGAAGTGGTTTAGCGAGGTGTCAGGCTGCAATGGATTGCTTTGAAGTCACATATTGAGCTCCCGGGTCCACTTGGAGCCAGGGATACCATTTGGATGCTGAGCAGGCGTTTCCTTCTTCCCTTTTCTTTTACGATACCTCTCCGGGCGTACTTCTTTAGCTTTCTGCGCTGGTATACCCTTGCGCTATCGTGGCCCGTTTCTTCTGGTCTGTAACTATCACGTACAAACAACCCTCGTACTCAGGCATGCGGGTGACACAGAAAAAGCGGCCACCCTCTCCTCCTTTTTTCTTGTATTTGCCCATGTCATCTCGCAGTTAAGACTCAGATTGTGTGTTGTCGTAGGACTACAGACCCATTGCTATGTCGACACGAGGTGTTGATCAGAAAGCATCATCCCACAAACCGGCCCGGTCGGAGCTTGGGTGTGGTGCTCTTGATGGCCAGTACCTGTGAGCCCCGTCCAGCCAACCGACGCGTGGCTGGTAACGATTCCAGGGGGGTCGGTAAGACGCTCCCCGGGTTGGTGTTTGGTGATTCCATACAAGCCATTGCTCGGGCTGCCCAGATCGAGCCGGCTAGTGCGACGACATACTGCGAATTTGGATGGGATGTATTGGCGCGAGTTGGTCCTTCATGCCTGGAACAACATAGATCGGAGGAGTTTTCCCAGCCAACGTGCAGACGGGGCGGGGCTGTTGACCCAGTAGGGCGGCCGGGGTCAGGCAAACAGGGGGCCCATTTTGACCGTTCAGGCCCTAGGATCCGGAAGATCTTGCACTCTTAGTGGATATCACCTCGCCTCGGCAGCACCTACACAGTAGAAGGCCCCCAATAAGACGGCCGCAGCCGAAGCCGAAGGTCCTCACCTTGTGCGATGTTGCAGGGATCGGAGTGATGGGCAGGCCGCCGTCGGCTAGAAGGAGGAATCTCAATGGCCAATGGATTGATGGCACCTTGCATATGTACCCTCGGCCCCCATGACCACGGGCGCGATGATGCCGAGAACTCCAACCACCGGTAGCGAATCACGACGTGGGTGTGCGACCGGGCCTGCTGGGCGCTATGTACCTAGGGGGGCGGGCAGTCAGCAGCAAAAGGGCAGGCAGCCTGCCATCGCCCCCAAGCAGGCTCTTAGGGCGGACTGGCAGCCTGCTCCT
This sequence comes from Nigrospora osmanthi, assembly GCA_029489945.1. Lineage (NCBI taxonomy): Eukaryota > Fungi > Ascomycota > Sordariomycetes > Amphisphaeriales > Apiosporaceae > Nigrospora > Nigrospora osmanthi. Next base: position 1,832,881 of record CP120499.1, read on the forward strand.
CTCGTACCTCCCATCCATATCAGCTCACTATCACCCCCGACGGCCCGGCGCCCATGCCCCCATTCCCAGCGCCCGCCGCAACCACACGACTGTGACGGCCTTGCATATGCGTACACACCGGCAAACCAACCCAACCAACGGGGGACGCGGCGTACATACCCATGATTTAAACATCCCTCTGGTCGCAGTCTTGCCGCCGGCGGCACGCAGCCTTCATCCCAGCCCACCAGCATTGCCCTCGTGTCAGCAGATTCTCGGTTGAGCCAGCGGCAGTGAGCCTGAATTGACACCATTGAGCGCTTCTCAAGCAGCTAAGCCAGCCAGCCACCTTTTGACTATCGGCGCAAGATGCTGCGAGCCGCCGTCATTGCCGCGCTGTTGCGCTCGACCTTGGCTGTGCTGGTAGGGAAAGACTCGCCCTGCCGCGTCAAGTGCGGCAACGAACTCCAGAGAACCCCGACCAGCGACATTGTCTGCAACGAGGACATCGGTACCGTCTGGCAGAGCTGCCTGGAATGCGAGCTTACAAGCCCCTACCACGCTGTGGTTGAAGGGTCGAATCAGACCGACTTGCAAATAGCGCTCTGTAGGTAGCTGGCTTCACGCCGCAGCCTGCACTCTTTGCTGACATCTATGACTTCACCAACAGACAACATGCGACTTGCCATAGACTGGTGCGTATTTGGGTTTCCCGACAACCAGGATCAGAACCAGAACGTCGCAGAAGACCTAGGCCCGTGTAAGACCACGTACGTTGTTTCCCGTTCTCTCTGGCACCCTCCAGCGCTGACGACGTCAAAAGCACCTCTTGCGGAGCTAACAAAGACGCCATCGAGTACGACGACCTTGCCCAAAACAGCTCAGCCTATGGCTACTGCAGTAAATGGGACAATATGCACATGGATACGTGCGGCTCATGTTTGTCCACCACACAGGGAGGCGCATTTTTGAGAAATTGTAGGTGCCAAGCCACTGACTTCCGTTCCGGACTACGTGATTAACACCCCTTCAGACATGAACGTCCTCGGGGGCGCCTGTCAAGTGCGACCCTCTCCAGGACTGACCCTGAGCTTCGATGGCGACGTCTTTTCCTCTCAGAACGTGACGGCCGGTGCGCCAACGTCGCTGGCAGGACTGGAGTCGCCGGGCCCCTCAGGGCCGCTGTCACTTGGCGCAATAGTCGGCGTGGTCATCGGCGGCGTCGTCTGCCTCCTTGCCCTTGCTGGCTGTTGCATCGTTGCAATGGGCAAGCGGCGCAGACGGGACTATCTCCGGCGCCGCGAGGAAAAGATGAAGCATTGGCCCACTCCTCAGATGGGTGGTGAGATGTTTGAGACGCCCACGAGTCAAAGACCGTTGCGCGGCTGGGACGAGTCGCCTATCAGCGCCCACACGGACCGCACCTATCCTCAGTACTACTCGCCCTACAGCTCACAGTACAACAGTCCCGTCAGCGCGGCCGAGGTCCCAAGACAGATGCCTTGGCCCATAGAGAAGGCGCAGAGCATCGGCGTTGCCCTCAGTCCTGACAGGGAACAGTCTGAAGATCACTGGGGCGACAGGAAAGGCAAGGATAAGGCCACCCGGGAGCGGGAGGAATACGAGCTCCAGGAGGGCGTGAACAGCGGCGGTGGCCTTGGCCACGGCTATATGCCGCCGCCGCCGCCGGCACCCAAGGCGCCCGTCCTCGGACATCCGGGCTACGGCAGATCCGGACGTACTCCACCGCAGTCAGTCAACCTCACTGAGGACGACTTTGTATCAGGCCGGGCTATTTAGGACTGCGGCATTGGTGCGTTTGGTTCGTTTGGTTGTTTGGGGTGGTATTGATTAGCACGGAGTTCGGTGTAGGGAAGATATCGCGGTAATCAAGGACGATCGACGTCTGTAAACGCTGTTGTTTATGCTCCGGCTTCCGGGGGTACCGGGAAGCAGCTGGATACCATGGAAGGTTCTTCACCTCAGGATATCCTTTATTTCTGCATATGCAGCCTTGTCCACGGCGTACTTATATTTCTTGCCTGAAACACGGCGAGCTGAGTAACTGGCATTGTTGAATGTTTTCCTATGTGAGCATTCTTGTCCCTGTATCACAGCCCATCTATAAAATTTAGTGCATCATCACCTGGAGCTCAGCAGAAAGCGATGCCATGTGCGAGTGCTTCTGCCTTTTGGCTTTGAGCAGGCAAAGCTGCCGTCAATGGTCAGACCTGCCTGGTGACAACGCGGAGGTCAGTAGTGAGGAAGTACATTGAATATGAAAAGCGAGTGTTGCGTCGCATTCTCCCCTCATCCGAGGTGCCAGTGATATGGTCCATTAAATAGAAGGCTGTGGCGTAACAGCCCACTATGTAGAAGGAAGCCCCGATAAGAGAACTACGTACCTCCTGATGAATAGATCCGTGGCGGAAGCTTGGCCGATAAGGATACACTAAGGCCATTTTAGTATTAGCTCATGTGGCTTTTGCGCGCTCGCTTTGGCGGCGCGCGACTGGATGTACCCACACTTAGAAAAAAAATTACCAGCAAGACCAGCAGCTTTTCTTGTGCCTCGAGCTTCGAGTCGAGAAAAAAAAAGAGACCAAAGTTGGACAACGCCAACCACATCTCGACATCCCAGCCTTGTCGCGCAAGCACCGTCAACATGGCCGCCAAGGAGACCTTTGTCATCAAGCCCGAGGCCGTCACCCCGCCGGTGGACTGGTCCCAGCACCCTCTGCTCCTGAAGAACTACGACAAGCGTACGTGCCAGATGGAGCCGGCTTCCGCTGCCGACTGTGATGTGATGAATGGCGATGGGCTAACGTCGCTTCCGCAGTCCTTGTCCGTACCGGCCACTTCACTCCCATTCCCAATGGTTGCTCCCCGCAGAACCGCGACCTGAAGTCGTACATCAGCTCCGGTGTAGGTCACGGCTTCGCCCGACGCGCCCCACGGAATTTTTGACTGATTTGGCGTGGCTAGGTCATCAACCTCGACAAGCCCTCCAACCCTTCGTCCCACGAAGTTGTCGCCTGGGTCAAGAAGATCCTCCGATGCGAGAAGACCGGCCACAGCGGCACCCTCGACCCCAAAGGTTCGTTTACTTGTCCACACCCGGAGGTAGCCGCGGCAGTTGGCAACGTGAGATGGGGGCACTTCGGTTTTTCTACGGTCTACGACCCGCGGTCCGGATCCGATCTTCGAAACCGCCAATCGCCGTCTGTATTCGCTTCGAACCACGACTCTCAACGCCAACGAGCCAGCCACTTGCCTACGACCACGGAGCGAGACATTGTGCTTGCGGCATCGTACACCGGCCACCTGGCTTGGACTGCACCATCTGGAGGGGGCTCCGTTCGACCGAAAGCGCGAAACCACGCTGCGCAATAAACGATAGCCGGGCCTGCGAAACCGCGACTGTCGAAACCGAGACCACCAAAATTGAGAAACCGCGTGCTCCCTGACACACCTGTCTTGGTCCCTGGCCACCGGCTCTCTGCTGCCATCGAGAGGTGCTGACTTACTGCGCTATAGTAACGGGATGTCTCATTGTCGCAATTGACCGAGCTACGAGACTCGTCAAGAGCCAGCAGTCGGCTGGAAAGGAGTATGTTGCGGTCATCCGACGTAAGTCTTGTTCGCTCCGGGGGAAAACGAGTGGATAGCTGATACGCAAACAGTCCACGACAAACTGCCTGGCGGTCAGGTTCAGTTCGAGCGCGCTCTGGAGACCTTGACCGGTGCTCTGTTCCAGCGACCTCCCCTGATCTCCGCCGTCAAGCGGCAGCTGAGAATTAGAAGCATCTACGAGAGTAAGGTGCTCGAGTTCGACAACGATAGACACCTTGGTGTCTTCTGGGTGTCTTGTGAGGCGGGTACATATATCCGAACGCTTTGCGTTCACCTCGGCCTTCTCCTGGGTGTTGGCGGCCACATGCAAGAGCTTCGCCGTGTCCGAAGTGGTGCCATGGACGAGACCAAGGATCTCGTCACTCTGCACGACGTGCTTGATGTAAGTGGATTGCCGCCCGCTGAGGACTTGCGCGCTTGGTTTGGTGACTGACCCGCAACTCGTATAGGCCCAGTGGATGATGGACAACCAGAGAGACGAGGCGTACTTGCGGAAGATTATCCAGCCCCTGGAGACTCTGCTCACTGGTTACAAGCGTGTGGTAGTGAAGGACTCGACCGTCAACGCCATCGTAAGCACTCTGGCAAAAACAAACGCATTGCGGAGCTAACCTCTCCATAGTGCTATGGCGCCAAGCTCATGCTGCCTGGTCTGCTCCGATATGGTTGGTTTCACCATGTCTAAATCTTGTGCGATCATGTTCGCTGACCCAATGACAGAGTCGAACATTGAGGTGCACGACGAAGTGGTCATGTGAGTCATGTTCCGTGCCCCATTCTCGAGTGGTACTGACCACCATTTAGGATCACCACCAAGGGTGAGGCCATCGCCCTCGGCATCGCGCAGATGTCTACTGTGGAGATGTCGACTTGTGACCACGGTGTTGTTGCCAAGGTCAAGCGTTGTATCAGTCAGTGTTCCTCGCCGCGCCGTGCAAAAGCACGATTTGGCTAACCTTCACCGCAGTGGAGCGTGATCTGTACCCGCGAAGATGGGGCTTGGGACCCCAGGCTTCGGAGAAGAAGAAGCTGAAGGCTTCCGGCAAGCTGGACAAGTACGGCCGGCCGAATGAGGCTACCCCTGCCGCATGGAAGTCGGACTACAAGGATTACAACGCGCCTTTGGAGGACCAGCCCACCGCCGCTCCCGCTGCTGCGGCTGATGTCTCCATGTCCGAGGCGCCGGCAGCTGCCGAGACCCCTTCGGCAGCGCTCGTTGTTCCGGTGGTCGATGACAAGAAGAAGCGGAAGAAGCACGATGGCGAAAGCGCCGAAGAGAAGGCCGAGCGCAAGCGGTTAAAGGCGGAGAAGAAGGCGGCCAAGAAAGCGCGTCGTGCTTCGAAGGGAGGCGAGGAGAACGACTCGGACTCGGACTGAAGTGACTGGCTGAATTAGATCAGGTCACGTCGGGACGCCAGACTGTTGGCGGACTCCGCCGAGATGGGAAGCAATCGCTCCGTGGGGTACGGCCTGGGCCGCTGTGTCCCGGATGCAAGCGACGGGTCTTGTGTTCCTGCCATCGGCATTGCGTGCACTACCGTGCTACTCATCATATCCCAAAGGGCTTGCGACTGTACCGCTCAGACCGAGGACGTCGCCTTCTATTGCCCCGGGCGTTGCGGCTGTATTATGCAGTGCCCCTCAAGGAACATGGAAAAAGGCGTTGAGGATTTTGATTTTCGGGTGCTTGAAGGCCGTTTGCGTCGGTTTCGTGCATGGGTGAATAAGAGTACTTAGGTAGTTGTGCCATGGATTAACGTCATTTTCGTCTGGTATTCGTGTTGGCGACATCCCGTGATTTTTGCTTGGGGGGGCATCGCGCCAGGGGTGCACATACCTTATTAGGTACTTACTGGCCCGGTAAGTACTTGTGTAGGTAAGTTCCTCCTATCTGGCAGATCAGACCACCCAGCGCCGATTGGACACTCTCACCACAGGGGAACATCGGATGAGGGTGACGATACTCTTTGGGGAAGGGGAGATTTCCTGTCCCGGTGGGAGAGTTGGGGGAAACGCCCGTCCCAGCCCAACGCCGTTCTCTGTCTGGTAGTTGAGCCGAACCTTGTTATTTTTACAGTCTTCGCTCAAGGAGAGCACATTGGCTTTGGGGGGAGATGACGACGGAAGGCTCTGTCACGCGCTCGTTCACGCCCCCCTATTCACAGAACCCAATAACGACGCATCTGCCCTAGGTACCTTGAGTTACGTGACTTGCTTCTTGCTTGCTTGCTTCCCTGCCTGAAACCGCCCATGCGTCGAAGGGGTTCCTCTCCCTCTTCGCGGCGGTGACGCATCGTAATGGTCCTACTCGCTTTCAGTGTCGAGCAGCCAGGGTGGCGAGTCCTCCTACCGACGTGTCCCTGTGCAACAATCCCTATGGGCGGGGGACCAGGCTGGAGGGTCTCAAGGAGAGACCTGGGCGGAACGAACATGGAAGGCCGGTTCCGGTTTCGACGGTAGGGGCCGCAGTCAAGTGCACGCACGGGTGCCACTGTTGGGCAACCAGAAGCCAGGCCGGTTCCAATACGCCCGGTGTGCAAGAGACGTTCGCACATGGGCTTTCGCCGTCGCCGGTCGCTCCCTACTTGAGACTGGCCAGCATCGAATCACAGAATGGCCTCTCCACGTGTGCCGTTTGTGTGTAACGCGCGCGCCCGCTCTCCGCGGGCAAAAGCCAACAGATGGGTGCGGTCACGGGCATAACCGCCGACTCACAGGCTCGCGAGGTACAAGAGCGATCGGTGCATTGTAACAAGACATGGATTTGTGGCGAACTTGGACCGCTCACGTACGTAAGTAGATACATAGTAGGTACCATGTCCATGCCACGAAAAAATCATGGAAGCCTACTTAGGAAAGTACCTAGTCCTAGTCCTTGTAAGACGGGGCCCACAAGGCAGTCTCCCATGTCTCATGATCTCCACACGCTGAGCGTCTGCCCCTCAGTTTCCCTCTGTGCCTCTCGTCCCCTCTTCCCATCACTACTTGTACCTCTCTTTACCTCGACGTCGCCCGGGCTGTCTGGGCCGGGTGAGGTCCCGATTTCAATATTCCGATGCAGCCAGGGCTCCCCGGAGTGCAGATCCTGAAACATGTCTTTCTCTATCCATCCCCACCCCAGAAACGCTTAATTGTAATGGATCTTTCAATCGGACCTCGACAAGCCCGACCAGGCCGTTTGGGTTGGCCCGGGTAACGCAGATTGCCCAGCTGCCCAGGTTGTTCAGAGTGTCCAGCCTAGGAATTGCGATGCAGCCCTGCCCACTCGACTGGACGATCCGCTGGACCCCGAGACGAGCTGTCCCCCCAGCGGCAGTGGCATGAGGCCTATGGGATTCTGGCAATCGCCATGCCAACTACTGACGAACCGCTAGCCTCGTCTCAAGCCAAGCCCATCAGAATCGGCCCGGGGTAAGCTGTTCCGCCCCCCCAGGCCGAGAATCAGGGTCGTGCGGTCGATGCATTCGACCCGTGGCGACGAATGGGTTAAGGGCAAAGCGCTCGCCGCCGATGGGCTGCCCGCTCTGTCTATCCTCATGCCCGTGTACCTTACCAACAGGTACGCAAGAGAGGCAAGACTTACCTCTTCACGGATACTCCGTATGCACAAGTCCCGAGGGCCGCGAGAGTGGGGGTCGAGCGGATCAGGGTCTAGGCTCTCTACCTGGTATCCCGAGCTATGATACCACCAGTCAGGTCCCATACCATACCACCCAGCCTTCCGGCCGCGCGGTATTGCAGGACACCAAGCTCCTCCCAACGGCAGAAACAGTCGATCATCGGCGCCCGCAACGCACAACGTATCGTGGCACATGTAGCCGCCACGCCAACCGCCCCCATGCTCTCCAGCCCAGGCAGGGCCAGCCTCCCGAGTGAGTGCTTGTGGTGACGTGACGGCTGCATACTGGCGACCTAACCGTCGCTTCTGACATCTGGGCAGCTGTCGGGACGCGCAAACATCGTCTGTTTCTCTTGCTCGCCCAGCCGCCGGGAAGTCAGGACGACAGCGTTGCCCATGGTCACACATCCACCGCCCCCCTGACCAATCTGAACTTCACCAACTTCGCTCGCATTAGAGCCCTCAGCAGCAGGCCTTGAACTCGCAAGCTTCGTGCTCGGCTCCAAATGTTGTGGAACATCTCAGTCCATGTCTCAGCTCCGGAGGGCGGGCCGGCCAGTCAGCCACCCGGCCGAACGACGGCCCCAGAAGCCGGGCGCAATCGTCGGCTCCATCATTCGCTCTCGGGCTCTCTGCGTAGCGCCCCGTGCTGTCCCCATATCTCTCTTTTATGCCCTCGTGCCCGCACATGCGCGCGCGCGCGGTCTGCTTTACCGTATGCCCAGAGACGGGGAGCCATGACAATCTACTCAGACATGGGCCCCCTGGGCCGTGCCGCCCCACCATAACTGGACGCATAAACTTCTTCAGGAGTCTGGAAGGTGGCCAAGTGGGTTGGCAACCAGGCAACCTGGTCCTTCGTACGTATCAATGGTGCATCTGTGCTGCATTACGGGCCTGGCCTCGGTGCGGCTCCGGCCAGGGTAGATGTCGGCAAGGACCCCCCCGGGCCGGCGGCGTCCAGGGTGTTTAGGTCGGGGCAAAGATCAGAGTGTCAACCCGCCGAGATACCTCGTGCCAAGAACTTGCCTGGCTGAAACCTACAGGGCCAGTCGTATGTGTGTGCGCAGTGGGTTGGCATCTTGTCCAGGGTCTCGTCGTCAGCTTTGCCGGACTCCGCATATGGGGCCAGGAACACCTGCGGTCATCGTCACCCTGTCCTGGTCTGAGAGGTAGGCTGAGGGACGGTCAAGTTTGGGGAGCATACGGATAACCGGCAGGCCATATATCCAGTCCGTTCCTCTTGGCCTGCCCCAGAACTGACCGTCTCTCTGCCAGCCGGTTCGTCTGTATGCTTGCTTGCCTAGCCGCGTGCTATTCAGCTGCTGCGACACACTCCCATACACGCGCATTTTCGTTGATCGAACCCGAACCTTTCTGAAGGGGAATATTTGGCCCTTATTCCACCGGCTTCGCTACTGCCTGTTCGAGGATCAAGACACGCCCAGTCGTACTGCCACTCATTGCTCATTGTCTCGCGACCTGCTTTTACCACGGGCCTGGCCGTCTCTCATTCGCCGTGCTCCGTTCGTGTACTTCGTCGTCTCACGCAATTCCTCCCTTGGCATAAGTATGGAAAAAGATCTGGCTACCAGGACCTGAAACGACCTTAATCAACAAAATCGCTACCAACAGCTGCTCCGGCACCAAATCTTTCAGTTCGGAGCATTGACGGCCATGAAGGGCACTGCTATCGTTCTGGGCGTGGCCCCGGCGTTGCTCGCCTCAACGAGGGCGGCCCCGACTACCAACGAACAGCCATTCGACCCATGCATTGCCATTAACCGGATGGGCACTCTCAAAGGCAACTCGGCCTTCAACGAAACCACGATCTCTAACAGAACATCGATTTTCAACGGAACCACGGTGCCAAGTTTCACATCCCGCTACAACGGTACTACGACCGTGAACAGCACAACCTTCAACAGCTCTGCTCTTCTTCATGCCGCCACATTCCCTAACGGCACAGCGTCTTGGAACAGCACGGGTTTTTGGAACGGGACTGCAGCCATCGGCGGAACGACGGCTTTCAACGGGACGATGGCTTTCAACGGGACGACGGCTTTCAACGGGACCTCGGTCTTCAAAGGTACCGCGGCCTTCAATGGAACATCGGCCCTCAATGGAACATCGGCCCTCAATGGAACATCGGCCCTCAAGGGCGCCATGACTTTCAACGGCACCGCGTCCTTAAAGGGTGCCTTGGCGCTTAATGGGACAGCAGCTTTCAACGAAACAGTGGCCACCGGGGCGCCATCGGAGCAGATGCCTCTTTGGCGCCGGTCAAGTCCAAGCCCACAGATTGCAACCGACTTTCCAGATCCTTCGATTCTTCAAGACGTGGATGGTAAATGGTATGCATTTGCCACGGCTGGAAACGGAAAACACATCCAAGCTGCCGAATCATCTCATCCGCGTGGGCCCTGGAAATGGCTCGATGTCGACCTCCTCCCTGACGATGGCCCCTGGACGAACAACATGAACACATGGGCGCCGGACATTCGCCGCATGGACGACGGAACTTACGTCATGTATTTTTCCGGCCAGGTCAAGGCGTCGCCAGCACATCACTGCATCGGAACTGCAACGGCCAAGACCATTTTGGGGCCCTACACGCCATCAAAAGAACCGTTTGCGTGCGACGTTATGGTTGGCGGCTCGATTGACCCCGCGGGCTTCCAAGACGCGGATGGGAAACGCTATGTTGTCTACAAGATTGATGGGAACTCGATTGGGCGCGGAGGACTTTGCTTGAACGGTATCGCGCCCTTTGTCCCGACGCCTATCCTTCTTCAAGAAGTTGGGCAAGACGGCCTCACCAAGATCGGCGAGCCTCTCCAGATTCTGGACCGCGAAGACGTTGATGGGCCCCTGGTAGAGGCGCCCAGCTTGCTCCGCACCAAAGACGGGGTATACGTTTTGTTCTTCAGCTCGGGATGCTTCACGTCGCCCACGTACAACGTTGATTACGCCGTAGCCGACAGCGTGAAGGGCCCGTACATCAGAAGTCCGAGCGGGCCGCTGGTCCGGACCAACGATGCCTTCGGGTTGACGGCGCCCGGCGGCGCCACCCCCGTGGTGGACGGCAGCAGCATTGTTTTTCATGCCGACTGCCCGGAAGGGCGTTGCTTCTTCCAGTCCAACATCGACGTGATGGGGAAAAAAGTGGTACTCGACGGCGTGGACGGCATCCGGTAGACCGGGTGGGGCCGGAGAAGCAAGACGACGCGAGGAGCTCGGTCTTCTGTCGCGAAGCGTCTTTGATATACTTAGCGGGCATTGGGTTAGACGATTGCATTGGGCGGCGTTTTGGCAGGCTCGCGGCACGGTTGCCACGTGCCGCGTGGCAAGAAGAAAAGCGAGGTTGCACATAATGGCGGTGGTATTGTGGCATTGGTAGGATCGGTCTGCTCCGGAGCACATCGCTGGGACATCTGGCTGGCGCCATGAACAAACTCCTACCCAGGAAGACGAGAGCGAAAAGCGAGCGTCGGTCTCCCTGGACCACGGCGACTACGAATAGAGAGGGAGGGCCGTGGGCACAAAAGGCGGCAACAGTTATACCCATACATACTTACTTATACTTACCTAGACATCCGGTCCTTATGACAACAGCGATGCTTGTTATCCAGCCCGGCTGCGTTCGCGGCCTTCGGCAGCATCTATGAGGGGTTTTACTACGTCCAAGGCGACCGGGGCAACAACACCTGCCGACTGCATACGGACCTCATGTCTTTGCACATCCGTTAGTGTAAGGCGACAGCGGCAGGCCACAGATGGAGAGCCGGAGGGCTTTCGACGTATTATAAGAGCTGAGCTGTGATGGACTTGCTTACTTGAGAGGACTTGGGTATCCTGAGTAGGTACTTACAGTAATGACGCCGATACACTCTGAGCCTGCGTTAGTCCGTGACGCAGCTGTGCTGCACCGCCATGAAATGAAGACGACAGGAAGAATGATACAGTTTGTCAGCAGCCTCCCGCCCATCGCGACTATCCCGTTCTTTACTTACATCCAGTAGCTAACTACCCATCCCGGGTCCGGCCGTGAAGTCAGCCTTTCCGTTCTCGATGGTGGTGAGGGAGGCAGACGAGCAGTGGGAGGTGAGGCTCGTCTCGTTCATCTTCATAAGGCGGGCGCTAAGAAGACACTGACAAGGGTAGTAGCGTTAGCTTTTGGGAACTTGTCTCCACTGTGCGTAGCGGGATCCATTTCTGCGGAGCTTCGACCAATAAATCTATCCAAATATCCAGGATCTCCATCGATGGGGGGCAAGTGCCATAAGGCTGGTTCGTTTGGATGGAAGGTGTGGTACTCAGTAAACGGGCATCTACGAATAAGAGCATCCAGGTTGCTCCTAAAAATAAGCGCCCACCTGCAGCTGGTGCCATTTTCATCACCTTTTACCCCCCCCCAATCCGAGCTCAAGCTTCCAGGCTCGGCGTGATGCGTGGCATGCCGACGGTCTCTTTGCCTTGGTCTCCCAACACAACAGAGTCTGCGGTCGCGACCCTGGTTGGATTATCCAGGAATCACTATCTCGACTGGCGTCGGCGATGCCATCCCGTGTCGCTGCCTGACTTGTCTCCCCGTCTTCTCGTCACCCAATTTTGCACCCATCTATTCATACCACCATGTTTACGGAAAAGAGCACTCGTGGTAGTAAGCAAGCCGCCTCTCGCGCCATGGTCTATTTGGCTGTGGCCATCCTCGTTCCGTCTCTGGGGTTCTGGCATCGCGACAGATGCCGCCGCACCTCTGCAGTTCCTCGGAAGACTTGCCCAAGCGATTGGCCCGTCTCGGCCGGCCTCTTCCCTCGCCTGGGATCCCGATGGACCGATGTCACACGGCATGCAAGGGCGTGCTCAGCTCACAAGCCCTGGCCCGACTCGAACCTCTCACGATGCAGGCCGCCGGCGAAGCAGCCGCCCACGACCCAACCCTGTCCCATCTCAGAACCGCCCACCCTTCAATCACAGCGCTTGCACGTGGTCGACGCAGGCTCGCTTCATACCCGGTTGGTTCGTTTCCTCCGTCGTACCTGAGGACTCACCTATCCTTAACCCTTTCGGATGCCATTCAGCCCTCTTGACAGCCCCGACACTGTGGGAAGCTGTTGGCTCTTTGCTGCGGGATCCATGTGCGTTGGTCGATCAATGGTGCCCTCACCTTATGACTGCCTGGTCAAGAGTGTGCCTACATGGCGATGTTACCCATCCTGCATCGTCTGCTCCTCGTGCCATCAACGTGATAAGCACCTAGGGCGCTGCGCTGCGGTGCGACGCCTGTGCAACAGATCCCAGCCGCTTCACTGGGCATCTCGCAGTCTCCGGAATCTGCCTGTGTGTCCATCCTCGCGTATATACACGCCTGCCCAGCCGTCTCGTCTCTCACCCTTAATATCCCTCGTCCATCAGGCCATCGGCGTCGATATTCAGCTTCAGTCTTGCCCTGTTTTCCTTGGTTGCGCCTTGTTATACCCATTCCCCAGCAGGCTGGCAGTTCGTTCTTCAACCCGGTCTATATTTTGTTGTAATCCTTCACTTGTTTTCTCACCACTCGAGAGCCGGATATCCACACTCACTCAGCCTCATTCGACCCACCGCGGCACTGAACTTGACTAACTCCACCCATTCCAATCTCCTGGCGAGATGGCGGCCTTGTTGCTCATCCTCCTCACAGCCTTGCTTGGGCCCGGCATTACTGGCTTGCAAGTCACGCCAAACTCTCCTTGTTCTTCTTTTTGCCTCGATGCCGACGACCTGGACTTCTCCGATCCCAGGTCCTCCAACACGTTGAATCGAGACATCACATGCTACGACTCGGAATATGCAACATCACCAGCCGGCCAAAAGTTCCAGCGATGTCTCACTTGTCTTCAAAACAGCAAGTTTGCCCAGGGTGACGAGAATGATCAATCCTGGTTTCTATGTAGGAAGCCTGCTTTTGACAGTTAGGACCGCTGCTGACCAAATTGCTAGATAACCTGCGGTACACGTTCGACCATTGTGTCTTCGGCTTCCCTAATGCCTCTGATGTTGCGTCTACCCCCTGCTCAACGTCGACAGCCTGTGGTGCGCTGGAGCGCGCTCTCACGGGCGATGAGCTTGACGCAACCGACTTGAACCAGTATGGCTACTGTGACTCTGACGGTGCTGCCATGACGAACTCGCCAATCGAAAGGTGTATATCCTGTGTATCTGCATCCGAGAACCAGAAATACCTGGCCAACTTCATGATCGCTCTCAAGGCCGGTTGCACCCAGAAGCCTGCTATCGGTACCGTTATCGGCCTCAACAGTACCGTATTTTCCTCAAATGTAATTGGCGCCACAGACCTGACTGCTTCGGCTGACCATGCCGATGGGAAGTCGTCACTTGCTACACCGGTCATCGCCGGCATTTCCGTGGCTGTCACCGTTCTTATTCTGGTGGTCGCGAGTATGCTTTTCGTCCGCTGCCGAAAGCGTCACAACCGGCGTTTGAGGCTGGAAGTTTTGCCCAGGGGTATTGACTCCGGTTCTGGGCCGTTGTCCCCCATCTCCTTCAGATGCCAAACCCAATTGCCACCCCGCATGCCGTACCAGTTCGCCAACATTGCCGACACCACTTCGCCCCAGGAAACAAACCATGGTGTCCCCTTTTTAGCATCTGAACCTGGCCGATCGTCTGCAAATCCCAGACAGTCGCCGCGGTTCACGGGTTCCGGCTTCGGCTTTGGGCACGACGTCCGTGGAGGAAGTGGTGGCGCGCCAGTCCTTCACAGCATTACGACCACCATCCCCACTATGCCCGACAGCGTGCATTATTCAACCTCGCCAAAGGCCAAGGGCTTCTCCCCAGTCGATACAATCACATCGGCCAGTACCACAAGCACCAAAAGCAACTCGCAGCTCTTGCCGTTCAGACCATATAACCCAGCTGAATACGGCCTGGCGGTGTCTCAGTTGGGCGCTGCTTCACCACCTGAAGTACATCCCTACAGAAGCCCTACCTCGGCATCCACTGCGAGTCCCTTGCTGGGTTGTGCCTGGGACCAGCCGAATCCCCTGTGGGAGAAGCCTGTGCTACCAACTGGAGGCCCAAGAAGGGGCACCACGGTGAAGACTCTCCTCGGGGGTGGAGGAAAGTGCCAGAAGGGAGGCAATACAGGGCGCCCTGTGGAATCCAGTGAGATCCAGACGAGTTTTCCTGTCCCGCCTCCTCCAAAGTACTGATTTACTTATTCTTTGAGGGGGGAACGGGCATTCTAAGAAGCACTAGCAATGTGGCTAGGCAAAGTTGCATGTTGGGTCATAGAGCCAGGCACTCGGGCAAAGGGAAAGTGTACAATGTTTAATCACCCGGCTTACTTCTCATGCATGATTAATGACCGAATGATTCTCGCATCCATTAGAAATAGATTTTACATTTCAAAAACGTATGTGTTCTGTACATGCGCCAGACGACCATGCCCGTCGCCAGCACGCAACTGGAGACTCACCATCACAATCATGAGAGCTGCAACAGGGCCCCGACATTCCTATTCGAGTTGCTCTTTCGTACGGTGCTCGTCGAGTTTTTGACCCAGCAGTTGCCAAAATTCCTTTCCACATTGCCGGCCATATCTACGAGAAAAGATCAGTCTTGTGGTTAGTACAGGCATCTGGGGCGATGCACCCCCTAGCCCGTGGATCGCTTACCAGCGTTGAAAGCCACGCCCACGCAATCGGGCCGGCCCAGGTTGCGATTGTAGCTGAGACAGGACCGGAGGCAATCATCAAGAGTGTATACGGTGACGGCGAGGAGATCATTCTTGGCACCCGGATAGTCCACACCGCACTCGAGATCGAAGCTCCACGTGTCGGAGCCCAGCGCTACTTTCTTCGTCGTTTGGTGAATATTGGGGCAGTCCAGACTGAGTTGACCGTACTCGCTGGGCACCGAGACAAAGGACGACGTTGGGGTGCTCGAGGAACCACCGGTCGTCGTGGGGGCTTGCTCGACCGTTGTCGTTGGTGTGGTGACGACGGACGAGGAGGCGGCCGACTGTGATGTCGCCGCTTGCGACTGACTTGAACGTCTGTCAAAAAGAGCGGCAAATTCGCGTTAGCAAGAAGTGGCATGGCCTTTGAAGGGCTACGTCTACCGACTGATGGCCCAAGATTGATCAACATACTGGACAGCCCAAGACCCGCCTACAGCACCGGCGACGGCAGCGACAACAACGACTATGGCCAGGATTACGAGGCAAATGAAGGTGCGCCTGGCAAGGCCGCACACTGTCTTCTTCTCCTTGCGCTCTTGGGGCGACTCGGTTGGCACATGATACTGTGACGGTGTGCTCGCGACAGCACTGTGATAGTAGCTACTGCCTTCGAACGGCTTGCTGTGGCCCTCGTACTGCTGCTGCTGCTGGTGCTGCTGTTCATAATGATGACTTGGCAGCTGTTGGTACTGCTGCTGAGGGAACCCGCCGGGCGACTGCTGAACCGGGTGGTATTCGCTGGGGGGCGACTGGGGCGGTTGGTATACGACCTCCTTCTGCGAATTGTTCGTGAGCACCGCTTCGGGTGCGTCGCTGGGGTTGTTCATAGCGAGCCGTAAGTGGCCAGTGCCGTCTTGTCGAGCCACCGGGATATGGGAATGCCACAGCGACGTGAGGAAGAAGGAACGGACGAGAGAAGGAATGAGCGACAGAAACGTCAGAGACGGTTGTAGGTCCCAAGTGCTACAAAGCGCCTAGCACAAGGCAAGTATGTCTTGGGGCGCTTCGAGGGGGGCGCAGCCGTTGTGGTCCACGGCAGGTGCCGGGGGGTGTGTGTGAACAGCCAGGGCGGTATTCAGCTGCATGGGTCCTTCGTCAGGGCCAAGACGCGCCCTCGACGATTTGGGCAGGGTGATCATGGCCCTGGGGGTTAAGCAGCGTGGGGTCTAAATGAGATTCATCTACTGCGCACGGAAAGTGAGGGATCCGTAGGTGTATGGTGGAGTTCAGCAGCAGGCGACGATTGGCCGGGCACGACGCTGGCACCGTATAAGTCTTGGGGGCGTAAGCGGGAGGCTTGGCACTTTGCCGCGAGCCGCATAGCGACAAGGGGTCCATAGTCGTACGGGTGAGGAGCCCGCCGTCATTTGATCCCGGCGGTCCGTTATCCCTCGCTGTATGATATATTCTAGGTAAGCGCGCAACTCTTGCTGCTAAAGTTTGCCCTTGGCCTCGTCCGGCAGCGACGCCTTCTTGATAATGCCGTCCTGGTACTCGGTCGCGACGTGTTTGCCCTGGGGGCTCCATATCTTGGACATGACGATGCATCGACCAGCTTCGACGCGGGGAAAGCTTGCCTCTTGCACCCACCATTGGTCGTCGCCAAACTGCATGACGGCCGCCTCGGGATTCACGTGAACGACGAACGAGTAGCTCAGCGACGCGGCGCGCTGCAGCGAGAACCCGAAGCCGACATGGTTGGCACACATCAAAAGGCCGTTGCGGTCAGCCTCGAAGGCGTGCACCATGAGGTGGGCATCAGGATCCGAGGGCGGCAGCGGCGCGAGCAGTCGGTACAGGATGATTTCGCGCTTCTCATACAGAGGCTTGTCCTCGTTGAACAACTCCATGTCGACCTTTTTCATGTCCACGGCCGGGAAGCTGCCAGGTTCGCGCGTCGGCAGCGCGGCAAATAAGCCAGCAATGTCGATCAGAGGCGCCGGGTCCCAGGCGGCGGGCGGGCGCGTGCTGAGAATGTCAGCGTATCGCTGCTGGGGCGCGGGTTCCTGCTCGATGGCCTGGGACGGGGTTGAGGGCCTGAAAGATACGAGGGCCGTGAAGCACGGCGGGCCCAGGGGCAGCTGGGCATCGGCCAAGGGGTAGTGATCGCCTTGAGGGTTAGTGCTGGGCACCTGCGGCTGGCGAGCCGACACCAGCAGGTTCCAAAAGGACGGGTTGGCGGCGACGATGGAGACTTCGTAGATAAAGGGCCGGTCTACGGCTCCGGCCTCGGAGAAATATCCGTGGATGGTCTAGGCGCACAGTCAGAACACGATGGCAAGGCAGGCGGTACGCGGGGCGGGCAGAGGCGTCCACGTACGTGTATGCCGAAAGACCGGTTGTCCTGCATGGGCTGGCCCGAGACGGGCCGAGTCTCGGCGAAAGCGCGCGAGGCGGCGAGGCCGGACTGGCAGTAGACGTGGCCGCCGTACGCGGCGCCCTTGAAACGCATCGCATCACGAAGGCCCTTGGGGAGATCGCGGCCCGGCACCCACGCGGCGCGCTGGCTTATGTACCGCTTGACCACCCTTCCATCGACAGTCCTCTCGGGCAAAGCAACCAGCCGCATGTTCTCCTGGAACACGAGACGGTTGCCGACCTGCCCGGCGGTCTCAGGGGCTGTCATGGTGATGCGCGACACGCCTGTCCCTTACCGAATGTGTGCAGTGCGCAGTTGTTCGGCTCCCTAGCAGCAAGGGGACACGGGCTCGCGCATTGCTGGCAAGAGAAGAAGTCGCGACACGGGTGCTGCTTCGGAGACGGCGTCTTTAAGCTGCTGCTCGGCGCGGGACCTCGGCTTTGATGGTGTGGAATCTCCGTATCGGGCGGAGGCATCGCATCGGCGGCGAACCGAGGCAGCGCCTCTCACGTGACGCGGCCACGGCCCCTTCCCGTCTTGCGTGGCTACGCCGCAACTTCCTATTTGTCGGTATGTAAAGTAAAGTACCTTCCTTAACCAACCCCCCCTTCCGGAACCGGGGAAGGCAAGTTCCTCATTCGCACCTCCCCCATTACCAAAGGCCCGATGTCGCTCATTCTTCATCCTTCTTCTTCTCCTCCTCCTCTTGTTCTATGCCCCCCCTCCTATTCTTGGGCCGATTCTTGCACGGGTCTAGCGCCTCGTCTCGCATCCTACCCTTTCTGCGCCCGCCATCTTCCCGGCACTTTCCAGTCGATCCGTCCCATTGCCGGGTCCAACCAGGTACAGAGGCGTTCAACGGATCGGGGAGCCCGTTCAAGGCCCGCCATTTCGGAACCCCTTCTGCCACTGTGCTCGGCCGACGGCGTCTGACCACGGCAGCTACCGATGAGCTCGAGACCTTCGAGGGAAAGGCAAGCGTCTTTCTCGGCTTCTTCGCGTCCCCGCCCAGAAACAGCCCAGCTGGCCTCAGTCCGCAACCAGTATGCGCCGTCGTGGCTTGCCCGCTTGGCAAGTCATCTGGTTGGCGGTGGTTGGTTCGCGCAAGTCTCATCAGCCAAAGATCATCGTCGCACAAGCGCGGATGAATTCAACCCATCCGAGCGAAGTGTGCTTCATCGTCTGGATAAAGTGCCCTTCCCTCCTCGGCTAGGTTGGATCAGAGGGTCACTGGGTTGAATCTGGCACTGACAGGCTGAGTGTGGTGTACTATGGGATATGACAACCCGCCGTGCCGCAACCAACGCAACCTTAAGTCGACCTGGCTCGCGGCCCCAGGCGCCCCCTGAACGACGATGAAGATAGACATGTATGAAGCGGCTCCCGAGGCTCCAGCCGCCTGGTCATACAAATACAGCCGATACCACCAAGGCCATCGGGTCTGTCGGCCCTTTTGTGGCTACAACCTTGACGGCGCCAGCGTCCTGGCCCCATCCGTCGGGAGTTTCGAGGCCCACCAACTGCCGAGAAGCGGAAGGCGCTCAGAAAGTCCCATGCACCCCTGGACTTTATCGGTTTACGATGGCCAATGGCCCTGACTCTCTGGCTCCCCCACAGCGCCCCTGCCCCTCCCCCGCCCCCCCGCACGGAAAATGACACAGACGCTGGGGTGAACTTGGCCCTTTAAAAGAGGCCCGGGCCTAGTGCCTCGGGGGCCTATCTGTCGTCCGTCTCGTGGGCATCTGCGCGAGACACAAGCTTTCCAGCCAAGACTCAGCTAGAACGAGCCCGCTAGCCAACCGACGGCCACGCCGACAACGCCCATCATGGCCGCCGCCTCTGCCGACGCCGTGAAGGAGAAGAGCTTCACCGACGATGCCGTCTACGCCGACAACTCCCTCCAGATCGATCCCGAGATGGAGCGCAAGGTACGATGGAAGCAAGACATGCGCATCATTCCTCTGTCTGCCGCCATCTACTTTCTTTGCTACTTGGACCGCTCCAACATCGGCAATGCCAAGGTGCTCAACGCCAACACCCACAATGACCTCGCGACCGAGACCGGCATGACCAATTACCAATTTACCATTGCTCTGATGATGGTAAGCTCTGTACCATGCCTCTTTCTCGAGTCGACCGTTAACCCATCTGCAGTGAGTACCCGGGTGTTCGACAGAAGCCGAGCTTGAGACGCCCCCGGCCTTCAGGTTCCTGACCAGCTCTACATACAGCTTCCTCGTCGCGTACGGTCTGTTTGAGGTTCCCTCCAACATCTTGCTGAAGAAGTTACGGCCGTCGCGGTGGATCGCCTTCCTCATGTTCGCCTGGGGCGCTGTACGTATCCAACCACATACCCGCACACGCCGACGGGACTGACGCTCGGCAGCTTACCATGGGACTCGGTGGTGTTCGCAATTATGCCAGCGTGGCCGTAGTCCGTTTTCTCCTGGGTGTATTTGAGGCCGGTCTCTTTCCTGGCTTGGTAGGTCGCGCTGTTTCTACCCTCGCCCAGCGTCGTCGGCGTATCGTTGAGACGCTCGTGAGCCCCTGCTTACCGTCCCTGTTTCCAGGTCTACTACCTGACGTTCTGGTACAAAACTGAAGAGCGAAGTTTCCGCGTCGCCATCATTCTGGCCTCGGCGACCCTTGCAGGCGCCTTTGGTGGCGCTATCGCCTTCGCCATCGGCCACATGAACCAGGTCCACGGTCTCTCGGCCTGGCGTTGGCTGTTCATCATTGAGGGCGCTCCGTCGTGCGCATCTGCCCTGGCCGTCTTCTTCATCCTGCCCGACTGGCCCGAGGAGGCGCACTGGCTGACGGACGAGGAGCGGGCTGTCGCGGTGCAGCGCCTTTCCCTCGAGGGTTCCAAGGGCGGCGCCAGTGCCATGACGTGGGACGACGCCAAGTCGACCCTGGTGGACTGGAGGTGAGTCTTGTCCTTCTCCCGCCGGGCCGCCTCGACTCACGCTCCCCTTCTCTTGCTAGACTATGGGGCCACTACCTCATCTACTTTGGCGTTTCGGTCCCCTTCAGCTCACTGTCCCTCTTCACGCCCTCTATCACGGCGGGCCTCGGCTTCCACGACCTCCACGCTCAGCTTATGACCGTGCCACCTTACGCCGTGGCTTATGTCGTGCAGGTCGTGGGGTCCTGGTCGGCCGACCACTTCAACGCCCGGGGCCTCCACTCAGCCGCCTTTGCGCTCATGGGCGCCGCGGGCTTCATGGCCTCAGCACTTCTCCCGGCTCATTCGTACTCGTCGCGCTACGGGTGTCTTATCGTAGCTGCCGCTGGCTCCTTCGCCTGCATTCCGCCTCTCCTGGGCTGGCTTTCGTCCAACATGTTCAGCACCGCCTCGGTTGGTTTGGCCATTGCGCTGAACATTGGCCTGGGCGGCGCACCGGGCCAGATTGTCGGCGTGTGGATCTACAAAGCTGACGAAGCTCAAACGGGTTATGGGACGGGACACTGGACCAATGCAGGCCTGCTGCTTATGGTTGTCGTCGCTTGCGTCCTCCTAAGGCTTTATTATGGGTGGAGGAACAAGAAGATCTTGCGAGCGAATGGTGACGGAGAGGTCAGGCTCTTCAAGTACTAACAGCAGACCTTCCTCCGCGGAGAGGGCATACAAATTATGTCAGCATATTTCGATCGCGGTGGCACGTAATGGGAACATTGACGCCGTTGGGCTCGACAAAGTCTTCTGAAACCAAGACGATGTCGCAATTTGTCAACGCAATTGCACCGCCACGCACGACCACATGGAATAGTCGGTTGGCCACCGACGAACAGAAGTTGAAGCAGCGCACAATACTTCATTTCGTATAATAATAATCCGGGTGCACATCCTCGGGGCGAGAGTGTCGGTCGTCAGCTGCCACCTCATCTCCGAATACCCGGGCGTTTCGGTCCACGCCGAGTATCTCCTCTTCACTTCTGGTCAGACTTTTCTTACGCACGTAGCCACCGCGGCCGTGGCCCATCTTGATGGTTTTAAGCACCATGGACGTACCGCCGATGGTCTTTGTCGCGCCCGACCCGCTGTAGTCGGTCCCCTCCAGGTAGGGCACATCGGCTTCGGCACCGCTCGCCTTGTTAAAGAAGCGAGGGCACCACTGCTTCAGGAAGTTGGATAGGGCGGGGACAGAGGCGCAGATGATGGCCAGGTTGCACTCGACGGTCGAGTAGACGAAGTCGATATTGTAGGTGGCGTCAGGGCCCTTGATGCCGTAGTGCAGGCGGACCAGCATCAAGAGTCGGAGTACGCTGAAGACGGTCGCACTGATTGCTCCATGTCAGTCTCGGTCTCGCGGCGGGCGAACATGACTACAGCTGAACTTACATCAGGCCCAGGCACAGCAGCGTAAGGAGGCCAATCTTGAGCCGCTGGGGCAGCTGAAGGCCGACAACGATGATGAAGGGCAGCACCAGCACGGCGACGTCAGTCAGCACGGTGATGGACGAGGTAATGATGTACTGCAGCCCCTTGTTGTTGCAATGGCCGTCGAGGGACCCGTCCCAGTACTTGGCAATGGGCACACAGGTGAAGACGGAGGCCATGAAGACAGCCACCAGCATGGCGAGGTTGACAACATTCAGAATGTGGATGGACCACCGGATGCCCGTCTTGTGTCCGCCCAGGCGCAGCAGGAAGAAGAGAACCGACGATTTGACCAGTCCTAACTGAGGATTGTATAGCATGACGACGATGTAGTTCATGATGCCAGCCAGGTTCCCCGTCTTGGGCCGGGGGACGGGGATGTCGCTGCTGTGGACACCGATGAAGAGCAGCTTCATCATGAGATAGGAGCACGCGGCCTCGGCTAGGGCTGTCAACTGGCGGGACGGTATCATGCGTTAGCCTCTTCGGTTCCGGACAGACTATTGGCGCTCAAGGCCACGGCCGAGTCCCCTTCACCGCCGAACTTACCAAGGCGGGAATGATGAACACATCATCCCATCCGAAAGTCTTGGTGTACAGCCTGCCATAGAGGCGCAAGCCCACGACGAGGAGAGAGAGCGCGGGGAAGAAGAACAG
This sequence comes from Nigrospora osmanthi, assembly GCA_029489945.1. Lineage (NCBI taxonomy): Eukaryota > Fungi > Ascomycota > Sordariomycetes > Amphisphaeriales > Apiosporaceae > Nigrospora > Nigrospora osmanthi. The sequence continues at coordinate 1,855,256 of CP120499.1, forward strand.
CACGAAGAAGCCGAATTGCTGCAAGCTCGAGCTTGGGTAGTTCGAAAAGTCGAGCGGAGAAGACCCAAGGGGAGTTCGTCCGGGCGCGTCGGGCGACTCCAGCCGGGCCACCAACCACTGGAGGGCGTGAGAGACGGCCATGAGGACAGAGGACGAGGGAACAGGGGCTGTGTGCAGCGCACGAGGCACAGCGAAGGCGGTCGAGGCGCTGCGAGCAACACAACGAAGCATCCGAGGTCGCCGGCGTTGGGTACCAGGGCGGACGACGCCAGCGATAAATATTCAACCCGGGAATGCGTCGTGGGATTTCTCCGAACGACCCTGTCGGCACAATGTGACACGGTAGCACCATGTGTGAGAGAGTGTGCGTATGCAGACAGGGTCGGAAGACCAGGGGGTCTCTGTCTGCCCCCAACCTCTGCCATCTCTTCCTCACGACAGGTGGTGATAAACAGTCGGCAAGGCCTCTGACGCAGAATGCGACCAGGGAGGCATGCCGAGAGAGCAGACGCGGGAGCCGTCGGGTATGACTGTCGGCCGGGCAGAGAATTCAGCGAAATGAAAATGGCACGCCCGGTTGCGGCCTCCTTCCTCTTGAGGAGAGGGCAGTATATCCAGCCAGATGTTCCTCGGGGCCGGAAGGGATGAAACAGCCGGGGTAGGGCTGGAGGGCAGAGAGGTACAGCCTCGGGAGGGCTCCCCTCGAGCATCGCTCCCGCGCTGTCATGGGAAGGGCCGGCCCTGACAGCGGTGCAGATGGGCGAATGCAGGCGCATACCAATGCAGGGTCTCGGCCGAGGTGCTGGAGACAGAGTCGTCTGTGGGGGGCAGACGGACGATCCGGACACGGCCCCTGGAGGCGGAAGACGCATCCGCCGGCCGCTTTCTCTCTACATGTGCGTGTCGGTGGGCCAGCCCCCCCCCCCCCCTCTCCCCGTCTGGGCCTCGGGGCAGCAGCCGCAGAGGGTGAATGGCGTCGTACCGGGGGCGGATGCGAGCGAGTGCGAGCCACAGCCGGTGTGCCGGGATTCTCCTCTCCAGAGGCGCTGGCCACCCCTGGATCCTGGGTCGTATAGACAGTGTGTTCGCATACTGTAGGCCGGCCAAGCGGGGGCGTTGAATGGATGCGCATCTTGGCATCTCAATCCGTCTGGTCCAGCCGATGCACCTGCAGACGGGCTTACTATGTACAGGCATCGGAAAACGCCCCAATTCCCCCCCCTCCCCCTTCGACTCCTCGCCCGGTTGGTCTGCCCGCACGCGGGCTTGCTGCTTTGCTGCGAGCTGGTACGGCTGTTGCTACTGCCGTGGCCATGGACGGGACGGCACTCATTCATCCGTCTGAGCTGCCGGGCCTGGCTCCGGCGCCTCTCACTCCCCAGCTCCAGCCAAGACGCACAGCCGACGCCCACGATACAGTCGCTAGCCTGCCTGCAATCTGCCGCCGTCGTCTGCGATGCTCGCTTGCCACTCCCCCCCGGGGGCCCCGTCGCGGAGCCCCTGTTCGGTCTAGAGGGCTGGAGCCACCATTCGCGCCGTGGCAATCGTCTCCATGGTTCCGGGGAGACCCGTCGGACACAGGCCATTCATGCAGCCTGAGCCCTTCTCACGATGTAAGACTGGTATATAAGTGCTGGTCCGCCTACTGCTCTCTTCACTCGCCCGAGCCCGCTTGGTCCGGCCTACTCAGCGATCCTAACGTTGGCGTTCCTGTCTTCCGGGACTTCTTCATCTCGAAATGTTCTTCCGGTCCAGCCTCGCCGTGCGCGCCCTGTCGGCGCTCAGCCTGGCCGTGGGTCTGCCGGCGGTCGCTTTGCCGCAGGGCGCGCCCGATACGTCCCCCACCTACGACTATGTCGTCGTGGGCAGCGGGCCGGGCGGCGGTGTCGTGGCGAGTAATCTTGCCCTTGCCGGCCACAGCGTACTGCTCATCGAGGCCGGCCGGGACGATAGCGACAACATCAAGACCGTGGTGACCTCGCTCGAATTCCCTCGAACCCCCAGCCTGCAGTGGTCCTTCTTTGCCAAGCACCATGGCGACGAAGAAGCCAACCTCCGCTTCCGCCTCCTCACCTGGCTTCTCCCGGACGGCAGCTACTGGGTGGGCAAGGGTGCCGATGCCCCCGACGGCGCTGTCCTGAAGGGCGTGTATTATCCGCGCGGCACCACCCTGGGCGGCAGTGCCATCGTCAATGCTGCCGCCTCTGTGCTTCCCAACGACGCCGACTGGGACGAGATCGCCGCTCTGGCCGGTGATGAGTCTTGGTCGTGGGTACCGCCAATCCCTTCTGTTGGCGGTTCGGAACTAACTGATGTCGTAGGCACGGCCCGATGCGCGAGGTCTTCGAAAAGATGGAGAAGAACTACTACCTCCCCAGGGACACGCCGGGCCACGGGTTCGACGGCTGGATGGAGATCGACCAGGGCGCCTCGTCTTACTACACCCAGTCCCCGGGTCGGCTGGCACTGCTGGACACGCTTGCAAAGAGCCTCGTCGGGGAGGTGGACAGCGAAGAGGCCCTGCTCCGCTACCTCGAACGAGACGTCAACTTCGAAGGCCCGTCGCGAGACGACGCGACGGAGCCGTACGGACTGCCTGCGCACAAGCCCAACGGCCGACGCTGGTCGCCTCGGGATTTGATCCTCTCGACCGTCAACTCGACGTCCCGGCTCCAGCTCCAGCTCGAATCCCTGGCCACCAGGATCCTCTTCTCCGAAGACAAGTCCAGCCCCCGGGCCGTGGGTGTGGAGTTCCTCGAGGGCGCCGGGATCTACGAAGGCACATGGAATTACAACGCCACCACGGCGCCCCAGGGAACCAAGAAGCGTGCGTATGCGAGAAAGGAAGTCATCATCTCAGGCGGCGTCTTCAACTCTCCGCAGCTCCTGCAGCTTAGCGGTATCGGCAACGCCACGCACCTGCAGTCTCTCGGCATCGACGTTGTGGCCGACCTGCCCGGCGTCGGGCTGAACCTGCGGGACAACCAAGAGCTGCCTGTCGCCGGCCACAGCCCCGTCAACATCACCCTCACTCAGGATGACCCCTTATGGCCCTCCTGCACCCGCGGGGCGCCGGGCGACCCGTGCCTCGAGCTTTGGTACGAGGGCAAAGGTCCCTACCGAGGACCGCCGGGCAACAGCGAGTGCAACTTCTTCCGCACTACCCACAGCCCCAACGGGAAACGCGACATCCTCACATTCGGGTAAGTGGCCCAACTGGCCCCCCCTTGGCGAGAGCCCCGGCAGGAGCCCTGCATGCTAACCCGGCTTCGGTAGACCCCCGGGTGTCCTGCGCGGCTTCGCGCCCGCGACAGGCCAGACGGATCTGGGCTTGTTCACCGATTCTCCCAACACGCTCTGGCGAAACATCGCCCGCATGAGCCCGCAGAACGACGCCGGCTACGTCCGGATCGCGTCGAGCGACCCGACGGCCACGCCCGAGATCAACCTGAACTACTACGCCGTGGGCGGGGACGTCGACGTGGGCGCCATGATGGACACGGTGGCCTGGGTGAGACGTGCCTTCGCCGCCCTCCCGGCGCCCTACGGGCCCATCTTGGAAACTATCGAGCCCCCGTGCCCGTCAGGCTACGACCCCAAGACGGGCATCTGCTCCGTGCCCGAGGAGGATTCCCAATGGATCCGCGACCAGACATTCGGCCACCACGCCGTAGGCACGTGCAAGATGGGCACCGAGGACGATGCCCTGGCCGTCGTGGACGCCAAGTTCCGGGTCTTTGGCGTGCAAGGCCTGCGCGTGGTCGATGGAAGCGTCTTCCCCATTGCTCCCGGTGCCTTCCCCGTGCTGCCCACGGCCATGCTGGGCCAGAAGGCGAGCGACACTATTCTGGAGGACGCCTGAGCTCTCGTGTCGACTCGTCCGCGCCTTGGCCTGGTCGAAAGCCCTGGTTTAGGCGACGATAGATAGATGATGCCCTCGTTCATACATACCAACCCTCTAGCGTGGCTTTGACCCAATTGGAATGCTGTGTGCGACGTGAAACCGACACGTCTCGGTAATACGGGATGAACATCACTCTCGAGACTGCTGCGGGGGTCTGACGCGGGACAAGCCTTAATGCTCACACTTGGTGTAATCATCTGTTGCCTCGTCAGCTCTCTAGGTAGGTATATAAGCGTTAGCACCGGACTGTCGTGGCGTAGATCCGACGCGCCACCCCGAGTTGAGACAATGCAGGCATCTATATCATCCGCGCCGTGCATACAGCACTACCCGTCTGACTGCCCTGTTCTGCTTCACCAAGACGACCCCTTACCCTGCTTCAACGCTGCACGGTTGCCTTTTCAGCCGAGAGCAGCATCATCATCAGGGAAAACCTTGCCGGTCAGAATTCGACCCCCGAGGAAGCAGTAGCCGATATGGGATTGAAGGTCCTAATCGTCGGGGGCGGCATTGCCGGCTTCTCTTGTGCCATTGCGCTCAGGCGAGTCGGCCACGAGGTGCACATCTACGAGCGGTCCGCTTTCAACAACGAGACGGGCGCGGCGATTCACATACCTCCGAATGCCGCGCGTCCTCTCCTCTCCTGGGGGTTTGACCCCGTCCGGTCCAAACTGGTCGTGGTGAAGAGCAGTTACCGAGCGAGCGGGACCACACTCGAAAGACTGCACACGATGAGCCACGACTCCCTGCAGACAGACTACGGGGCGCCCTGGTTCTTCTCGCACCGCGTAGACCTGCACAACGAGCTGAAGCGACTGGCGACGGGGCCCGAAGGCTCTGGTGTCCCGGCCCTGGTCCACCTCAGTTCCGACGTGGTCGAATTCGTAAGCTCCCGCGAGACTCACCGAGGCGTGGCCCGGCTGACGACGCTAGGTTCCCGGGGCTGGATCGGTGCGTCTGAGCAACGGGCATACTGCATCGGGGGATCTGATCATAGCTGCCGATGGCATCCATTCCGCCGGCGTAAGGGCCGTTCTGGGACACGAAAACTCCCCGAGGCCCCAGAAGGACTACAACTTCTGCTTCCGCTTCTTGATCCCCACGTCCGAGATCGAAGCCGACGACGCCACCAGCCATTGGACAGAGGGGGACGACGGCCGCTTCAAGGCCTTCCTGGGCGAGAACAAACGGCTTGTCTCGTACCCATGTCGCAAGTAGGTGGGCAACCGCCCAGGGGAAGCTTTGCGTGCGCGGAGGGTCCGGGAAGCTCACTCTCGAACAGCGGGGAAATACACAACTTCGTCGCCATTTTCCACACTGACGACGGTGCTGCTCAGCGGCCCGAGGGTAACCCACGGCCGGGCGTCCTGCCCATGCGACTGGCCATGGGCATTTTTGGCTGACGAGAGGCGCGCAGATTGGCAAGCATCGGTGGGCAAGTCGGAACTGCTGGACCAGTACCGAGACTTTCACCCGACGCTGAAAGCCATTATGGCGTAAGAGGAGCCGCTGCCCGTCGGTCTGCAACTGCTGACACGCCCCCCGCAGCAAAGCGACAGAGATCAAGCAGTGGGCGCTGCTCTACCGGCCGCCACTGCCGACGTGGAGGAAAGACAGGATGGTGCTGGTGGGCGACGCTGCCCACCCGATGCTGCCTCGTGGGCGCCACTTCCCCGAAGACGTCTGGAGCCACGCTGACGGGGCCGGCAGATCAGGGCCAAGGCGGCGCGCAGGGCATCGAGGACGGCGTGGCCATGGGCGTCGTCATGGCCGGGGCAGAGCCCGACCAGGTACGCGAGCGACTGCGAGTGTTTGAGGAGCTGCGGCGGAACCGGTGCAGCGCCATGCAGATATTCAGCAACGCGGGCCAGGAAGAGGTGGAGAGGGTGCGTGCCGAGGCGTCCGAGTTCATGCCCCCCAGCGAGATCCCCGGTAAGTCGAGTACTCTCTCTCTCTCCCTCTCTCTCTCTCTCTCTTTTCGTGTGGCGTTGACATGACACCACAGAAAACCCGGAGCAGTTTGTCGTCTTCAACTTCGCGTACGACATCGTACGCGACGCCGTGGCCCATATGCAAAAGCTGGAGCCGGCTTACGCCCTGCCGGCCGGCTTTGTCTGAGCGTTGCTACGGGCCTCACCCGAAATCCGTCGACGGGGCAGCGTCGTTTTCCCGGGCAACCTTCGTTGTGGTTTCGGCAGATGGAGAAGAGAAGGGTTCTGAAGGACCGACGTATTGGCCCGGGCCGTATATCTACCCTTGGCAATGAAATGTAGCAGATCTGTCCATTGTGAGGTGCCCAGGCTGGGCCCAAGTGCTGCATAAGAAGTACATACCAATATCACACTTCAGAATGAGGTACTATTTCCACTGCCATCCACCATCCCTGATGGCCCATCTCGGGGATCTAGAGAATCTCTTGGGACATCCATGGTCCAGGTCCACGGATGCCTCGCCCGACCTGGTATGGGTGCTCGTCACCCGCTGGATGAACGTCGGCACAGGTCCGGTGATCACAAAATCTACAGTATTTTCCTTCTGTCGAGCACCCGGAGGCCGACGAGAGGCTGTAGCCTCTGCCCGCAAATGATGTCCCACTCCCTTCACCGTCTTGGTTTCGAATTCCACGAGCCGCGGAGCAAGATGGAGAAGCTGACATCAAAACTGGTTGTTCAGGTTGGCATACGCAGCTTCCGGGGGTGGAGGTTCTTGAATAGATAGGCTGGCGGCCAAGACGACAAGATGCACACCACCGTCCAAACGCCAATAATCCAAAATATTGGGGAACCCGCCTCCCCCCCGGAACGCCTGCACCAATGCCATACAAACAAGACCCTCGTTTCATTATGCTAATATCACATTTCAGATCGTCATTGCTGATTAGATAGCCCGTCGAGACCTGCAGGCTGCGCCTCACCTGACCATGTAAGACAGGTCGGGGAGGTTCTGAATTATGCTCCGGACCAGTTTGTCCTGTTCTTCCTCGGCCTTGGGGGCCATGACCGGGCCGAGAACCACGGTGGTCGGCGTTGCCGGCGCCGCTCGAACTGGACTCGGGTCGGCTTTCTGTGCCACGATGGGGAATACTGTCTCCAATGTATCTGTCGATGGAGGCCGGGGATCGACAATTGGCAATGGCGCCTCGAACAAAGAAAAGTCTGCAGACGCCCATGCGTCCACAACGGGCGCCTTCGGCGCCGCAACCAACGCCGGCGTTGTGTCTGGGAGAGCCTGGGGAGCCTGCTCCCAATTCGCTACCAGAGTACTCCTGTTCGAGTCGGCTGGCTTTCCCGCTGGTGGACTGGAATCGTGGTGCCCTACGGCGCCCGAAACAGTGCTGGCCAGCTCTGGGAAGCTCAAGTCCAGTTCGTGGGTTGGCGAGCTGACCATCTCGCCCCAGTCATCGTCGTCATCTCCAAACGTGCCCTCCTCGCCGTGCGCCAAGGGTGCTGGGGACACTACCTTCGCGACTGGTGGCGCGCTAGGCACCAGAGGTGGCAGGCTCAGAGGGGTAGGTGCCTTGGGCGGCGCAGGGAATCTGGACGCCACATACGGCGTCTTCGTAGAGGGGGAACTGGGGGCCGGTGAGTTCCAGCCAAAGCTAGCCGCCGACGAGGAGATAGGGGAGGATGTCTCGGCTGGGGGTGAATTGAAGACCCTCTGCTGCTCAAACGAGTTGAGGCCCGAGTCGGTGGAAGACCTCGGCGTATGGCTCTGAAGAGCAACTGAGCTGCTTCTCGAGGGTGCGGCCGATGACCGCCGGCCGAAGATTTTGTCCATGTCCACAGGCGCTGTTTTGGAATCCCAGTTGAAGACGCCGGTCCGTTTGCTGCCACCAAAGGTCGGCCGCCCCGAGAACGAGTCTTCTTCCATCCATCTTCGAACGACCTTGATGGTCTCGCCGTGGAGTTGCGAGGACGACCATGCCACGCCATGATAGTTTTCGTCATCACCCGAGTTGTGCTTACGCATGGACCCGTAACGTGAGATACGATACCAGGCTTTCCTTTCCTCGACGGTTTCAAAGCTGTCCGAGATAATGCGGTCTGATACCTCGCTAGCCATGTGGTTGTTCTCGTTGGTAGACGGGCCCACCACGAGCTCGGGGAGATCGTCGAGACGGTTCACGTCGACCGGGAACTGTATGGGACCGAACTTCTCTATCAACTCCTGAACCGGTTTGGAGGGTGCCTTCGGTGCCGCCGCGTGGTGAGTCGAAACTTCCGTGTGGGCGTCCTCTTGAGAGCGGTCCTCCAGCTCGGGTGGCGGCGTCGACCCCGGTTCGGATGAAAAGGCCCGAGGAGAGCCTGGCGTCTCTGCTTTACCGGGAGCACCTGTTCCCGGATCCTTGGCATCCGGAACGTCGGGAGTGTGACTGCTGGGGGCTTTGAGTTCGCCATGCAATCTGTCCTGGGTCTCGGAAGTGGTGGACGGTCGTCTTTGACGCTCCGTCGATTCCACGGAAAGAGCGCGCGCGATACCGTCGAACTTGTCCACCAGTTGTGCGACTTTCCCCGAGGCCCGTCTGACAGGTGGCTGTGGCCTTAGAGTAGGGTCCTCATCGACCGACGTTATGGGCGAGTCGGGGCGATCGGGTGCACGATCGCTGTCGGCAGAAAATGTAGAAGGGGGCTTGGAGGGCGGGTCACGATGCTCTGAAGCCCCTGCTTGCCCGGCCCCGTCCTGTGGGGCGGGGGGTTGCGCATCTTTCTTTTCGCCGGCTGCGCTCAGGGGCGCGGGCGTGCGTGGTGTCACAGGAGGCTCCTCGACTCGGATCACGACGTCGTCGGGCGTGTTTCCCAGGCGGTCGTTGCTGCGGGCGTCTGCTCCGCGGCCGTCATCGTGGTGGCGGCTGTGGAGTTCTGGCTGCGGCAGAGAGACGGAGGAGTCGAGCCAGGGCGAGTCGGCGGCCCACGGGTCGGGCGAGGGTTGGCGGAAGACGGACGAGGTACGGGATCGGAGCGAGGGCGGGAAGGCCGGGGAAGCGGCGGCGTTCTCGGGAAAGGCAATCGAGGTGGCGTGGCCGTCTGGCTTGGCCGTCAAATGCGGCGTCCGCGCAGGCGAATCGGCACCTCCAGCGGCCCAGATGTTGCTGTCGCCGTAGTCGGGCGTCGGCCAGCCCCCGAGAGCGGCGTTGTCGGTCCAGGGGGCCAGTCCCGGCGAGCTCGCGGCGCTGCCGGCACCGGCGGCGGCGGCGCCTCCTCCGCCGAAGAAAGCCTTGGGCGGCGGGCTCAGCAAGGATCTGGGCACGTTTTCCGAGCTTGCCCAAGGCGAGCCCCAAGGATCGTCCATGTGTTCCCAGGTGATGGCGAGCGGAAAGCAATGCTCATGTTGGCGCGCAACAAGCGAGGGTGGGTATCATGAGGCGATGGGAAGTACCGTAGACAGGCACGTCCGTCGGCTAGGCAAGAACCAGTTAGTCGAAGGTAGCACAGGGCGAATACCTCCAATCGCGGACGGCGCGTCAACGCATCGGGCCCAGACGAAATATCCTTCCGCGGTCGCATACGCTATGAGGGCGGGGGGTTGCTGAAGTGACTTTGGATCAAGCGTAGGTAAGATGTATTTAGGTATGTAAGTAGGTATGCTGTAGGTATAGATGGAGGGATGTTAATGGAGAGCAGAAGCAGTGGAGCGTCCGCCGGGAATCCACCGGTGGGGGGGGCGAAGAGGCCAAAATGTTGTTTTCAAGGGGACCAGCAGGGCCAAGGTGTCGCGACAAAAGCCGCAGAAGTCTCCGAAACGACCGCCTCGCTGCAGGGGATGGCGGTTTCAATGTTACCTAAGGCCACCGAAGGAACGGCTAGGGGAGGGCGCGCCCAGCCACACACAGTAACAAGTAGTAATAAGTAGAGGTAGCCATGGGATTATTGAACAGAGGTAAGTACCTACTTAGCATCTAGGTAGGCAGTCATGGATCATTGCACAAGTAAAGACGAATGGTTGCCACCAAGCCCGCGCGCAGGGCAAACGTCCGCTCGTGCTGGTGACAACCCCCGTTGGCAAATACCTCCTCTCTGTATATTGGAGGTGTTTGGGACGCCGTCCTAGAGGAAGGAGGAGTTTTATGTGCTCAGGCGAAGAAAAGCCCCCTAGCCATAGACGGTAAGTAACACGGGATCCTTTACAACATAGGTCGCCTCGATAATACCACAATTCACTCGCAGCCGAGAAGACCACAATTCAATCGCAGCCGAGAAGCACGACTGCAGCTGCACCCGTCTTTGGTGTCCGATACTTACCTCCTAGGATATTATAACGCGAGAGAACCCAGAAACGTCCCACGAATCATTGCATCATCCCCTCCCCTCCACGGGAAGGTTAGCAGCGCTAGGTGGGGTAAACTTTTTCTTAACAGCCCCCGCCTCTTACTACCTAGGTAAGTACCAACTTGGTGTTGTTGTTTTATTCATTCTCTCTCTCTCTCTCTCTCTCTCTCTCTCTCTCTCTCTCTCTCTCTCTCTCTCTCTCTCTCTGTTTCAACTGGAATCATGGAGAGGCAACGACGGTCTAATCCAAACTTGAACGTTTGTTGCAAAGGCCCGCTAGAGTCTACAGAGAGAAGATACTCGACGTACATTTTTCCTTGATTCCCATTGATTGTACTTTGCACACTACAAGTGTCTGGTTAAGTACGTACCGAGGGTCCATGGCCTGGGTCGGCGGCTGCTGATAAATGCGCAAGCGTCGCCGATGATCGCTGTCGAGTCGAACCTGCGGATAAGACCTCTTACTGCTGCTGCTACTGTTGTTGCTGCTGCCGCTCGTCAGTGAAGCCGTAGCTCGGAATCACTCAGCCCTACCATCCATCCCATCCATCCATCCATACCTACCTACCTACAGTAGGTTCCATAGTAGGAGACTCCAGTTCGGTACTGCCAATTCGGAAACCGCGAACGCGTCAATCTCACCTCATACCCTTCCATACCGTACTGCACCTGCGGCTCTCGCCGTCCGTCACCACACCATGTCGCTGTCCAAAGTCCAACACATTGTCTTGGTAGGCATAGCTCCCGCCCGCGTGTGGCCGATGCGCATACTGACGGCGTCCACACCCTCAGGTGCTCTCGGGCAAGGGTGGCGTGGGCAAGTCGTCTGTCACCACGCAACTGGCCCTTTCGCTATCGCTCGCCGGCCACTCGGTCGGAGTTCTCGACGTCGATCTGACCGGCCCGTCCATGCCGCGAATGTTCAACATCGAAGACGCAAAGGTCACCCAGGCCCCCGGCGGCTGGCTGCCCGTCACCGTCCATGATGCCGATCCGGAGGCGGGGGTGGGAGAGCTGCGCTGTATGAGCCTGGGCTTTCTGCTACGCGGCCGAGGCGACGCCGTCGTCTGGCGCGGCCCCAAGAAGACGGCCATGGTTCGCCAGTTTCTCTCGGACGTGCTCTGGGGGGAGGTGGACTATCTCTTGATCGACACGCCGCCTGGAACCTCGGACGAGCACATTTCACTTGCCGAGACGTTGCTCAAAGACGCTCGGCCGGGGCAGGTCGCGGGCGCCGTGGTGGTGACGACGCCACAGGCCGTCGCCACCGCCGACGTAAGGAAGGAGCTCAACTTCTGCTCCAAGACGGGCATCCCCATTATCGGCGTCGTCGAGAACATGGCCGGCTTCGTGTGCCCCCACTGCGCCGAATGCACCAACATCTTCAGCAAAGGAGGCGGCCAGGTGATGGCGCAGGAATTCAACGTGCGGTTCCTGGGTGCCGTGCCCATTGATCCCCAATTCGTCATGCTGATCGAGACGGGAGCGCGCCCGGTTTACCCGCAGGGCACCGTCGTCGACGGCAAGGATCTGTCCGAGGCCGCCATCGAGGGCGCGCAAGAGCCGGCGGCGACGAAGACGGCAAGCTTGTTGGCCGACAAGTACCGCAGCTGTTCGCTGGAGCCGCTCTTCCGCAAAATGACCCAAGACGTCCTTGTGGCGATTGGTTAAGAGACGGCCCGGGCGCGAGTCGGTCTGGGAGGGGGTTCGTGGAGAGGGCGGGGTGTGGGTGTCTCAAAGCGAAGGCTCGGGGGTTGGAGCTGGGGTTGGGGCTGAGGCGGGCGTTCCTTGCCACGTACGAGGAGGCAGGGAGTATCTACATGAGTAGGTAGGGTACCTAGTTTGGTAGGTAAAGTACCTAACGTATAGATCAACTGCTGCTTGTACAAACACAGTAGTATTAATTTGTGTGGTGTATGAGTCGTTGACCGCCGTCGCCGTACGTTCCATGCATACGTACTATGTATGTTGCACATGCAACCATAGCGGGCAGGGACTACGACTAGTAGTATGTATGTATATAGGTAGCCAGCCCGGACAAGACAGGGCGGTGGTGGTAAAATGACCAATTCGGCTTAGGTAGGAATGGGTACCAGGCTGCTGGGGGTGGAAGGGGGGATCGCGATCGACAGGAACACCATTAATCGCCCTGGGCCAGGTTTGGCAAAAGTTGTCGGATCGTGTGAGCCCAACCTCATGCTTGCTGGCTGCCCAGCGGCGGTGCCTCCGCACGGGGCACTCGGCAGCGAAGATGGGATGATACTACATATGTACGGACCCAGCGGAACCTTGGCTACCTTGGCTGGAGGAGGAGTGGGAAGGACGACGAACAGCTTGGCGAAGATTTGGGCATGTTGCCTGGCAGGCTCCCGTCTCCCGTCTCCTGCGCTGTTTCAAATGCCCCATGCCGGCCGGAAGCTGGGCCCCGGACTGTCACCGCTTGGTGCCCCCCCAAGCCGCACCGCACCGTCTCTACTATGGGATGGGATACGGGGGGGGGGGGGGTTGGGGGGTTCCGACTACTGGGCAGGTTGGATGACTTTCGGCAGACACTGCAACCTCCCCCGGACGGCATATTACGTGTGCCACCGCGGGTGATCCCATGGGTCACGGTATTTAAGTACATTATGTACCTAGCCTCGCTAGCTACCTACTTACCTACCTAGGTAAGTAGGTAAGATAAGTCCCAAGGAAGAAGAAGTATGCACGATGCAAGAGGTATGGGAAAGGATGATTTAGACCTGCGTAGGTACTTTAGGTATCTCGTTGTAAGAAGGAAGGGAAAGAACCTAGTAGCCTTGATACCATGAAGTCCGAGGACCCCTTTCGAGGAATAGCTAGCTAGGTGTTCCTAACATCCATTTACAGTGCCTGTTTTTGGGCATCCAGATTCAGGTATGATGTAAATAAATACTACCTTACATGGAGTACAAGTATGGAGGTCAGTCGGGCAGGACTCGTCCGTCTGTGCTCATCGCCCTTCCGCCCTGGTCGGACCCGCTTTTCCGCTCTCTGTGACCTCAGACCACTGATGATTACGCTGCCTTCCCATGCTCATCCCAGCTTTTGGGCTGCAGGTCCGGCAAAAAAAAAAAAAAAAGGTACTTGGATGCATGCAAGTAAAATACGGTAGAGGGGGGACAGAGAAAAAAAAAAAGTCGCCCACCACACCCACCAAAACTCGTGCCAGACGACCCAAGCACCGCCGCTTTTCGCTTCCTCGAGATCAGAAAAATCACTCACCGTCCCTCGCCCATCGAAAAGTCCGGCACCAAATCGCCCTCTGCTTTCGCCTGCTTATTGAACATTCCCCTCCCGTTCCCATCATTCCTCGCCCTACCTGCTCTTGACCAAGCGGGGCTTCTTTCCACATCACTCGCACACTTGTGGTTGCAACTACTTTCTTGCACCAGCCTTTGGCCGCCGCGTCTTCTTCGTCTCAGACTTGCCTCGCAGCGCTCCTCTGACGACGTACACGCTGCCCCTCCCTGCCGGCGCCCGTGTATCGTCAGCGAGCCAGGTTGACGCTTGCTTGCTTGTACCGCCGCCGCTGCAACCGCTTCTGCTCCGCTGATCTCGGTTCGGATGTTCTGAACATCGCTCCCCCGACTGCGAGTCAGCCCAATCCCTTGCCCTCGCCTCAGCCCTCCCAAGGCTTCCATGAACCCGGCAGACCTGCTACGCTTCCTCTCCAAGCCAGCAAAGTACGTCTACTGCTCCTCGCTCCCTCGCCTTCCGGCTCCGCGGCTAACATGGCAACCCCCAGGCCCAGATAACACCCGCCCAGACAAACAAAAAGACGTCTGCCAAGCCCATACTCTCTCCTCCCGCCCTACCCAAACCTCCCCTCAAGACCACTGTCGCAGATAACCTCGTCTGCCGGGTCCGATACTCCACCATAGGTATCGGTTGCTTGTCAGCACGAGGCCCTCGAAACCGCGTCACCATTCCTTCGTCACTAGTCTTCCTCCTTCCGCCCCGCGGTCGCCCCCCTTAACGTCCTCTACGTGAGACGTTGAACTCGGATATCCCCATACTGCTGCTGGCGTAGCCAGCCTCGAGTTTCCTCCCACCCACCTGTGGGCCTACTCTCTCAAACGAACACCGCAAGGTTCGTTTGGGCGGCAGTCAGTGTCCCGCGGTAGCTGCGACTCCTTGCCGACCACTGCCCGTCCGACCCCTGTCCTGCCTTGATCGCCGCCGTCCCGCGTCCTGCGACGTGCCAGTACAAAACGGAGATGGTCGATCTCGTGAACCCTACCACCCAGACTTTTTCGCCATCTGAGGACGCTCCTCAGTTGACGATCAACCATGAAGTCACGGCAGATCTAGACTCCTCCAGTGCCTTTGAAGGCCCGGAGAAGCTTCTCGAAGTATGGTTCGCCCCGAGCGCAGACGCCCTGCCCGCCGGCGCCCAGCCAAACGGCCTGAAGGCTGTTCCCGCCCAGACCTGGGTTCCTATGCTGGATGAAGTCCACTGCAAGGTCTTGTCCATCGTCAACTCGGAGAACGTCGATGCCTACCTCCTCTCCGAGTCGAGCATGTTTGTGTTCCCCCACAAACTGATCCTGAAGACGTGCGGCACCACGACGCTGCTCCGGGGTCTCCAGAGCCTCTTGCGCATCGCCGCCGTCGATGCCGGTTTCCCTTTCCACAACGTCACGAGCCTGGAAGACGAGCATGTCGCCGCTACCCCCTACCGTGTGTTTTACAGCCGCAAGAACTTTCTCTATCCCGAGAAGCAGCCCCTTCCCCACCGAAGCTGGGGTCAGGAGGTCAAGTTCCTCGACGAGACGTTCGAGCACGGAAGCGCCTACATGGTAGGTAAGATGAACGGTGACCACTGGTACCTCTACATCACTTCGCCCCCGTCGACCCTGACTCCGCCTCGTACACCCGAGAGCGAGGACGTCGCGGCACCCGCGCCCCGAACGACCAAGATTCCGACCGGCCTTGCCTCGGCCTTCCACAGCCCCCCCAGCGACACCAACGATGAAACCTTGGAGATCCTGATGACGGACTTGGATCCCGAAAATGCTAAGCAGTTCTACATGGAGCGCGCGAATGCGGTCGCGCACGCCGAATTGCCCATGCAGATCCAGGAAGCCCAGCAGAACGTCTTGGACAACCTCGGGGACCTGTCCGGGAGCACGGCCACGATCCAAACCGTCAGCACCGTGGAGAGCTCTGTCGAGGAGACGTTTGATGCCGACAGCGTGAGCAGTGACTCGGACCCCCATGGCTCCCACACCCCCATGTCGGAGACCACGGATGCCGCGCACATGGCAACCAGCGGCCACGCGCTTGGCACCGTCGTCTCGGACGCTTGCGGTCTTTCGGATGTCTATCCCAAGTCCAAGTACCCCGACGCGCGCATTGATGCCTACATGTTCGACCCCTGCGGCTTCTCGGCCAACGGGGTCATCCCTGCCGCGCAGACGGAGGGTGACGGCGTTAATGCTGGGCACTACTTCACTGTCCACGTGACGCCGGAGCCTCAGTGCTCCTATGCCTCCTTCGAGACCAACGTGCCTGGTGGTCAGAACGGGCGCGCCACGTCGGACGTGATCGAGCAGGTGGTGGGCATTTTCCAGCCTGGGCACTTCAGCGTTACGCTGTTCGAGGCCAAGAGCTCCAAGTACGACCTGATTGCGGGAGCCGCCCGCTCCAAGCGTGTCGAGAACATCAAGGGATACCGTCGGATTGACCGTATCGTGCACGATTTCGAGGACTACGACTTGGTGTTCCGCTACTACGAGCGTGATGGTTGGGTCGGCGGAGCTGGCGTACGCGTCGGCGAGGAAATCTAGTCCATGAACGCGGGTTCTTCCCCTTATGGTGCCTAGCAGAGCCGGGGATGCTCAACGCAGGTAGGTAGGTCATGGGGTTCTCTTTTTTGGCTCAAGTCACATCAACGCACTCGTTTCTGGAGCAGCTCCTTATGTCGCTCCGGGTCTTGTCAGTCAGTTGCACCGGCAAAATGATAGAGCTAAAAGCCCTCCGTCCCGGTAGTCAAACTTGTCTAGCCGTATCGGCAGCTACCAAATTGTCTAGCGTTTCCCAACGGGACAATATAATAACTATACAAAACAATCGAATCCCTCCACACCCGTGCACCTCTCCTCTGGCCTAGGTCTTGGGGTTTTCGACGCCCGAATGAGACTTCTGGGGTTGTCCTCTTCTTGGTGACCGTCATAGAACCGCTCCTCTCGTGGCCGCTGTGGAAATTAGTGCTGCAGGGACGATAAGGAGCTGATGCAGTCCACGAATGTTTGCTCCCCATGGGATGCGGTCATGTCTTGTGACACGAGACGGACGCATCTCCTCGGATTCTGGAGACGGGCATCACGGTGGTGAGGGCATCCTGGACAAGTGAAACGGCAATGTATCACCAGGCCGATTTCTGTTTATGTAGCTTCGGTTAGGATTCGCGACAATTCAGTCTCATCCACGGCCTCGCCGCCGGGGTTTGTCAGGCACGAAGAATGCACCCATACGTTGTGACCATCCGCCCTGGCGACAAGACCCAGGTGAGTTCGCAGCTTGCCAATGTTGCTGCTGCGTACACCGCCGCCCACAATGAGCTCAATCTTGTCGCCGGCCTCCTCCCGTATGTGGTCCAGCGCTTCGATGTTCTCTTCCGCATTGCCGGGGCCGCCAGATGTGAGGATGCCGTCCACCCCGCAGGCGATGAGGTGATGCATTGCTCTCTGCCATTCAAGCAGCGCCCCCGGGGTGGCAACAGCGGCGGTGTCGCGGCCGACGAGGACATCAAATGCGCGGTGAAATACTGCCTTGTAAGGCCTGGCAGCAGCGGCGAGCCGCGCGACAGCCTCGTCGTGCAGGGCCATGGCCCCACGATGGGCTGGCCGCAGCACGCCAAAGACAAAGCCATCTCCTCTAGCCACTTGCATCTGGCCGGACGCCTTGAAGTCCCGGATCAGTGCCTCCATGGCGTCGACCTCGCCCTCTGTGTACGCAAAGTCCACGGCAGCTGGGGGCTCGGGTGGTCCACGCTGCCGTATCATGACACGCACCGGCACCGTCAGGGAGCGCAGGGCGGACAGCTCGTCGAGGGTGGGCGTCAGGCCGCCCTGCGTGTAGGAACCAGCGGCATTGAGCTCGATGCGCCCTGCACCGGCTCGGACGGCGGCTTCGGCCGAGGCGGGGCCGAACACGGGGACTTCCAGCTGGACCGCCATGGCCGCTTTATACTGCTTGCGTTGGCAAGCGCAAGAAAGCCAAAGACGGGTTTGAATGGACGGAGGTGCCGGGATTGGAGTGGCACGTAGACACAAGAAGACAGGAAAGGGGGATGGAAGAGAAGCGGGAAGCCGAACTGTCCTTTTCAATCCGCAGATGGAGAGAGGGGGGCAAAATAGCTGGCAGGGTAACCGCTAAACCATTCTTAGATTGTTTCTGAAGGCGCCGATTTCCTGGTCACTACGAACATGGCGTCGTCCACCTTTCAACCCCTGGCAAGATGGGTAGACAAAGCTTGTGACCTCCCCTTAGATACTAGGAGATGGGGCAGGTATGGCTGTTGAAGACAAGTCAACACAACGTCGAGTAAAGGCACAGTTTCCTCCGCAGCATAAGCAGACTTCTTCTCACGAGGTCGCACCATGTTGGCAGGCATGCAGGATAAGGCCGGGTTTGACAAGGAGTCAATTCTCGAATGTATTTGTAAAACAACGCTGTCTGGTGCTCGAGAGAGAGAAGCAAAAGAATGTGGGAACGAGGCCTGCACCGAAAAGGACTCACGGAGCAGGAGATGGGGAATTGCGGCTCTGACAGGGCATCACTGCTTGCACAACAGGACGAACCAGGAAGAACCCCAGAACGCAACACAGCCCTGGTGCCGCATTAAACACCCAGATCTCAGCCACGAGAGAAGAAGCCCGACTATTCCGGCGCCTCGCCCTCGTCGCTCTCCAAAGTCTCGCCTCCGCCGTACTCGGAAACCTCTCCCTCGTCGCTCTCCAAAGCCTCGCACTCGGAAACCTCTCCCTCGTCGAGATCCGAAGTCTCGTCTCCGCCATACTCCATAGAAGCGTTGGGATCCACGGATGGGTTATCCGGCGGCTGCCGGAAACGAGGAGAAGGCATACGCATCGTGTGTTGCGAGTCCCTGTCAGGTGCATATGGAAGGCGTCTCACCACCAGTGGGCCGCTGGAGCTGGGGCCGTCAGTATAGACGGGGGAGTAGGGGGGCGCGGCTGGAACACGCGCATAGGGGTGGTAGCCAAGCCTACGGTAGCCACCGAGGAACCGGCCACGGGGGCCGTGGGGAACAAAGCTGAGGGTTCCAGAGGACTGCAGGTCGTCTCTGGTTTCTTTCGGCTCTGTTTCCATCTTCTGGATCCCGGTTGATGTGGGCGGCGGCGCTGGGGCAGCGGTGGTGGAAGATGGTGCGCTACGAGGCTCATGGTGAGACTGGCCCTCGCTGGCAGTGTTGTCCTTGCCCTTTTTGATGTTGTATTCGTAGACATAGAGCACCGCATTGGGGGAAACGCGCTGGCTCTCGATGTTCTGAAAGTAGTGCTCGACTGGATGCCACGTCAGTAAGTAGAGTCTTCACACGGTAGACGACAGGGTCGAGTTGAACCCCCTGGACAAGCTGTATCTCGACTTACACATCATGGTTTCTGTGTACTGCCGGCGTGCCTCGCCACCCATGGCAGATTGCATTCGGGTGGCAAGTTGAGGCCAGGACATTTCAGGTTTGCTGCGGTCGATGCCGACACGCTTGGGTGAGAAGGACATGGCGGTACGCCAGAAGTATTTCTCTTCTGCATCGGACCAGACTTTTCCGCCCATCTTGTCGGTCTGTCGGGCTCTGTGTGTGTGGCAAGCGAGCTGATTTGATGCTGCTGCCACGGAGCAGGGTCAGCGGCGCTGGGTGAACATGGGGAAAAGGGGTTCACCTCAACACTGACACTGGAGCTCGGTCTTTGCTGCTTGGCCAGGAAAGTCACCAATGATACCGAAAAGTGCGTCGGTTCCTGAGGGACTGAAGGTGGACCAAGGACCAGCAGCCGATGCTGGCCAACAACGTATGTAGCAGCAAAGCTGTAGGCAACCCCGCGTGTTGCTGAGACGGGTGGTGCAGAGTAGAGCGAGCGGAAAAAATAAAAAAAGGGATTTGTGGACAAGAGGATGAGGAGGACGTGCTCTGAAGCTGACAGGTCTCGTGTGCACTTTGAAAACAAGGGCACTGTGTGGTGGGCATGGGCCGTGAGGGATCCTGCCGGAGGATGCACCGATTTGTTTTGCAGTTAGAGCGGGACGAAGCAACAGGAGAGGCTGGGGAGGCAAAGGGCATGATTGAAATATATTTCTGGAGCTTGACCGGGTCGACCAGTGAATGGGACCTACCTCACTCTCAGTCACAACTCTGCGATGTGTGTAAGGCTGGATTGAATAGGTACGAATCGTCCCAACTCCTTGACCCTGTGGTGAATCACGACAGCCACATGGCATCCATCTCAAGTCAATAGAATAACCAACCAAAAAACACTGCTTGGTGGCCGTGTTTTATGGGGTGGGTGTCGGGCACTATTCTTGCCTCTGAATCACTGACTCGGTGGAAAGATGGCGGGGGCCATTGACCAACCCGATGGAAGTCATATCAATGCCTGGGCCATCACATTGTTTCCGATTCACACAATTTTGCCGCCTAGTGAGGGGCATCAAAAGGCATACACACACACCCAGTTGATGCCATGCAGCCCAACCCACCCCTGCAGACATTGACACTCGCTCATCTGCAATACAGAAAACAACAACAACAACCCCCTGCAGGCAGCTCTAAGGAAGGGCAGGGACAAAACTGACAACATGATCGACCTACCCACAGCCAAGCCTGGAAGGGGGAGAATTGCAGCAGCTTCACTCAAACGGACTTTGGGGGTCTTTCGGCTTGAAACCACGCGCCAGCAGAAAAGGGGCAAGGCGATGCTCCATACGGGCGAACTAGAGGCAGGTCAGCGCTGCAGGAAAGGGGTGTGAAAACAGAAACGGTCGTACTAGACTCTTCCGATCCCAAGGGGCGACGCCGTTCTTGACCCAGACGCCCCAGCTGCCCATCGCGTTGGCCAGCATCATGTCCGTCATGAGGCGATCCCCCACGATGGCGATCTGGGCGGGGTGGGTTACCCCGGCCTCGGGGTGCTTCTGGAAGTAGGCCATGATCTCGGCCTGGCACCCGGGCTTCTTGGTTCGATGGGACAGCACCGTGATGCCGGTGACGCGTTCCAGCTCCGTCGCCAGCTCGCCGGTCCTGTCGTGGCTGGCAGCGCCCGCCGTGTTGGACACGATCAGCAGCCGGCGGCCCGGGTATTCCTCCTGCAACTGGCGGAACCGTGTCTGCTCCGGCCTTGCCGTCAGTTCGCGTGGCAGCACGGATGCAACGCCGCTTCGTAAGCGGCCAGTTGGCGCCGGATGGCTACTCACAGCATACGGAGGGTGGATTTCATTGGTCTCGGGATAGGCAAAGCAGTCGTCCTTGTCCAGCACGACGGCCCGGATTTCCACCTTGCGTCCCGGCCCCTCGAAGGCCTTCTCCAGAGGGACGGGGAGGTCATTGAAGGTGGAAACGGTGGCGTGGGGAAGACATAAAGACGGCTTCGTCAGCAGCTTGAATGCGTTCAGAGCCCCCGAGAGATTCAGATTCATGGCGGGTGGTGGAGCAGTGGTCTCGCTTCTGCTCTCGCTCCTGAGGTCTTACTGAGGGAGCCGGGGCTATGAGTCGGGAGGTCAGATCGCTGGTATCGAGAGATACCATAGGTACTTACATACATGAGGTAGGTACTTAGGTAGTAGGTAGGAGAACGCACTAGCAAAAACACACAGCCTTTCCACCGCGTAACGTCCGGGCGAGGTTCTGAAGATGCAAGGCCGGACCCGTGGATGCAGGCCAAACGAGTGGTTGGTATTAGATAAGCCCGCCAGTTCTAATACTATAGTACTTACTTATGAAGACCTGAAGTCGGGAAGGTACGGCACATGGATGGATGGATGGGACGAAAACGCATATGGAAAGTGGATCCAGACCCACCGCACTTGCTCCAGGCCACAGACGCGCCCCCCGACGCGCTGACGCGATTTCCAATTCCCATCTTCACACTTCCAATTACCCGGATCACCCAGTATCCACCATGGAAGCCCGTGAATAGTGGCAAAGTAAACTCCATATTGTGACTGCTAGCTTTTGCTCCCAGCCGCCAACCCAGCGGGTACTCAATTTCGACCTCATTACGTCCTAAGTACCTAAGGTACCTACCTAACCACCCATGCAACTCAGCGTCCTCGCTTTGGATCGGCCCATAGGAAGCTCCAAATCGCTTGCCTAGGAACGACGCGCGCCCTGCAACTTCCTCCCCTCGGCCTCAGAGGCCCAAAGCTTGTGGTTGCACAGAGACACTCTATGTGCATTCCGACGCTGGTGCCGGCCATGACAGCATCACCCATCAAGGCTGCAACTCTATAGCGACCCCCCTCCCCCGGCCGACCTGATCATGCCCCGGCGCAAGGCCGTTGACTCGGAGGCCAGCACCGCTGCGCCCGCCCCCAGAGTCTCTTCGCGGAAGAGAGCTGCCCCTGGTCGTGAACCCGAAGCGCCTCCTCATGTGTCCCCAGCCAAGAGACTTCGCGGCGGCCGCACCGCTACCGCGCAAACCCGGCAACAGGCTGGCGCGCGAAAGGAACAGAAGTCGGTCTATGACGTCCCCTCCGACTCCGATGCCGGCGACGGCAGCGACGACCAAGAACGCACGGGGAATAACCCTCCCGCGAGGCCAGCCGCGGGTGCCGAGGATAAAGACGAGCTGGGGGAGGAGCCGGATGAAGATTCGGGTGCACAAGGTGGCCACAGCGACTCGGCGACTCCAAAACGCAACAGGAAGGCCATGCGTCTTGTAGAATCCACTGCAATGCGCAGCGGTGGGCTTAAGACAACGCCTGGCGGCCGGAAAGAAAAACACAGCAACGCTGTCACCCCCACGGGGCCGCGGAGGCTGGCGGATGGAGAGACTCCCCAGTGGCGTAGAAATGACCGTTCGGCCCGCAAAAAGAGCGCCAGGGCGCTCATCGAGCGTGTGGTGGCCGGCAATGCCAGCGACGAGGATGAAGAGGACGACGAGGTTGCCCGCCAGATCTTCGAATCCAGCGAGGATGAGGATGCGGACGAGCTGGGCGAAGGAGAGGACACCCAAGACGCCGAGACCGAGGCCAACACAGACACGGCCGTGACACCGTCCAAGAAAGCCCCCCGGGGGCAAAAGAAAGCCGCGTCGACGCGAGCACGCAAGAAATTACCCACGCCCCCCAGAGACCTCCCTGCGCATGAGCTCTACTTCGCCCAAAACCGTGCCGGTGCAACCAAAACGTCCAGCAACACACTGGCCTCCCTACAACTGCTCACGCACGACGAGTACTTCTCCACGGTACACCACTATCAGGACCCTCATGCCGAGGACATTCAATTCCTGCAGTCGTGGCATGCCGAGTCGTTTCCGCAATGGTCGTTTGAGCTGCTTGAGGGTTTCAGCCTATGTCTCTACGGCTACGGGTCTAAACGACAACTCCTTCATGAATTCGCCAAGCACGTGTACCAACAAACCGCCAACCCGCAGACCAGCAAGATCCTCGTTGTCAATGGGTACGTCCGGAACAACTCGATCCGCGAGATCCTCGGCACGGTTACTACTGCCGTGGACCCTACGTACCGACTTCCCGCAGGAAACCCTTCGGCCGCATTGGATCATGTGAGGACCCTCCTCTCTTCGCATGATGTCGACATCACGGTGGTAATCAACTCTATCGATGCTGTCCCTCTTCGGAAGGCGGGCGTGCAGGCTATCCTGTCCCAGCTGGCCGCGCACCCGCGGATACGGCTGATCTGCTCGGCTGACACGCCGGATTTCTCTTTACTTTGGGACAGCGGGCTGCGGTCGGCTTTCAACTTTGTCTTTCACGACTGTACCACGTTTGCCCCATTTACGGCCGAGATCGATGTTGTGGACGAGGTACATGAGCTGCTTGGCCGCAAGGCAAGACGCGTGGGCGGCAAAGAAGGCGTCACCTACGTCCTCCGCAGTCTGCCCGAGAATGCCAAGAACCTGTTCCGTCTCCTTGTGAGTGAGGTACTGGTGGCGATTGATGATGAGGGGGTCATGGCAGGGGAGAACCCCGGCATCGAATATCGCATACTGTACAGTAAGGCAGTAGAGGAATTTATTTGCAGTTCGGAAATGGCCTTCCGGACACTGCTCAAAGAGTAAGTCACTTCCTTGGCGTTTCCCCCCCTCCACCCACCACCCGGCTGGCGCTGACGAGAGACCTCAAGATTCCACGACCACCAGATGATCACCAGTCGCAAGGACGTGTTGGGCACCGAACTCTTGAGTGTCCCATTTCGGAGGGAGGAGCTGGAGGCGATTCTGGAGGATCTCATGTCCTAGCGCGGTGTTTGACGGCAGCACCATGCGGCTCCCGAAGGACAAGACAGACGAAGGATTGCCGGCCGTGGGCGCCACCATAGGTGCATATGCCCAGATTACACGGGCCCTCTCAGTCGGTTTCGCCTATCAAGTCACTGCTTTCGTCGAGCTGGTCCCACTTCGGCTTGCCGTCGGTGATGTCGAGGCACCGCCTCGAGTAGAAGATGTGCATGCTTGTGACGGTCAGAAGGCATTGGTGAGGGAGGACGGGGGCAGAAAGCGGGGGTTGGCTCACGTGGGCTCGAATGCCTTCTTCGCCTCCTTGTTCTTGAACTTGATGATGGCGGGGAACATGATGACCATGTTGCGGCCTTCGTCCATGATGGGGGCGTGGCAGTAGGCACAGCTGACCTTGCAAGGCAGGTCGTGGTGGGTATGCTTCTTCTGGGAGTGGTAGAAGGCCAGGCCCTTGGCCCCGTTCTCGAAATGGAGGTTCTCTTTCTTGAAGACGGCGGCCCATTGGAAGGGGGCGCCTGGGGCGGGACCGCGTCAGCACGGGCAGCACACAGAAGCCGGGGGACACGTACCGTGCAGACTCTGGCAGTCGGTGCAATGGCAGTACTTGGAAGCCAGGGGCTTCTCCTCGCTCAGCCAGTACTTGATGCGGCCGCAGTTGCACTGGGCCTCGTGGATTTTCTGGAAGGTGTAGTTGTCACTCTCGGTGCGGTAGGGCGGCTGGTCGCGCCACTCGTGGCCGGCCCGACGCTTGAGGGCCTCCTCGTCCTCGTGGGTGGTGGTGGTGTCATGCATGCCCCGGCTCTCGTGCTGGGTGCCCTTGGGATAGTAGGGGTCCTCCATTTTGGAGTCCTCGCTGGTCATCTCGTGCGGCTCCAGGTCGGCCGACGTGGTCTGGCCGGGGTCTTGCCGCTTGTGTTCCATCGGGGCCGAGTCGGAAGCCATGGCGGGCGAGGTGGTGGCGAAGCCGCGGTGACAAGGCGGAGAGGCTGCGGCGCGGCGGGGACGGGGACGGGGCGGAGAGAGCCTCGCGGCCGGGGCTTGGGGCGGGAAGAAGGAGAAGAAGAGGCGACGACGATGTGCGGGCAGTTGAGCGGACAGAGCTCTGGCACTTTTGTTCCCGAGCATGCCTCCCTGTCTGCGCGGCGGTATAGATGTACGTTCTATCCTGTTGGCCGTGCCTCCGTTTGGTCTCTTTGCACGTATGGGGAGCGGTAGTCGAGGGGAAGCGGCTCCATCCCGTCCTTAAGTACGGCTTGCCTGCCCAAGTACGGATCCATCCCAGAGGCATGGATGTATTACTCCGACTCTGCTCCCTGCATACTAGAACAACGGTACATGAGTATGTAGGTATGTACGTAGCGTATAGCGACTTGCGGGCGGTCTTCATGATGCGCGGGGCCAAGTGTGTATGTACCATGCAAACGGACGGGCCCGTTGCTGCAGCCGTCATACGGGGAGGGGGGCTACATGTACGTGTAATGCATTTTGAAAAAAGAGACTTTCGGACTACCGAATGGAGCCCAGGTACGGGCAAAAGCAAAACTGGCCCGTCGGGTCGCAGCGAGTCGTCGCCGCGGTTTGAGGCTCTGAGCGCCGCGAGAGCGGGGATCGACTCCTAGCCAAGTAAGACGCAGTACCCATGCCGGGCCCGTACATCGATAGTAAGGTATGGATGGATGGATAAATGTTTGGTAACCTGATGACGTCTGGTTTGGTGGTCGTGTGTGGTGGTGGTGCTCCGGAAGAGTCCCTCCCAGTGTGACCCGTCGTCCCGTTGGCGAGTGGCCCTGGAAGGATGATGATGATGATCCATGATGGTGCGTCGCCGATATTATGTCATTCACCGGAGCTCAGCTCCGCCCATAAACTGAACTTCACAGGCAGGCTGAGTAAAGTACTTTAAGTATGCAGGGAAGGATGGTCAAGTACGGCACTGTGATAGGACCTTCCTATTTCTGTCGCTTGCATATACATACATACTAGACGACAGACAGAGTTCACGTATATATATATATATACAATACTGGCCGTGTGCAATTCGTTTGGGCTGTGGTATTGGATAGGATGGGGATGCTGTGGATGCTTATCCTCCCAGTTGCTCATGTGAGGACCCTGTCTAACACCAAAGGCAGCTGGCAGGACATTGTCGTCAGTTGGCTGCACTAGTGCGCTACAAAAGTTGTACAATGTGCATATGTACCTACCTACATGCTGAATTGCAACCGGTCGAATTGTTATGTAAGTAGGTATGTATGTCGCAGCGCCAGTACAACAAGCCGTGTGACCTGGCTGAATGACGATCAGCCTCACCATCGCATCCCATCCCCTTCATTCCCATCCCCTTCATTCCCATCCCCTTCATTCCCCCCCTGCCATCGATCGAACCCCTCTCTCCCGCACCCGCTTTCGCGCCCTCCCCCGCGAGTCCGTCCGAGACTCCAAAATGAACCGCAGGGATCATGGCCTCCAGGCGCGGTGATACCATCATCTCGTTCCCCAGCCATGGCGGCTCGCCGGGCCCCGTCATCCCCTCGGACGGCGGCGGCGGCGCCTTGCCCGCAAAGGAGCCGCGGAACAACGCCGCCACCGCCGCCTCGGCTGCCGGCGTGCGTGCCCTGACGGCCCAGGCCGTGGCCTTTTACTTCCGCGCCCCCGTCAAGGCCTTCTTCCGGACCCGTGTCGACTACCTGGCCTACGCCCGCTCCCTGCACCAGGCGCAGGCACGGCTTCATGCCCAGGCCGCGCGGGAGGGCGCCTCGTCCCGCCTGACGGCCGTCATGCACCAGGCCTGGGCCATCCTCCGCTCCACCACCCCCGGCGTCCTGACCAGCGCCGTCCGTCAAGACGGCTGGGCCGTGATCCCCCAGCAGGTCCTGCCGCCCCTCATCGCCAACGTCACCGTGGGCGCCGTGCTGTACACGAGCTACCTGCAGATCCTGGGCCGGCTCCACGAGGACAGCTCCCGCGCGCGGAAGCGCGTCTACCCGCCGCCCGAGCCCGCCCATACCTTCTCGGCCGGCTTCCTGGCCGGCACCCTGCAGTCCGTCATCGCCGCGCCGCTCGACGCCATCCAGGCCCGCTACGACCACCGGGACCTGATGCCCGCCGACGGCAAGGGTCGGCCCCGGAGCATGTGGCGCTTCAGTGCCGAAAAGCTCCGCGAAATCGGCCTCCGGGGCATTTTCGCCGGGTGGGGGCTGAGTTTCCTGAAGGACTCGATGGGCTGCGCCGTCTTTTTCAGCACCTTTGAGTACGTCAAGGCCCAGGGCTACTACTCGTTTGTGCGCTGGTACTACGGCGGCCTGAGTCGTGACATCGTCGACCTGCTGGCCCAGAAGCGGCCCGGGGGGCGCCACTCGGGCCGGGCGGCCGAGGAGGAGGGGCAGCGCGGCGACATGCCCACCGTCATCCGGCCGCACTACGCCATCGAGCCCATCTTCCTGCTGCTTGCCGGCGTAGGCGCGTCGTTTGGGCAGCAGGTCATCCTCCACCCCCTTGGCCACATCCAGGTCAAGCACTGGGACCACCTCGAGGAGTTGGACGCCAAGGCGGACCGGCTGCGGGCCGCCAGCAGCGCCGCGGCTCCGGGTCGGCCCGGGCCACGGTGGAGGATGATGCGGGCGTACTACCGCGCCTACAGGGACACGTGGGCGCAGTGCGCGACCGAGGCCAAGGCCGAGGGACTGAAGCTACCGCGCTGGCTTTACCGGGGGTTCTGGTGGAACACGATCCGCCAGGTGCCCAGCACGAGTGCCGGCCTTATCATATTCGAGCTGGTCCGGCGCAAATACGGGCTGGGGGGCGAGGAGGTGCGCATCACGAAGGACGGGTACGACATCTTGTTGACCTAGACAACCGCATTGTCCTCATGACCGTCGTGTTCATTACCTGGATGACGGCGGGTGGCGGGTGTGGGGTAGTATAGAGCATGGCATGGCGTTTGGGCGGGTTGTGTATGTAAATAGGTAGGTAATAGGTATGTACCTGATTAGTAGGGACGTCAGAGCCACGGATAGATAGGCCTCGGTACGTGCTTATGCACACGCGTACTTGAGAGAGAGAGAGAGTCGCGTTGAGCATGACAAGGTGATACGGGCTGCATATCTGGATATGTGTGTGTGTGTGTGATTATGTGTACGCAATGTATGCATACATGTATGTACCTATGCCTATAAAAGTATATAATCCTGTCCTGCTCGGCCTTTGCACGCGATGCCGCCGGGATCTGCGGGGCATATGGGATTTTTGGACCACACACGCACGATGACGCCAGGAAATGGCGCCCAAGTTGAATGGACGACCTGCCTCTTTTTCTTTTCTTTTTTACCCTACGTGCCCATTACATGTTCCCTCCGGAGATCGGATAACTTTTGTTCGTTCTATACCTGACCGGGTTATTTGACTGGCACCGTGAGGTGGGAAACCAATCGCTTGCGATTCCGTTTCTCGCGGTTGCGTCCACTCTTTTCTTGCAGTCACGGGAAAGCTGGATAGAGAGAGGTACAGAAAGTGCCGGATTCCATCCAATCCCACCCCATCCCAACCCAATACCACAAGTACCTCAACTACATTCTACCAATTGCTGGGCGCGGTGCATCACCTGAAAAGGGCCATCCCGGTACCAAACGTACTTGGTCTATGCGTATGAAGGTTTTCGACGACCACGCCGCTGCCCCGCGCGACCGGATCGACCATCACCAGCCAGCCCATTGTTTCCTCGCTGCTGTTCCGTGGCCTGCCCGAGACGGCGCTGACCCAGCCACCCATTATCAGAACCCCGGTACTTGACCTACCTGGCCGTCCGGAGCACGCCGGCCCCAGAACGGCCCTCGGCACAGACGCTACCGTAGACACAGCAGACCAAGAGACCATGAAGGCCCACGACGCCCTCAACAGCGACGAGGCTCGCGAGGCCCAGTGGGAAGCGGTGCGTGGCGGTTCCATCGGCGCCGTCAAATGGGGCGCCGCCACGGCCGTGCTGGGCGCTGCCGGCTACGTCTTTTCGCCCGTCTACCGCGGCTTGACCATCCAGTTCAAGGTGTAAGTCACCACACCCATCCCCTTACAAAAGACGGAGAGAAGGGGGGGAGAGAGAGAGAGGGGGAGAGGGAGAGAGAGAGAGAGAGAGAGAGAGAGAGAGAAAAGTAAGCAAAGAGAAATCCTCCTACCCGCTGCTGAACTCGCCCTCACAGGTACATACAAATGTCGGGCATGATCCTGGGCAGCATGATCGACGCCGACGCCCGTGTGCAGCAGTACAAGCACCGCGTCCAGTTGCACAAGCGCCTCGCCCGCGACAGGGCCATGTGGGAAACCTTTGAAAAGGAGTACGAAGAGGAGGGCGGGCCGCCGCCGCCGCCGAGGCCCAAGCATCTGCGCGAGGTCGACGAGTAAAGGCCATCATCTCGTGCCGGCGGAAAGGGGACGAGAAAAGAGACGCGTTTTGGGTGGGGGGGTGAAGAGCACGCCTGTGGAGCCGGGGAAGTAAGATGAGTTCACCCAAGTATAGTATAGTTTTAGCCTCCTTGGTATCCGACTTGTTTCGCATTGTCTTTGTGTGGTCATCACCTGTCCAAGAGGTGGACTGTTATTAAAGTACATTTAGGGATTTCGAGCTTCCCCCCCTCAACCCAACCCAACTCAGCCCGGCCTGCATACAAGCAACCCCGTGACTCCTGCAAAGAAAAACGCCATGCCGTGCCATGCCTAGGTATGCAAAGATGCCTTGTTTTCTTCCTCCTACTCCCTCTCTCTTCGGGCTCGTAGAACAAGGGTTCGCCCTCCTCGGCGGCCGCTGTGGGGCCCCCGATAACACCATCGCGCGTGCGCACTCGAACACGCGTACGGGAATCGCCAGGTGGGAAGCGGAGACGTAACGTGTGCCGATTGATCACCATGGCCGCCGTGATGATATCAGGCCCTGGCCGTCTCGAAACGCTTGGGGTCCATGTTGATCTTGCAGAGGCGCGCGACGCAGCCGCTCAGCTGCAGCAGCGTCTGCACGCCCTCGAGAATCTTCATGTGGGTGAAGCCGATCTCCTTGATGAACTCGAGCTTGCTGTGCTCGCTCAGGGTCGGCATGGTCTTGGTGACCTTGAACATGGTGCTGACGATGTCGTGGCTCGAATAGCCCAGGTGCCAGAGGTCGCGCAGGGCGTCGAGGGCGCTGTCGACGCGGCCGTCGTGGCAGGCCTTGAGCATGGCCTGCACCTTGATGGGGTGCGGCTGGTCGACGACCTTGAAGACGTTGTCGCCGCTGACGAAGCCGAAGCCGGCGTGGGTGCTCTGCAGGTTGTTGATGGCCTGGCGCATGTCACCCTCGGCGCTAAAGACGAGGGCGGCCAGGCCGTCGTCCGAGTGCTGCACGTGCTCGGCCGCGATGATCTGCATCAGGCGCTTGACCACCTGGGCGTCGGTGAGGCGGGCGTAGCGCAGGATGGCGCAGCGCGACTGCAGCGGCTCGATGATCTTGTTGCTCTGGTTGCAGGCGAAGGCGAAGCGCGTCGTGTTGGAGTAGATCTCCATGGTGCGCCGCAGCGCCTGCTGGGCGCCGCTCGTCATCGAGTCGGCCTCGTCGAGAATGACCAGCTTGTGGCGCCCCGCCGGCAGCGTGACCTTCTTCTGCGCGAAGCCCTTGATGCGGTTGCGCACCACGTCGATGCCGCGCTCGTCCGACGCGTTGAGCTCGAGCACCGCCTCCTTGTAGGCGTCGCCCAGCAGCTGCCGCGCCAGGCACAGCACGCTCGTCGTCTTGCCGATGCCCGGCATGCCGCTGATGATGACGTGCGGCATGTTGCCGTCCTTGGCGATGATCTTGAGCCGCTCGACCGTCTCCGTGTTGCCCACGACGTCGTCGAGGAAGACGGGCCGGTACTTTTCCACCCTGATATGCGCGTGCGCGCGCCCCTGTCAGCCGGCCGCTCCCCGCGCGGGGCAGGGCGAGGGGACGGGCAACTCACCATGGCAGCTCGTAGTCGCTCGCGCCGTTGGCCACGCCCGTCAGCGCCTTCTTGGCCGCCGAGGTCGACGACTCGCCGACCTCCTCCTTTGCCGCCGCAGCCGCCGGCATCGTGGCGCTCCGGGGCGGGGAAGCGAACAGCGACGAGGGACGCCCGGGTCCGGCTCTGTCGGTGCGGCCGCGTCAAGTGCCCGATCCGGCCGCGAATGCGCGCAAGTCGAGGTGTCTTTCGTAGGGCGGCAAAAGTCGTGAGCCGGTCACGAGATCGAGGGACAGGAGAGAGGCGCCACGGCAATCCGGGAAGTCGAGAGAGACCTAGAGAGGGAGCAGTCGAACGTGGGTAAATCCAACCAATTTACGCGACGACGCGTCAGGAGCGATCGGACGCAAAAAGTCCCCCCTCCCCCACGCGTCAACGAGCCGGACCCACTATTTATATACATGATGTACGTACATTAGAATGCAGGTACTTAGGTACATTACTTACATTATGTAAGTACCAACCTAAGATCCTTGGGAGCCATGTAAGATATCCATCCATACATGCGTACCGTTTGGACCACTATAATGTACATCACCTACCTACATGAGAGGTGGCAGTATCTAGGATCCATGTGAAGCACTTCTTCAAGAGAACACACCGAAACCTTCTTTGGCTGCTTAGCTCTCTCTTTCTACCTTAACCAGGACCTCCTCTGCCACCCTTCTGGACGTACATACCTCCATATGAGTGCTGCATTAGGTACGGGAACCATCTATGGGGAGGGAATGCAGGTGAAATGGAGACCCCATTCTCTACCATGGTATTCCAACCACACCACCTACTCGCCCATTCCCCGCTCCCTTTCTTTTCCTTCGGGGGCGGCCTGGTTCTTGACCAGGTCAATCGGATTTCCTGACGGGCCTATGCCCCCTCCATCTTATTTATTCTTGCTTCTAACCCCCGCCCCCGATGCCACCCAGGGGAACACCGACTACCCCGGTCTCGTTTCCATACTAGTGGAGGCAGCAAGGCATCTGGCTCACGAGCTGAGGGCCATCTCTCATGGCGTACCGCGGCATCTGCTTGCCAGCCAGACCTGACACCTTCTCCCGGGCAGCGTAAAAATGGGAAGAAGCGAATACCGCGCGTGCTTGGCCGTGCCGTCTCACGTCCGGTAGTCACCGTTGATGGTAACGTACTCGTGGGAGAAGTCACAGGTCCAGTACGTGGCCTGTTCCTTGCCCGTGCCGAGCCGCACCAGGATCTCTAGGTCCTCGTGCTCCAGGATCTGCGCTGCACGCGCCTCGTCGACCATCTCGGGCTCGCCGTCCACCAAAAGCTTCAACTCGTCGCTCCCGTCCGACGGGACGAAGGAGACGTTGGTCTTCTCGGGCACGATCTCGGTCGCTGGGCTCTCGGCCGGCGCCCCGGGCTCCGTGATCAGCGAGTAGCCCGTGGCACACAGGATGCGGCCCCAGTTGGCGTCCTTGCCGTACAGCGCCGTCTTGACGAGCGGCGACCGGGCGATGGTGCTGGCGATCTTGCGGGCCCCCTGTTCCGTCGACGACTCCGTCACCCGGATGGTGACGAACTTGGTCGCGCCCTCGCCGTCGCGGACCACCAGCTGCGCCAGCTCCGCCGCAAACTCCGAGAGCACCGCTTGGAAGGCCCGGTAGTCTTCCGACGCCTCGTCCGTCACCTCCCGGCCGCCGGCGGCCCCGTTGGCAAGCAGCGCCACCGTGTCGTTAGTTGACGTGTCGCCGTCGATGGTGATGCTGTTGAACGACTTGTCGACGGCCGTTCTCAACAGCCCGGCCACGGCGGCGGGGGCCACCGGGGCGTCGGTGGCGATGACGCCGAGGAGCGTGGCCATGTTGGGGTGGATCATGCCCGCGCCCTTGGTCATACCGGCGATGCGGTACTCGATGGACGGCGAGGACGGCAGGCGGAAGGTCCGGGACATGAGCTTCGGGAAGGTGTCAGTGGTGCAGATGGCCGTCGCACACGTCAGCCAGTGTTGGTGCGAGGCGCCGAGGTTCTCGTGCGCCGCCGGCACGTTGTCCAGGATCTTCCGGATGGGCAACCTGGCGGGCGTGTTAGCCGGTCCGCGGGGCGTGCGCCGGGGCGAGAGACTTGCCTCTGGCCGATCACGCCGGTGCTCATGACCATGGTGGCGCGGTCGGCCCGCAGGGCGCGGTCGGCCTCGGCGGCCATGGCCTCGGCGTCCTCCAGACCGCCCCGGCCGGTGACGGCGTTGGCGCAGCCCGAGTTGATCAGCACGCCCTGGAGGCCCAGGTTCTTCTTGGCTTGCAGGAGCGCGCGGCTGAAGGTCACGGGGGCCGCCTGGAACTTGTTCTTGGTGAAGACGGCCGCCGCGGCACACGGGCGGTCCGACGTGATGAAGGCCAGGTCGGGCTTGGTGGTGTTGCCCGGCTTGACTCCGACCACGGTGCCCGAGACCTGGAAGCCGCGGGGATACGTGCCGCTCGTAGGCACGTACTTCTTCTTGGCCGCCGGCACCGAGTACATGCGCCGGCCCAGCTGGGCCGGCACCCGAGTAAGCGACACCATGAAAGGCTTGAGACGGGCGACGGAGACGCACTGGGTCGGGGCTGACGGGCTGACGGGCTGACGGACAGGCCGGTATGGGGGAGATTCGTCGTTCGTGAGTAAGTGCGAGTAGAGGCGGGCGCCTGCAAGTCATGCCGGCCTGCCCGCCATGAGTATGAGTCCTGGATCGGAGCCCAGCTCCGGCAATTTTGGGCGGTGTGCCGTGGCAGAACCCGCCCCTCCGACCTCCC
The DNA here is from genome assembly GCA_029489945.1 of Nigrospora osmanthi. NCBI lineage: Eukaryota > Fungi > Ascomycota > Sordariomycetes > Amphisphaeriales > Apiosporaceae > Nigrospora > Nigrospora osmanthi. Next base: position 1,888,628 of record CP120499.1, read on the forward strand.
CACGCAACTACATAGGTACATACTTAAGTACCTAAATTACTTAACTTCCATACCTAAAAAGAAAGTACCGATTGCATACATAAGCTAAGTACATAGGTACGGTACCTTATGTATGGATGGGAACATAATGTGAGTTAGTACTGTACATGTACTACTCCATTGCTTGCATCCGCCCCGCCAACGACATCGGACCCGTGGGAGGGAGGTAAGTACCTAGCTAGAACAGCGAGGACGTCACTGCCCATACACTCACTCCCTGGCGAGGAAGATCAAGAAACAGGCACATACCACACGCTCTTCTTCTTGAGGGATGCTACATACTACATAAGGTACTTAACGTATGCAGACTGCCAAACATACGTGGGTAGTTACCACAAGCAACCTAAGGCAAACAACCCTGGAAAGAAAAAGAAAACAAGTGGCACCGCTCGTCTATCCGCTTTTCACGCCGAGGTTCAAGTCATGGTCAACACACCGTTTTATATAGCTCGAATCCCGTGGTCGTATCTAGCTCATACCAATGCTCCTACGTCACGGTCGGGCCCGGGCTGACAGGCTCTCCGGCACTCTCACTGCCACTACTCAACGACGTCCCGCTGCCACTCGCGCTCCCGCTGTCGACACTGGCAGCGTCCCCATCCGCCTTCAGCTGCGGCGGGTACCCGAAGCCCGGAGGCGGTCGAAAGGCCCCGAAACCACCATGCTGCGTCGGCTCCACCACGGCCACGTCCGCCCCCTCCCCGTTGGAGCTGGACTGCGTGAAGCCCGAGACGTCGCTCAGCATCGACGACGAGCGGCCTCGGGACTTCTTTGCCGACGACGGCAGCTGAGACAAGGGCGACGACTGGGGCACGAACCCCGGGGCGAGGGGGGACGGGCCCCAGAGCGAGGCCCCGTACGGGGAGTTGGTCCATGCCGTGGCCGGGTCGTACGGAGCCGAGCCCACAACCGGCCCGGCGTGGAGCGGTCCGGTGGCCGCCGATTCGTAGTCAAAGGCGCTGGGGTAGAAGGCCACCGGCTGCTGCTGGCCGTGGAACGCATCAAGCTGCAGCTTCAGACTGTTGATGGTGGATTCCTTCTCCATCAGCCGTGCCTCGGCCGTGTTGAGCCTCTCCAACAGCTCCCGCTCCCATTTGCCGATGTTGTTCTCCAGCGTCACGCGATCTTGGCGACGTCGCTCGGCTTCGTCCAGGCCGCGAGCATTAGCATCCGTGATGCGGGCGTGCTCTCCGTCCACCTTGGCGATGCGGCTGCTGATCTTGTTACGCTTGGCCTCGAGACTGGCCTTGTCGTCCGCTAGCGCCTTGACCTGGCTGTCGATGGAGGCCTTGAAAGTCTTGAACCCGCCGTGGGCCTTGTCGAATCTGGACTTCTCACTGTTGAATGCCGATTGCTTGGCCTTCCAGCTTGCCCTCAAAGACTCGGGGACTGTCTCCAGCTCCTTCAACTCGGACTCGAGCTTGCTGATCGCCTGCTCGGCCTGTTTGTGCTGCGTCGTGTTCTGCTGCACTTTTTGTCGCAGTTTGTCATCCCCGGTCCCGGCGGATTGCACGGCCGCAGACAGTTTCTCGTTCTCCTTCTTCAGGCCGTTGGTCTTGCGGTGCCACTCCTTGCGCAGCGTCTTCTGCCGGGCCTTCTCCTCCGCCAGCTTGACCTCGGCTGCCGCGTTGGATGTTTTCAGCGTCATCGACGGCGAATCAGGTCGTAGAGATCGCTGGCCGTTAGGCCGAGAGGCCGCTGCATCCACGTCCGCCGTCTTGGGCTGCGTGGTCCGCACGCTCGTGGCGAAAAGTACCTCGTGAGTGGCCGTGCTAACAAACTCGCATTCGTAGTTGGATGTGGGAGTCAGACCGTAAATGTCACCGCACCAACGGGTCTCGGTTCGACCATCAACTTCCCCTCGTTTGTCGACCGAGGCAATCCGCGTGGGCTGCCAAACAGCATTGTTGACACGGACGTAAAAAGGCTTCGTCACGTCGATGCCGCCAGCAGTGGCAGATCGGGCGGCGGCCGCTGCGGCACTGGTGGTCGTCGTGGCGGCAGTCGTCTTGCTGGCAGCAGCCGAGGCAGCGGCGGCGGCGGCGGCGGCGGCGACCGATGCCGCCTCGTTGCTTTGGGCCTGGAAGCTGGAATGGGTAGAGAAATGACTGGTGTTGAAGCAGACTTCATCGCAGCCCACGTACGAAATCCAAATCTGGCCGGACTGCGTGTTGAAGGGAGCATTGCCCAAGTTATGAATGTCGGTAGCATTGGCACCAGCCGAATCAGCGGCGCTGTGCGTTAGTTCGTATTCCTTGACAACCACGATCTTCGTACTCGCTATGGCGGCCCACAGGGGCTGGCGGTTCCGAATCTGGGCGCTCTGCTTCCGCTTCTTCTTCGTATTCACGTTGTTCTGCGGCTGGAGGGACGCGGCGTCGCTGTCCGGAGTCGAAAAACCGCCGTCGTTGGACAGATCCCCGGGGAAAGGCTTGCCGGCTTCGGGATCGACAGTCTGGGCGAGGTTGTCGCGCCTCTCCCTTCGCAGGTACCAATCCCTTATGTACTTCACCAGGCCCTGGGTCAGAATGTGGATCGCCAAGACACTACGCACCCAGTTGACCCAGCCTGTTTGAATCTTGTCGTAGCCGCGTATCGAGTCGAGGGATTCGAGGGGATCGTCGATATCGGGCGTCATGAAACGGCTGGACCCCAGCAGGTAGCCAACGGGAGAGTACCGCATTCTGGTGTGGCGAAGCGCGTGGGAGAGGAGGATCATGCTCAAGCATATCAGAGAATTCTTCATGGAGCCGCCGTCGCGGGAGCTGGAGCCGCCGCCGAGTCCCAAGGCAATGACCATCTGGGCGAGATCGAGGATGACATGCTGAATGGGACCCCACAGGAACAGCCAAATCAGGAGCACAATGCCGTCAACACAAACCACAGTGGCCAAAGACGGAGCACCAAGGTTCCACTCGAAGACGTCGCTCAGGCTGAGGCCGCTGCTGGTGGTGACGAAGGTCAACAGGGTGAAGAGCATGTATATGGCTGACAGGGCAACGGGAGGAATCTGCATGAGGATGATGAGGATGGCGATGGTGTCCTGCAGCGGACAGGAGCGGAGGACGGTGAGGGCGAATTCCAGCGGGCCGGGGTCGCGGTGGACGTTGGAGTTCTTGGTCGCGTTCACGTCGATACGGCGGTGGTTATCGTCGGCCTCGGCGTGGGCAGCACCCGGGGTGGCGTTGTACGACTCGGACGACTCGGATTCGGTGAAGCTGCCCAAAGAGGCGCGCCGACCAGGATTCTCGGGGGGGCAAGCGGCGGCGACCATGTTGGCAGCAGCATCAGAGACGGCCGAGGTCGAGGGGCGGAGGGCGTTGTTGTTGTTGAGGGCGGCGGGCGAAGCGGGCGTTGGGCCTCGGTCCGACGGCACATGCTCGCCGGGCGGGAGCGACGGGCTCTTGGGGGAGGCGGCGGAGGCGGCGGAGGCGGACAGCTGGGCCAGGCTCTTTTGGTGCTTGGGGATGCGCTTCCCCGGGCCTACCAGGCCATTCTCGTGGCGGGCGTCGCGGTTGATGGTGTTGGCGGTGGACGAGGAGGAGGCTGTCTGGTGCTGTCGCTTGGCCGACGAAGAGGCGCGAGGCATAGAAAGGCGTTTTTTTTTTCTTCCTGGGGGGACCCGACCAGGCGAGCCGCTGCAGGAGGGGAGGGGGGAGGGCGGCGTGGGCGGTTTGGTTTTGTCACCTTCCCGGAACAGCACGAGATTTACCCCGGGTGGTTATTGGCCGTCATGGGGCAGTCGAGTGGCAGGGCGCGGACGGCGCGGTGATGGCTGGCCGGGGATTCGAGGTAGGTTTGGGGGGCAACAATTGCTGCGGCGGGCGGGGGAGGGTGTTCCCGATGAAGAAGGAGACGGAGGGCGGAAGGGCCGAAGCGCCTGTGTACCTAGACAGGCAGGCCGGGCTCGATTGGATTCTTCCTTTCCCTTGGCTGTCGCGGGCCCTGGGGAGGGGAAGGGGGGAGGGGGGTCGTGAGGTGGTGGGTGGTGTGGGAGTTTAAGCAAGCGCCTGAGGCGGGCAGGCGGGAGGGATTGGAGGGAGGGAGGGAGAGAGGGAGGGAGGGGAAAGTAGAAATACAAAGCCGGCAGGTATGTATGTAGGTAGGCAATGTAGTAGGTAATGTATGTATGTGTGTTGGATGGGTTGGAACACCCGACGCGGGTGGGTTGGATGGAGAAAAGTCAAGTACTACTTTAGTGAGTTGGAAGGTAGATAGATGGCTTCTGCGCGCGCGCGCGTGTGCGTCTGGCTGTCTCTCTCTCTCGGGCTCCCCCTCTCTCTCGCTCTCTTTCTGTCTTTGTCACGTCGAGTCCACATGGGAGAAGGACACCACCGGGAGAGCTGACGTTTGGACTGGAGCAGACGACGGGGAGAGAGAAAAAAAACTGGCGACGAGTTGCCGGAGGAAAAGCGAGAAAAGGTACACGGGCACTAGGCAAGGTAAGGTAAGGTAAGTAGGCAGGCGCCCGGCGCTGGCTGCGCTTGCGCTGTACATAGGTCAGTCAGTGAGGATCTATAGTAAGAAGTATGTACTGGCGCACCGTACGAATTCGAATTCATAGGATCCCCCAGGCACGGGGCAGTAGCCATGCCCATGGGATCCCATGCAAATAGGAGTGGGACCTCGGACGCTAACAAGCCCGAAAAGAGCCCAGAGAACCAGGGCTCCAGCTACTGCTCTGTACCTCCTACCCTATAGTACGAGCCTACCGCTTTTACTTGGCCGCGTGCAGGTCTCCTTACAGGAGTCAACATGGGGATCAAGACGCTTCCACTCACAGAGTGGCCACCTACATACATTACCTAGCTGGCGCGTAACTACAAGTAGATGGAAGTTGGTGGACCTCCCATAGCATGGATGGATCTTTTCGCCCCCTGCTGGCAGATACTATGTACTTCGCTTGTCGTAAGCAGTAGGTACCTAAGTACCTAACCTCCTAACCTCCAACTTACGAATCCATGGTCCGCCACAACGGGTGCTTTCCAAGGTTGTCTTACCTCGAACTGACGGCATTCAACGTGTGACGGCGGCCTCGTTCCGGCCAGACAACCGTAAAGCTGCAAGCTCTCTGGAGGCATCAATTGCGCTGCTCAGTAAAACCCACAGGTCGGATGTCGGGGCCGGCACTGTGGCGAGGAGTCCATGCTGGGCACCACCATATCCAGGATCCATGGAGGCATTACAGCGGGGACGTGGATATGTCGTGTCCTCTTTCATTTGCCAGAATACTGGAAGATCAATGTTCTCTGGTCCCTACCGTGCCTGCGTGCCTACTTACTATACATACCTCGCTTGCCCACCTTGGGTAGGTACATACTTCCAGCCTGTCTGACCAGCCCGTACTTAAGACGTACCTAGGTTAGTAGGGTTAGGAGGTAGGTAGGTAGGTAGGTAGGTAGGTTCTACGAATAGGTGGAAGGTTGACAGATGTAAGCAGAAAGTAGGTACCTTACCTACCTACATGAGGTACACGATAGCATGCGCAGACCTGAAAATGCATCCATACTTTCCTAGGTACCTAGGTAGGTAGGTACTTACAGGTTTGGTTTAAGCCTCCCTCCTCGTGGCCGGGGAGTTTATGCCTGTAAGAAAAAGCTTAGTCGTAGACAGACGGGCGGGTGCTTGATCCAATACATCTATCCATCCGTTTTATACATGTCGGCCCGTCCTTCTTGGCCCCCATGGATACGGCCGGCTAAGTACTGCCTCTGCGCCGTGTGTGTGGCATCCCATGTTCCCATGTCCATGCCACCCACAGCTGCCCTACAACCGACCCCATTTGTACGAAAACGCCAAGCTGCCCCATCAATGGAATGCGGTCCCGTCGTGACCCGACCCAGTAAAGCAAGGAAGCTCGCTTGCGGCCGTGGCTAGCCCGTGAGGCACGTACGATATCCGAATGGATGTACCCTAGATTTCGACATTATGGTGCCGGGTTTGGCGGGTCGATGGCCTGGGTGGCACGCTGGTCCTGGGTTTGTACGGAGCGCGCCCGTACATAGTATGGGTCGTAGGGCGAATCGGACATGAAAACGAGAGGATCAAGCCTACTGAGTACTATGTAAGGTAGCTGGACGGGCGGGCCAGGGGCCGTGCAAGGGGGCGGCGGGTTGGCGTTGAAGAAATCTTCGGGTTTTTTTTTGTACTACCTACATACCTCTCTCTTCCAGGGGCTTCTATGTAGCAGCCTGGGAGCCTGGTTCCGACAGTACCGGAGCTAGGTTGCTGGTACGGGCACCCAGACTGGATATACGGATAGATGCCCGGCACCACTCTACTGTGGTAGTACATGGGATACTACATACCTACACGTACGTATATGTAGGTGTCCTTCCTCGTCCTCGTCCCCCTTGCCAGGCAAGGCCGGCCAGGAGGAGAGCAGGGCCACCCAGGGCCTCGAGAGATTTCACACGAGTCCCGCCCGGCACTGCTGCATGCTCGTCACGCTTGACTCGGACGTCCGGGCTCCATCTTGATCGGGCTGCCAATCCACCTTCTGGGCCTCTTCCCTCCCCTCCCCACAGGCAGAAAAAGCAGGGGCTCGGTCCTGGGTGGGCCAGGCCGAGGGCATTCGTTGCTTAGCAGCCCGGCTTACAAGTAGTACTCAGTAGTAGGAGTAGGAGTAGTAGCAGTAGCAGTACTTGCCCCCGACCGCCCGGAAGTGAGGCGCAGTCCCGTCTGCTAAGTACTATGTAAAGGGGACGGACGGGGCCATGGTGGCCTTCGGACGGCTCCTGGCGTCGTTGTCGTTGTTGGCCGCTGGCCGGTTGGTGTCCATCACCCACCATCTGCCTCCCCGGCTCGGGCTCTGAGCTGCGGTTCCCCCGGCACACGGTCTGACTCTTTTGGGCACGTGCCGATCTTGGAACGCACTCTTGGCCGGCGAACAGTGGTACATACTAACCAGTTGTGCTATGCGATCGCCCATTCCCACGCCTCCGCACATTTCCGTACGTATCCCATGGGTCCTCGACGCCACAAGTGACAGGCCCGGCGTTGGCCAGTTTGGTGGCGCCCCAAGCCCTTGGTTTTCGTTCGGCAGTTTGGTGGCCTGCTTTCATTAGCCCCCCCCCCCCCCCCCCCCCCCCCCCCCTCTCGGAACGTGGCAGGAAACGCGTGGAAGTGGTATAAGTAGGTAAAGATGTAGGTACACACACACACACACACACACACACACACACACACACACACACCCACACACACACACACCCACACACACGAAATGGCGCGTACTGGGTTGAGTTAAGTTAATTGGAAAGTACATATCTATGTACCTACTCACTATGGTACTTATGTATGAATATGCACTCCCAGCTCCGTACTCCGTGTCATGTCACGATCCACTGGCACTGGCGGCTCCCCCTCCAGCCAATACCGCTGTGGCCGCGAAGAGAGTCGGTGGGCCAGTCCTGCCCCTAAGTACACAGTACGATGGGACTTCAAACGGGGCGAGCAGTGTCACGCAGACACCATCTGGGCCACTCACCGTTGGCTAATTTTAATTGCCCTTGTCGATCGCCCCGGGCCCGTGTGACGGCCGACAACGCTTGTACCTCCTTGGTCTGCACCGGCGCACAACTTTCACACGCTGGCTGCCATTACACAGTATGGACGCCGCCGGTGTGGGTGGCCCGAAGAGGCTTCATAATACATAACCAACCTAGACAAGCCGGCGAGGCTGCCCAGTTTCAATGGCAAGGCCGACGTGAAACCAACGGCCGAAGCCTGGCGGGACGGACTGCGACGACGTCACCTCACGCACTCGCATTCGCCCATTTCTAAAAGTATTGCCTGTATCCCTAGGACTTACTTCCCACCTCAACGGACATGGAAGCAAGCAGGCAAGCACCATGAGGGTGAGAGTGAGAGAGAAAGAGAGAGGGCACTTGGAGCTTGGCTCACGGCTGACACCACCTCCACTTCCCGGCAATGCACCAAACCGGCAGAATTTGCGTTACAGTGATGGACGTGCCGGCGCTTGACAACCTTGTTTTGTGGAGGGATCATGATGCCTCTTCATGGATCCCATCGTTGGCTGTGATGTAGTGCCCGCGACGATACCTTGCTTCCATTCCATCCATACCTCTTTGCCTTGCCCCAGTGGCACCGTATTGGGAAGTCACCGGGTGGCATATGGGATGCTCGGACAGACGAACCTCCGAGGCTCTCAATTCCCAAATACATGCCTACCAACCATCCCTCAGGACGTTCAAGCACCAGCCAGCCAGCCCGGGCCTTGGACGCATAAAGAAAGGGCCGACGGCCCGAGTCGTGTGTCACCACCCACAGAAGCGGGAGGCCCTGCCGCATGGTCCAACAAATAATTGTGCCTCGTCGCGGCGAGCAACCAAGTGCACGACGACGCCGTGGGTCCCTCGTCCGCCGTCGACACTGAGCTGGGGGGACTGCTTCCGTGGGCGCTTGATGAGACCCGAGGTTGCCCAAGGCTACTGAGTACTTACTGAGGGCTCCGGGGGGGGCGGAGGAGGCTGAAGCAAGTCCGCTACCAGCCCCCGCCCGGTCGTCGTTCCCTTGCATGGATAAAGTGCCTTTCTTATACCACCGAGTCCCACGGGCACCTACACTCTTCCGGAGCCCGGGCCGAGGTTACGGCAGTCAGAACCACCTGAACGGCCCTAGCCCATGGCGGCGTGGACAGGGGCAGGCTTCCGCCGGGGCTTCGGGTTCCTGCGGACCTGCGCATCCCCGGCGGCTCTCCCATCCAGCGCGCGATTCCATAGTGCCCGCCGCCCATACAGGCCTCGGGCCGGTGGGCTCTTATTGCGGGCCACGCGCCGCCGCATCCGCGGGTCCCGGACCCATGTCCTCTACCGCACCCTCGCGGTCCCAGGTGTCCTTCTCCAACCGCTCCACATCCTTGAGCAGCTCCCATGCCCTCGTACGGGCCCTCTGCTTCTCCAGCTCCTGCAGGCGCCACGTGTCCTCGAATACATCAAGCACAAAGTGCGGCATCGTCGTCTTCTGGGCTTGTCGGTAGTCGTAGATGACCACGTCTTCGCGCGTCCGGGCGGCGGGACGGCGGTGCTTGTGCGACAGGACCACACAGTCCAGGACGAGAGACGTGTCGGATGCCGTAGGCAATGAAGCCAACTTGTGGTAAACCGAGACGCGGTCGGGGTAGACGAGCGGCTTCCCCGCGGGCTTAGCACGAGCCTTCCCGAGAGGCGGCAAGGCGGGGGCGGCCGTCACTTACAAACTTGTAGTCGGCCCGGATGCTCTTCATGATCAATCCCACGTCCCGGGGGCTCATCAAACTCCGCCACTCGGACGCGCGGGCGGCGTCGAGAGAAGCAAAGTGCGTGACCCAGTTGACCCGCGACGCTTCGGCATAGCGGATGTAGGCCGTGTTGTTGACGTGTTGCTGTGGCACGGCCATGAGCAGCTGCGCGGCCCAGCGAGCGGGAAGACAGGGCGCCGTCGGCGCTGTTCACTCACAAAACTGTCCATTTCGCCCCAGACCACGGCCTGGCCGTCCAAGCCCCGCCGGCCGCCGGTGAGGAAGCCCTCGCAGCCGGCCAGAAGGCTGCGCCATTCCGTGGCTAGGACGCGGGCGATGCGTGCCACCTGCTCCATCTGCGCGGGCGGGCACCCGAACATGATGCACTTGCCCAGCCGGGCCACCGCTTCCGCATGCCACCGGGCGGGCGGCGGCGGCGGAAGGGTCGCCGTCGCATCATCGGGGGTCTTGGAGTGCAGGTGCCGTGCGGGCTGCCGTGGTCGGCTGGCCACGTAGGACACGCCGGGGCACGAGGGACTCCGAGCCGCCTTGAGCAGTCGGGAAGTGGCTTCCAGTCCCCACGACGGCCGCATTGTGTGTTTTCTTCTTTCTTCTTTCCGTCGGCTGTAGATGCGCTACACGTGCAGCCAGAGGGAATGGGGGAAACAGGAAAGGAAGGGGGTGCGTCTTGGGGGGGAAAAGAGATTATTATGTTCGTGCCTGGGGTGTAGGTGATATGTGTGTACCTATGTACGCACTTTACTATGTATGCTCGTACCTCGATCATCCATCATCCGCTAGAGGCCGGGCGGTGGAAGCTCGCAAATGGATCACTGGGCGGAAACGGCATAGCGTCACATCACGTCACACACACACACACACACTCTCTCTCTCTCTCTCTCTCTTCTTCCCTCCCTCTCTCTCTCTCTCTCTCACCCTCATTCCCATCTGTATGTCCTCGCGCCCTCTCGGTATTCGCTGTGCCTCTTCGGCACCTGGGTCGCTACGCTCGTTGTCCCTCTACCAATTACCACCATGGCGCCCACTATGCCAAACCTAGCGCTCCAGCGTGAAGTCAAGGCCATCTACAAGGGTGCGTCTGCCTCCCGCCCCGCCATCCCCATGTGTGTCGTTTCCATCGGCACAGCCTCGCTCCCATCTGTTGCCAATCCCCCCGTCATCGGCTGGTGACTGGTCACGGACCGTTTTCACACCGCTGACGTTGATCGCGTACCATTAGAACTGCTCCATCTGGGCAAGGACTACCCTTTGGGGTTCGCCTACTTCCGGCCGCGGTTACACAGGGCCTTCATGGCTAATGCCCACGTACGCGGGGATGATGAGATCCAAAAGTGCATAGCGCGCGCTGATTTCGTGAGGAGAGGTGTGTGTGTGTGTGTGTGTGTGTGTGTGTGTGTGTCTGTGTGTGTTTTTTCTCTATCCTCTCTTCTTAGTGGCTGACACTCGAGGTTTTGGCAGAGATCGAAGCACTGTAAGTCAAAGGCGCCGTTTATCATGGAATTAACAACCCCCATCGTGTGCTCCCCTACTACCGCTGTATATACTTGCACTGCTTCTCGTACCCCTCCACGCGCGTTCTTCGTTTTTCACCAAGACGCCGCCCGGCAGCGGCACGCCTCGCTCGTCCGGCCTATTTCGCAGGCTGGCCCATGACTCCGTCCACTTATACCCCTGCGAGTCCTCGCCCTGCGGCATGGCCGTATGGGTACGGGACATTCATTACATCCAACAATATGGTATCCAATGAAAATAAGCAGTACTGATGCGCCCCCGGGGTATAAAGATACTATTTGAAACGATATCGAACTTTGCGCAAGAGGTATGGCGCAACGTAGTAGACCGAGGAACCTGGACGAAGCCAGGCTGGGTCGATCCAGGCCGGGGCACCCCTAGGTGCCGTACGCCCGAGACGGAGGAGGCCGCTTGGCGACGGAAATGAGAAGCGGGAGCAAGGGCTAGGTACAGAGGATAGCCAACAAGAACCCCTCAACCCCCCCTTGTTTCGTGAGGCTCACTTCCGCTTCCTGGCTGTCCATGCTCCGATCTCTAAGCACTCGCCCCAGCTGGTACCTCCCTGCTGCAAGAGGTCGTTGATCATCTTGCCCACCCAGCCATCCCACTCATCCTGGCTCTTCCCGCTGCTCTCGCGCAACAAGGGCTCAAGCGCTTGGATCATGCCCACACACGTCTCGAGCGCCGTTCGCCGGACGGCGGCCTGGGCTAGAGTCAGGGATTTCCCGCCCCGGGCGGCCTTTGCCTCGCCCACCTTTGTCTTCCCTTTCTGGCTGTCAATGTACGTCTTGCCGTCCTTGGTCACCACACCGCCGACACCTTCGCGCTCCCAGCGAACTTCGGAAAGTGGTATGGCTAGGCGCTTGGATCGCACGTCGCCGAGGCCATCCTCCTGGAGAAGCGCAGGGCCCGTCATGGTGCAGGGCACCGCCGAGAGGGCGCGAGCATCGAGGGCTTTGCTCAACCACCCGTTGTACTCGACCAAGAAGGGGTTGAGTGGGGTTGACAGCGGCGTATTGCCCGTGACGGGGTAGGCACCCAGCCGGGTAACATGGTCTTCCTCGCCATTATCGGATTCGCTTCCCTCCTCGTTGTCATCCGAGGAGTCGTCTGTTTCGTCCTCGTCCTCGTCATCCTCGTCCTCATCGGCTTCTTCGACGGTGGCGCCCGGGGTACGATTGGCAGGTGCGTGCGGCCGAAGCATGCGGATGGTATGGTCGGCGTCCCACACCTCGAGGACCCCACCGGGCCGCAAGACACGTAGATACTCGTCCATAAACCGTTGGGAAAGTTGGCCGGGGGCGGCAAAGGACATGTCCTTGACCATGACCAAGTCGAACTCGCCGTCGTCGAGCGGCCAGGGCGTGCGACGCATGTCATGCTGCACGAAGCGCCAGCGCATGTCCTTGTCTGGCTTGGAGTTGGGGTCGAGCCCCGAGCCGCAGAGGGGCACAATGTCCAAGCCCGTGAAGGAAATGGACCCATGACCGTGCTGGTCGAAGTAACGATGGCACATCATGCTCCAGAAACCAGAGCCGCAGCCGACCTCGAGCACGCGGGCTGGGGGTTTGGCGGCGAAGGCCGGCGAGGTAATGGGCCCGCCGAACAGCTGGAAGAGGAGGAGGGTGCGCAGCGACTGGCGATGCAGCTCGGCCAGGTCCACGGGCAGTGGGTAAGCTAGGTTGGCATCGGAAATGTAGGTGCGGTTGTTGCGAATCACCAAGGGTTTCGGGCCAACGGCCGGGCGGGCCTTGGCCGATGTCGAGGCATTCGAGGCGGCTATGGAACCCTCGGTCGAGGAAGGAGGGAGCGTATCGGACGACGTCATGATGCCCACGTTGGAATGCGTGGTGACCGACGCGGAGGAGACGCTGTCGGCGCGGTATTGTTCGTCAGGAGTCATGGCGGCGGTGGCATGGCGCGAGGGAAATAGCCGGGGCGAAGTAACGAGGGGAAGGGGAGCGCGTGGCGTCTGCTCGCTCTTGGCAAGGGCTGTGGTAGCCGCAGGCGGAGGAAATTTTGGGTAAGGATAGGTGGTTGCCTGCGTTTCCGTCACACGACGGGCCGACAGGCAAGGGTGGGCAGTTGAGGATGAGGAGGTGTTGGCGGTGGTCTGGGGGGTTGGCTGATAACAATGGCCAATCGCGGGCGCAGAAGCAGGGGAAGAGAACACGAGGGCCGTGCCGGGGGTAGAAGCGACAGGGGCAGGCGACGGCGGCGGCGGCGGCGGCGGCGGCGGCGGCGGCAGCAGCAGTAGCGGCGGCGGCGGCGGCGACGACGACGACGACGACGAGGACGACGAGGACGGCGGCGGCGGCAAGGACAAGGACACCGGCGGGGCCGCGAGAGGACTGCGAGGTAGGTGGGTTCGATGAGTAGAGGCTGCAGAGATGGAGGGGAGGCGGTGGTGGTGATGGGTGTTGTGCTGTTGCCGGGTCAATCGATGGCCATGGCCGCCACCGACGTGGCGGTTGGAATTCTGGGCAACGGCGTGGACAAGCACAGGCGGGTGGCGTTGAAAATGGGATTCGGTGTCGGGGTCGGGGTCAGAGGGCGGGGAATCAACGAGAGCAACCGCGGCGCCGGCAGTGGCAGTAGCAGCGGCGGTGGGAGACCCCGCGACTGGAAGGGAAGATGACCAAGAGAGGGCGAGGGAGAGGAAGGGGAAAGTGGGAAAAGAGGAGGAAGAGAGCGACGACGGGGCGTGGGTGTGGATGGGGTTGCGGTATTGGTGGTGGTGAGAAGAGGAGAAGGGGGGGAGGAGGAGGAGGAGGAGGAGGAGGACAAGGAGGAGGAGGGGTGGTGGTGGTGGTGGTGGTACCGCTGCTGCTGGTGCTGCTGCTGGTGCTGGTGGTGGTGCTGTTGGTGCTGCTGCTGTTGGTGGTGGTGGTGCTGCTGCAGCTGCTGCTGGCGCTGCTGTTGGCGCTGCTGGTGCTGCTGTTGCTGCTGCTGTTGCTGCTGCTGTTGCTGCTGCTGTTGCTGCTGCTGCTGCTGCTGGAGAGGGGGGCCCCTCCCGGGGGGATCGCGCTCGTGGTTTTTAGCCGGCGATCTGGACGAGGCCGGCAGGGGATTGGATGGGGAAGTGGGAGAAGTGGGAGTGGGTGGAGGGGGGCCTCTTCCCACTGTGATGGTACCCCCAGGTACCGTCACGCCCACGCCCACGCCCGCGCCCACGCCCGCACCCGCACCCGACGCGAGCACAAAGGCCGCCATCGAATCAATAGGGGGGCCCGCGAGAGCCCCGGCGCGCCTGCGGGCGAAGCGAGCGCTCCCGTTGGTGTCGTTGCCGCCGCTTGCTCTGCCTGGCCCTGGCCCGCCTTGGACGCTTCTGGCATCGCAACCCCCACTGCTACCGTGTCCGCTCGCGCCCGCCCGCCTCCTCCTCGTGCTCGTGCTTGTGCTCGTGTCGTGCACGCTTGTGTCTGTGTTCGTGCTTGTGCTCGTGCTCGTGCTTGTACCACTCCTTCTTCTCCCCCCCCCGCTCCTCCTCCTCCGCCTCCTCCTGCTTCTCCTCCTCTCGCCGTCGCCATTGCTGCAGTCTGCCGTGCCTATCGCCCCGGCCTCCCTTACCCCTTGTCCCATTGCCGAGGTTGACGTGCGGACGCTGGCGCTGGCGCTGGCGCTGGTGCGGCTGCCGGTCTCGGTGCTAGTGCTGGCGATGCGTTGCTGCGGTTCGACGACTTCATCCCCCCCGGGCCCCCTACGGTGGGGGTGAAGGCGGTGGGTGCTTCCGTCGGCATCGACAGCGGCCGTACGGACGCGAGGGTTCACGGCATCGCCGCTTTCCTCGTCATTCCTGTCCCGGCCTCGACCCTGGATTGGCTCCCCGACGGCCCCAGGTGAGAACGGGCCGCGTGCTGTTGTCTTCCTCCGCCCCAGACCGCCTCCGTTATTGCCCTTGTCGTCCTTTTCTCGGCTCATGTCCAGGCCCTTGCCCAGGCCTCCTCGCTTTCGTTGCACGCCCAATATCTGACCCGACTCGGGCATTGTGGGGGCCATGAACCGGAAGAATGAAGCGAACGACACGGCATCGGGCGCAGCCGAGTCCACCCCGCTGGTCGACTGTTCCACCGTTTCTGATCCCCTGTTATTGCTGCTGCCGTTGCCTTCTCCTGCCGCTGTGACATTTGCCTGGTGGCTTCGCCGGTGGGCGAGGCCCTCTTCCCCTGGCGCTACCCCATCCTTCACTTTGTTGCCCGTGGTCAACTCTGGCGGTTTTTGGCGGCTCGGGGGGAAGTTAGGCGGGACCAGATACGCCCAGTTCACTGCGTGTTCCATCGTGGACCGGCGTGCGCAGAACTATCCCCCGTATCCCTCGTTCATCTGGGCTGTACAGGGTGCGTTGTTCTTGTCGGCTGGGCCTGCAACATCGGTCTTCGATGGCATGCTCTCTGCACCCGTCAAACTTCCCTCAACGCACCGGGCCTGTCCGACTTCCTCTTCTGCGTGCTTGTTTATCTGCCGTCGGCTGAACGTTCCAGGGACAGGCGCCGCCGTTGGGACACTGTCGACTGTACTCTGACAGGCTCAGTCATCCTCCTCGAAGTCGCTGCTGGCGATATGGCTGGCGGGCTCGATGGTTCATTTGCGCTGTGCACACCCAAAGCCAAGGGGCTACCTCGAGACGGAATCCCGAGCAGTTTCGGCTTTTCAAGGGGTGTGTGTGTGTGTATGTGTGTGTGTGTGTTTGTTTTATTTCCCCCTCCCCTCCCCGGAACCCCAGGATCTTGCCATGGCTCGACTACAAGATGGGCAAAACTCTACAGTGCACTACTCAGGGTAAGGCGCGCCACCGGCAAAGAGCTGCTTACCCGTTGCTCACTCAGCTCCCAAACTCCCGGCGAATCGGATAACCCCATACCGATGGCCATGCCGTATGGACCCTCCCGGAATGCTCATGGTTCAGCAGCCTTGAAGAAGGTTGGTCGTAGGGGACGGGGGGAGTGATTGCGACACCGGCTTTCAACAGCCAGGCTTGATTAATGAAAGAGGTACGAGCCACTCGAAGTAGGCGAGCTACTGCCGTGGTCTGGAACTACTTGACCAAGAAGAAGACACGGGGGCACGCGTGTACCTAGATAGCCGCGTGGCCGTCGACGAAGGGGTCCGGTGCCAGTGCAAGGACGATAGACGCAACTCACATGCCTCGCCACCGCGCAGAGCTGACGCAGGCTTGCGTGATCTGACCGTTGGCACCGCCTGCGTGTATTTCGGCTCCCTCCTAACTCTCAACCATCAGTGTAAGGCGCCACCACTGCGACTTCGTGACGGCGTCGGCGGCCTTCCCCCCAACCTCAGCCCCGGCGCCGGACGCACTGAGCAGACGAGCATCCCGCGTTACTCGGGTAACCACTTCCATGCTGGATCGTCACCACCCTACATTGCAGGCGTGGCGGGACTCCCCAATCAGCATATTCAGTTCTGATGCAACATCTTACCTATGCAGTGATTCCGGGGTAGCTCCCGCTTTGGCACGCCACGCCCACGTGTTTGGACATCTACCTAGGGAAATCGGATCACTTGGGGTCCTGAAGTGAGCAAGTCGCTGCGTTGACTACGCACATGAGACCGGCCAGGATGGCCCCGGGCAATCTGCCTACCGTCTGGACCGGTACCAGGGCCTTTGGCGACTTGATGCTGTCCCGTACCAGGTCCTTCCAAGATGGCTCCCACACACGGAAAGATGCACATGATGCGGGTAGGCGCTGGGGTACTGCCGTGGCAAGTACCTAGGTCTCTGTATACGCGTTACAGCCTGAACGCAGGTGGCCGATGCCAGATCAAGAGGATCATAACGTTAGCCGAGCAGAGCATGGTCCAGTGCATTGGTCGAGAGTAGCCTTGGTTAGTACCTACTTTGGGTATGTACATATGAATATATATATGTAGGGTGTGACTCGCCCGAACATGCAATACCGGATGATGGGATGAAGAGTGCGAGCGAGGCAGCATGGCCAAGGGAAAGATGCGAAGAAGGAAATCAAGGAGGGCATGTGAGACAGGGTTGGGGGAGTGGTTCGTACATATGTCGGCGTGCATCTGAGGAAGAAGTAGAGAGCCATGGATAGCAGGGCCGCATTGTGATGTTGTTGTCCTCCGAACTGGAGGGCTCTTTACGCTGGAGATGGTTGACTAAGCGCAACGTCGCGATTCCCTATAGATAGATAGGTAAGCAGATAATGTATGTACTCAAGGAGAAGAGGCACTCGACTCGGTATATGGCGGTTTAAGTGTGTAGTTAGTACCTACATACATGCCTTACTTACATACCCAGGTAGGTAAGTGCTTAAGGGATACCAGGACGTGACTGCAGCCATTAGAACTTTAGGCTCTACCTCTCTCTGCTCAAAGTGCTCGCGATAGTTCACCGTGCTGAAGTCAGGTCCCCGCTAAGCATCAGACTGGTAGATGCAATACAAAGGGGAAGGTATTGAAAACGGACAGAACCTTGCGGAAGAGAGGTGCTTACATACGGTACCTAGGACAATAGTAGAAAGTAAGTATGTACGTGCAAGGCTGAGGAATTGAAGTAAGACGGACTGAAGTCAGTACTGAGTGAGGTATGGGACATTAGTACATGCCGATGTACTAACATAGGTACATCCCATACCCTACGTGCCTGCCTACATGTACCTTACATACAGTACCTCAAGTATGTAGGTACCTAAGTACCTACTTCTTGCAGTGGAATCTATCTATCCATCATCCCCCTACAGGCATAATAATACAGGCATACAGGCATACAGGCATGGCTTCACTGGCACCCACGCACACACACACACACGCGCGCGCGCATTCATTCATTCATTGCACCACCAGTGG
The DNA here is from genome assembly GCA_029489945.1 of Nigrospora osmanthi. Lineage (NCBI taxonomy): Eukaryota > Fungi > Ascomycota > Sordariomycetes > Amphisphaeriales > Apiosporaceae > Nigrospora > Nigrospora osmanthi. The sequence goes on from CP120499.1 coordinate 1,906,263, forward strand.
AATCCCGCTAACCTGGCACGCACCTCCGCATCACCACCAACTCCACCCACCACCACCACCGCCGCCGCCGCCGCCAAACCACCACGGCTGACACAACCACACCCACAGCGGCCCATTCCTGCTCTCGTCTGTCCGTCAGCCGCGTACCACCACCCAGCGCGGCCATCGATGCACAACGACGACACCGGTACGTATAGCTTCATCCGGGGCGGCCACGCCGTCGCCAGTTTGCGGCTGCTCAGCTCGGCCCTGCGTGACTGGGTGCAGCATCGGCCCCTCCCCTCCCCACGCCACCTCGATTGCTTCTTTCTCCACTTGGGTCGACCCAGCTCGATAACCACCCGTTGCACTCTGTAGAAGTTTGACCAACTTCGACGACTCCGTCTGCCTCCTCATCCCACTCCCGTCTTCCCATACCGCCTTCCTCCTGCTCCTCGGTCGTGCCAGTGGCTGATACCCTACCGCGTGCTCGCAGCCAGCCCGACGGTCCAGAACAATCACTCCCTCCCCTTTCCCCTGACAGTCGCATCTTTACTCGACCGTGCCACGGCCTCGAGTGCGGCCACGTTGCTGGGAAGCACCGCCCTGCCGAAGCCCCTCCTCGTCCCGAGTGCCACCGCCTTCGACCCCGTGCACCTCCCCCCTCGGGACAATTGCTCGCGCTGGACGACGGCCGAGGCGAAGACGGTCAAGACACGGCCCCTAGCACCCCGTCCAGAGGATCCGACGCCAGCACCGGGCCCGACAGCCCTGACAACCCGACGACAAAGACAGCGGCGGCACGCGAACCCCCCTCCCAACCCGCCGACAGCCCTGCCGACGGGCAGACTGGCCGGCCCTGTCCCTTGCCTGCGGCGACCCTGCAAGCCAGATCTCCTGGCCTTGCCTTGCCTCGCCCTCTCGTATCCAACTGCCCCGCCCCCCGGTTCTACAGCTTGACTCCTATGGCGGAAGACGAGGTGGACTGCGCATGCCGATTACCACCCCGACGTATTCATATGACCCAAACCCCCCGCCCGTCCACCGCCACACCCTCCCCGAAGCGTAGCTTGGCATTGGCATTCCCGTCGACCTGAACCCCCCGTCAGCATGTACGGCCCGCAGCAAGGGCACAACTCGCGCCTCAATGGCGTCCCCGGGGCCAGCCGCACCATGGGGCCCATGATGTACGGCTTCGTCCCGTCACAGGCCGGCCACCAGCAGCACCATTCCCACCCGCAACCACATCACCAGTCCCTCCAGCAGGATCACGCCACCCACGCGGCCGCGGCCACCTCCCTCAATCACCTGTCGGGCTTCTCCAGCGGCCTGGCCTCCAGCGCAACACCCTTCACCCCCAATAGCCGCCAGAATGGCCACACGCCTGCGTCGCGTGCCGGCCCCGGCCAGCCGCTCAGCGAGATTATGGCGGAGCAGAGCCGGGCCTTCAAAGAATCCGAGCACGCCCACCAGGTCATGGTTGATCAGCACCAGCCTCACTTCTTTGCCAGGGCCAAGGCCAACGAGAACCGCGGCGTAGGCCCCGTGGGCCCGGCGCTTTCGAGCATCACGGCGACCAACACCAATGCGCCCGACTCGGCAATGGACGGCGAGGACGAGGACAGGGGGCGCCCCGTGAATGTGGACAAGTCGGACGACCGCCAGGACTGGCAGAGCCTGGACCTTAGCGGGCAAGGACTGCGTGCCATCTCCCTGACATTCTTCAACCGGTATTCCTTCGTCGAGGAGCTCTACCTGCCCTCCAACAACCTAACCTATCTTCCCTCCGAGATCGGCCATCTGCGCAAGCTGCGCCATCTCGATGTCTCCTTCAACCAGCTGACGGAACTGCCTCCCGAGCTGGGCATGTGCACGCCCCTTCGCAAGCTGCTCCTCTTCAACAACCAGATCCGCACCCTGCCCTCGGAGCTGGGCGCCCTTCACTTCCTCGAATTCCTGGGCTGGCAAGGTAACCCCCTGGAAAGCGACTTGACCAAGCGGCTGAACGAGGACGGCACCAAGAGCTTGATCAACCACCTTAAAGAATCGGCTCCCGGTAAGTCGTCTCCCCTTCTCCCTGCTTCTCTGGCCCCGGGCCTCTTTTGATGCCCAGTGCTGACCCATCGGTCCCGTCGGCGTGCAGTGCCCCTACCGCCCCAGCCGCGTGCTCTCCTCCCCCTCCAGGACGACGTGTCCCCCAGCCTGGAGCGCATCCGCGTCATCTCGTGGAACACGCTGTGCGACAAGTACGCCACCAGCCAGCTGTACGGCTACACGCCCGCCAGTGCTCTGTCGTGGGAATACCGCAGCGACAGCATCCTGCGGGAGCTCCGCAGCCGCGATGCCGATATTGTGTGTCTGCAGGAGACGGCGGGCGACGCCTTTGAGTCGCTCTTCACGCCGGAGCTGGCCAAGGACGACTACAGGGGCGTGTACTGGCCGAAGACGCGGGTGTCCCACATGCGCGACAAGACGGAGCAGGGCCTGGTGGATGGATGCTCCATCTTCTACAAGAACACCAAGTACATTCTCCTCGACAAGCAGCTGGTCGACTTCCGGCAGATGGCCATCAACCGCCCCGACATGAAGGCTACCGAGGACGTCTTCAACCGCGTCATGCCCAAGGACCAGATCGGCATCCTCTGCTTCTTCGAGTCCCGCGCGACGGGGGCCCGCTTCGTGGTGGTCAACGCCCATCTGTGCTGGGAGGGCCATCTGGCCGACGTCAAGGCGGTGCAGACGGGCATCCTGATGGAGACGGTGGCCAAGATGTCGGAGAGGTACACGAGAAAGCCGGCGGTCCCGCTCAGCGAGAAAAAACTGGTGCGGGTGCCCACGACGGACGAGGTTCGGGAGCTCTCCCCGGACGACTTCGCGGAGCCGCCGGCGCCGAGCCAGGACTATCGCACCAACACGGACATTCCGCTGCTGGTGTGCGGCGACTACAACTCCATCTACGACAGCTCGGTCTACGAGCTGCTCGACAAGGGCCGCATCCCGCCGGACCACCCCGACCTGGTGGGACACTCGTACGGAAACTTCACCCGCGACGGCATCTCGCACCCCTTCAGCCTGCGCTCGGCCTATGCCCACATCCACAAGACGGCCGAGGACCTGACCTTCACCAACTACACGCCGACATTCGCCGGCGTCATCGACTACATCTGGTACTCGACGAACAACCTCGAAGCGGTCGAGATCCTGGGGCCGCCCGACTACCACTTCCTCAAGCGGGTTCCCGGTTTTCCGAACTACCACTTCCCGTCGGACCACATCCACCTCATGGCCGAGTTCGCCTTCAAGGCGCGCAAGGACAAAAAGGCGCTGGGCGATTCCGACAGGTCAGGCCCCCCGACCAGGACGTAGGTGCGGGCGGGTCCGCGGCGAATCGGGATTTTTGCGACACGAGGACGGAGGATGGGGGGGGGAACAGGGGCGACTGTGGCGTTTTATATATGAGAAGGACGCGCCGGCAGAGGAGGGGGGAAAGGCAAGGCGAGCGGGGGAGGGGGAGGGTTTCTGGAGGCGGAGTGGACAGGACATGAAATTTTGGCTGGCAGGCGTGTACGGCCAGGAATTTGGAAACGTCAAGCTCCGCACGAGGTTGTGCGATAGGTAAGTATTTGATATGCAGCGATGCCTTTGTCTATTCCCCTCCACCGGCCCGTCCTCGTTGTTGGTTAGGATGGCTGGGTCCGGCGGCCCATGCACTTGCTAGTAAAGTATGTTTTCGAGAAGCAGGCCGATACCTCGCGGCCGAGGTTTCGACAGTGGCCATTCCATGCGTACTGCGTAGGGACCACCAATGCGGCTCGGGGTGCAGGCGATGCCGGAGTTGACAGTCGATGCCAAGCAGCGGCGCGTCGAATCTGCCCGGGGGTCTATTATAAAAGGAGAAGGCCGAGAAGGAAACTACGGCCCGTTCATGGTATTTACATTGCTGTGGTCGGTGAAGTAGCCCCTGCAGTACCTACCCGGCAGCAGGCGAAGATGGGGACGATCAAGAAACCCCCGTACGATCAAGGAACCCCCCTACGAGGTACTGGATGCAACCGACCGAGCAGGCGGCTCGCTGGTTATTCCAGACGATGCAGATGAGAGAGAAGCACGAGCCCCCCCCCCCCCCCACGGTTATTACTACTCCCACCCACACACACAGCAAGCAGTTCAAGACCACTTCCTCAACACCAAAGAATCGCATCGTGAGGCAAAAATGCACATATGCCGTGGGGGCCGGCAAAAGGGTAAGCTGTCCTCGGCGAGACTCGAACTCGCGGCCTTTGGATCGCTCAAGAGGAGGAAGGAAGAAGAGGAGAAGCTTGCGATCTTCTCTTCATGTCACATCCTCTTTCTCTTTCACTTTCTTTTACAGAAAGTCATATCATTTGATATGAGACCAACGCTCTAACCAACTGAGCCACGAAGACTGTGCTGTGGGACTTGTTGGGAGAAGCCGATCTTAGGCAAATCTATGATGGTTGCGAAGAAACATGGTAGAAGGGTGGGTGCGAGTCGGCAAAGCATTCGAGTGAGTGGATCCGCTGTCCAGTCGAAAGGGCTCCGAGAGGCTAGGCTAGTCGATGGAGGAACTGATAGCAGCCGAGCAGGGCCACGGACCGGGTCACAGCGAGGGGGCGGCCGAGACAAGGTGCTGAAACAGGCGCCGTTGCATCGCGGGGCGTGCCATGGGCGGACGGGGAGGCGCCAGCGGTGGGCTGTTACTGGGCCGAGCCTCAGGGTGGAATGGACGCGAAGGCGACGACGGTCTATTCGCTCCTTGCGCAGGGCCTGAGCATCTCATCTACGACGGATGCCACGGGGAGGCGTGTGTGCCCCCCCGGCCACCCACGTCGTCTCACGAACGAGCCCGGCCCGGCTACCGCCTGCTTGGGGAATCCCTTGCTCCTGTAACCGCCTGGAACGCAAGCCCGGCCATCGGTAGAGGGGCCACCACGGGGCTCGCCGTCGACACCGCCTCAGGGCGCTCCCACGCTGGCTGCCTGTGCCCGAACCAGATTCCTTTTCGCATGCCGACCGGAGGCCGTCAAGATGGTCCTGCCCGCGCGGCTCGTCGCCCATATGTCTTCCCTGCCCTGCCCGCGGCACGGCCAACCAACCGCCTGCCGTCCTGGCCCTCACTTCCTCATCCTGCCCGCTGACCTGGCATTGAGCTGAACGGCCCCCCTTTCGGCCTCACTCGCGTGGTCCATCGGCGCGACCTGGCCACTCGGCTTCTTGCCCTCGCGACTGCTGGCTCCGGGCTGGCCCCATTCGTGTTCAATCCCCTTGTATCGCCGGCCCCGTGGGTCGGTCCGTGGCCATGGGGGCCAAGGAAACGGCTAGCATGTGCACGACCGAGGCGCCACGGAGCGACGACGGGCTCGGCCACCTCCACGATGCCCTGGAACAGGCGCGCCGGGAGGAGCAGGCCGGGAGCCGCCGCCGGGCCGTGGTGCTGGCCGCTTTGTGCCTCCTGTTGCTGGCCGCCGGCAGTGGCCTGGCCTTGGCTATTCTGTGCTTCCTACGCCCACCCCGTGACCAGAGCGCCCTGTTGGCCCGCCATCTCGTTCTGGCCGCCTCTGCTATGTCCCTCGTCTACGTCGGAGTCCATGTTCGGGGCGCGCGCAGCAACCGTCTCCGGCCGCCTGGCCCTCCGCACTTCTTTGGCGAGTACACTCTGGCCGCCGCCTTGATGGTGTCGCGCCTGGCCATCGTCGTCTGGATCGCCGTGCTGGTCGCCACCGCCGTCATGCTGGCCTCCCCGCCCAACCTATCTGGAGTTGGCGTTGCCGGTGCCGCTTCGCCGTCCTTTTCCCTTGGTGTATTCCTGCCGCTCCTCCACCTGGCTGTGTGCCTCGTGGCCATGTATGTGATCCACGGGCCAGGCAAGCCCCAGACCCCGAGGTGCCCCGCGTCGCTAACCCAGCCTCCCCGGTCCCTCCTCCTCAGCCCGTCCTTATTCGTCATCGCGGCTACTATAGAGAGCCACCAGGCTCCCTTTGCCACTGCTGGGCTTTCCCCCGCGCGGCCGCCGTTGCGCACGTTCCGTGGCGACGAGTCGGCTGACGGCATTGACGAGCACATCAGCATATCGAGGCGTATGTCGATGCAAAGAGCAGTTGCGGCGATGGAGTCGGCCGAGTCACTGGAATCACCCACGGCCGCCCACACCAGCCGAGCCCGGAGCCGGAGCCAGCCGGGGCCAGGGTTGCGCCCTCTGGACCTCGCCCCAGCGCACTCGCGTAGGGACGACGACGCCAAAACCGAGCTGATGGCAAACTCGCCTGTGAGGGCAGCGCACCGCGCCCGGCCCAGGACGAGTCAAAGCGCGCCCCCGCCGTATTCGGTGCCCCCTGTGCCCCCTCTCCCCCCTCTGTACAAGATCCGGTCGCTGCCCCAACTGAAGAACAGTCCTGGGACATGGCCGCAAGCCCAGGGGCCCGGCCGCACTGTTAGTACACCCACAACCAGAACAGTGACGCCGCGCCAGGCTGGCTCATTACGCGCCTCTTCCCTGAACCCTACGTCTGCCTCCTATAATGCTCGTGGGCACGTCTCAGCGAACCCAGGCACCACTACCAGCCACACAGCGCAGCTTCCACGACCTTCGGCCGCGTACAACGTGAGAGGACGAGGCCATACTAGAGCACCGAGTAACTCGAAGTTATTAGCACCACAGGACAGCTAGTATCAACAGGCCGTCGCACGTATCTTGTTGATAAGGTCGTGGGCCGTGGCAAGGGCCGTGGCAAGGGCAGGCCGACAGGCATGGTGTGCCCAACGAGGTTGGGAACAAGTAGCACTGGCTAAGCTGATAATAGTACAACTGTAGAAACACAAGCTCTTCACGCAATCTTTTATCTACAGACGCCTGCACTATCGTGGCATATATAAAATTTAAAATAGATACATTTTAAAGAAAAAGAAAATATATATAAATTAATACTTCTATAGTTAATTTCAAGCCTTTAAATTAAAATGAAATTAAAACTTAAGAATATTACTTTATAAGAAAGTATTTTATAAAGTATCCTTTTAAGGGTTTATATTAAGATATATTCTTCACTGTTAGGTTTATACTTAAGGAGTTATTTTATTCCGTCTTCCTTTCTTTAAGTTCAGATAGCGTTGACTGACTAAGTGCTTGCTAACAGCATTGCCCTCCCAGGACGTCTCGTGACACCCAGCGCCTCGGCGGTCCGGATCGGAAGCATTGACTTCTCCCCCTAAACTACTACCAAGAGATGTGGCTGGCCTGGAGGTTCCTGTTTAGCCACCCCGTCGGAATTAAGAGAACCTTGTTAGAATCGAGGTTCCCAGGGGTCGACCCTGTAAGGGGCAGGACCCTTCCACCATACCACTTATCTAACGAGGTACGCGAGCGAACGCCGGCGAGGTACGCGAGGCAGCGCCGGCGGGGTACACGAGCCAACGCCGGCGAGGTATGTGAGCCAACGCCGGCGAAGTACTCTACTCCCCCACTATGGCCGACGAAGATGTACTCTTCCAGCCACTTCGTCTGAATCGCCCAGACTTCGTCCGAATCGCCGTTCCCAGAATCCGACGGCAGAAGACAATCGTCGGCAACGCTAGCCGACCGACTGTCGCACGACTCGAGCCTCGCGACGTTAAACGAAGAACAAGACGAACCTCGACGGAAACGAAGCTTGGACGAGACACGAGCTTTGATGAACACGGCGGATAGTCTCTCTTTAGAAGATAGCCTCGCAACTGAGAAGGCGATGTGAGGCCAAGCTTCGTGTGGCGCGACCCGTTGAGTGCACGGGTTTATCCGCAAACCTTATCTCGCTAGATTTCCGACCTCCACTTCACTTGCAACGCTTCGTTGTTCTATACGGGGGATCAAGTATACCGAGTATCCGGAACACATAGCCCGAGGTTTCGGGCATATACCAAGGCCATGTACTGGAGCGTCGCCACTAAATTGGCCAGAGCCCGACGCTGTCGGGATACCCAGACGTTCGTACTAGAATCGCTTGGCGAGTCTCTAGACCCCGGGATATATAACTCCCGGTCTCGCCGCAGCCCGTCGTTCCCCTGATTAGAGCAAAGACCAGCAGCAGTCTTGAGCACTTCCCAACCCTATCACATTTTACGCCTAATTTCTACTACACCGTGCCACTCACCCACTGCCGCCGGCATGTTCTCCCTCTACATCGTCGCCATCTACCTGGCGGTCTTAGGCTGGGCGTCCATCCAGGCGCGCAGGAAAGTCCAGGCGATCCGGTCCCCGCTGGGCAAGCTGCCGGGACCTTGGTACGCGCCCCTGACGACGTTGCACCTGCAGTGGCTTTTCTCCACCGGCAACATCTGGAAACTGGTCGAGAAAAGCCACGCCAAGTACGGCCCCGTCGTCCGGCTCGGGCCCCGTCAGGTCTGGGTCTCGGACAAGGCCGCCATGAAGCAGATCCTCGTGACCGATGACCTGCCCAAGGTGGCCATGTACGCCGAGATCTCGCGCGACAAGACCAGCCCCGGCTTGTTCGGAGAGATGTAGGTTGCTGCTGCCCCCGCCATTTGTTGTTCCCCCCAGTGCCTACTCGGAAGAGACCGAACTGGCGCTCACCATTTCCTTTCCAGCCGTTACGAGCCCCACAAGCGGCTCAAGAGGTTCCTCTCGCCCGCATTTACCGTGCAATACATCGACAACCTCGAGAACTACTTCAAGACCACCATCACGGACATGCTGGCGAAGTACCAGGGCCTCCTGTACAACGAGTCGCAGAAGGGGGCGAGCAAGGGAATAGAGGTGGATTTGATGGATGACTTGCACAATGTGGCCCTTGACATGTGAGTGACGTCGGGGTGTCTGCCTGGCTCGCCAAGGCGCAGCTGAGGAGGGTGTGTTTAGCACGCTGACATGTACAGAATGGGCGAGTGTTCGTTCGGGCGCGGCTTCGGCCAGACCAACCCCAGCAACGAGATTGAAGACGGCGTGGACGAGAAGGTCTGGAAGTCGATCCCGCACTCCATCTTTGACGGCCTGAGCAAGCGCTACCAGTTCGTCTACGTGAAGAGGTTCCTCCGGGCCTTTGGCATCGATATCGAGTTCGACTGGCCGGCCGAGATGATTACGGTACGTTGGCCGCACTGGCGGGTTCCGCTGTCCGGCGCATAAGAGCCCCCCCCCCCCCCCCCCCCCCCCCCCGACCCATATGCAAGCGGCGCGGCTAACACGCGAGCCGCAACCCCCGCCAGGCCATCGACGCCGTCGTGGGTCGGCGCAAGCGGTCATCGGACGTGGAGCGGCGCGACCTGATGCAGCACATGATCGAGGAGGGGAAGAAGCCGGCGACGGGCACGGTCATGGCGGCGCGCGACATTGTGGACCAGATGGCCGAGATTCTGCTGGCCGGGTCCGAGACGACGTCGGGCACAATCGGCTGCCTGTTCCTCGAGCTGGCGCGCAACCCCGACGTGAAGGCCAAGCTGCTGGCGTCGCTGCCGGCGCGGGCGGTGCGCGACCCCGAGATCGTCAACAGCCGCGCTGTGCGCGCCGGGCCCGAGTACGAGTACCTCGAGGCCTGCATCAAGGAGAACCTGCGCCTGCACCCCATTGCCTCCGAGATGGGCCGCCGTACCGGCGACCGCTGGGTCACCATCGCCGGCTTCGACCTGCCGCCGCACACCGTCGTCTCGGCCTCGTACCGCCACCTGCACCGCAACGAGGCCTACTGGCCCGAGCCGCTGCGCTTCTGGCCCGAACGCTGGCTGCCCGCCGATAAGAGGGGCGATGCGCCCGCTCCCGAGTATGTGGCATCTTTCCGCGTAGGACGGCGAAACGGCGAGACGCCCGAGGCTAACAGTGGAACAGCATGGACGCCTACTACCCCTTTTCCGGGGGCGCCCACTCGTGCATCGGCATCAAGTAAGCACAGCCACCCTTCGTTCTGTCCCTTCTCTGGGCCGACTAACCACCAACTTTTCCTACCAACAGTTTCGCCTGGGCCGAGATGCGTATGGTGGCGGCTAACGTCCTCTCGCGCTTCGATATCGAGGAGGTGCCAGGCCAGCACGTCGACTTTCGCCAGTACATCACTATGCAGTTCTCAACCGGCCACTGGAAGGTAGTCATCAAGCCGCGCCAGCCTGTGGGCCACTGTTAGAAGTGTAACAATATAGAAAAGAAAACATTACCGCCAAGGCAGAGATAACTCCACCCATGCAATGTTCTGCTGCAATTGACATCATGATATGGCTGACGCTCTATTCAGAAGCATGTTATGTAGCTGCTGAAGATGTGACGCCATTACTGACGGTAGTGATAATGATGGCTTTCGACCATACACAACGACTCCAGCCGCCACGGCCATAAGTCCCAAACCTCGCCTCCCACCACTACCCTAATCGGTGCGATTGCCGGATTGGGTCGTCTGGGCCGCGGCGGCGGTAGCTGCCGCAGAGGGAGCGGTAGTTGCCGCAGAGGGAGCGGTAGCAGCGGAGGGAGGGAGAGGCTAGGGGCAGCGGCCGCCTCGGCCACGTTCTCGGCGCCTGTGGTCTCGCTCTCGGCTCCCGTAGTCTCGCTCTCGGCGCTCGCGGGGTTGGTCTCAGCCGGTTGGAGGCACCCTTGGGCTCTCGTCGTCCGCCGGCGGGCTGTATCTGGCGCCACAAGTGGCACGGTGGCGGCAGCGACGGGGAGAGCGTCAGCCTCGGCCTTGGCCTCGTGTTCAGCCGGAGCGTCGGCGGCAGAGGGAGGGGAAACTCCATCGTGCGTGTACATGTGAGTGAGAGAGAGAGAGAGAGAGTGTGTGTGTGTGTGTGAGAAACAGCGACAGGGCCAAATGATCACTGCTTGTGAACATAGAGAAGAGAAGGGAAATCACCCCGGGCTCGGGCGCTCGAGGAAAATAGATAGGCTTAGGGATGCAACCCGATCCCGCCCATTTATAAGGCATGTATATTCCTTAATAAGTTACTTCTAAAGGAGAAGGTTAAAAAGGGTTTCTTGAGTAAGAATACTAAATTCTAAGCTAAAAAAATAAAGTAATATAAATTATAAAACCTTAAGTAATAAGTATTTATAAGGGATTATAATATCTTTATATAACTACTTAGTTAATTACTTAATATTAAGTATAAATTAATTAATAAAATATTAATAAAGTATATATAATATATTATATAATAAAAAAGAACTTTCTTTTTTATAAGAATTAATCTTATAATAATTAATATATTAACTTTTTATTACTTTATATTTAATTCTTACTTTATTATATATTTTAACTTTATAATTTTAATTTTTTTTTAAAAGTTACTTATATAATAATAAAAAACCGATAATATTTATAATTATAAGAAATATACTTATAATAAATATTAAAAACTACTTTTTTAATAGTAAAATACTCCTTTTAATAATTATTAATTATATAATAAATTAATAATAATTAAACGACGTTATAATACGAATTTATATTTTAAAAGAACTTTAAAAATAAAAAAAACGAGAATAAGAACTTTATATTACTTTAAGTTAAATAAAGATAATAAATCGTTATTAAAAAGATATTAATATATATAAAGTTAAAATATATAGTAAAGTAAAAATTAAATATAAAATAACGAAAAAGTAATATATTAATTACTATAAGACTAATTCTTATAAAAGGAAAAATTCTCTCTTATTATATAAGACGTTATATATACTTTATTAATACTTTATTAATTAATTTATATAAAAAAATAAATAATTAATTAAGTAATTATATAAAAATATTATAATTTTTTATAATTATACCTTTTTTATAATAATTATTTTAATATTATAATATTAAATAATTATAAGTTAAGTAAAGTAACTTTATTACTAAGAGTTATTATTTATTAAAAAGTCTTATTATAATAATTACTTTATAATTAAAATATACTTTAAAGTTTAAGTTTTAAAAATTAATTAATATTACTTTATTAGTTAATTTTTTTTATTTTTACTTTAAATTTTAAAAAACGTCTTTTCTTTATTTTTTTATTAATATCTTAATAATATCTTATTATTATTACTTTATCTTTTATTTAATTTAAATTATTTTAATTTTTTTATATTATAATTAACTTATTATTATTAATTTATTAACCTCTCTTTATTATATTATTACTATAACGATATCTTTTTTACTTTTATATATTATACTTATTATTAAGTATCTTTTATTTATTAAGAAACTTAATTACCTTTATATTAAAGTAACGATATAATTATATTATAAGTATTAAAAGTATTTATTAAATAACTAACTTAATAACGAAAGTAACTTTATAAACTTTTTATATATTTTTTACATTACTTTTATAAAACGTTATAAGTTTTGTTATATTCGTTTTAAATCTTATAAGATTATAAATAATCTTTAATACCTCGTTATCGTTTCCTTAATAATATATAAACGTTTATAAATATAATCGGTAATAAGTTTAACTTAATAATTATATATTAGTTTATTAATAATATATTCTTTAATTTATATAATTAAATCGTTAACGATTTAATAAATAACGAAAAGGATTTAAATATATAAGTTTATAAAGTTCTTATTATTAGTTACGTTTTTATTAATTAAGTTAAATACCGTTTAATAACTACCTTTATATTAGTTATTATTAATTATAATTTACTTTTTAATATTATTAATAATAAATCTTTTACTTTTATAAATATCTTATAAAGTAAATACTTATTATTAATAAGTTAACGATAATAAGTTATTATAACTATATATATTTAATACGTCGTGAATCGTTTTTTAATATTAATAACTTAATACTTTTATTTAAGTTTTAATATAATGAGTTAATACCTTATCGTTAACTTATCGTTATTTATTTACTAATATATCACGGTTTTACTTAATTTATTAATTAAATTTAACGTTAAAATTTTATAATTAAAGTACGTTTATATATTAATAATATAAATACTCTTATATAATATATCGTTATTTATACGTTTATATATAATTTAAAATTAACTTAAAAATACTTTATTTATATCGATATTTATTTATAAAAGCTTTGTTAATAAAAAGACTTTAAAAAAAAGATAATTTTAAGTTAACCTTTATTAAACGTTAAATATATAAAGGCTTTTAACTAAGCTTAATTTATACTTTACTTACCGTTTTTTATTTTTATATTATAATACGTTAATTTAAAAAAGATAAAGATAATAATACTTTTTTTACCTCTTTTAACTTTTTTAAAGTTAAAAGTAATTAACTAATTATTAATTAATAATTTATAATAATTAATAAAATAATAACGATATATTTATTACTTAGTTAAAAAGTAATTAATTAAGAGATAACTTTTTTATTAATAGTAATTTTTTAAGTAAGTTAATTCATTATTATAACTTTATTAAAGTTTCGTTATTTTATTATTAATATATCGTTAACATATATTTATCTATTTATAGTTATTTATTTTATTTCTTTTACTTATTTTAAAAGTTTAAAAAATAAATAATAATTAACGTTTTTTTATTTTTTATTATATTATAATTAATACGTCGTTAATATATAACTATTAAACTTTATTATTTATTTATTTATAAAGATATTTTTTTAAAGTTATCGTTATAACGTTTTTTATTATTATTATATTATAATATCGTTTATTATATAATAAAAACGTGTTACTTTTTAAAGTTTAAAATTTAATTATATTTTTCAACTTATCTTTTTTTTAAATTATTATATTAATTTTAAAGTATTTTTAAAGTATTTTATTAATTCTTATTAATTATACTTTATAAGTTAACTTTTCTACTTTATTAAGTATTAATATTTACTTTTTTATTAACGTTTCGTTAAGATTTTTTCGACTTCTTACTTTTCTTTTTTTTCGTTTAATTTAACTTCTTAAAAGAAATCTTTAACTTTATTATTTTATCGAAAGTTTTATAATTCGAGGAGAGATATCGGGAAGATATTATAAAGTTATTAATATTTTATTAATAATATAATATAATATATTATATAACTAACTTTTTTAATAATTTTAAAAAGTTTTAAAAACTTTAGTTTTAACTTATTATTAACTTTTAATTATAAGTTCTTTATAAATAATCTTATAAGGTCTCTTTTTTATATTTATAAAAACGTATATTTTTAACTATATTACTTTTATTATAAGATTATAACGTTTTTTTATTAAAGTTATAACTTATTTTTTATTATTCATAATTATTTTACTTATTTTTTAATAGTTAAGACTTCTTTTTTAAAAAGGTCGTTTATAACTTTAATATATATTTTCAAGTTATATTTATATAACGTTATAAATAATAATATACTAATTATTATACTATTAATATTATTTATTATAAATTCTACTTTTTTTAATAAACGTAATTAAGTCGACGCCTCGTTATTAATAAACGATTAAAAGTATACTTTAAAAATTTAATTAACTTTCTCGGTTTAATTATTAATTTATAAATAAAATATTATCGATAACTTTTATTTTATTTAAAAATCAAAATATAAGTTTAATTTAAAATTCGTTAATAAATAAACTTCTTTTATTTAAAACGATACTTTTTAAAACTTTATATATTAATTTTATTTCTTTATAAATTAATTTTATAAATAAAAACTTATTATCATTATTTTAATAATAAAAAAGCGGTTTATTTTTATATATTTATTTATTATTATTAAGATAATATTTATAAGTTCTTTTTCTTATTAAACTTCTAGTACTTTTATAATAAAGTTTATAAAAATCTCTTATTAAAAACTTTAAAATAAAAAAAGAAATTATAATTCTTTATAAAGTTAATACTTTTTTACTTTCGCTTTTTAATAAATATTATAAGTATTTACTTATTTAATAATATTAATACTTAAATATTTTTAATAATATTTTTAATAAATTAGTTTTTCTATCTTTTTTTAATTAAAGTATTTTATTGAAAAATCGTTATAATAAGTCTTTAAAATTATATCTTTTAAAGCTTTAAAAAAGGATTATTACTTTACTTTTAAATAATATTATATCGTTTTTTATTAATTAATTATTAATATTTCTTTAAAAAAGTACGTCTGCTTTATTAATTAAACGGTAATACGTCTTTAAGTTTATTAATTAACCTTATCGTATTAATTCTTTAAACTTAATTAACTTTTATTTAAATAAATTATCTTATTTTATAACGTTTTTTCACTTAATAATACGTTATAATACTTATAACGTTAATATATATTATAATAAATTAAAGTAATTATATTTTTATATTTACTTTTTAAACTTATATTACTTTACTTTATAATATATTAAGTAGTTATATTTTTAATAATACCTCGCTTTTAAAGTTTAACTTTTTTAACGGTACGTTTATAAAGTTACTTTTTCTTAGTTAATATTTAATATTAAAGTTAAATAAAGTTAAAAATATATATTATTATACTTAACTTTTATTTAATTAGTTTTACTTTATAAATACTTATAAGTTTTAATAATTAATAAGAACTTTTATTAATTATAAACTCTTTTAAAAGTAATATTACTAATATTTAAAAGATTTTAAAATCGTTATTATCTCTTTATTTAACGTAATATATACCGTTTCGGTATCGTTAAACTTATAAGATTAAAATATAATAAAAACGAATTACCCGTCCTTCTCCGCTTAAGATAATACTTTAATTATAACGAAGTTTAATATATCCGTTTTTAATTAAATTAAAGACTTATTATTAAAATATTATAATAAAAACACTAAAGTAAAAACGTCTTATAAGTTTTAAAAAATTTAAACTTTTTATAATCTTATTATTATTACTTTAAGTTTTTTTCTTTTAATTATACTTTTTAATTAATTATTTAAAAGTCTCGTTAAGTTAAAAAACTAATAAAGAAACTTATTATAAAAGTTATAAAATTTAATAAAAACTTAAATACTATAAAAATTTTAAAGTTATAACTATTTTTTAATAATAATTACCTAGTTAGGTTTTATTATAATACCGTCTTTATTAATAATAAAACTTAAAAACTCGACGTAATTTTAAAAGAAATTATACTTCGAAAACTTAATATATAATTTTATATTATAAAAACGTTATAATACGTTTTAAAAGTCTTAAGTATATATATTTTAATTTTTTAAAAAGATAAAGATATTATTAAAGTACGTTATATAAACGATATCGAGTAACCTTTTAAACGTTTTATAAATATAATTTTAAAAAGTTATTAAAGTATTAATAAAATTAAAAAATATAATTACGTATTTAAAATAATTATATCGAGTACGAAACGTTATCTTTTATTCGTCGTTTTTAAAAATTTAAATTTAGTAATATATATTTTTTATATTAATTTTTAAGAAACACTAAAATTTAAAAACCTTATTTATAATTTTTATAATAAAAGGTAAAAGATATTAAATTTTAATTATAACTTTACTAAGCTTTTTATAATCGATATAAAAATAAAATCTTTTACCTTTTTTTAATATAAATAATATAAGTATATTAATTAAGCTTTTTAATAATTATATTTAATTATTTTATAAGTTCTTTATTAAATACTTATAAAGTTTTTATAATTTAATTTCAACGGAAAGGTAAATTAAACTATATAAAAAACGTATTTAATAATAAATCGATTACGTAATTTAAGTTTTTATAATAAAGAACTTAAGTAACTTCTTATATATTAAATATATTAATAAAGTTTCGTAACTTTAACGGTATAATATTAAGGTTTTAAGTAATAATTAACGTTTTTTTATTTAGTAAGTTAAAGTATAAGATTATAATAAAAGAGTATATATAAGTTAATTCGCGTATATATTTAAAAAATTAAAAAACGTTTAGTAATTTATTTTTTATTATATCGATATTCAAAAGTTATTAGTCCGTTATAAGTTTTAAGATAACGTTATACTCGTTTAAGAAAGTATAAGATAATAAGATAAAACTTCCTTTAAGTTAAAAGACTTAGTTAATATTTATATAAAAGTAAGTATAAAATTAAGAAGCGTTTTATTTATTTATAATTTATAAATATACTTTATATATATTATAAGTAAAATATTATAGTTATTTTATATTATATATAAAAAAAAGTATAGTAATATTACGATAAAGGTTCGATAATTATACGAAAACGAAACTTACGTAATTTACCTTAATATAAGTTTAAAGATTCGTTTTATTCTTTATTATAATATAAGTATATAAATAAGTTATAACTTTTAATATTAAAAACTTTATAAAGTTAAGTACTTTTATAAGCTTTTAACTTTTCTTTAATTCGTTAATTATTCTTTACTTTTTTATTAATAATATACCTCTTATATATTCGTCTTTAAATAATATAATAATAAATATTCCTCGTTTTTATAATTATAATAAGGTAATACTTAACTATTCTTTCTTATAAGATTCTTTCTTTTAATTTTTAAATAAAAGTAAAAAGTCTTATAAACTTCGGTTTAAGTAATTAATTCTTATTTTATATAATTTATACGTTAATAAAGATACGTAAAGTTTTATCGTCTCGATAACGTTTCGATATAATTTTATAAAAGTATTATATCTTTTATTTTCTTTTTCAATTTAATTTAAGTTACTTATTTTATTAATTTTAAGCTTAAGTAATTATTTAAGATCGACTTATAAGCTTTATATTATTATAAATATTAAAGTATAACTAAAATTAAAATTCGAGCTTTATAAAAAAGTAACGTATTCGTTTTTCTTTACTTATTCGTTAAAGTTACTTTTTAAGGTTATTTAAATAAACGTCGAAGTTTCTTAAGTTTTAATAAGTCTTTTAAGCCGCGTAAGTTAACTAGTTAACGATAATATATTCTTAATTCTTAATATTATATAATAAAAAGAAAGTTTAATTTACGAAAACCGGGTAATCGTTATAAAGTATATTATATTCTTTTAATAAGTTATAATTACTTAATTATCGTTTTTATAAAGTTTACACCTTTAATTTTATATAATTTTAAAATATATAAAATTTATTTCTTATATTTTTTAAATTATTTTATTACTTATATAAAAGTTAATTTAAAGTCGTTAAATTATTTCTTTTTTAATAGAATCTTTAAAAATATTTAAAAATATCGATATTATAATTTTTAAAATTTTAATCTCGATTTAATAACGATAAAAAGTCGTGTTAATATCTTCTTAATAACGACTTATTATCTTTATTTAAGTTTAAAGTAATATAAAGCTCTTATTCCTGTTTTTTTTTACTTTTAAAGTTCTTTTAAAATATAAATTCGTATTATAACGTTATTTAATCGTTATTAATCCGTTATAAGATTAGTAATTAAAGAAAAGAGTATCTCGTTACTAAAAGAGTAATTTTTAATATTTATTATAAGTATATTTCTTATAACTTTTAATATCGTTAACTTTTTTATTATTATATAAGTAACTTTTAAAAAAGAATTAAAATTATAAAGTTAAAATATATAATAAAGTAAAAGTTAAATATAAAGTAACGAAAAAGTAATATATTAATTATTATAAAATTAATTCTTATAAAAAGAAAGGTTCTTTCTTATTATATAACACGTTATATATACTTTATTAATACTTTATTAATTAGTTTATATTAAAGGTTAAGTAATTAATTAAGTAGTTATATAATAGAATAGATAAACACTAAGGGTGAAGTGTCTAATAGAAAGGCACGGTCGTGAAGCCGATCTGTAGTTAAGGTAAGGGCACACTATAAATTTAAGACGTAGATATCCTTAATTAAAAATATCCTTAACACGTATATAAAAGAGAGGTTATTAATAAGTCGTTAAGTAATATAAATTAATATAACACTAAGGTTTTAAAAAGATAAAAGAAAAAGAAAATAATCTTTAATTTTTATTTATTTAAAGGTAAGTTACGTACTTATTTATAAATATATAACCTTAATTAAAGCTTTAGTTATTAAAAACTATATCTTTAACCTTATCTTAACCGTCCTTTAGTTAAGTAATAAATATATAAGTTAAAAAAAAAGAAAAAGAGAAAAACATCGTAAACTAAAATATAACGTAAGTAACCGTACTTTTATAAAAGGGCTTTATAATACCTCCCGTTAATTAAGTTATTTTAATCACCGTCTTTTATATTTTTAATTATAAATATCCTTATTAATATTATCTTCTTAATCCGGTTCGACCGACTTATAATTAGTAACCCGCTATACGTACCGTTTAACCTTAGTTCTTTATATTAACTAGTTTTATTACTAAACACTTTATAACACACTTATATATAATCTTATATCGTCTTAACCTCTTTAATTAGTAAACGTAACTAAGATAAGTTTAATTAAAGTATCGGCTTTAATATCTTTAACTCTCGTGTACGATAAGTAGCTATTTTAATTAAAAATACTCGCTTTTTATTTACTTACTTACTTAGATATAAAACTATCGATATTAAAATAAAAAGCCTTAATAATATTAGTAAGTTTAAATAAGTAGTTTAGTATCTTTAGTTACTTATAATACTTCCCTTTAGTTATAATACCGACTTAAAAGTACTTACTCGTAGTTATATCGATATCGGGATCGTTTTAATTAATAAGAGGAGGAGTTTTATATAATATTCGCTTAATCGTAATTATCGCTGTAGTTTTTTTCGTAACTTCTTTTATAACTTACCGCTCTTTTCGCCCTTCTCGGTCCCTTTTATAAGCTCGATTTCTTTAGTTTTTATTAGCCGGTCTACTAGGCGTTAGTAGTTTATTATTAAGTATAATAACTTAATTATTAATTCGATTATTTTCTTTAACGATTATTACTAAGATAATCTTTAAAAAGTTAACTTTAAGTACTCCTCTTATTATACTTCTTATCGTTCGGTATATAGTTTATAATATTATAAGAGGAGCGTTATTACTAAAAGAAACTTTTAATCGATAACTAAGCGTTATTAAACCGAGGTCTTCGAGTCTTCGTCGAGTTATCTCTTTAGTAAAAGGTAAGTCTAGTTTAAACGAATTAATAAAAAGATTTAATATATCGTTAACGTTCTTAAGAGTTATAAGAAGTTTCCTTTAATTAAAGTTAAGATTAAGTTTAAGTATCGAATAATACGAAAAAGGTTATAATACTAACTATAAAAGTAGTTATAAAGATAGTCGAGAAGGCGGACGTAATAACGGTTTTAATAAACTTCTCGATAAAGGTCCTTTAAGATATTACTAAATAACGTTATAAAAGTTTAAGAAGTTAACTTTAAAGTTAACCGCTCTGTTTAACGTATTAATTAAGGTAGCGTCGATATAGTTATTCTTCACTTAGAGATACGTTACTTACCTTATAAAGTTAAAGTTTAAACTTATATTATATAATTAAAAGATTACGTTTAAAGTTATATACCTATACCGTTATAGTTAAAATCTATTATAATAATAAAGCGTTTAGTTAATCACCTTATTAAAAGTGTCTTACTATAAACTAGAAGTCTAAATAACCGTCTTAAATATCTAAACGGCTTTCTTAACTACGTCTCGGTTATCTTAATCTCTGAAAGTGTACATTATAACTAAGTACGTATTAAGTGTTTATATAATTAAAGGTTAAAGCTTTAAGTCTTCTTTAAAATAATATATAAGTTTAAAAACGAAGGTATAGTTATCTTTATAATTAGATATTAGATAAGTTTTAATATCGTTATTTAATATTACCGTCGAATCGTTAAAGATTATAAGCCTTTCTTTAATTATTAACTACTTTATCGTTTTCTTAAAAATAAGAGAGATCGCGTTAAAATTTAAGCCTCTTATAAGCTTATAAATAACGTATCTAAAGACGGTATTTAATATAACGTTTTAATAACTTATTTTCTAGTTCTTATTATTCGTAATAAACTTAAGTCTTATTAAGAACGTACGTATCTTCTTAATTAAGATTTTATTATACACGTCTTTTAATTAGACTACCGTATCTTTATTCGTGATATT
Source organism: Nigrospora osmanthi (assembly GCA_029489945.1). Taxonomy (NCBI): domain Eukaryota; kingdom Fungi; phylum Ascomycota; class Sordariomycetes; order Amphisphaeriales; family Apiosporaceae; genus Nigrospora; species Nigrospora osmanthi. The sequence continues at coordinate 1,927,209 of CP120499.1, forward strand.
ATCTTACTAAGGTATAAGGTGGCGGCTAAAAGATCTCTTAGTTCTCTCTAGTCGAATCTTATCGTTATACGTACTTAAAATAAGTTATAATAAGATCTTAATAATCGAGCCTTCCTTACCTTTATTATATAACGGTAAAGGCGGTACTCCTCGAGGGTTATAGTTATTTTTAAGGTACTAATCTTATTAACGTTTATATAAAAGTTATAATACGATTATATAATATTATATATTTACTTAATAATATAAGTAAGGTTCTAGAAATATCGATTAACGAGAGTTTTATTTAATTTATAATAATAAAAGAGCTAGCCGATTAGAATTATAAAGTAGTTATTAGTTTAACTATCTTTATTATAAATCTTATAAAAATAAACCTTCTTACTTTAATCCGAACTACACGTCTTATTAAAGATAAGCTAAAAGATTACTATCGTTACGAAATATTTATAAAATAACTTAAGACCGAAGTAGTTATAAAAAAAGAAGATATAAAGGTCGTTACTTAAAAAGATATATAGTATTAACGCTTCCTAAGAGCTATCTAAGTGTAAAGCGTTAATTATAATAACGAAGTTATCGTAAAACCCGTTAACTTATCTTTATATCGTAATATCGGAAAGATTAATAACTTATTAATTAAGGTTAATATTTACCGTCCCGAAGAAGGTTATAACCTCGTTAAAGCTAAGTAATAAGCACACGATCTTAATAATATCTTAATTAAAGGCGGTTTACTTAATTACGAAGTAGCTAATAGTTTTAATAATCACGTCTATAAAGTTAGTGATATCGGTACGGCCTTTAATAACGTTTTTATAATAATAATAATTAAGTTCTCTAGTAAATTAATAACTTCCACGAACTTATAACTAAAGTCTATTATAAGAATTAGTAGTAGTTAAAGCCTCTCGTTATCGGTATTTTATAACGTAATATTAAGATTCTTAATAATAACATCTTAAAGGGTCTTTAACACTTCTATCGTATTAAAGAAGATAAAAAAGCTGTTTATAAAGCCGATTTAAGTGTTAAATATAATGATAAGTCTTAATTAAAGGGTAACAAAGGTATATAAAAAGGTAAGAAGTGTAAAGGTTCGAGGTAGAAAGGTGTATATATATATAATGTTTTATTATAAAATAAAGTACGGTAGTTATTATTATTATTAATATTAAGGTAGAGGCTTAAAGCTAGTAATAAAGGGAAATAAGTGCTTTATATATATAACTTAAGGTCTAAAAGCTCGTACGGTATTATATATATAACTAAGAAAGAAAGAACGTGAATATTTTCGTTAAGTAATATATATTAATAGTTATAGATATTAAATAACGGTCCGATATTATAACTAGTCGTTATAAGGCCGTAATTAGCTTTTCTATTATAAATATATACAAGGGCTTAATTAAGCCGTTTTCGTATTATCTTATTATTCCTTCCTTTATTATACTTATTATATTAATTACTACTATTACTAAGTTTATAATTATTCTTTTCTTTTATAATACTACACTTAAGTCTCTCTTATCCCTTAAAATAACATATATATATATAAACTAAACACTTCTTATTTCTCTTTATTCTTTAATTAATAGATTCTTTAAGTTACGATATCTTCTCGTCACTTTAAGTAATATCGGTTACCTTACTTATCGGAATCGTAACGGTAAACGTTTCGTGATAACGCTAAGTATATTATAAAAACGAACGAAGCGGTATATCTTATAACTCTTATTAAAGATAATAATAAGATAGTTACTTTAAAGTTTCGTATACTCTTAAAAGTAGTCGATTTCATTCTCGAGTATTTTATATTTAATAAAGGTAAGAAATATAAAAGGTCCGTTATTCTTTTAAGCCTTATATTTATAAGTTCCTCTCGTTTTTCTTAACTTTAACTTAACTAACGTAAAACGTCTTAATTAGATCTTACGTAAGATAACTATCACGATAATACCTTCGAACGAGTACACGTATCTTTAATAAGTGATCGACTAGTCGTTTTTCTTTAATAAAAGTAACGCCGTTATTTAAAAAGTTCTAAAATAATATAAGTTTTAAAATTAACTACCGCTTATATACGTAGAAGTTAATAACGGCGGCCTTTTAGTAACACTTTAAATAAGGTGATAAAACGACTAGAGTATATTATCGTTATATTAATTTAATCTCTTAGTATAGTAAACCCGTTTCTTTATAAGTATTACGAAACGTTATTAGAAGCCTTTAATCGAGAAGATATCCGTAGTATAATACCTTTCTTCGGTTACGTTTCCTTATACGAATAATATAATACTTATAAGAACTACTTAATAGTAAGTAAAGGCTCGGATTATAGTTAGAATCGTTACTTAGAACTCCTTAAGAAACTATAAAAGGCCGGTAAGATAAATAAAAGCTTATCGACTAAAGATATAAAGAGTAGCTTTATTATTAAAGGTAAAGACTTAAAGAAAATAACTTAAGATAACTTTTAAATCTCGGAAGACTAAAACGGAGGGGGTAAAGAATAAAGAAAGGGATAAGTGATAATAAGTATAATCTTAATTAAACTATTATTAAAACGGGTTTAGATTATTTTTTTAGTTTTATAATTTAATTTAATACCGAGGCTTATAAGAAATTAAATATAATAGATTTCTATTAACTTCTATACTAATAGTAATAAAATAACTATAGATTTACTAGTATTAAGTAAGTGGAATCTTCTAATTAATACTTTATAAGTATAACGAGAAGAAGGGAAATTATAAAGAGAATCGTCTTTTAAAGTAAGAGAAACGGTAAAACGGCTGTAATAAAAACGGTAAAACGGAATAGAAAACGGTACGGAGTATCGTAACGGAGCGGTAATCCTTTAATTAGGTTAAGAACTAAGGTAGATCGGGGTATATAACGTACCCTTTCTTCGTCCTTATTAGAATTTTAACTTAGATTCTCTTATATTATAATAGCTAAAGTAAACTAGCCTCGTTTTAAGGTAAGTGTTTTAATAACCGCCCTTATTACTTCTTAACCGGGTCTTAATAATTAATAGTAAGCTTAAGAACGAGAGGATCTTTATAACTTTATAAGTCTTTATCGGTATCGATAAGTTCTTAAGTTCCGTCGGGGTCTTTTATAAAAGCTTTTAACTTATCTTTATAAAAGATTCCTTAAATAAACGTCTTAATAACGTCTAATAACTTAAAACGGTTATTTAATATTACTTCGGTAATTCTATAAAGCTTTACTTATCGGTATTAAAGTTTCTAGCTATTAAATATATCGATATAATATATATAGTCGTATATAAGAACTAAGTGGTCTATCGTTAATAGTAAGCTTCGTATCTTAACTTTATTATAGTGATTAATATTTTACGCTCGCTATTTCTTTTATATAACGATCGCTTAATATATCTTTTCGATATCTTTAAAGCGATTTTCTAATATCCGGACCTTATAAGCGATTAAGTCGTCTTAATTTATAATGCCGTTTTAATTAAAGGTCTTTTAAATTAGAATAGTTAATTCGAAAGATATTAAAGGTTCTTTACTATAAAGGAGTCGGTACGACGATATACCGAAATAACGGACGATAGTTTTATTAGCTTAAATAGTTAAAAGTAATAAGGAAACTTAATTCTTACTAATATTATTAGTTATCTTTATTAAAGACTTAGTAATACTCTTATACCCGTTCTCGATTAAGCTTTAAGTCTTAGAACTATAAATAAAGCTAAAAGTAACGTCGAAACTTAAGTCTTTTCCTACCTTAATAACCTCACCTTTATTCTCGGGATTACTATCTACCTTTAAGCGTTAGAAATAGCTATATTAATAGATAATTTATAACTTAATAAACCGGACGATAACCGTTAAGTTAATCTTCTTTAATATTATCGCTTTAAGGTAGCTTAAAGCTTTATAACGTGCCTTTACAGTTAATATAAAACCTCGGTAAGTTAATAAATATTATATATTTAGTACTTAAGTTTAAAAGATATCTATAAGTTCCGTCTAAAGTTATAAGTCGATTAGCTATTAATTAGAAACTTTCGTATACTATAAGCACTTAGATTATTATCGCTTAATATCGGTATATATATTATCTTACTAATATAAGTTAATAACCCTTTTATAAGTAGTATCCCGTCCCTTATAACCGAGGTCTTCGTAAGGTTAAAGAAAGATATCCCTCTTTTAATTAAAAGTTTCTATAACTCTTCTTAGTAACGTTTTAACGGTAACCTTATAAAACATTACTCTATTATATATAAAAAATCGGGTCGCCTCGGTTTTAAAAACTATAGCTAACTTCTATAAGTATAACGTAGTAGTATTTTTAAGTCGTTTTAATATCTATAATATCTTTAAGTATATATAAAATTTAGTTAACTTTATAAGTAACTTAAGTTAATTAACCTCGGTTATATTAATCTTAACGTCGATATAATCTTTAATATCTCCTTTAATAATATTATCTTAATTATCGGAGGGGCCTCTCCCTTTATATAATAAAATATTAGTAATAATATTCTTTTTATTAAGAACATAATAGACTTCGAAAGCGAAAAGCTTAATATAAGCTAATTATCTTATTAAAGGCGCCGATAGTAATAAGTTTATAAAATAATCGTTTAGCTAGTCTTATAAGGTCTTTATATCGGTTTCGAGTCGGAACTCTATACTAAATAAGTATAATTATAACTATCGTAAGCTTTTAATAATTATAAGGTATTCTTACTTCTTTAAGTCGTATTTTTTTTCGGTATCGTTTTAATAGCTAGATTCGAAACGTATAAGTCGGTATTTTCCGTCGATTAAAAAGCCGAGCTTAACTCCTTATCTAATCTTTAATACGTTAATCCTTAAGTAATACTAATACGTCCCGTATTCTAACTTACTAAGTGTAATAATATCCGCGATCTCGTTTTTTAAGGTGTTAAGTATATTATCTTAATCGGGGCTTTAAACGAATAGTATACCTTTCTTTAATAGTTTTATTAGTAATCGAGCCTTAATAATATAATATATAACTTAAGTTTAGAAATATCTAGTTAAATTAAAGAAGCTTTTAACTTCCTTAACGTCTTTATAAGCGTTCCACTCCTTAATCTTTAAGACTTTCTTTTTAAGTAGTTAGTATCCGTTAAGTTTATATAAGTAATTAACGATTTCGATTTACGACTAGTACTATTATAACTTACTAGTGTTAATAAAGGCACTTATAAACTTTATATTAAATAAAACCGCGTTTAAATTCTTAAAGTACTTAAAGATAAAACGACGGATTCTAAGAGCGGACTCTTAATTATTATAACGTATAAAAAGTCCTTTAACTAAGATATTATCGAAAAAGAAGTCGGCTACGTCTTTTAAGATATCGAATATAATTCTATATATAACTTATATAAAGTAGCTTACTATATTAGTAAAGCCTTATAATAATATCGTTTACTATAAAATCTTAAAAAGCGTAAAGAACGTTATTAAATCTTATAAAGTAATAACGAGGCCGTATTAATCGTATCTAGAAAATATATTAAGGCTACTTATAATTTTATAATTAATATAAAGCTTAACGAATTCGTTACTACCCTTAGGTAGTAGTACATCTTTAATTATAACCTTATTAAAGCGAGTAGTAGAGTTAATTAAGCGGACGCTCCCGTCTTTCTTTATAACGACGAACTAAGGGTTCCGGTAAGGCTTATAACACTCTTCGAGTAGCCCTCTTTCTAGTCGTTTCTTTAAAGCTTCGATAACTAAAGGTAGTAATATACTAAGGATAAGAACACTCTTAACTTATTATATTACGTAAAGTACCGTCCGGATTTTATACGGAAGGGAGATCTTTAATCTAATCTAACTTAGTTTATTATAAATCTAAGCTAGATAAGCTTCTCGGTTCTAAAGAATTACTTTTAAAAAGGTAATTTCTTAAGGTGTAAACTTTAAAGATTTAAACTAATTAAGAATTTACACTTATCGTTCGTTAGTTAACCGTTATCTTACTAATATATCGGTAAAGCGCGGTTATATATTCTTTATTGGGTTATCTTTAAGTCGTTTAAGTATCTTAATTATCGTAAGTACTTTATTTTTCTAAAATTTAAAACCTATTAGAACGTTATTATCGGAGGGAAAATCGTCGATAGGTTAAACTTTCAATATAACTATTTTATATATAATATTAACCTAGCTAGTTATAATATACTACTAATAAGATAAAGACAGCTTTAATCTTTAGCTCGAGCCTTTATCGTCCTTTATAACCTTATCTTATAATAGTCGTAAGAACTATACTAATTCTTAATCGTTAAAACTAAATAAGACTTTATCCTCTTTATTATCGAATAGTAAAGTCTCTTAATTAACGTAGTTTACAGCTTATATAATATTTAACACGAACTTAACGAAGTCGGTCTACGTAAGATCGTTATTAAAGCTTAATTTTTTATTTTTATTATAATAGTTAGTAAGTATAGTAACTTAGCTTTTCTTAATATAAAGTTCATTAATCGAGACTTTCTACTTAGCCGAGTTTCGTTTAACGTGATAAGGACTTTAATCTTAATATTACTAATTAAAAACTCCGCTAAAAGCTTTAACCTTACCGGGACGTTATAATCTAACCTAGTATATATCCTTTTAAGGAAAGGTAGTTTAAGGATTATATTATACCTAATAATTTTAGCTTTAACTATAATAAAACTCTTTTTAACTTTATAGTTAACTAGCTATATATACTTTTTAAGTATCCCGATAGTAGTAGTAAACTTATTATCTTTTAACTATCTTTTAATTAGTATTATACCGTTAATAATATATAGAGAATTCTATTTATAGTACTAAGAGGAGATAATATTAAGCGTAACGTTAGTATCGACTAGAGTTTAAAGGATTACTTTATTATTAGTTAATTTAACTTTTATAAAGATTCGTCCGAGGGGGTATGTTTTAACTTTTATACTCGATATCTTTACGATAAGAGGTATATCGCGTTAATCGAAGCGGTATAAAAGTTATTATAAAGTTACACTTATATTAACACTAAGTTAAATAAGATTAACCGTTTTAATAATATTAGTTATATACTTAGTGTTTTTACACCTCGATTTCGTATCTTAAAGAACACGTTTAGTTATAATCTCGATATCGATAACCTCTTTAATACCTTACTAGTAGTCGATATACTCCTTAACTAGCTCGAGTAGTTTAGTACCGGTAGTAAGGATATTATTTATAAAGTTTAAAAGACTAATAGAAATATTCTTATCGAAGATTAACTTTTATAACCGATCTTTCTAACGCTTCGCCTCTTAATTAATAAATCGAATTATAAGTATTATATCTACGTCTTATATATAGATAGTTTTAACGTCCTTAGTAACGTAAGACCCGTCGTTCTAGTAGACACGTTTCTTAGTAACGTTTATTAATAAGAATTCGTCTTTAAAGTTAACTTCTTTTATAATCGTAACTTTAAGAGCCGGGTAATCTTTAGTTTAAATAATCCGAAAGCCGTCTCCGTCGTAACTAACGTTCGTGTACTAATAATCTTACGTAAGTAGTATAATAATCTCGACGTTATTATAAAGTTCGATACTTATTACTCTTTAGATATCTATATTTTAATTAGAAATACGTACGTCGTAACTAGTCTCTTTAACGAACCTCTTTATATCTTTAGTAAAGATTTAGCTAAGCTTAGTAAATTATAGTAAATTCCTTACGAGTTTCTATTCTTTAATTATTTTTAATCACTTATAAAAGATTTCCTCGGTTAATATCTAAGTAGTAAGTCTCGATCGAGACCTCGGGAATTAATATATATCCTTAAGAAGTTAGTTTAAAGGTATATCCCGAGTTTTAATACGTTATTAGTTATATTCTAATATATAATAAGTTATCCCGGAAGATTCGATATATACTTTAATATTATAACGATAACTCTTATAATAAAAGTCTATATAGATATAATAAGAATTAAACGTTAAGAACTCTTTAAAGATTAAGTCGTTAACCGGAGTAATCTTATCGTAAGAACCTCGACCTCTTTAACCTTTTTAGTTATAATATATACCGCTATTATAAGATCTAATAGTATTAATCTAAAGTGCTTCTAGTCGATTAAAGCGCGTAGTAGCCGTTATTATATTAAAGTTTAATCTCTTTATACTTTTAAAAACTTAGTTTAACTTATCGTCTTAAATAGTTTAAAGTTTTTAAAGCTAGAAAGACTAAGTATACTAATAAAACGAAGGTTAGTAAGTCGGTTCTTAAATCTTAGTCTACTTAATAATACGAGTAATCTTTTAATTATATAGAATTCGCTCCTCCTTAAAGATCTTAACGCTTTTAAAATCTAAGTTATTAGTAAAAGTAGTTTCCTTAATTAACTATTTAAGTATAAAGTTATATATCTCTTAGTAGTCGGCTTAAGGGTTCTACTTATATAACTTACGTTAGATACTCGGATAGAATCTCTTAATTAAACCTTCCTTCTTCTTAGTAACGGTTAATTTAGTTAACTTAACGACGTTTTTAAGCTCTTACGTTAAGCGTTAATATTTTTAAATATACCTATATAATTCTTTATAATCGCTTAACTTCGGTTACGACTTAAAGTTATATAACTTCTATATTATAAAGATTTATTATATTAAGTCGCTTATCTTAAACTCTTAAAGTAGTTAAGTCTTTATACTTTCTTAAATGTTACATTTATCGAGGTATCTCTTAATATTAAAGATCGTTTACTAACCTTCGTAGTAAGTAAGCACCTTATATATCTTATCTTAATTAGTTATCTTATAATATCGAGTATATAACTTATATATCTTAAGGAACCCGGAGATATTATCTTTATTAAATTATAAGTAAGAGTATTAACTTAGGTCCGGAAGAGGTCGTGTAAGTGTTTATACTTAAGTAAGGGGTTCTATCGTCGGCGTATAATCTTAATTAAAGTTAAGGCTAATATAACTTAACTCGCTTTATATACCTCTTCTTTATATAGTAGTTATTTCGCTCAGATAATTAAAGATTACTTACGATTACTAAAGGATATTACTTAACGATTCTTTAAAGGTATTAATAAAAAGTAAGTTCTTAATAAGAGGAGAGTGTTAATTAAACTTATTAAAGGTAAATGTAATACTTAGATTATATTTAGTACCTTTCTTTTAATATATTAATATATCGTAACCTTTATATATAATTAATCGTTTCGATACTTAAAACCTCCTTATCGCTTATTACTTACTTAAGTTTCTCTATGTTATAATTACCTTCCGTTTATTAAGTTTTTATATTAATCGGTCTTTTAGTGTAACGTAATCCGTTATCGTTAATCGTATCCTCGTAGCCGCCCGAAATATATATATTATAAAACTTAATATAAATATTAATTTACTAATACTTTAAGATATTATTCGTAACACTATAATTAATAAGATTTATATCTTATCTTATATCTCTCGGACCTTTATTAGTACCTCGGTATACTACTTATTATACTTTCCGATAAGCGCGGTTTATCTTTAACCGTAGATATCTCGTCTTAAATTCTTCCGTTTCGTTTTAATATTAAACTTCTAAATTAGTATCGTCCGATATAACGGACGTTAATTAATAATTTCTTTTATTATATAAGGTGTTAAATTTTAATAAAAAAAGGGTAATACTTCTTAAAAAGGTTTATATTACTAAAATACTTAAGCCTTCTTACTATTAATAGTTAATAATCCTCTCGTTATAACCTTAACGTCTCTCGTCGTTTATCCCTCTCTTTAATTAGTAAAGTAAGTCCTCGATTATTACTTATAAAGGGGAGCTATAAAATAAATAAACACTAAGGGTAAAGTGTCTAGTAAAAAGGCACGGTCGTAAAGCCGATCCGTAGTTAAAGTAAAGGTATATTATAAATTTAAGACGTAGATATCCTTAATTAAAGATATCCTTAATACGTATATAAAAGAGAGGTTATTAATAAGTCGTTAAGTAGTGTAAATTAATATAATATTAAGGTTCTAAAAAGATAAAAGAAGGGGAAAATAATCCTTAGTTTCTATCTATCTAGAAGTAAGTTACATACTTATTTATAAGTGTATAACCTTAATTAAAGCTTTAGTTATCGAAAACTATAT